>NW_026847660.1:79599254-79801309 GCF_025583915.1 Anolis sagrei ordinatus
GCTCTTTCAAATGTATGTTCACTAAATTACTTAAGCAATCCCTCGTAGCCCAAGGATGATGGTCCTCCAGTGTCTTGGCGTCGGATCCGTGGGTGGCTATGGAGCCCTATTCTTGATCCACATGTTCTGCAGTGTGGATATCAGTTTCCAGTTGGAAAGCGGCCCCAGTCACGATTGGCTTGACATGCGTTCCTCTTGACATGTTTCTCCCTTTCGCCCTCCATTCGTACCTCTTCAAATTCTGCAGCACTGCTGGTCACAGCTGACCTCTAGTTAGAGCGCTCAAGGGCCAGGGCTTCCCAGTTCTTGGTATCTATGCCACAGTTTTTAAGGTTGGTTTTAAGCCCATATTTAAATCTCTTTTCCTGTCCACCAACATTACATTTCCCGTTCTTGAGTTGGTAGTATAGTAACTGCTTTGGGAGAAGGTGATCGGGCAATCAGACAAAGTGGCCAGTCCAGTGGAAGTGATGGCGTAGGAGAATCACTTCAGTGTGGTGGTCTTTGCTTCTTCTAGCACGCTGACATTTGTCTGTCTGTCTGTCTTCCCAAGAGATTTGCAGGATTTTTCAGAGGCAACGCTGATGGAATCATTCCAGGAGTTGAGTGTGACATCTGTAGACAGTCCACATTTCACAGGCATATAGCAGGACACTTATTAATCAGAAGATCAGTCCTTTAAATTCCGGGGATAATGTGGCCTGAGGATTGCACTTTCATTTGCACTGAAGTACCAAAACAGCATTTCATATTTCTTCTCTAGCTTCCCTAACTAGTAAGATCCTCCGTTTTCTTACATAGTGGTTAGCATCACTTTCACTGACTTATATATCTATTCTATATCCATAATAAAAGTGAAAATATGTGTGTAAATATGTATGTGTATGTGGCTGGGGTGCCCACTTCCACAGACAGGCTCCCACTTCCACAGAAAGCTTTAGTTCACAGTGCTGAAGAGCCACAAAAAGCCCTCCCTCCAAATGACATTTGAAGTTATAGTGAGTGCCATGAACATGTTACCCAACCCCTACCAATGTCCTCCCCAAATACCATAGTACCCACCACCCAAGGAACCCCACCGGCGGCGCCATCTAAAAGGTTAA
The DNA here is from genome assembly GCF_025583915.1 of Anolis sagrei ordinatus. Classification (NCBI taxonomy): domain Eukaryota; kingdom Metazoa; phylum Chordata; class Lepidosauria; order Squamata; family Anolidae; genus Anolis; species Anolis sagrei. The sequence goes on from NW_026847660.1 coordinate 79,600,358, forward strand.
TCATGCCTAGAATAAACCCACAAAGCTTGATTGCGTCTCATGGCTACAGCTTGCACTTTTCCCTGCACTAGAATAAAGACACCGCACCAAAGACTTCTACTTTTCTCTTTATTTTACCGTTCCATTTGGCACTCACAGCATTCATCTCCTTAGCTGAAATGTAAGCCAAGCAAACAAATGGAAGGTAGGTGTATAGCTCAGAAAACACATTTATCAAGTTTTTTTCCCCTAAAATCATTTAAAACACTTAATGTAACCATACTGCACATGTAGACAAAATTAAAAAGGGGAAGAGGAGATGTTTACTGTAGTGTGAAAGGTTTTTTTTTTTTTACATTTGTTTCCAGAATAGATGTATAAGTTACATAATAGGGGGAAATGTGACAAAACTAAACCAAGCAAACTGTGGGGCAATAAACATCCAGAAAATAAATAAGCTTATTATTGGATGGCATATGCCATTTCCAGAAATACTACCAAAGCAAAAAAATATCCAATTTTAACTATTATTAGTGTAACTACCAGACTTCTCTACTGCCTAACAGCTGCTACTAAAGCATGCTTCAACCCTCCAGTCTCATTTAGCTTTTTGCTTAAGGGATGCTACATGTATACGTCCCTTTTAATGAATCCAAATACATTATACATGACACCCGACATAGATAGCAGAAAGTATTCACCCATTCTTCAATCCTAACTTGCAGATATGCTGCCTTTCATGCACACCTCGCCACTTTTACTTGGTAGGCCAAGGGGTAAGCGTAACTTTTCCTAACCATGCCTAGTGATGGGACACCATATCATACAGTCCTCACTTTAAAAGTGCTGGAAAATGTGTCCTTGGTAAGAATTTCCACTATACATTACATATCAGTCACTGGGTTCATTATCATGTTAACCTGCCCTCCCTCAAACAGCATGTGCACCAATATTCATCCATTTATGCTACCATTGAGATATCATCTATCACTCATTAGCTCTAGAGAAAGCAGATGTTTCTAGGCTCAATTACATGCAAGAGCTTTTTTCATAACCCCAAAACATAATACAGTGAAAGAACAAGGTATTTAAAAAGATATGCCACTGGCACTTTGGAATTCTAGTATGTCTGAACAGCAGCTCAGCTCACCAAATGGCAATCGGCTGCGCCTCGCAACCATTTGGCATGGCCTCTGTGCTCAAGTGGCACAGCACGAGTTATTGCTTCTGCCAAACTGCTACAGAGATATGAAGTGTGTGCAGTACAGGCACAGTTGATGATGTATGTGGTCGACATCTGTCAAAATGATGTCATTTATTTTTCAAAACACACCACACGCATCAGCCCTCAACACTGATGTAACTTAGTGCAGTTTTAAAGAGTTAACACTCAAGAGATTTGGCATATATTTGTTATTGGCACAATGTCCTTCTGACGTCCAGAAGATGTTTGTGTATAAATAAGTTAGAATTCTCGTTCGCTGCAAAGTGGCATCAATTTCATCCAATCTGTACTGTTTTTCTGTCGGGACAAATCCCATCTTTGACTTTCAGGCATTGGAGGGAGAGTCGCTTCATCCTGTTGTCCAACATTGGGCCACCCGAAGAAGAGCCGTTGCTACTCCTGTTCTTATTCACTTTGTCAAGTGTCTTGTTCTCTGCACCTTCAGCCCTGTCACCTGTGAAGATGAAACGGATTATGAAAAATAATAAGAATATCGATTGGACAGTACCAGTTCAGGACAACTAAATCTGAACCCAATCCAGAGCTATCCCATTAATCCCAGAAAATGTGGAATCAACTTTGCATGAAAGGATTCTACGTTTACGCAGATTGTTGTCAAAGGCTTTCATGGCTGGAATAACTGGTTTAGTGTGCATTTTCCGGGCTGTATGGCCATGTTCCAGAAGCATTTTTTCCTGCCATTTCACCCACATCTCTGGCAGGCATCCTCAGAGGTTGTGGGGATACCAATGATCTATGGACTCACAAAGAAAATCCAACAAATGCTACATTCAGCAAAGGACAAGAGGGATCCTCTCACCTCTGTAGGAATCATAGAATCATAGAGTTGGAAGAGACCTCATGGGACATCCAGTCCAACTCCCTGCCAAGGAGCAGGAAAATCGCAAAGCACCCCCAACAGATGGCCATCCAGCCTCTGCTTAAAAACCTCCAAAGAAGGAGCCTCCACCACACTCCAGGGCAGAGAGTTCCACTGCTGAACAGCTCTCGCAGTCATGAAGTTCTTGCTAATGTTCAGGTGGAATCTCCTTTCTTGTAGTTTGAAGCCACTGTTTCGCATTCTAGTCTCTAGGGCAGCAGAAAACAAGCTTGCTCCCTCCTCCCTATGACTTCCTCTCACATATTTATACATGGCTATCATGTCTTTTCTCAGCCTTCTCTTCTTCAGGCTAAACATGCCCAGCTCTTTAAGTCGCTCCTCATAGGGCTTCTTTTCCAGACCCTTGATCATTTTAGTTGCCCTTCTCTGGACGCATTCCAGCTTGTCAACTGTGTATCATGCAGCTGTGGACAAGTCTACATAGGGACCACCAAACGGTGCACCCAAATACGAATCAAGGAATATGAAAGAAACTGCAGACTACATCAACCAGAGAAGTCAGCCATAGCAGAGCACCTGATGAACCAACGTGGACACAGCATATTATTTGAGAACACAGAAATGATGGACCCCTCTAACAACTAACATGTCAGACTACATGGAGAGGCCATTGAAATCCACAAACATGGACAATTTCAACAGAAAGGAAACAATGAAAATGAACAAAATCTAGCTATTAAAAAAACTAAAAAACTAATATCAGAACAGTAAATCAAGAGCAATACTCAAAAACCAGGGGAATTCTAGACAAGAATCAATCAGGGCCAGCTAACATCTCCAAACAAAGTATTCCCCCAGGATGCAACCAGCCAGGTCTTGAAACTGCAGGCCTTTAAATGATAGTCAAGTTGGCCAATTCCAACATTCACACTTGCCTCAAGCAGACAAGAGTTTTTTCTTCCACCCTGGACATTATTCCACAGATATATAAACCTCACTTACTTAGTTTCCAACAGACCCTTCAACATCTGAGGATGCCTCCCATAGATGTGGGCAAAACATCAGGAGGATATGGCCATACAGCCCAGAAAACTCATTTATACAGATTATACGTAAAGATCCTCAGCTATCTCTTTAGTCATACATAAATGTACATAAAACGGGACAGGGAAAGATGTGCCTCTCAAGATGCTGAATCAGGATTTGTATCAGTCATTGGCAGCATGGTTAACAATGAAATACAAGAGATCTGGGAAATCGTAGTCTACCATACTGAGGGTCTAAGATTCTCTATCCCTTAGAAAAGCGTGATATTGGTGTTTTTCTCTGTGAACCTTATCCTAGTGTCTCCTAGTACAGAAAATATAATAGGCCTTTTTAGTTCAACTTACCTCTTTCAATTTCACACTCGGGAGAAGAAGCCCCACTACATTCACTGCGAGGTCCTAATAAAGGAAATACGCCAAATTCAGAGAGCGAGACGGGGCTGGACAGATCCAAGCTTCTGGGTCGCGCCACAGGAAGGAACTGAGTCGGCATATCAAAAGGACTCGTGGGACCAGAACTGAAACTGGACACAGACTGGGTTTCAGAATCCTCTTCAGATACAACACTGCTGCAGTTGTCATCCTCAAACACTTCCGAAGCCACTGTGTGCAACATTGAGAGAAAACTTCATTAACAAAGCTATTCCCCTGACATCTAGTGTGTATCGCTTTGATGATGCCACTAGTTTATGGACTCTGCCCCCCATCATTATAATTACATACACTGTTTGAAATATACCCATGGCGGCTCTCATTAAAAACAAGCTGATTTTTCACTATTATCAAAGGCCAGCTCTAAAGATAGTTGCATTGATCTCACATACTGTCAAATCATTGTTAAGGACTATGTGTGCTCACCACTTTGATAACACCAGCGGCAACCTTACAGTCCACAGCAACAGACGTGAAACAATAAGGGACTGGAAAACCTGAAACTTTCTTCCCCATTATTGTTGAACTTCACTGACTGGCACAACCTGGGAATCACAACCAGACACAGTGAAGACATCTGCCCTTGCACTATGCTACTCTGCTGCTGAGTACGCATGCCCAGTGTGGAACACATCTCACCATGCTAAAACAGTGGATGTGGCTCTTAATGAGACATATTGCAATATCACGGGGTGTCTGCGCCCTACAACACTGGAGAAATTACACTGTTTAGCCGGTATTGTACCACCTGACATCCGCCGGGAAGTAGCAACCAACAGTGAAAGGACCAAGGCAATGACATCTCCGGCCCACCCCGTTTGGCTATCAGCCAGCACGCCAATGACTTAAATCAAGAAATAGTTTTCTAAGATCTACAGAGACACTCTCTGGAACACCTCAGAAAGCGAAAGTCCAAAAGTGGCAGGCTCAAACCTAGAATCTCTATCAATGGATGACACCAAATGAGAGACTCCCTCCTGGGCACACAGAAAACTGGGCGACTTGGAAGGCGCTGAACAAACTGCCCTCTGGCACCACAAGATGCAGAACTAATCTTCAGAAATGGGGCTACAAAGTGGAATCCACAACATGCGAGTGTGGAGAAGAGCAAAACACAGACCACCTGCTGAGCCCTGTCACATGCACAATGAAAGACCTCCTTATAGTAAGACCAGAGACACTTCAAGTGGTCAGATACTGGTCAAAGGACATTTAATACAATACCAAGTCTGCAAACTTTGTGTTTTGTTTGTTTGTTTACTTTTAATGCAAATTTTGGTTTGCTCCTGACACAATAAATAAATAAACTGGCACCAGTTAGTGTGACAATAAGGAATGGGTATAGAGGTAAAGGTAAATGTTTCCCCTGACACTGAGCCTAGTTGTATCTAACTCTGGGGGGTGGTGCTCATCTCTAAGCCTAAGAGCTGGCCTTGTACATAGACACCTTGAAGGTCATGTGGGCAGCATGGCTACATGGAGCACTGTTACCTTCCCACAGAAGTGGTACCTACCAATCTACTCACATTTGCTTTTTTTCAAACTGCTAGGTTGGCAGAAGCTGGGGCTAACAGCAGGAGCTCACCCCATTTCCCGTATTTGAACCGCCAACCTTTCAATAAGCAAGTTCAGCATCTCAGCAGTTTAACCTGCTGTGCCACCAGGGGACCCAAGTAGTGGGTAAAGATAACATGTAACCAGCCATTCTCATTTCAGTCACATATTGCACCACAGGAAAGGAGGACAACAGCTTTTGGCTTATGACAGACTAATTCATTCAGTATTCTGCTATCATTCATCAGCAACAAGGGATCTCAAGGCTTCTTTGGAGCCCCATTTTTCTGTTGACATTTTCATGTGTTTTAATAGGCAAAGCTGCCAGTTTGGAGTAAATGCTTCATCTACAGTAGTGGTTCCCTACTGCTGGTCCTCCAGGAACCTTGGGTTGATTGGCCAACTGTCAGGAATTCTGGGAGCTGGAGTCTAAAACATATGGAGGACCAAATGTTTTGCGAAAATATATGGCAAATCCAGAATTTATTTATTTTTTGCAGACCTACTCAAACTCCGCACATTTTACTTCTACTTACTAGAGATATTATCTGGCTCCAATTTGCATGTTGAAAGGTCTTCCACCGAAGTATTGCTGCCTTCAGCGCCCACACCACACCCTCTGGGCCCCATGGAAGAAGCTCGCCTCCTCTCATGGATCTCGTCAGAGATCATTTCTAGGTTCTTCAGTGCTGTTTTGTATTCACCCTTTGCCAAGGACAGTTTTGCTTGCAGATCGTCCACCGTCTTTTTCAATTGCTAAGGAAGCAAAATACATTCTTACTAAGAGAGACAGGTAAAGTAAAGGTACATGTTTCCCATGACATTAAGTCTAGTTGTGTCCAACTTGTTAGGTAGCTAGGTTGGCAGAAGCTGGGCCTAACAGCGGGATTTGAACCGCCAACCTTTTGGTCAGCAAGTTCAGCAGCTCAGCGGTTTAACCCGTAGCACCACCAGGGAGCGATACATTGATTTATTTTATTTATTTGCAGTATTTATATTCCGCCCTTCTCACCCCACAGGAGGCCCAGGGCGGATTACAATGTACATATACACGGCAAACATTTAATGCCATAGACACACAACATATATAGATAGACACAGAGGCAATTTAACATTCCAACTTTTCATGGAGGTATTCTGGCCACCAGGAGAGCTGTTGCTTCACCGTCCATTTGTGACACTGTTGAAGTACTTCCTCATTCTTTCCAGGCTTGCTGGAGATTTTTATGGCATCGTAAATTAGTTAAATTAGCCTCCCCGCGTAGGCGGTACCTAAATTTCCTACTTGACAGATGCAACTGTCTTTCGGACTGCAAAGGTCGACAGCAAGCTACACAAATTGGTCAGTCACTCATTCCGACCCGGGCTGGCTTCAAACTCATGACCTTTCAGTCAGTAGTGATCTTAATGCAGCTGACTCCCAGCCAGCTGCGCCACAGTTGCTTATAGTGAGTCTTATTATTAATATAAAATTCACAGAGAGGTAGTTTTAACCTTATTGTGAGAGGTACATTGCTTAAATGGAAACTTTAGGGTAATAAAAGGTGAGATTTGGTTTTGAGACAATAAACACAGCATTTCAACCCATTCACAAGTCTGATTCAGCCAAAGTTAAGACTCATTACTACTGAAGCATTATGTGCATGGATCTCCTGTAAGGATCGGCCCCCTAAGGTCATGGGGTATCTGAATCTAACTCAGTCCATAGATTTCTGACTTCTCCCAATAAACCCTCTCCCAGACAAACAGCCTACTGTTATTATCTTGATTTAGAGAAAATATTCCTTTTTATAACACTACGAGCCATTCCCTGCCATGCGTTGCTGTGGCCCAGCCTGTGTATATGTGTTTTGAGTGTATATATATGTGTGTGTGTATATATTTGTGTATATGTGTCTATATGTGGTTCTGCACATAAATTGTATTTTTTTTAAAAAAATGCTTTTTAAGTCTCTTCCGCTGTGTTGTTCAGTGTTTTTATGAGTGATGGTCACTCATTGGCCTGATAGGTATATTATGTCCAAATTTGGTGTCAATTCGCCCAGTGGTTTTTGAGTTATGTTAATCCCACAAACGAACATTACATTTTCATTTATACAGATGTAACCAAAATTGGGGGGAAAATCTGTTCCTGATTTGAAAGTGTTATTTCCTGCTTAATTCTGTGGTGCTTACTTTGAAAGTAGCTGTCATACTCCAGAAACATTGGTTTTGTGGCTGCCACAAACTATGAATTGATTACGAGTGAGACTCTATGAGATAGTCATTGAAAAACTATAGCAACATGTGCTGCAGTGTTCCGCAAAAACAAAGTTTTAGCTGTTTAATAAACTTTTTTTCATGTTTTTATAATAGAACCAATTAGGAAATTACATTTATAACCCAGGAACAAAAATCATGTTACAAAGTCTAATATTTGTGATTCAGAGCTCGCATATGGAGTGAAGATATGTTAACTTTAGAACCTCACAAGGCTTGTTTATTTGTTTATTTGTTTAACGTATATGCTCCCAAAGTGGAACCCAAAGGTGGCTCATAAAAGTAATGACAAGAAAAAATTAAAAAGAAGCCAACTGCCAGTGCCTATGGAAAAGCCACCAGTAGAACATGAGTTCAACAGTGTGCTCTTCCTCATCTCTCCAGCAACTGATAAACAAGGGCATAGAGCCTGTAATAACAAGGAGTAGCATTTAGTCATCCTGACTATTAGCCATTAGTGGTCCGAACGTTTTCTCTAAAATCAAACAATCATAATACTGATTTGTGATATATGTATTTCAAGTTTTAAATCTTTGCTGAATTTTTTTATTGATACATACCTCTAGTTGTACATAGTATTTTGCCTTGAGTTCAAAGTAAGGCCTGGAGAGAAAGTACAAAAAAAAGGTTGGTGTGATTATCATTATTTATTGGCAAAACAATCTACTAATAAGCAAGAGAAATGTCTGCCCTGGAGTCCAACGCTAAATGTTTCAGGGTTTCCTATCCTAAGCCATCTATTCAAAGATAAAGGAATTCCAATATCAATTATTCATTTCCTTTTTTTATTTTCCAGAGAAGGATGTAAAACCCAGCATCATGTCTTGGCCATAATTTCCCCCTTATTTCCTGAACAACTTAGAATCATAGACTCATAGAGTTGGAAGAGACCTCATGGGCCATCTAGTCCAACCCCCTGCCAAGAAGCAGGAAAATTGCATTTAAAGCACCCCCAACAGATAGCCATCCAGCCTCTGTTTAAAAGCCTCCAAAGAAGGAGCCTCTACCACACTCTGGATCAGAAAGTTCCACTGCTGAACGGCTCTCATAGTCAGGAAATTCTTCCTAATGTTCAGATGGAATAGTTTGAAGCCATTGTTCCGTGTCCTAGTCTCCAGGGCAGCAGAAAACAAGCTTGCTCCCTCCTCCCTATGACTTCCTCTGTTGTACTTATACATGGCCATCATGTCTCCTCTCAGCCCTCTCTTCTTTAGGCTAAACATGCCCAGCTCTTTAAGCAGCTCCTCATAGAGCTTGTTCTCCAGACCCTTGATCATTTTGGTCGCCCTCCTCTGGACACATTCCAGCTTGTCAACATCTTCCTTCAATTGTGGTGCCCAGAATTGGATACAGTATTCCCAATGTGGTCGAACCAAGGCAGAACTTCCTAACAGAGTGTTGAGTATGCATAATGATTTCCCTGTCGTTCAAGGACCCAATTCTCTGTGTTATTGTGATCGAACTCGATAGAAAAAGTGGCAAAAAGATTTCCCAAAATCATAAGATATAACATGGAGAAGAATCGTTGGTCAAGGACAATAGAGATATAAGCTTAAGTTATGAGTTCTTCACCTGTATGTGACCAAAAGCCTAAAAAAAGTCCTCTTGTCATGTAATATCCTATCTCTTTCTTTCTTTCTCTGCCTCTCCCCTACCTACCCACTCACTCTCTCTCTTAAGCACATGCATCATTCTCTAATATATGCAGGTAAGAATTTGACCTATATCTACAAAGTGACTACACATACTTGGATTTATTTATAGCTCTTTTCAGTTTCTTCTCCAACTGCTTCATTCTGCCCATGGCAGCATTATACTTGGCTGCTGTCTCCTTGTGCACCAGCTCACTTCTGGTTTTCGTCTGCTCTGCCTCCATGACCTTTAAAAGAAGAAAAAATAAAAATGGCTTTGAGTTGAAGCAGCAGCAGGACTACTTTATGCTGAGCTCGAGTCCATTTTTAACAGCATTACAGCCCCAACTTCTCAACATAGACGCAAAGCATAACAAAATTTGGAAGCTGATGACAAACATAATTAAAGTCATTCTGTCAAGTCGTAAGTGTTTAGGTAACTGTTGCTGTTGGCCCAATTCAAAGCGCAGGTTATTACCTATAAAGCGCTATATCAGTGCTGATATCTGCTGGGGAGGCCCTTCTCTCAGTCCCACCACCGTCACAGATGCAGTTTGTGAGTACGAGAGAGATAGCCTTCTCGATGGTGGCTCTCCGGCTCTGGAATTCCCTCCCTAGAGAGATCAATTGGTCCTAAATCTCAAAACCTTCAGTTTGAGCCTAAAACAATGGTATTTGCCTGGAGTAATGCACTATGGTCATGTGATGACGTCAGCCATTGTTATTCGGCACTTTAGTTCATATTTGAAGAAACCCAATGACCCACAGGTATGATTGTTATTTAGAATTTTTAATTTATACACACAGACACACATATTATCTATTGACATTGTCTATTGTCTATGTGTATTGTTATGTTGTTGTTTTTATTGAGGCCTTGGCCTTTGTAAGCCGCATCGAGTCCTTCGGGAGATGTTAGCGGGGTACAAATAAAGATAATAATAATAATAATAATAATAGTATTGTTTGTATCCAAATTGTGTATTGTTTTAATGATATGTAATTCTATTTTATGTGACACCTTGAATGTTTTGTTAGCCACCCCGAATCTCTTTGGGGAGATGGTTGCGGGGTACAAACAAAGCTTTATTTATTTATTTATTTTCTTGAAAAAAAATTGTTCAGAGAGGGATTTCCACCTTCACCTTCCTCTGTTGCTGACAGTGTGTGACTTACTCAAAGTCACACAGTAGGTTTCCAGAATCATAACACTATGTAAAGTTATTTCAGTTCCTGGGTAATACATGTCATTTCCTAACTGGTTCTATCATAAAAACATAAGAAACGTTCATTAAACTGCAAAAAGTGCAAAAAACATGAGAAACGTTCATTAAACTGCAAATGTAGGATATTATTCAGCTGTGTGGAAGAGGTCTAAGATGGCTTTATTAAGTTCCTTTAAAACCATATATGTGACCAGGTCAGACCAAATGTTATATGAAGTAACTTATATGACTGCACCACAAATTCTTTTTTAATGGAGCTCCTCATGGATCATTGCAAATTCAGAACCTGGCCAACAAAACATGACACACGGTATTCTGTAACGTTAATCTCTTTCACAAGCCTCTCAAGAATGTGCAACTTTCTACAGGAAGGGACAGAAAGCAAAGGGCAGCTTTTCCCTAGATAAGCAACAGATCTTACCCTTTGGGTGGCATGGTTAAGCATCTCCTGCCAGGCAGAGTCAAACTGACGCTTGTCATCTTCCAGCAGCCTCTGCTCAGCCAGGGAAATGGTCTCCTTTGCAGCCCGGAGCACCTCTGTGGCTCTCTGGAAATCCTGTGTTGCTTTCTGAGCTTCCAGCTGGGCCTATAATGAGAGAGACCATTATTTAGCACTCGTCAATCTTGACAAATTAGTAGAAGGAAGAGCAGCCAATAATCCACACTTATTAAGATCTTAAACCCAAATGATAGGCCTAACAAGAATAGATCTTGGGAAATGTGCTTGTGTGTGTATGCATACAAGTATGTGCCTTCAAGTTACCTGTTGATTTATGTCAAGAATCTCACAGGGCTATATATTTATTATTTTTCAGCAATATAATCATCATGATACAATTTGTAATGAGTTATTTTCCACCTAGCTTAAGGTAAAGGTTTTCCCCTGACATTAAGTCCAGTTGTGTCTGACTCTGGGGTGTGGTGCTCATCTCCATTTCTAAGCCAAAGATTTATAGTCCACCTACAACCAAAGAGGATTTTGAACCCCACCAATGATAGAATTGAAGCAAACGTGGCACTAAGGACTCCCATGATCAACAGAAAACACTAGGAAGGGTTTGGTGGGCATTGACCTTGAGTTTAGGTTTGTAGTTCACTAACATTCAGAGAGCACTGTGGACTCAAAAAATTATAAATCTGGACCAAACTTGGCACGAATATTCCATATGCCCAAATATGAACACAAATGGAATTTGGGGGAAATAGACCTTGACATTTGGGAATTGTAGTTACTGGGATTTATAGTTCACCTACAATCAAAGAGCCTTTAGTACTCCACCAATGATAGAATTGGGCCAAACTTCCCACACAGAACCCCCCTGACCAACAGAAAATACTTAAGGCCATCCAGTCCAACTCCCTTCACCAGGGCAAGAAAATGTAATCAAAGCCCTTTTGACGAAGAGCCATCCAACCATAGATACAGATAGATATATATGATTCACACACACACACACAGATATAATATATATCTGAAAGGGACCCCTAAAGAAGGACAATAATATGTTCCATGTTCCAGAATTGGCAAACCAGACACTCTCCACATAATCACTGAGAAAAGAAACAGCAAGAAATACTGTTTACCCAGAAGCATAAAGAAATTACATATATTAGAAACCATTACTTTATTTTCCAGATCAACAGGTTGGGCCACAGCAACGTGTGGCAGGGCACGGCTAGTCATTAATAAACAGAGAAAATAATTGTGTATCCTCTCATTCTACACAGTATCAAGATGATATAATATACAACACTCGCTTCCATAAAAAGAACCAAAAAAAAAGAAACCAAGATCAGAAAATGTAATGATCTGATATTCTGTGCGTTGGTGTTTGCCTTCAAGCAGCCTGTCAACTTAAGGCACCCCCTTGAATTTCACAAGGTTTCTTAGGCAAGGAATGCCTTAGCTGTAGTTCTGCCAGTTCTTTCCTCTAAAATATCGCCTGCAGCCCTTGGGATTCCTTGGCAGTCTCCCATCCATCTCCCATCTGGTGCCTTTGGGGCCTATTTTAATAGATAGTCTTCCCCTTAAAATCTTCCTTAAATCATTTTTAGAAATGATTTTCAGACAGTAAATATCTTTTCTTCAGAGAGCTGCCTTTGAAAGAAATCTTACACGCCTTCGCCATTTAAAGTTTCCTTCTCTAAGTGCTTTGTTATGTTGTCGCTTGAAATGGATTGAGCTTCCAGCATGCTCAGCAGGAACCGTTTCTTCCCTGCAGCATAAATATTACATGCCCGTAGCATACACAGTCTTAATGTCCTAGTTTATGATAGCATTTTTCCTTTTTGATGAAATGCCTTGAGGGTGTGATCGTTCGGAGCGAAGAATGCGACAGTGCCTGACCTTTACCAAGTATTAACCTAACCTTTACAAAATATGGAGCAGCGGGGGAATGAAGGTCACTGCAGTCAAAAACAGACTTGTGAGGCTGGGGTGACCTGGACACATAAAACAGATACATGGGGTCTAAACATAACTCAACGGTATCTGCTTCAGAACAAAATTACCTATGTCACTTTGGAGCATATATAACAACCACAATGTTAACCTGTGTCAGCATGAAAAATTGGGAAAGATTGAGAGAGAAGTCTATTGCAGAAGACTCACCTAGCAGCATATTTGAAACTGATTTCTTTTACCATGAGCTTTTGAGAATTTCAATCTGTTTCTTCAGGCACATGGAGAACCAACGTGGTATAATGGTTTGAATGTTGGACTGGGATACTGTGAAACAAGGGTTTTCTGCTCTAAGACAGAAATGGCTTCAAGGCATAAAACAAGAATGAATTTAAGAACGATTACATAATAGTGGGATTAGCATCAGAGTGATGCAAATTGTGATGGTGGTAATAAACCTTCAAAGAGCAATGCAAAATAGGACATGTCCATCAAACAGTTTGACTGTGTGGAAGTCTTAAATCCGTAAGTCCTAAGATGTGTATTTAACCCGAAGTATATATAACCTAAAATATTATAATGTTGGGTTGCTGTCGGGCTAAATGGCCATGTTCTAGAAGCATTCTCTCCTGACGTTTCACCTGCATCTATGGCAAGCATCCTCTGAGGTTGTGAGGTCTACCATAGATGCAGGTGAAATGTCGGGAGAGAATGCTTCTAGAACATGGCCATATAGCCCGAAAAACCTACAACAACCCAGTGATTCCAGCCATGAAAGCTTTCAACAATATATTATAATGTTTTTAAAATATAAGCCAAAACAGATTTCTCAAAGAATGCGTTTAAGATTTTGAGAATGACTAGTCCATATTTATAAATGCCCAGTCCCTAGCTCGTCAGATAGTACTCTGTTCTTTGTACTTCTTCCATACCTCATGTATACAGTTAACCATTACACTGTGATTCCTTCATCCTATTCCTCCCATTACAGTCCGAGTCCTATGTCCACAGAGTATACATTCATGGATTTATGTGGTTATGCAAATCAATGGATAAAAGAGAATACAATTAAACTGAAGAATTTCTGGTACAAACAGGGGCGGCTGAACCCCTTATGCAAAGTAAGCATTCGTGGTATAGTTGATTTTGCCCAGGGGCGCTCTTGAGGCGCTCTTGGGGGAAAATAGACCTTGACATATGTGAGTTGTAGTTACTGGGATGTATAGTTCACCTACAATCAAAGAGCATTCTGAACTCCACCAATGATGGAATTGAACCAAATATGGCACACAGAACTCCCACAACAAACACAAAATATATATCAGTGATTGGGGGTGTTTGCTTACTGTTGAAAATTACCTAGGGCCACCCCTGGGTACAAATATAGTCTGGAAGACCTAGAATATGCTTAGAGAGGACATATTTGTTGGACGTGGATAAACAAAACCATGGATACTAGTCTTCTGGATAGAGAGGCTGACATTAGTATTTAGTAATTACTGTTGAACTCTCATATTTTGTTCCTAGAAACACATGCCACTCTTTAATGGAATTGTGCATAACCTTTATGTGTTGTTCACAAAAAAACTTTGTCAATCTCCAAATGAAAATGAGAAGGACCCACCCAAGGCAGAAAACCAGCAAATCTATAAATCCCTTCCTCTGAGCCTATGCTGCAAAGTCTCTCACAGAAGGCTCATCACATGATGCAGTAAGCCACTGTATATTGCAAGCGCCATCTGCTCGTGTCAATTTGTAGAGCCAAAATACTGCATTCCCCGCTGCCTCTTCCCTCCTTCCTCCAAACAATGAAACTGCAATCACATCACAAGAATATTGAGTGAGGTTAGTTAAGCCTCACTGGCAGGAGGGGAAAAGAAAGTGGCATATAACTGGTTATAGATAACCAGTTGTTTCCACATTCTGATATGTGCCGCTAATGAATGGATTAACTTGATAACCTTGACTGGGAAAATGGTAAGCAATTAATTACATTTTGTTCATTACAGCCAAATGCTGAAAATAAATCTATAAATCGTGATGGAGCCAGGGAAAACTCCAGCTGATTTTGCATTACATTCAGTAAGACTCTTTACACCCAACAGCACTCTTTATGCTGAAACAGAATGCATACAGCAATGGATAGAATACTGTTAATAAACATCTATTATTTATTTAAAGTATTTACTAATTGATTTTTTCCCCACCAGGATCCTGAAGAGGGATACAATGAAATGCAAAATATAAATCGTGTGCCGGAACAGTCAGTTTCATGGCAATGATTTGGGGGAAAATACTTCTAAATCTTAAACATAATTTACCCCCAAACAGCTCCTATTGTCCTTTGGTCTCCTTCACATATCACAAGTTGACAAGGAAAAATATATTTCACCCTATAGCTATGGAGAAATTTAGAGCACTCAAAAGAGATCTAGGATATATTTCACGATAAGCATTATTTCATCCTCTTCAATTCCCTTCTATAACATACAAACACAGACCAAGGAGGAAAATAAATTTGGGAACGCAAATAAAGATACACACAATTCAATGAAGAGTATACATTCCCATCTCTTAAATCAACAGTTCTCAACATTTGGGCTCCGAAATACAGGGAGTTCCCAAGTTATGAACAAGATAGGTTCTGTAGGTTTGTTCTTAGGTTGAATATGTTTGTGCATCGGAACAGGTACATTTTTTAAGTTTAACTCCAGGTATACACACACATACACACACACACACACACAAGCTTTGGATAGCATAGGGAAGGCCTAACAACCCTGCGGTTTTTGTTTTGCTGTCTATGCCCCTGTTCACCTCACTTTCTGTCCCCGTGATAATTGGATTTTGTGGAAATGAGGATTGGTGAGAAAACTTCAGTGTATACACTTTTTTCCCATGATAACTCTTTCCCTTCCAAGGGGTATTTCTCTTGCTTCCTGTTGTCTCGACCGTTATTTTGTAAGTCAGATGCTTGCAACTTGGAGACTGCTTGTTGTTTGCACTAAAAAATTATGCTTCAAATCAGAGAGAAAGTGGTGACTGAGAAGCATGTGTAGAAACAAAACAAGAGAGATAATACTAATAACTTTATTTCTAACCCGCAGGGCAGGATACCATTAGGAAATTGTTAAAAGATTACATATGCCACCATAACAAACTCTAGACATTTGTAAACATTCATCTTTGATTTTTTAGTTCTTTCTCATGGAAAATGCTGTAGCTCAGTATTAAGAGTGGGTGCTTTTAGACATCTGCAGTGCACTGCCTCTAGATATTTTGGATGACAGCTTCTATCATCCCTGATGAATGACTGAGACTTGTATTCCAAAATACATGAAGAATAGCATTTTTGGGAAAGGCTAAAATCTTGTTCCAATTGGAATGTGTGTATGTGTTGCAAAATACAGGTTGAGTATCCATTATTTGAAATTCCGACATCCAAAATACTCCAAAATTGTCCACATGGGTGGTTATGATAGTGACATCTTGGCTTTCCAATGGTTCACTATACACCAAATTTGAGTCAAACGGAGAATTGCTTCAAAATACAGTACATTATTTTCAGGCTATGGTTATAAAGTGTATAGAGAAAATAATTTTTGTGTTTGTACTTAGGACCTATCTGCAATATAGCTCATTATGTCTGTATATGCAAATACACCTATTCCAAAATGTGAAGAGAAACTGAAATCAAAAAGTTTTCTGGTCTCAGGCATTTCAGATAAGGGATACTCAACCTTGATTAGAAAAAATCTTGATATAACGAGGTATTAAAAATGAGATTTTTCACCCTGTGTGAAAGCAAAAAGACAAATATATTGATGATTCATGCAACAACAAAAAAACACCCTTCATGATATGGGGGGGGGGGGCTGACATATGAGTGGTAAACTTTCATGTGAGAACAAAATAAGAGAAAAATTATATTGAAAAATAATGAAACAGAGACATACTGGAATATTTTCAGATTGCATCTCCAGATATTTCAACATTTTAAAAGATCCATTTTGTTTTTCCTTCTCTGCCACTTATTACATTTTGCATTATCTTACCAGATTGACAACATCTATAGGTCTTGAAAGTCTGCATGCTCTTAATGCCCTTTCAGGTGACCTACTAAAGATCCTACCTGGATAACAGTTTTGGAATTTATCTTACAGCCAACACAGCTGATCTTATTTTTGTAACCTTTACAGCCAAGAGAGGTTGTATAGCCTCACCACTTTTCTACCAAAGGCCAATAGCTTCTAGCATTCTAAAAAGCATAGCTAGAAGCAATCTTAGTTACCTTCAAATAATGAAAAAATAAGTTTTATTTTAAAAATCAGCAAATATTCTGGTAACTTCTTTCTTCTTAGGCGATCCCTCGTTGTCCGAGTATGATGGTCCTCCAGATGTAGGTGGCTATGGAGCGCTATTCTTGATCTGCATGTTCTCCCACAGTGAGGACATCGGTTTCCAGATGGAAGGCAGTCCCGGGCAGGGTTGGCTTGATGCCCCTTCCTCTTGGCATGTTTCTTCCTTTCGCCCTCCATTTGTGCCTCTTCAAATTCCACAACACTTTTGGTCACAGCTGACTTCCACTTAGAGCACACAAGGGCCAAGGCTTCCCAGTTCTCGGTGACGATATCACAGTTTTAAAGGTTAGCTGTAAGCCTATCTAAATCTCTTTTCCTGTCCAACAACATTCCATTTTCCATTCCTGAATTGGGAGTATAGTAACTGCTTTGGGAGATGGTGATCGGACATCCAGGCAATGTGGCCAGTCCAGCGGAGTTGATGGCGTAACAGCATCGCTTCAATGTTGGTGGTCTTTGCTTCTTCCAGCAAGCTGACATTTGTCCACCTGTCTTCCCAAGAGATTTGCAGGATTTTTCAGAAGCAACGCTGATGGAGTCATTCCAGGAATTGAGTGTGACGTCTGTAGAAAGTCCATGTTTCACAGGCATAGAGCAGGGTTGGGAGGACAACAGCTTTATAAACAAGCACCTTGGTATCCCTCTGGATGCTTTGGTGCTTAAACCTCTAGCTAATCACTAGCCAACAACACACAGTTTGGTGGATCAAAGGTTAAACCTCTCTCTGCGTATATTTGACCTGCTGATTCCAAACATGGCACCACTTTTTCCCTAACAGATCTAATTTTTGAGATACGCAACATAGCCATCTATCAGTCTTCATCTGCTCTCCCATAGAAAACCATGGTAAGTATATCTAATAAACTAGAGTTAATGCAGTCTATCTAATGTAATTTTCTGAATCAGCACCCCAAATAACCTCTGGGAATGGCCTAAAAACTATGACACCAAGAAAAAAACTTTTTGTTGTTTGGTTGTGTAACTTATGAAGCAACTTTCCAAGGTCTCAATAAATACATTCAGCACTTCACATTTGGTGCGATTTGGAGCACAGGACCCATGTGAAAGTGAAAAAATGTCAATGTGTAAATTGCCATTTTATTAACTGGAGAGAATTTCTAGGTCTTCCAGCACAACTCCATGGCTGAATTCCAATGGAAGCTAACCAAAGAATTGCACTGGAGGAGCCAAGGATTTCTAGGGAGCTGTTCTCTCTAAAAATCTCCATGTCCTCCAGCATAACTGGAGAAAGTTGACTATAGAATCACACGATGGTGAACCTAGACATTACTACAGATAACATTTTACTCAAATCCATGTTCAAATAACTGCAGAAATCAAAACCACAAACATCGAGGGATGGTTATACTGTGTTCATGTACACATACATAAATACTGAGAATTAATATTCAGCACAGACTGCACAAAGTTCTAGCTGGTTCCAACATACAACCAAGCAGCATGGAACTGTTCTCTGGCCAATTCAAGTTCCAATTATTTTCTTAATGAGAGTAAATATACTAATAAACACAGATATTTTAATCACCTAGGGCATTTTTGGACCCCCTGGTGGTGCAGCGGGTGAAACTGCTAAGCTGTTGAACTTCCTAACCAAAAGGTTGGTGGTTCGAATCCAAGGCTGTTAGCCCCAGCTTCCGCCAACCTAGCAGTTTGAAAACATGCAAATGTGAGTAGATCAATAGGTACCGCTCCAGCAGGAAAGTAACAACGCTCCATACTGTCATGTTGGCCACATGACTTTGGAGATGTCTATGGACAACGCCAGCTCTTTGGGACCACCCCCCAGAGTCAGGCACGACTGGACTTAATGTCAAGGGAAAACTTTTACTTTTAGGGCATTTTTTTAACCAACAAGAATTCCTTTATCACTATTCTTGTCAAAATTAACAAGAAGCAGAGTAAGGTTTAAAGCTGCATGTAAACACTACTGGCTAATGAAGTATTCGTTGCTTGGGCTATGCATCATGGATAACTGTTGAGAACTTTATACACAAAAGATTTTTGGCATCTTGGATAGATCCTTTACAATTAGAACTTAAATCCTAAGCATGTTTACTGTCCTACGGATATTAAAGGTATCAGCCACCGCTGCATGCAAGGAACAAAGTTTCAGTGGCAACCAACTATACTCCTGTACCATTTCCATAGTAAACACTACCTCAGCATGATCCCATCAGCAGTAATATACTTTGGGACTTTTTCACACAAAAGACAGAACTAAATGTGTAAAATGAGCTTTACCCACAGCGCAGAAAACAGGGATGTGATCTTGTTAGGGCTACCAATGGATATGCTCCCACAGAGACTGCTGTCAGAAATTAAAAGACATACATCTTCAGACCCCACCAAGCATGAAAGGAAAAAAAAAAGATCCTGTCATGAATGAATAAAAGATGTCTCCAATAAAAAGAGTTTGATAAGGAAAAAATCAGTGAGAGGTAGGCATGAAAAAGTGATTTGTTGGGTTCCAATTTATCCATGAAAAAAATCCCTTTTGAACTTCTTGGGAATCACATCAGGTAAAATTGCATGCTGGATCCAAAAAGGGTACATTTCCAAGGTTTATGAAATATGTATGTTGTTGTTCATTCGTTCAGTCATCTCCGACTCTTTGTGACCTCATGACCAGCCCACGCCAGAGCTCCCTGTCGGCCGTCACCACCCCCAGCTCCTTCAAGGTCAGTCCAGTCACTTCAAGGATGCCATCCATCCATCTTGCCCTTGGTCGGCCCCTCTTCCTTTTGCCTTCCACTTTCCCCAGCATAATTGTCTTCTCCAGGCTTTGCTGTCTCCTCATGATGTGGCCAAAGTACTTCAACTTTGTCTCTAGTATCCTTCCTTCCAGTGAGCAGCCGGGCTTTATTTCCTGGAGGATGGACTGGTTGGATCTTCTCGCAGTCCAAGGCACTCTCAGAACTTTCCTCCAACACCACAGCTCAAAAGCATCGATCTTCCTTCGCTCAGCCTTCCCTAAGGTCCAGCTCTCACATCCGTAGGTGACTACAGGGAATACCATGGCTTTGACTAGGCGGATTTTTGTTGCCAGTCTGATGTCTCTACTCTTTACTATTTTATCGAGATTGGACATTGCTCTCCTCCCAAGAAGTAAGCGTCTTCTGATTTCCTGGCCACAGTCTGCATCTGCAGTAATCTTTGAACCTAGAAATACAAAGTCTGTCACGGCCTCCACATTTTCTCCCTCTATTTTCCAGTTGTCAATCATTCTTGTTGCCATAATCTTGGTTTTTTTGATGTTTAGCTGCAACCCAGCTTTTGCGCTTTCTTCTTTCACCTTGATTAGAAGGCTCCTCAGCTCCTCCTCACTTTCGGCCATCAGAGTGGTGTCATCTGCATATCTGAGGTTGTTAATGTTTCTTCCAGCAATTTCCACCCCAGCTTTGCTAGCCCCGCACTTCGCATGATGTGTTCTGCATACAAGTTAAAAAGGTTGGGTGAGAGTATGCAGCCTTGCCGTACGCCTTTCCCAATCTTGAACCAGTCTGTTGTTCCGTGGTCAGTTCTTACTGTTGCTACTTGGTCCTTGTACAGATTCCTCAGGAGAGAGACAAGGTGGCTTGGTATGCCCATCCCACCAAGAACTTGCCACAATTTATTATGATCCACACAGTCAAAGGCTTTAGAGTAGTCAATGAAGCAGAAATAGATGTTTTTCTGAAACTCCCTGCCTTTCTCCATTATCCAGCGGATATTGGCAATCTGGTCTCTCGTTCCTCTGCCTTTTCTAAACCCAGCTTGAACATCTGGCAACTCTCGCTCCATGTATTGCTGGAGTCTTCCTTGCAGGATCTTGAGCATTACTTTACTGGCATGAGAAATAAGGGCCACTGTACGGAAGTTTGAGCAGTCTTTCGCATTTCCCTTTTTTGGTATGGGG
Source organism: Anolis sagrei ordinatus (assembly GCF_025583915.1). NCBI lineage: Eukaryota > Metazoa > Chordata > Lepidosauria > Squamata > Anolidae > Anolis > Anolis sagrei. Next base: position 79,621,229 of record NW_026847660.1, read on the forward strand.
ATGTAAGTTGATTTTTTTCCAGTCTGATGGCCATTCTTGTGTTTTCCATATTTGCTGGCATATGGCATGCATCACCTTGACAGCATCATCTTTTAAGATTTTAAACAGTTCAGCTGGGATCCCGTCGTCTCCTGCTGCCTTGTTGTTAGCAATGCTTCTTAAGGCCCATTCAACCTCACTCCTCAGGATGTCTGGTTCTAATTCATTCACCACACCGTCAAAGCTATCCTCGATATTGTTATCCTTCCTATACAGATCTTCTGTATAATCTCGCCACCTTCTCTTGATCTCTTCAGCTTCTGTTAGGTCCCTGCCATCTTTGTTTCTTATCATACCAATTTTTGCCTGAAATTTACCTCCAATGTTCCTAATTTTCTGGAAGAGGTCTCGTGTTCTTCCTATTCTGTTGTCTTCTTCCACTTCCATGCATTGCTTGTTTAAAAATAGTTCCTTGTCTCTTCTGGCTAACCTCTGGAATTGCGCATTTAACTGGGCATATCTCCCCTTATCACTGTTTCCTTTTGCTTTCCTCCTTTCTTGGGCTACTTCCAGTGTCTCAGCAGACAACCATTTTGCCTTCTTGGTTTTCTTTTTCTTTGGATGTACTTTGTTGCCGCCTCCTGAACAATGTCTCGGACTTCTGTCCATAGTTCTTCTGGGACTCTGTTTACTAAATCTAGTCCTTCAAATCTGTTCTTCACTTCCACTGTATATTCACTAGGAATGTTAGTGAGATCATATCTAACTGGTCTGTGTATTTTCCCTGATCTCTTTAGTTTTATTCTAAATTGAGCAATAAGAAGTTCGTGATCTGAGCTACAGTCAGCCCCAGGTCTTGTTTTCACCAACTGGATGGATGTCCGCCACCTTTGGTTGCAAAGGATGTAGTCAATCTGATTTCGGTGTTGACCATCTGGTGAAGTCCATGTATAAAGTCATCTTTTAGGTTGTTGGAAGAGAGTGTTTGTTATACACAGCGAGTTTTCCTGGCAAAATTCTATCAGCCTGCGTCCTGCTTCATTTTGTTCTCCCAGACCATGCTTGCCTGTGATCCCAGTTGTCATTTGACTTCCCACCTTGGCATTCCAGTCTCCTGTAATGAAAATAATGTCTCTTTTTGGTGTATTATCCAGTAGGTCCTGCAGATCCTCATAGAACTGATCTACTTCTGCTTCTTCAGCAGCTGTGGTTGGGGCGTATATTTGGATCACTGTGATGTTGAAAGGCTTTCCTTGCACTCGAATTGAGATCATTCTGTCATTTTTTGGGTTGTATCCAAGCACTGCTTTAGCGAATTTCTTATTAATTATGAAGGCTACTCCATTTCTTCGATGTTCCTCTTGTCCGCAGTAGTAGATCTGGTGGTCATCTGATGTGAAGTGGCCCATTCCAGTCCATTTCAGTTCGCTGACCTCCAGAATGTCTATCTTTAGTCTTGACATCTCACCAATAACAACATCCAATTTGCCCTGGCTCATAGATCTTACATTCCAGGTTCCTATGGTGTGTTGATCTTTAGAGCATCGGATTCGTCGTTCACCTCCAGTACCGTCGGCCGCTAGCCTTCCTTTCGGCTTTGAACTAGCTGCGTCATCACATATGGGGCTAGTTGAACTTATCCTCTGCTCCTCCCCAGTAGCATTTTGGCCATCTTCCGACCTGGGAGTCCCATCTTCCAATGGCATACCGACATATCTCTGGTTGTACTGGTCCATTTAGTTTTCTTGGCAAGGATACTGGGGTGGTTTGCCGTTGCCTTCCCCAGGGATCACGCTTGGTCTGACCTCTCAGCCACGACCGTCCCGTCTTGGGTGGCCCTTCACGGTTTCGCTCATGACATCATTGAGGTGCTCAAGCTCCAGCGCCACAACAAGGCGGTGACCCTTTGCTGGAGATGAAATATGTATACAGAAAGAAAATACATGTGTGTGTGTGTCTATCTATCTATCTGTCTATCTATCTATCTATCTATCTATCTATCTATCAGATTGGGTACCCGGCGTCATTTTTTAATTGTACAAAATGCACAAGATTGTGGGTGAACTACAAATCACATCATGACAAAAAACTCCATCAGTACTTAAAATTTGTTATGTTGGGCAAGTTTGCTCTAGATGCATAATTGGTGGGGTTCAGTGTGCTCTCTGGCTGCAGGGTATACTACAACTCCCAGTAGGTTGACGCAGTCATGGGGGTTCTGTGTGCCAAATTTGGTCTAGGTCTATCATCGGTGGAGGTCACAGTTTCTCTGGTTGTGGGTGAACTACAGCTCCCAGAAAGGAAGACCAGTTTCCCCCCAACCCCCTCCAGTAATCAAATTTCGGCATAACAGGTATGTGTGCCAAATTTGGTCCAGATCCATTATGTTTGGATTCACAGTGCTCTCTAGATGTAGGTGAACTACAATTCCCCCAAATCTAGGTGAATTTCCCCACAAAGACTTCCAGTATTTTTTGCTTGTCATGGGGGCTCTGTGGTCAAGTTTGATCCAATTCCATCATTGCTGGAGTTCAGAGTGCTCTTAGACTGCAGATGAACTATACATCCCAGTACCTACACCTCCTATAAATCATGGTGAATTCTCCCCAAACCTTTCTAGTATGTTCTGTTGCTGATCAATTCCTCTATGTGCTGTGTGCCATAGAAAAGAATAGGAGAAGATTAAGGGAGAGGCAGCGTGCGGGATCATGCAAATTCCACACCAATGGAGAGAGTGAGAAACACTGGGATGTCTGTGGTGGAGGAAAGACATAAAATCTAGGATGAAATTGTCCTCGAATGAAAGCCTTCACTTGGGTGGTAGGCAGTATTGTGTTTGCGGAGGACATTGGAAGGGCTCTTGTACATGTTTATGGCATTCACTATAAAACTGTATGTCAAAATCCAATGTTGATCCCCCCTCCCCCGCTTTCTAAGCATTTCCCTTCATTTGCAACTGCTTCAGAGGAGGGTGCAAATGTGGCACCTAGTCTGACAAAATTGTCCACCCTTACTTTAGTCAGTGACAGGTGTATATATAACCATGTGTGTACATTATCAAAAACAGGTACAAAATGTGTATTTGAAACAATAGGAATAAAAATATGCATGCGTTTTTGTGATACGAGGGCAAAATGCTAGCAGATGATGAGCATTCTGAGAAAGGAGAACAAAACAAGCGACATACATTTTTCACATCTCTACTTAGAGCTTAAGAACAGAATAAGATAAGATAAATGTAAGACGGTCTTTGTAAACTTGAACAAAGAATGATTGTTTCATATAATGCCAAGGCCTAATCTGAAGTGCCTGGCAACCCACGTTCTTGTACAAAAGTCATGGCATGGCCTCGGATCATGAACGCAACCATACAAGGGAGAATCCTACATTTAAACGTCATCTTTAACAGCAGACAAGAAGATAGCCCAGTTTTTACTTATAAATTAAATGTTTCGTGATAGCTTGAGATGAAAATTGGAAAATCTATTTTTGAACTACAATTTCCAGTGCCCCCCATCCAGATACAATGCCAGTTCACTTATTAACACCATTTGTAGATGTGGATATAATGAAATGTTGCATAGATTTGTAGTATTTATTTCCCCGTTAATTATTTTCAAAAGGCGCCAACTGCTACTGCTTTCATTGGGACCCATAATTCTGCTTGACTGAATGATTGTAAAAAGAGAAGCCAGGTGCACAGTTAAGCTAGCTGCCAGTTTAAATAATCAAAACCTTCAGTAGCCTTTGAAGCCCACCTGCAATTCATTATTGAACATCTATCTACCAGATGCCCCCTGTTTCTGGTGAGATTCTCATTTTTAATGAGCCAACCCTTCTACCACCTTCATTACATTTAGAATATCCTAACTCTATTGAAGCGCAGTTTCAGTCAATGCCCAGCAGCATTCCAAGCCAAAAATGTGGTGAATTTCTTATCAATTGGGTTTTCAAGCTTCACTACTATTCATAATTACATCTGGGATCCAACTGGAGTTTTATTCTAGAGGGCATCTAGACCAGTGGTTCCCAACCATTTTTTGACCAGGGACCACTTGACCAGAGACCACTTTGACCAGGGACCACTCTCCAACAGGGTTACGAATCAGTTTTTGGTCAACTTCATATTTAGTTTGGTTATTTGGGATGCTGATTCAGAAAACTGAATTGGATAGACCATATCAGTTCTAGTTTCTGATACATAACATATGCCATCCAGTAATCGCCATCTGCTTGCCCAGAAAACTATATTTAATAAGTCTCAGCACTATAAGAGGGTTTTGTGAGACCAGTCATTCTCATTGCAATGGTGTATTAACGGTGAGGCCGTGGACCACATTTTAGTTCTTGAGGAGCACTGGTGGTCCACAGACCACAGGTTGGGAACAGCTGGTCTCGACATACAACAGCCTGCCGGATGCCTACTGTTCTGTACCCACTACCACAGTGGGCTTTGCTTTCAAACTTTAGAACTTACACATTGTCTCTGCATCCCATTGTTCCTCTAAGTAGTTCAGAGATAGATTTTAAAGAGACAGCCTGTGAAGAAGTTTAACAGGAAGGTGTAATGGCTTGTCCCAATCCAACATTACAAGAAAACATATCTACCTGTGTGCATCCACACAAGTAATTCTAACTGTTGTTTAGGAAATGCAAAATGCATCACATTTGATCTCAAAGTCACACAGTTTGGGCTTATTTATCAACCTCACTTCATATCTGGTAGCAACCACCCCTTTTCCTCCCTGACGTTCTCTGGAAAGAGAGGATTTTTTTAAAAGGCAGTGTTTCTCTTTCCATTTACCCCGAGGAAAGGTTTTCTTACGTTACCCTTACCTCCTATGCTCTTTTGTGCAAATACAAGCAGATACTACCTTCTCAACTCCAAGCAGCACCAAATTCCACAGAAGTTAAAGAACAAAAGAAAGCTCACTGCCCACATCAAAAGTCTTTAGAGGCCACTTGTATTGCCCCAAATAAGAAAGATGCACATTTTCCATCCCAAGCTACTTCTGAAACTCAGAGGAGTCGCAAAAATAATTTGGAGAACCATAAAGACAAGTACTGCTCAAAAACATGGTTTGATGTAACTGCACATCCAGCAGAAACCATGTGCTACCAAAGAATTAGGAGATCTTACTTATGAGTTGGAGAAATCTATGACATCTGAATGTTTACATAAAATTATCAAACTTATAAACAAATCAGAAGATACCCGTGCACCAAAACATTAATTTTCAAGAAATGTTGTCAACCTGCTCACAACTTCAAATGGTGACAAAAATGTATATAGTAAGTGTTTTACAATGTGAACCCCAGGTATTCTAGTTCTGTTCTAGAGATAGTTTATTAATGATTATTAATGTCTCATGTAGACAGAACATAACAGAACAGAATAGAACAGCTTTACGGTCATTGTGTATTGAAATGTTTTTAGTTATGAGCTGCTTTGATTCTTTGTATGGAGAGATAAAGCGGAATATAAATAAACATAACAATAAAAAAATAATAATAATAGGGAACGTGCATGGAGAAATCATCAAATTAGCTGGAGACACTTACCAAAAGTAGGCATAAGAAGCAAAGTATGTACAAAAATGAATATGTATAGATTTGAATTGGTCTGTGAATTTTCCTGCTGATATTTTAAAATGCAATTTCTGTTGCATTCAGAAATTGATATGGGAAAACTCCAAGACAAGGATGCAATCAGAAAAATGAGAATTTGGATAAATTGAATTGGAAATTCCAAATAAACCTTTTAAAAGATTGGCTCTACATCTGCTTGTGGATAAAATAAAAGCTTTTGTCAGAAGAAACCCTGAAAAGTAGAGAGAATTGGTGTTTTAAGTAGAGAGCAATGTTGCTATTATTTTGATTAACAGCAGAAAGCATCTTATGCAGCAAGGCTAAGTCCTAACCTATTGGGATGAAAAAGGATAGAAAATATTACATTCAGCGTTGAGAGCAGAATATAAAAGGGTATAGTCAGTTTGCAATGACTCTACGAATATTTCAAATGTTTGGTGTGAATGATTTCCTTTCCCCAACTGAGCCAACATCCTCCCTTAAAAACAACACCATTTCACCGCTTACTAAATTCCACGGTTTAGGAGCAGGAAGCCATTTTCCGCCTCTTCAGTAGTTTTTATCAGGTCATGTTTCCGTTCTTCCTAGAATTCAATTGAGTATGAGCTGGATTTACATAAAGTCATTCAAGCAGGACCCCTGAGGGGACATGATTTCAAAACAAGGAGAACGGTTCAGTTTCTTAGACCTTTGGGGACCTGCATCAAGCTAGCCTAATGTCATGCTGCCAGGCTTTCCCCAAAAAGATGGAAGAAAGAGCAGCACAAAAATAATTAATGATGTCCCTTGATGGAAATGCAATAACCTCTAAGAGAAAGGTTTCAACAAAGAGTAAGCCCAGAGGAAATAATAAATCATGAAAGAGCCATGGGACAAAAAGGGCAAAGGCTCCATGTCACAGCCTACATCAGCAGCACCTACGTCAACGGAAGAGCAGATCTCTCACACACTCTGGTCCAAATTGAAAGCCCGTGAAGCAGTAATGTGAAAAGATGTGATTATAGAAAGGAGTTTTTTTTGTCCAAGGCAGAAAGATCCAGCTAGATTAACAACTATGGCTATAACAAAAGGCAAAGTTTCATTACAGTACAACATAATCTTGGGGTGTTAAAAGTTAGCTTCCCCTGTGCTTTAATTTTTCAGATTTACTAATTATATTGAACTTACACACAAGGATTCTTGGAACTGTAGTGGATGCAGTAACCTTTTCCAAGCAATTACTTATAGGCCTTACTTCAAGTATTGCTACTGTTTTAGAAACAGGAGTAGCTCTTGGTAGGATTAACTGCTGCCAGAACATCCATTCTGAAGCTCTCCTCCAAATTTTGAAGCTCTCCAGTGAAAATTTTGAACTCAGTGTTTGTAATCGTGTAAAGAACCTCCATGCACAGAGGAGTTTCTCCCCATTAGAAACTTATTCTCCACATAAAGAGAGTTGTGGAAAACCATGATGAAGATTTAAGGCTAGGTTATCATCGTTCCCACTTGTGGGATTCATCTCTAAACCCTTAACAGGATTCATGTTCTTCAGAGTCAAGATAATTTCTTTGATCTTCCAGATGATGTATTGCAACTCCCAATATTCCTAGATACAATGGCCAAAAACTTCTAGAGGACTGAATGATTTCAACTCATGTTCCAAGTGTTGTGGCAAGTGGAATAGAAGATATTTCAGTGTATCTATCTAAAGATAGATCTTTGTAAGAGAAAACCTACAAGTATGTGTGTCTAATAAACCCATTTATATGTAAAAATTTGTCCAGTTTGGGTATGCACACTTATAAGTTGTAATGGTTCTCAACCTGTGGGTCCCCAGATATTTTGGCCTTCAACTCCCAGAAATCCTAACAGCTGGTAAACTGGCTGGGATTTCTGGGAGTTGTAGGCCAAAACACCTGGGGACCCACAGGTTGAGAACCATTACAACTTATAAGTATGCATACCCAAACTTGACAAATTAAGAAGATGAGAAAAATGAAAAGTATCCTGTTCCTTTACCTATACCCCTTCAATGATTCTGACTAACCAAACACAGCAGAAAAGAAGCAAATGGGTCGAAGCAATGGCTGTTAAAAGGGTATGCAGCGAGAGTATGATTTATCTGAAAGATTTGAGATCAGAGAGTCTTTGGATCTTGGAATTTTTTTCAGATTGTAGAATACTTGTATTTACATATGTGTAGATATCGAGGAGATGGGACCCATGTCTAACAGGAAATTGGTTTCAGTTTCAAATAAACATAGCTGGAAGATTATTGTATACACAATCTATATAGATAAAAATGTAATGTTCGTTTGTGGGATTAACATAACTCAAAAACCACTGGGCGAATTGACACCAAATTTGGACACAAAACACCTATCAGGCCAACAAGTGACCATAACTCATAAAAACACTGAAAAACACAGTGGAAGGGATGTAAAAAGCAAAAAAAAAAAGCAAAAAGATGCTACAGCGCATGCACAAAATGACTCCCCCTGGCAAAATAAAACAATAGCATATCCACACTCTCTTCCGGATTACAGCTCCCAGCATCCCCTAGACCAGGCCCTTTAGGAGAGAAGGATGATCCAAATGCACTGCTTCCAAGCTGCAAGCTTTTTTCTCCTGGGATTTCTTCGAGAGCATCCCAATCCCTGCATATTTCCAATTTCCTATTCTTGGACTGCAACTCCCAGCAATCCTCCAGATAGATAAGATAGGTAGGTAGGCTGGTAGATAGATTGATCAGTAGGACTGCTGGGAGTTGCAGTCCAAGAATAGATAGAGAAGGAAGAAAGGGGAGAAAGTGGAAGGGAAAGAAAAGGGGGGAAGGAAGGAGAGAGGGAAAGAAAAAAAGGAAGAAAGAAAAAAGGGAAAGAAGGAAGGAGAGAAAGAGGGAGGGAAGGTTGGCCACAGCCAACACGTGGCGAGTATTTTTTAAAAATTGTACATGAAACAAAGTCTGTATACACTGAAGCATCAGAAATCAAAGGTATCATTATCTCGTCCACCTATGTGGATTTTAGATTTCTGAATTACAATTAAAGCATACTCAACATGTTCAAAATTACAAAGCTGCAAACACAGTAAAGAAAATAGTTGGCTTTTTAAAGTCTCTACGTGTATTCAAGGGGCTTCACAAGCATTGTCCAGTTGTGATCTTTTTAACAGATCTAAAGAATCTCCCACACTCCAGACAGCAACACCAATCGTTCTTAGTCAATAGACAATAGTGAATTTTAGACAGGAATTGTAGTTCAGCAGCAAATGGAATTTCCCATACTTTCTATGCTTGCCTTAAGGCAAATCTAGATTATCATCACCCACACTGCATTGTAAAGCAGGGAACTGGATTATGAGCCCTTGACAATAGTCATTTTGTGCCACCATCTTTCAAGTTCATATAGGAGAACTTAACTAGGAGCCATCCTGATTCATAGCTTTAATAATTCAGCTATAAAACCGCAAGAAACATAAGCATGTTTACTGTACCTCATATTTAATTTTTAGGAAAAATAATAAAAGAAAAATAGAGAAATAAATGCCCAGAAGATCAACCTCTGAGTCAAGCAAAAGTAGAGCAAGTGTCAGTACTCCAGAAAAGGTCAGCCAGTCTTTCGCTGGAACTGGACCAACTCTTTTCTGTGGAAGTCAGCCAAATAGAAATGCAACTCTGTCCCATATTCAGTGACACGAGATTTCTGTTCCTCAAATCCATCTTGCTTCCAGCTCTTGCCAAGAAACATTTTGCAAAACATTACAAAATCTCAGTTACACAGTTTGGCGCCAATTCCACATTTCAATGAATCTCAAGATTGTGCTGCTAAATCAATCTATCAACCTGGTTTGTTTGGGTTGAGCTTTAAAATGCAATTTTATTTTGTTGTAATCAGCGACAAAGTCGATATGGCTATGTTTTTTCAAGGATCACAGTGAACATGGAAACGGTGATTCGTAAGTTCAATTTTCAGATATAACTATGGACACGTAAAAAACAGGTATAAAGAAATCTGATGTATACTTGTCTCTGCACAATCATGGTGTATCTAAAACGGCAATAAAATCATAAAGCAGCTTTGTATTTAACAAGGAAACCACGAAAAAAATATATTGTGAGAGACATTCAAAAATTGGTCTTTCTAGCTTAGCTGTACAAGGTGTCCCCTTCTCCCAAAATGGAAGGATTGCTATTCCCAGAATAAGCTGCAAGTGTGAATATAGCAAATGAATTACTGACATGTAACGTTTTGGTTGGCAGCAAGCCTAATGAATTTCTAGAGGCTGATTCTTTAAACCAGAACTACAAGCAAACATCAAAAGTGATTTATAAGCCACAGACAGGTTCATTTGGAGAGGCTGCATTCAGTTGGTGCCAATTTAGATTTGCCAGCCCAGCTGGAAAGTATACAGAAAGATGCAGCTGTCTTCAACAAACAACACTCAAGCTCAGATCTCGATTCACCTTCCTAGTACCAATAACCATGCCTTAGAACAGTGTTTCCCAACCTGGGGGTTGGGGCCCCTGGGGGGGGTCGCAAGGGGGTTTCAGAGGGGTCGCCAAAGACCATCAGAAAACACATATTTCTGATCGTTTTAGGAACTCCTTTGGCAGAGAAGGCTCAAGATCTCTCCACCTATCCTACTCTTCCTTTTTGTAAACAGACAGTGAATCCTCCCACCAAAAGCCCTCCTCTTGCTGGGATTGGCTGGCCTCTCGGCTGGCCTCTCAGCCAAGGGGAGGACTGTTTCTGAGACTCCAGGTGGGAAGGGGAGAGCAAGCATGCTCTTCCCTTAATCACTGTCAATTCCTCCCAAATCCCTCCAGTATTTTCTGTTGGTCATGGGGGTTCTGTGTGCGAAGTTTGGCCCAATTCTATTGTTGGTGGGGTTCAAGGGGATCTTTGTTGTAAGTGAACTATAAATCCCAGCAACTACAATTCCCAAATGTCAAGGTCTATTTTCCCCAAAGTCCACCAGTGGTCACATTTGGGCATATTGAGTATTCATGCCAAGTTTGGGGCGATTTAATAATAATAATAAGAAGAAGAAGACAAAGACGAAGAAGAAGAAGTCTGTTTAAGAGCATGACTTCTCACATCCGCCATTATTTTTAAATGCAAATGAAAAGAGAAGAATTGGGTCTGATACAATTACAGATGTGACAAAACGTGAGTCTAGAAAGATTAGTCAAGAATCAACTCCAAATACCCGGGTCAATCTTTACTCTTAGCGAAAAAGGAACCATCCTCTTCTCTTAGGAGAGTGATGAAAGCACTCCGTCCCAAGAAAGCCTAAAAGAAGCACCAATCTCTTCTGTTCTCATTGCCATAGCACCGTCTTTAGCCTTTTGAAATGTCTGGGTAGGGAAATGGCAGTGGCCAGTGGCAATTTGCTCAGAAAGCAGAGCTATGAATTTCCTCTTTCAATGGAATAACCCTAGATTTAGCTAAAGCTCATATCAAAATCCTGAATTTTGGCACCAAAACTTGCCCTCGAATTATAAATAAGGTCAACTTATACACAAGTATATGTATTTATTTATTTCAGGTCCTATCTCAACCTCCGCAGAGGGCCTCACGACGGCTAACAAAACGGCACCCCATGGTGCCCATACCAGAAACATAAAAATACAATTTAATAGCAATATGGCAAGAAAACAGAATAAAACAGTAGAAAACAGTAGAAAACGATATAAAAATATAAAAACAATCAAGCAGTCAGCAGTCGCCGGTTTGAATCATCATCCAAGGGGCAGTCAGTCAGTTCTATAAAAGTCGTCATGTCAGCAAGTCAACCTAATCTACAAAAGCCTGATCCCACAGCCAGGATTTCATTTGTTTCCGGAAGGTTAAGAGGGATGCAGCAGATCTAATTTCACTTGGGAGGGAGTTCCAAAGCCGAGAGGCCACCACAGAGAAGGCCCTGTCCCTTGTCCCCATCAGCCGTGATAGCGACAATGGGGGGACAACAAGCAGGGTCTCCCCGGATGATCTCAGGGCCCTAGGTGGATCGTAGCAGGAGATACGTTCAGCCAGGTAAACTACTTATATATAGTAAGTAGGATGTTTCTGAACCATCATTATAGGTAGTGATTAGGGAAAATAATAGAATAAGCTCTTTGACAGCTTACACTTGTGTGGGTGGTACTTGCAAGCAGATGGGGGGAGTGAAAAGGTGTGATGAGTCCCAGGGAAAATACCAAGCTGAAACAGCCAGTCTGGTATCAGTCAAATAGATACATATCAAGCATTATGAAAACCGCTGGGCTTACAATATATCCTCTGTGGCACAATAATCAGCTCATACTTTTCTGTCATGTTTTCTTACCTGCCTTGCAACCCTCCGAGCTTCCCAGTAAGGTTTTGAATCTTCGACAGCTTTCCCAATCTTCTTCACTAATTCATCTAGTTTGATTGTAGCTTCAACGAGGACAGAACGAAATTTTTGACGGGCATCCTGCAAAGGAAAGAGCAGCAAACAGTGTCACCAAAACTGTTCTTGCGGATCAAATTTGATTAAATAAGCCTGCCTAGGCACAGCAAACGGACATGTTTTGTAGAATATTATTTCTGGAGACAGTACCAGAAATGTGGGTCACCATTCTGAAATGAAATTTACCACGATGACAAAAACCGTTTGTGATCAGATTTGAAGAGTATGCAATGCCTGGCAGCATAACTAGGCTTCTGACTTTCTCTGGCAAATCCAACCACATTTGAACAGAAATCAAATCCAGAAAATTCATAAATTCAGACGTGAAGGAAACAGTAGCATCTTTTAATATACACTGATGAATATGCATGCCCAGTGTGGAATACATCTCACCGTGTTAAAACAGTGGATGTGACTCTGAATGAGACATGACCCATTATCACAGGATGTCTACGCCCTACGCCACTGGAGAAATTACACTGTTTAGCTAGTATCACACCACCTCAGGAAGTAGCAGCCATCAATGAAAGAACCAATGCATTGACATCTCCGGCCCATCCTCAGTTCAGACACCAGCCAGCATGGTAGAATCTTAAATCAAGAAATAGCTTCCTAAGATTTACAGACATACTCGCAGGAACACCTCAGCAAGCGAGAGTCCAAAAGTGGCAGGCTGAAACATAGAACCTTAATCAGTGGTTGAGACCAAATAAGAAACTTCCTCCTGGGCACACAGAAGACTGGGTGACTTGGAAGACACTGAACAGACTGTGCTCTAGCACCACGAGATGCAGAGCCAACCTTAAGAAATGGGGCTACAAAGTGGAGTCCACGACATGCAAGTGAGGAGAAGAACAAACCCCAGACCACCTACTACAATACAGTCTGCAGTAGGTTGTCTGGTGTAGGTGCCACATACACAATGGAGGACTTCCTTACAATGACACTCGAAGAGGCCAGCTTCTGGTCAAAGGAAATTTAGTATAATGACAAGTTTTTAACTTTGCTTATGGTTTTTTATACATTTTAACAGTATTCTCAATTTGCTTCTGACATGATAAATAAATATATGCACCACTGTCACCAATAACCATTCTGCTATTTTATCCTATGTGCAGTTTTCATTCTATAAAATATTTCTTATTGTTTGTTCTTAAGTTTCTTCTTATTTTGCTTCCTAGATCATTCATCATTGTTATATAAGTAAAAGAACAGGTGTGATTAAAACAAATGACTTTTTGAGTCAGACCACACTGTCCAGGTGCTCATTTCCTTATTTTGCTCTGAAAGCCAGTTTTCCACCTAAATTAAAAATAGAAAGCACACCTCACTCTCTCACACAACAAAAATAGGAACAGTAGTTCTGACTTGCGATATGTCTGTTCCATCAGATAAGGTACAAACCTCTCCTTCCTCCCACCTGCTCCAGATGGGCAGGAAAAAGAAAGACCTTCTGGGATCCACACAATGGGGGAACAAACCATAGAAAGCCTGTCGCTAATATAGTTAAAGCACAAATGCTGCAGAAGAAAGTACACAACATGTGGAGGGCGAGTCCCTGTTATGCCAGAGAGCTTCTCCCCCATCCCTGGCTTCCTTGCTATTCTAATAATGTTCCTGGAGACGGAAAGAGAAACGGAAGAAAGTGAGAGAAGAATGGTAGGGAGGAATGCGGAACCCCAAGGAGATAAGGACGTCTAGAAAAAAGGATAATAGACAATTGAGTGTGAAGACAGGGTTTTTTCTAGAGAGAGAAATAACTAAAAGGATCCAAGAGGAAAAGAGATACTGGAGCAAGCAGAAGGACAACATGTTTTACCAGAACACAGACAAGATTAGTTTCCCACATGGGGATATCAGAAGATCTTTCTTTTTCATCCCTATCTGGAGCATGCAGGAGGATAAGAATAATAATAATATGGCTCACGAATGGAACACTGAAGATGGAGACAGAAGGCCTGATTCTTGCAGCCCAGGAGCAAGCCATCAGAACAAATGCCATTAAGGCCAGGACTGAAAAATCAGCTGACCCAAAATGCAGACTGTGCAAGGAAACGGATGAAACCATGGATCATCTCCTCAGCTGCTGCAAGAAAATCGCACGGACTACAAACAGAAGCACAACTCTGTGGCCCAAATGATTCACTGGAACTTATGTCACAAGTACCACCTGCCAGCAGTAAAGAATTGGTGGGATCATAAACCTGCAAAAGTAGTGGAAATGAACACACAAAAATACTGTGGGACTTTAGAATCCAGACTGACAAAGTTTTGGAACACAATACACCAGACATCACAATTGTGGAACAGAAAAAAGTCTGGATTATTGATGTCACCATACCTGGTGACAACCGCATTGAGGAAAAACAACAGGAAAAACTCAGCCGTTATCAAGACCTCAAAATCGAACTGCAAAGGCTCTGGCATAAACCAGTACAGGTGGTCCCGGTGGTCATTGGCACACTGGGTGCCATGCCAAAAGATCTCAGGCGGTATTTGGAAACACTGACAAAATCATGATCTGTCAACTGCAAAAGGCCACCTTACTTGGATCTGCGAGCATCATTCGAAAATACATCACACAGTCCTGGGAAGTGTTCAACTTGTGGTTTTGTGATATGAAATCCAGCATAGAGATCTCGTTTGCTGTGACATACTGTTGTTTTGTGCCAGTAAAATAAATAAATAAATAAATTATTTGTATTCCATCCAATCTCCCCGAGGGGACTCAGGGCAGATTCCAGCATACACAAACAATGCTTAGAAACAACATAACATAGATAAAGGTAAAGGCTTCCCTTGAAAGGCTTCCCTTGAAGAATAATCCAAGTTACAAAATCTGCTAAGAAATAACAGGCATCCAAAACCGACAAATAATTAATTCACACTACACAGTTACGACAGTTACGACACTTTAATACCACCTTATCTACTATTGCTCCATCCTATGAAACCTTAGGATATATAGTTTTGTGGGGTACTTGGAATTTTTTGCCAGAGAGGTCTACTGCACACCTCTAGATTACAACACCAGCATTGAGCTTCTGAGACTTCAAGGTACCTCTGAAGAGACTACAAATCCTAGGATTCCACAGATGGAACCATGAGAAAGTGGAATCAAAATCCTACCAGTGTTTAGTGTACACTCTGACCTGGCTGCCTTGGCAGATATACCCAGAGTCAATCAACTTTATTCTAGAAATGTGAATTAATGTTAACTGTAAAATTAAGATTTATCAATCCTCAGAAAGGCAAGATGACTTTTTGTTGGAACAGTTCCTTCGCCAAACAATATTCACGATTAATATAAATGAAAGTGCACAGTACCCAAGGCTGCTCAAGTCATTTTGGCAGAAACTCCCTGAAGCATCTCTCTCGAGCAGAGATTTAAATAGTTACAGACGGCTTCCTTTTCATGACATGATGCCTCTTCACTGTGCTAAATTACAGGGCCAGCCCTGCTACCCAAAGGAGGGGTTTTTTATGAGTCACTATTCTGAGTATAACTCAAAGGACAAGAAAATCAGCTATATCATAGCATAGAGAATGAATGGATTGTGGCATTATATGCCAACTTTTCTCCCTTAGTGAACTGAAGGTGGCATGTGCTTTTGATAGACCACAGGAACCTGTGTATGATATAGTCACGTGCCAACTATTCTTTTGACTCCCCTTCCCCAATCTGCTGCCTGCCAGGTATACTGGGATTACAACTTCCATCAGCTCCAAACAGACTGGTTAATGGTCAGGAATGGTGGATATTATACTCCAAGCTTTTTTTATGTCAGGAGCGACTTGAGAAAATGCAAGTCGCTTCTGGTGTGAGAGAATTGGCCGTCTGCAGGGATGTGGCCCAGGGGATGCCCAGATGTTTTACCATCCTGTGGGAGGTTTCTCTCATGTGCTTGCATAGGAAGCTGGAGCTGACAGACGGAAGCTCATCCCCAGATTTGAACCGCCAACCTTTTGGTCAGCAGTCCTGCCAGAACAAGAGTTTAACCCATTGCGACACGGGGGGCTCCAAGCCTATGAAGAACACCAGATGTTAAGGGACACTGTAGCAGAGATCAAAGTAATGGGACTGTAGTTTTTAGAAGAAATCCCAAATTTCATGGAGTGTTATTTTTGTAGCCTAACCTCTCTAAAAATAATAGAAAAGTATAAAATGTGAATAATTAGAATTATGTACTTTTGTACTCAAATCCTCCAAGCATTCTTAATTTGTAACATCTTTGCAGGGTGTGCAAGAAATGCAAGAAATGGAATTCTCATGAAAATAAGAAAAACATGTGCGCACACTCAACAAGCACACATCTTCTTTCATTCCTTCAAAGATATGGCACTACCCATTAGTTGGTAAACTACTGGCTTCAAGCTGTAGACTACATCCAGTTTTGAGAGACAAAACTATTTGTTCGTTGCAAAACTCAGCTTGACATCCAAACAACAAAGGTGAGATAATGTGCAACACATACTGCTGTATTCACCAATGAAGCAAATATTTTGACAAAAGCCAGCATCTCTAAAGCCAAACAACTTCTGACTCACTAAGAACTGTGCATGTGGTACCAGCCTTTATAATTTCACTCCTATAAAAAGACAGAACAAAACCATAATATACGCTTTCCTAAGATTGGTGGGTGGGTGTAATACTAACATGAGCAATGTGATCCTATTAAATAAAAAGGAGCTTTCTGTGAAATAAAAGACTTGGGTTTGTTACAAATGCCGTCTTTTTCCAGTATTTTCAACTAATGTTCTTTACTTAACAATAGACAAAAACAAGGGGCAGTAAAGATTCGTGCACAGACACGCACAAACCAATGTGAGGCGAGTGAGGTATGCAATTCAGTCAAAAGGCCTCCCGTTTCAGGGTCTATTTTCGGTTAACCCGTCATTCTGTTTACCGGGAAGTTACTCAAATTGGTACTCAATCCTCAGTCATTTTAAGGCCTATCTGCATGAAACCTACTTCAGTTTTAGACTCCATTTACAACTGCAGGCCTGCCAAGTTTCAGAATAATTCACCAATCTACTGATTTTTAAGAATTATTTTAAGTTTTTACCATAACTTTTTTTTAAAAAAACTGTAAGCAAGGGTTCTAGGGATTGTAATCACCGGTTGTGTCAATTCTCAGCCAATCAGAGCATGGACACAACCAGACCTTTTATTGGTTGAGAAATAGAGGGGGGGAAACGTCAGCTCCCATCATGCTCCAAGAGGAACTCAGAGACTTTTCAATGCATGTGCTGCTGGGAAAGCGAGTTTCCAGCAGGGTCCTCTCTGGAGGAACCAAGGGAACTTTTCTACTCCCGGAGAGGGAGAGAAGACATCACAGGAGCTTCTCCAGGAACTCCACGGCAGACCCCTGCCTTAGGTATAATGCAGACTTAACTCCATCATCTCCAGTTGCCGATAAATCCGGCTCTATTCATCCATTTTGCCCAGCTTTTCAGTTCCCTCCTCCCCATTCTGTTTTTGGGGATTACACGAAACACACACCGAATATTACAAATCACTTTCGGTCAAACTGATTCAGGACCAAGCCTAGAAGGGAGAGAAAAAGGTACCCACTTTCCCTCAAAATGGATTAGGGTGGCCATGTTTCCAATTTTACAGAGGATGTTTGATGGGCAATCAAGTCCAAATTCAGTTTAAATATATCCCTAAGAAATCCAGTATAAATTCTTAATGTACAAGGACCTTAAAATCATCGTCAACAGAACCTGGGTGGGCATTCAGCTCACGCCAAAATATTTCCCCCCATAATTGTGAGATACAATTTATTTTTATTTAATTCTTTCTAAGTTTGCATCTCTACATAGAAATTAATACATTTAAATTTGTATGCAGAAGCTTTTGTTATTCTGTTGCTGTTGTTCCCTTTCTTTCTCATTTGGCAATGTATAAGTGGCCAGTTTATGATGGCTGGTTATCGTTCTGTTCCAAGAAGCAGAAGACAATCTCATTTCAAAATCCTTTTAAATAATGCAACCATTTTTATATACAAAAAAAGCCCATGCAATATGCCCAGAATATAAAATTAATTTTTAAATTCTAGTCCCCAAAGACAGGCAGAGCCAACCTCCCACCCTTCAAGGATGACAGCTTCTTCTTACACACGGAGCACTAAATCCTCAGTTCTCTGGCTGGAAAACAGCTACACACTGCAGGCAAGCATAGGAATGCAATTTATTCTTTTCCTGAGCTTTTTATAGCAAAAAGGTTGTATTATCCTCTTGACAACCCACTACACTGGAATTGATATTCTATTGATAGTCCATTGCCCAGTAGGAAGGAATAAATTACTGGTTATAAGATACATTGGCTTTGAAGCAGCATACACTTTGAAATACTATCATTAAACCTTTAAATGTATAAGGTTCCTACATTTCAATATGGAATTTTTAAAAAATATACAAATCTCAGCATAGTCAAGCTGCAGTCCCACAAAGCTGTATCCCCACAAAGTGGTAATAATAATAATAATAATAATAATAATAATAATAATAATAATTTATATCTCCTCGAAGGGACTCAAGGTGGCTTCCAGCAAAATTAAAACAATGGTAAACATTCAATGCCAGTAACAATGTATAACAAATCAAAAAACAGAATCAATAACAATTAAATGCCAACTTAAATAAGCGAACATAATACATACCAAATTTTAACAGCATAGGTTCTTAAAACTCTTAGAATATGATTAAAAATTATTGTTTGAGCTTAGATGGTATACAACTAACAAACGAAGGTTGTTATACAGCAATTTGGCAGGGATATATATCGGGATGTAATTAGTCCTCCTCCTCTCTGTACGCTAAAGGTTATGTATGAGTTTTAGCAGCTTTTTGAAGGAGAGAGGGCGGCAGTTTTAATTCTTTAAGGAGGAAGTTCCAGAGGCGTGGAGCAATCACGGGGAAAGCCCCCTCTCTCGTTCCCACCAGCCACGCTTGAGATGAGGGTGGGATCGAGAGAAGGGCCTCCTGCACTGACCGCAGTGCTCATGGTGGTCTGTATGCAGATATGTGGTTTTTCAAATAGCCAGGGCCTGAATCTTTTATGGCTTTATAAGTAATAACCAGCATTTTGTATTTAGCTCGGAAGCAGATTTAGCCCACTCCCTGTGCAGTGCTCCAGTTAGTAACCTGACTGCCGATCTCTGCACCTGTTGTAGTTAGAAACCAGAATTTCTTGAGAAGCCTGAATACATTGATTTTTAGCTTTCACAACTCATTTAGCATAACTTGGATCCTTCCATGTGTACCTTCAAATCACCTATCGACTTATGATGACCCCACAAATCTCATAGGGCTTTCTAAGGAAGAAATACTCAGAGATGGTTTTGCCTTTCAATGAAGTTTAGCTTGTGGCACCTGGTATTTGTTGGCCACCTCCCATCCAAAACTAACCAGGGCTGGTCTTGCTTAGTTTCCAAAACGAGCCTTTAGAGCAGAGCTTTCCAAACAGTTCATGTTGGTGATGCACTTTTTAGACATGCATCATTTCAAGATACAGTAAATTAGTTTTACTACCAAACTGGAGGATAAACCAATTCTTAATAAGAGATACGGAATTGTAATAACGAAATGTAAGAGGACACAACAGAGCTAATGAAAACATTTCATTTATATATTTTAATAATATATGATTTGGAAGCTCTGCTTTAGAATATTTAGCAACTTGGCTCCGCATATAAGTGGCTTTAAAGAAGAAATCTGCTATAACCACAGGCCAGAGTAAGGGAGATGTTTTGTAGTCAATGGCAAAAATGGTGAAACTATTTTAGAAGTTGTCATACAAAGTACAAATGAGAAAGGATCCCTTAGGGAACAGCACAAGTCAAAGTAAGGGAAATCCACTCCAACTTGTGACAAACTGTAATGAAACACAATGACCTTTGATGGTGAACTAGCCCACAACTGATTATGTCAAATCTGCAAATGAATGTCGTCACCCCTTTCCCACTAGACTGTCCTTTTGGGACTCTGCTGCTCACATATAACTAAGTTTGTGCCTGCTATGGGACATCCAGAGAGATAAATGTTCCTGTTCTGGTTTTTCAGTGTTAACACTGAGGATGTAAACATCCAATTCCAAGTGCCACTGCACAAATAATAAAATATAAAGTCGCACTTTAGACTATGTGCTGGCTGAAGCGGGGAGAAGATTCTGAAACTTGTAATCCACAAAAATTATTTTTCAAATACCAGCCAGAGGGGAAAAAACATCATTTGGTTCTTAACTTTTCCAAATCATGACAACAGCTCAAAGCTATCCAAGAAAAATCTGTAAGTTACATCTCAATTTCTGCCTTGCCAAGAAAACTACATCATCTTCACAAGGGGGAAGGTGCAGGGCATTCTGGCAAAGCACTCCATCTGCGCTTTAGAGTTATTTCATCATAGCTTAGCTGCTCTGCAACAATCCTCTCTGCACTTGACCAGCTGTCCTACATCAATGGGCAATTTGGTTATTTCCTTCCATTCTTCAGCATTCTGTGTCTTAAAACCATCAACAATGACTTCATTCTGTTCCTGTCTGTTTCCAAGCAGACCTCCTTTGAAACAAATCTCCACTTTCATCCCTAACCTTGTGTGTAAATCAACCAAGTTGAGAAACCAATTTAATGGGAATACATTGCCTGAAAACTCATTTAATTTAAAACAAATGGTACTTTAAAACTTGTTCCAGAAAGATTACATCATTTCTATGGGGACTATATCAGATTTAAAGCTTTATTTTCTGACCTGTTAATCTCTTGATGTTAGTGAAGGGGTGGCCAAGTCTTACAATGATGGATAGGCCAACTTTTCACACACAAATGAACTGCAACTAGCTTATAAATTGAAACTGAAATGAAGGGGAAACAAGCACTTGAAGTAACCAGACATCTATCTACTTGCAGTTTGATTTTTTTGGAAGAATAAATAGGTGCGTTCCAAAGACCTCTAGGATCAGACACCCCACATCTGAAAAAAATATCCCTGTGAGAACAGAATCAGTGGGTTCTTGGTTCTACAGGCTATATTTTACCCATTCCTGACTTTTGAGACTGATTACGGATTTATTTTGTGTTGGCCACTTAGAATCAGCCTATATGTTTGGACAACTTTCTTAAAGAATCGATATTTGGTGACTTTGTGACACTATTCTCTAGTGAGCCACACAGATATTGCCATCTGTGTCACTCCACCATGTTCTCCTTCAAGCAAGTCAGGGCTTCAGTAAGACCTGCCAGTCTGTATGTGTACATGAACATGAGTAATTACTTTGTCTATCTGTCTCACCAGATGAATGGAATGGGTGGTTCTAATAATCAAAGTAACCCTGCTGAGATGCAATCCCCGAAGGAGACAATACTTTGCGTAATAGAAGCCACACATTATAGTAATTGATTTGTGATAGATAGTGCTTCATGATGGGCATTCAAATTGATCTAGCTTAGCACCAGACAAGCAAAAAAAAGATGTTCTTCCAAGCATCTGGGGGCCAGCATGTGATTCATAAATTGCTTAGGAAGAACAGGTTGAGTAGAGGATCTACCAAGTAAATCTTCTGGATTGACCACTTCAGTTGTTGTGTCCAACTGTGTTATCATAAACCAGTTCAGCAGTCAGTTATAAACACAATACTTCTGACCAATGTTTTAACCCTGCAATTCCAGCAATGAAGTATCTACAACGCAATCCTGTGTAAATGCATCATCATCACCATCATGAGCACTACAATTATTTTATTGTCACAATTATTAATATCCGTTAATAATGGATATGGCCATTACAATGCCATTAATGGGTCCTCGGTATCTGGTAAAGTTTGATTCAAGGATCCATCATGGACACCAAAATCCGTGGATGTCCAAATCCCATTATATGCAATGGCATAGAAAAATAGTGTCCCTTATATAAAATGGTGAACAATTAAAATGAGTGCCGGAGAACCTGAGGATCAGTAAAATGGTGGGAGGCTACAGTAGAGTATGCGTATATATCTGTATTGTGCTTGGTGCAAAAAAAATTGCAAAAGATTTGCTTTTAAAATATTTTCGAGCTATGGTTGTTTGAATCCGTGGATGCAAAAGCCACTGATACAGTTGACTAATAGTGCAGATTTATTTAAAATATAACTTTTTAATATAATATCAAAAAGAAGCATTTGAACAACTCCACTTTCATTGGCCAATGGATGGGCCCAGAGCTTTGACAATTATTTTTAAATTGTCATTACTTATAGTGATAGCTCCAAGACCTCCAAATTACTACATTTTTAAATATTTTAAATCATAATTACTATATTTTTTAAAAAGCGGTATTGCCTTCCCATTTCTCAAAAGTAACAAGATAGTAACTTCAGAAATTAGTTACATTGCAAAGCATTTATACTATGGTCATTGTAGGAAAATAAATTATTTTTCAAACCCAATTTATTTCTTACTGTCTTGGGTTCATGTTGTTAATGGAAACTGGTTGGTCTCCTGTTTGCTAAAAGAGTTGCAAAGCCCCCTTGGCCCTGAACCTCCAAACTAATGGCATAGGGCAGATTTTATTATTTAGAATATTGCAATTGATTTAAGAGTTTTATTATCTAAGTTGTTTTTAAGCTTGTTTTAAACATGCTTCTTTTTTATTATGTTTTTTAATCACTTTTAGCACCATATTTATTGGAAAGGCAAGACAACAATGCAATTCAATAAATAAATAAACAGCTGAAGTAATAACAAATCTTGAAGACGTTAAAGATTATGATTATGGAACTATTTTCTCCCCACACATTTCTGATATTTAAGTCTTAATTTTCAGGAGTCATCATTTGCAAACCCTGTGAACCTAATGCTCCTAACCAAAGTTTAAAAAATAAATAAATATGAAATGAAGGCTGTATTCCACATGTCACTAAAAGGATGCCACAAACGTTTGCAGGAACACCGTGTTTCAAAACGGTGGGCTTTCATACAATGTTCATAGCATTGACACAATGCTAGCCACCATTAAGATGTTTTAAGCATCACCATATACTAGTAATCCTGAGTTGTGTAATTTCCACTTTTGTCCCAATCCATTATACCAGTCCCCCTGCTCCATTCTACCAGGACTGGTCCAAGGAATGTTACTGCCTGAGCTAAGGAAAGATACAGTTTGACAGTCTTTGCTGGGGATGGATCCTTGGACTTCCTGCGGTTAGCAAAAATCATGGACAACAGCAAACCCTATTGCCAAGAGAAACATACCATAGAGTTGCACTGGAGGACACTGGAAATGCCTAGACACCTCTCAAAGCATTGCTAGATCCTCCAATGCTACTTCATGGTCAAATTCCAGCAGAAGCATGCTGTAGAGTCACATTAGAGGACTAGGAAATGCCTCTAATAGTTTACCAGCACTCCCCATGCCTCCCAGCTTCTAGGAGTCCATCTCCCTAATAAGTAAGCCTATCTTTTTTCCTCCTTACAGACCCATCTTAAAAGCTTTCAACCATTAATCCTTAACCATTACATCCTGTCCAGGCAAACGGAGCTAGGCTTCAAATAACATCAACATTTTAAACAAGAGTGGGCAATATCAGATCAGGAGTCCAAAGGGACATCTCAGCTCCATAACACGCAGGTGTCTGTTAATGCAGTAAGCAACTGTTGGAAACTTTCCATTGAAGTCCAAAGTCCTTTCCAATGCAGATTTTGGAAACTGTTTTTTCTCCCGCCTAGCATCATCAGCAGTCATGCTAATTGGGAATTCTGAGAGATATAGTTCAAAGCAGCAACACTTTCAAGTTCTGTCTATACCTAAAAAATGTCTCCCAATTTTCCAATGCTTTTCTGCCTTTCTACTTTTTCCCTCCAGCCTGGCTTGGCTGGTTTTGAATTTATGCCCTCGTGCCCTTACGTATATGAAGGACAATTGCCTGGCTGCCCATTATGCTAACTATGACAGGAGCATGTTGCAGCTGTCTCTGCATGTTCTGTATCATGAGCTCAGAGAAGTCTAAGACAAGTCATGGTTTGGTGCAAACTTTGGAAGCAGCTTTCTAATCAATCTGTTTACCAAGGGAAATTAACCAACAGCCAGGGAGGTAACCGGATGGCAATTTATTATTTATTTACTTCATTTATATACCGCTTTTCTCAGCCCTTGGGCAACTCAAAGCAGTTTTGGGTGGAAAAAGTAGACAGGTTTATTTGAATTGACTGATGCATGAGCTCATTCATTACCTGCTAATGCAAAATATTGCAGAGAAAGAAAATAAGTGATTACATTTAAGATGTTATTTACTAACAGGCTCAGGGACAACACCCCAAAGAAGTAGCAACATCTATTTTTATCTCTGTGTTCCATTTTCCTTCCCTGTGGATTATGTGCATACATGTTAAGGTTAAAGCCTGATTCTTTGTGACATGAGAAATCTGTCACAGGGAATGGTATCGAGGTCAAGGCAGAGGTGGGGCGGAGGAAACTGCCAAAAATGGTGTCAGCATGGATCAGCAAAATATCTGGAGCCCCCAATGGCGCAATAGGTTAAACCCTTGTGCTGGCAGGACTGCTGAGCAAAAGGTCGGGAATTGGAATCCTGGGAGCGGGGTGAGTTCCCATCTGTCAGATCCAGCTTCTCATGAGGAGACATGAGAAAAGCCTCCAACACGATGGCAAAACATCTGGGTGTCCCCTGGGCAACGTCCTTGCAGACGGCCAATTCTCGTACACTAGAAGCGACTTGTAGTTTCTAAAGTCGCTCCTGCCATGGAAAAAAAAATCAAAATACCTCAAAATGACTGAGTTCATATCTCTTTTGGTTAAAAATGACAATACCATAGTGGTCCCTTGTGGCAAGGGTATCACTTTGTGTTTCTATCCACATAATTTGGGGATATTATCCCATGTGACAAATACAGCACCTACAACAGGCATTGGCCTGGAAAGGCCTCCAAACTACTTGGGAGCCAAACTATATGCGACATTAATTGTGTGTAAATAATTCATTTCCACTATTACAAGTTTTAAAAGCTCTATGGGAACACAAGTATGCTTGAGAAATTTTCCCTTCTTCATCAAAGTATAGCTGCTGTTATACCTTGTCAATTTCTCCTCCAACTTTAACAGCATTTTAGTGATGCAAGGAGAGGAGTCACCAGGACCTATTGAGGGGAAATTCCTATTTGCATCGATAGTCCTGATCTGTCTCATCCATAGCCCTGATCAGACACTACAATTCACATACAAAGTGGCTATTTAAATTTTAACGAAAAGCACATGCATTAACTCCTTCCACACAATTGAAACCATGTCTCATTTGAAATAGCTCTTAGCCATTGATCTGCAGCCACAACTATTAAAACACTCTAGGAGTGAATGCGTCCAAGGTTTCCAGTATCTTAACGTGAACCAATGTGGGCCAGAACTGACGTTATTGGTGCTAGGATAGGCAACACAAAAACACAAGGAAGTGGGGGGGGGGTACGTCTAGGAGTTTACAAGAGGACAAAACATTGTTGTATTTTCTTGTGAACCTATCACAAAGTTTTCTTGGGCTGGTTATGAGTGATTTGGACATGACTGAGCAGGGGTTCAAACCCTGGACTTCAGAGTTGTAATCCAGCATTCAAACACCCTATTTTTAAAGGCATTGTGCCCTTCACAACACATTTACAGTAATGTTTAGAACTGTGCTGACAAAGTGAACCAAGGCATTTTGCCAAATGATACAATAGACAACATGCCTCTTTCTATACACTGAAACAAACCAGACTGGAAGTTGTATCTTATTCAATTGTGGTAAGAGGATCACATCCTCCACTCAAGGACAACAGACCAAATTGGGACAGGGTAAGTTATAATATAAACACAGCTTTGTCTAGAATGGTCAAGGGCACAGGAAGAATGATGGGAAGTGCTCCCACTGTCGCCTTTAACATCCATCATCCAAGATAATTGCATCACTCTTCCTGATGGAAGGGCTGGCTCTGGGATAAAGCAGCACTTGTTCGTCTTCTTAAACGCATTTAAAATAATAGTAATAATAATAATAATAATAATAATAATAATAATAATAACAAATATTGTTATTACTATTGTTACTATAATAAAAGATGGTCCCAGTGGTGATCAGCACACTGGGTGCAGTGCCTAAAGACCTTGGCCTGCACTTAAACACAATCAGCGTTGACAAAATTACCAGCTGCCAGCTGCAAAAAGACCACCTTACTGGGATCTGCACGCATTATTCGCCAGTACATCACACAGTCCTAGACACTTGGGAAGCATCCGATGTGTGATCCAATACAACAGCCAGCAGAGTGATCTTGTTTGCTGTAGACTCGTCTTGTTGTGTTTCAAATAACAACAACAACATCAACAACTCTGTGGCCCAAATGATTCACTGGAACTTTTGTCACAAGTACTACCTGCCAGTAGTAAAGAATTGGTGGGATCATAAACCTGCAAAGGTAGTAGAAAATGAACACGGAAAAATACTGTGGGACTTTAGAATCCAGACTGACAAAGTTTTGTAACACAATACACCAGACATCACGATTGTGGAAAAGAAAAAAGTCTGGATTATTGATGTCGCCATACCAGGTGACAGTCGCATTGAGGAAAAACAACAGGGAAAACTCAGCCGTTATCGGGACCTCAAAATCAAACTGCAAAGGCTCTGGAATAAACCAGTACAGGTGGTCCCAGTGGTCATCGGCACACTGGGTGCCATACCAAAAGACCTCAGCCGGCACTTGGAAAAAATAAACATTGACAAAATCACGATCTGTCAACTGCAAAAGGCCACCTTACTTGGATCTGCGTGCATCATTCAAAAATACATTACACAGTCCTTGACACTTGGGAAGTGTTCGACATGTGATTTTGTGATACAAAATCCAGCATATATATCTCGTTTGCTGTGACATACTGTGTTTTTGTGTCAGTAAAATAATAATAATAATAATAATAATGATAATAATAATAATAACTTTATTTATACCCCACCCTATCTCCCCTGGGAGACTCAGGGTGGATTCCAAGAAACAAAAAGGCAAACATTCAATGCTTCAATCACAGTAAATACAAATATAAAAACTCAAAATAACCCCACATAAAGAGCAACTTAAGCATTCTTTTCACAACCATTTCAGTCATGAACAGGAATATTAGAGTAGGCATAAATTAAAATCTCTCAGAGGGCTTCCATAATCCTTTACTGCAGTATTAATGCTCAGCTCTGCACTCTGAGCCAACAGAATTATGGATTTAACCAGGTCCAATCAAAGGCTCATTAAGAAGCAACAGATTAATTTACATGCAACCATCAACAGCACAGTGTCTCTAACAATCCATACTCTCTTTGCCTCACTGAGACCACTAAAGCAATCCACAAAGCACTCCAACGATCAGTGGAGCAACAATTGCTTCCTGACCAATAAAGGCATGAGCAGGGAGGACACAAAATACTATTTATTGACTTACAGAGCAGAGGATGCTAAAGATCTTGGATTTACAAGCACTAACTGAAATTGTTTTCACTGACTAAAACATGTCTATGGTTTGTCTACCCTCATAACACCATTGTAAGTGCTGTTCATATCTGTCCAGCAACACAAGCTGAATTTAGATCTTGACATAAGATCTCAAGTTATCCTAAAGGACAGGAATTACCTGCTAGCTGCCAAAAGTCAAGTTGAATGCCCAAGAGAACTCAGCATGCATTGAAACTTAATACATGATAACTTTTCCTGTGTGGCAAACACAAGCATTAATGGTTGGCGGAATAACTGAGTGTTATTGTTTATTCTGTACACAATTTACAACCTACCAGGCATAATAATATCCACCATTTCTGATTGTATGTTGAAAAACATTTACCTTTCATCTTTATTCAGAACTGGCTTTTTACATATGTATGTCTATTATATTGTATAATTTTTGTTTTCTAATTATTTTTAATGAATATTTGGAATGTCTGTAAGTGCATGCTTTACCATGTTGGAAAGTGCCCTGAGTCCCCTTGGGGAGATAGATGGTATTTGTGACACAAGTTCCAATGAATCATCTGAGCAATGGTGTTATGTCTCTGTTTGTAGTGTGCACAATCTTCCTGCAGCAGCTGAGGATGTGATCTATTGTTTCATCTGCTTCCTTGCAGAGTCTACATTTGGGATCTGTCGTCAACTTTTCAATTCTGGCTTTGATGGCATTTATTCTAATGGTTTGTTCTTGGGCTGCCAGAATCAGGCCCTTTATCTATTATTATTATTATTATTATTATTATTATTATTAT
This sequence comes from Anolis sagrei ordinatus, assembly GCF_025583915.1. Lineage (NCBI taxonomy): Eukaryota > Metazoa > Chordata > Lepidosauria > Squamata > Anolidae > Anolis > Anolis sagrei. The sequence goes on from NW_026847660.1 coordinate 79,649,475, forward strand.
TACTATTCAAAAGATCTCACAGCTGCATATGTGGTTCTTCTCCATTATACACATACACCAATATTTTATTTTCACAACAACATTAAGACATAGGTTAATCTAAGCAAAAGCAACTGAGCTTAATAGCTGATTTGACACTGTGGTCTCTCACCAGGACAGCTCTACTTTTAGATCCAATAAGGCAAGGGCTTCAGTCAGCAGATGCTGAGGAATAGAAATGCTCCTCATGAACTGTCCAGGGGTTACTTTAAGTTGACAGGCAAAGGTGTGCATGTCAGTGCTACCCAAAATAGTGGCAATGCTCACCCATGAGCTATTAGTTTCCAGCCCACAGCAAGTTTCCAGGAAAGAAACAACTGTGCCGTAGTTAATGGTCACCAATATGATGACAGTCAATGGCCCACTGGGATGGTCCCAAGCATTAGATAGTTTACGAAGCAATAGTGCACTTCAAACAAGGAAGAAGGGATATCTACATTAACCTACTGCTTCAGATCAGGTGGAAAATACGATTCGATTATAAACTTCAGTTGCCAATCCATTCATCTTCTGAATATGGAACCAGAGATAGTACTGTCTCAGGCTAGTATAGGTTGCTATAGTTCAATATCTGAACCAAATTCCCACACTGCCTGCCAGACCACCTCATTTTGTTGCAGACCCAGGCAGAACATAAATCAAATTTATTATGCATTCATTTTGGTTAGTCACACAAGTTGTCCAACCCTTGAATAATTGCTTGAAAAGCATTAGAAAGCACCACCAGCAAAGCCAGTTTCTGATGGATTGTGGAGCTATAGTTAAAATGACCATTTTTTGATATTTGGAAACAGAACACAAGAGAGAGAACTGCTTCTTGTAATGACAGATAGCAAGCCCAGTTTGCACAAAGAAGATAGTTCCAAGGACACTCCAAAGTCTTCTAAATCCAACCCTCTGCCAAAAAGACTGTTGAAAGAGGGACAAAAGAACACAATCCACAGAAACTATGCAAACCAGTATGGGGAAGGGATTGAGACATCCCATTACCCACTTTTGTAAATTTCTTAAGTCATATATGGAGACCAGATACAAGGCTAAGCAAAGATTATGTCACCACTTCTCCCATGAATGTAGAATGGTGTGATGTTTGAGCATTTGACTATGACTTTGAAATCCCCATTCAGCCATGCAAACCCGCCGGATGACTTTGGGCAAATCACACACACTCAACCTTAGAAGGAAGCAAAATCAGACCTCCTTTGAACAAATCTTGCAAGGAACACCCTGTGGCAAATTCACCTTAGGGTTGCCCTAACTCAGGAACAACTTAAAGGATCAAAATAACAGAACAGCACTTTCACGTGACTGTTCTTTCAGATAAAAACAACATCATGCTATCCCCAAACGACAAGTGGGCATGTCCTCAATTGCCCTTTGTGATGATCAGTACCCACAGGACATATGAGAGACCGTTCATCTGAAATGGCGAGTTTCCCAAATAGACTCTTGCCCTTTGCAAAGTCCCTGACGACAGTGTCTGACAAGAATGACCACCGTCAGCTGGGAAACCAGGATAAAAGTTTAAATGTCAAGTGACAGGAAATGAGTATCAAAGCAAGAATCTCTTTCCAAATAGGAAGAAGTGGGATTTAAAAGGATTGAAGTGAACAGCATAGATGGATATAGTAGATGGCACAAAGTTGTATAAATTGTATAACATTGAAATTTGCCTATACAATTGCCATGTTTTCTCCTGAGAAAATTAAATGTTATTACAAACTGCCACCTGTCAGCTGAGAGATACTATAATACTATAACCATGTAAGCCGCCCCGAGTCCCCATTGGGGAGATGGTGGCGGGGTATTAAATAAAGATTATTATTATTATTATTATTATTATTATTATTATTATTATTATTATTATATAAAGTAATATATCGGTAAAATAATAATATAATATTATTATTTTACTGATACATTACTTTATATAATAATAATATTATAATAATAACAACAACACTTTATTTATATTCCACTCTATCTCCCCAAAGGGACTCAGAGCAGATTACAACATACACAGATAGGCAAACATTCAATGCCCTTAACACAGTGGAAATAACAATGACATACAAATACGCAGAACAAAGGTAAAGGCTTCCCCTTTCATCTCCGGCTTTCTGGAGGCAGTGCTCAACTCTGGCCACGGGGAGGTGCTTTTGTTCCATTTCCAAGCTAAGGAGCCCATTTTCCATAGACACCTCCTGGTTGTTTTTTGCCGGCACGGCTGCATGGGCTCCTTTATTACATTCCCGCCGAAGCTGTATCTATTGATCTACTCACATTTGCATGTTTTTGAACTGCTAGGTTGGCAGGAGCTAGGGCTAACAGGGGGAGGTCACTATGACTTGCGGCTTTGAACAGCCAACCTTTAGGTCAGCGGATTCAACAGTTCAATAGTTTAACCCGTTGAGCCACCACAGCCACTATTTATTTATTTATTTATTTATTTACATTATTTCTATCCCGCCCATTTCAGCCCAAAGGCGACTCAGGGCCACTAGAGATCTATTTTGTTAAAAATCATCACTATTTTGAAATACCAAGTAAACAGCAATAGTGATGTTCTGGGGGAAAACAAATGAAACATTTTCCAGTTCTCTAAATAGCATTATCTAATTTGGCACATTTGATTTAATCCTTATATTAAAACTCATTAAAAGCTTTAAGTGTTTTATTCAAATATTTCATCCAAATATTTCATCCAAATATTTATAACAATGTAGAGAACAGCACATGCTTTCCTTATATTTAACCCTACAAAGTTCAACAATATCTGAAAGAATGCCTTCTTTGCAGGGAGATAGCCCTAAAAACATTTACATAATACAATTTAGAGCAACTACTTAACATTCTTTTGCTAAGGTATAACTGTACCACCTTCAACTTCGCTCATTTACACGTCCCATTTCAAGCTGATACACTACAACTAAGGCCCCTTCTACACTGCCACATAAAATCCAGGTTATCTGCTCTGAACTGGATTATATGGTAGTGTAGATTCATATAATCCACATCAAAGCAGATAACATGGATTATCTACTCTGATAATCTGGATTATATGGCAGTGTAGAAGAGACCTAAATTCGTATTCTAAAAGATTTTGATTTCAGATTGAGATGTAAAGATACAAGAAGATTCTAAATCAGAATTATTAGAATGCACAACATAGATATAAAAGTTTAATACCAGATCTCAAGTCCATTCTTCTGAACTTATACAAGCACACACACCTCACTGAAAAAAACCCCAGAATATCTTTAGTCAAGTATATTGGGAAGGGCAAGATTTCATACCGCCTCTTCTTTCCCACCTACAGAGTTGAGTGCAAAGTACTTTTGCACTCTGAATTCACATTTGCGATAACTGATGTAAACCAAGTGGGAAAGAGTCAGGAACTGGGGGAAAAAACAGGACACTTTAAAAGTAGCTGAATGTGGGACAACAGAGAATGAATGAAGAATGTCCTTCCAAATGGGAATGGTTGAGAGGTATATTAACTACCACTAGAACTCTCCAGCTGAGAGTTCTACCACTCAAATGCCACAATTCTAAGGATAGAGCTGCAGCAGCTAAAACATTACCCAAATGTTGTAACACTGTGGTGTGGATACACACTGAGGGTACACCTCACTGTTAAATTAATGCAGTTTGATACCATTTTAACTGACATGGTTCCAGGGTCAGGGAAGCAGATGGCAAAAACGGAAGAATGGCCTGCCTCAAGGGAGGGTGCTTGCTCTGTCGATATTTAACAATTACACAAATGATCAGCCACTGCCGGAAGGTACAGAGAGTTTCATCTATGCTGATGATTGTGCCATCACCGCTCAAGCAGGGAGCTTTGAAATGGTTGAACAGAAGCTCTCTGGAGCGTTAGGTGCTCTTCCCACCCACTGTGTTTGACTTGTCATTATGTTGTTTTGCACTGTTTATTTTATCTTGTTTATTTATTTATTTTAATGTGTTGTAATTTTTGTTGCTTTGTATTTTATTTTATTTTGTTGTATCTTCGGGCTTGGCCTCATGTTAGCCGCCCCGAGTCCCCTTTGGGGAGATGGAGGCAGGGTATAAATAAAGTATTACTACTACTACTACTACTACTACTACAGGGAAAACCAGCTCATTTCTAACCCATTTAAAACACAGATGTGTGCTTTTCATCTTAAGAACAGTCAAGCATCTTGAGCTCTGAGGATTACCTGGAAAGGAATCCCACTGGAGCATTGAAGCACACCCAAATACCTGGGAATTACCCTGCACCATGCTCTGGCTTACAAGAAGCACTGTCTGACTATCAAGCAAAAAGTGGGCCTAGAAATAACATCATACGAAAGCTGACTGGCACAACCTGGGGGTCACAACCAGACACAGAGAAGGCATCTGCCCTTGTGCTTTGCTACTCTGCTGCTGCATACATATGTTAACATAATGAGATGTATACTGCTGCTACAACTCTCAGGATTCCATAGGATTGAGCCATGGCAGATAAAGTGGTGTCAAACTGCGTTAATTCGACATTGTCGATCAGGGGTGTCAAACGTATTTTTACCAAGGGCCACATCAGCCTAATGGTTGCCTTCAAAGTGCCGGTTGTAACTGTAACAATGTATAAATGTAACTATGTTGCCCTGGTATTGACAGCCTGGGTGACATATAATGACATGGTGGGCCAGATTCAGCCCGTGGGCCTTGCATTTCACACACGGGCTGTGAATGCAACCTATGTCTCTATTGGAGCGGGATTAAAACAGCTGTGCCCCTTGGGATTTTTTTTGATAGTTTGAGAAAACATTACATGGATGAAGCAACTGTGTTTCTCTAATGACTTGCATTCCTAATAATAATAACAATAATAATAATAATAATGTTTGACTTGTGATTTTGTGATACGAAATCCAACATATAGATCTCGTTTGCTTTGACATACTGTGCTTTTGTGTCAATAATAATAATAATAATAATAATAATAATAAAATAATAATATTTATTTATACCCCGCCACCATCTCCCCAATGGGGACTCGGGGCGGCTAACATGAGGCCAAGCCCTTTTAAAATATAATACAGCATAGTAAAATACAGAATACAAAAAGCAAAATGCATCAGAAAATAAATTACAATAACAAAATGAAATAATAAAGTAAATTCACACTATAAAATCGAACAGGATGGGCAGGCCAAATGGACAAGATAAAATGATAAAACCCTGGGTAAATTAGAAATAGGAAATATGTAAGTGAGGGGGGGCCAAGAAAATGAAACAGTGGGGTAACGCTTTCAGTTTAAATATGGGAAATGACAGTGGCATCGGCTGCACAGCAAGGCAAGGAACACAATCATCACAGTCACCTTTAGGCTATAATCTACTTTATTTACACAGTAGCACACTAAGCACATCGTAAAACAATTTCCTCTCCATTCGGCAGCTACATCACGAACACGCTGTTATCAGTACTAGTCCACACCTCCTGCATTCCAGAGTGACGTATGACGTAGGACGCACAAGCTGTGTCCATTGCCCTATACACTTAGATTTATGACCTCTCTAGGAATGCCGTTCCCTTCATGGTACAGTTAACTCATTCCACACAGGAATACTCTTGGCACATAGCATTGCACTTTAAACCTACAAGACATATTTTGAAATCTACATTACACAATTACAAAAAACTTCAACAGGAAAGTGTGTCGTAGGGGCAACACTATAGATGGGGCAACACAAATGGTATGGATGGCTGATGATCCTGGAAATGGCAGCAAAGGAACTGCAGGAAATTCAAAAGCACTGTTTGCATACCTACATGGAGGATTAATTACCATTTTGATTGCTATGTACAGTATTATCTCTTGGTGTAGGATATATCAGAGGATTAACGAAATTCAGAGCACCACACAGAGTAATGTCATTCGATTTCAGCGACTGAACAGGACATGTTTGACCTACTTTTGCTTCATCCACCAGCTTAAGCCATGCAGTTACTTGTATTTAAAAAGAGCTATATTTCAAATTTCCTAAGAATGTTTTGTCGGGCAATAGAAATATGCAAACAAATCTTTCCTACCAAAAATATTTTTAAAATTTTATATATACATATATATATACACACACACACACACACACACACACACACAACGACTTAGACAAAAGGAAAAGGGGGGGAAAAGTACCTCAAGCTCGGTTTCTCTCCGATTAATATCATCTGTAGATTGATTCAACTTCTCTAGCTCTCCCTGGAAGAAAGCCAAAAAGAAGAACGAGAACATGTTGAGAAATAAGACACTGACAGAACCGGGAAAGAGTCAGGTTATTCAGTGTCATCTGGCATTTCACGGAGAGGCCCCAGCTGGAATGTTAAATGGAAACAGAAGGGTGGAAGGCATTCGAGAGCAAGGCTGAACTTTTGCAGCTTAAAGCCTTCTGTTGCAATCAGAGGAAAAAGACATCTTTGGACATCTTTTGAAGGTTACATCTGAATTCTGATCTAGTTCAAGTTCTAACAGTGTTTGACTTGAAGTTCTCTTTAGTACAGGTCATGTGTAGAGCTTGGAAAAGGGGTTTTTTTTCTGTGTTACACATCTCAAAGTGACCAAACCAAAGACCTTTCCACACAGCTGAATAAAATCCCACATTATCTACTTTGAACTGGGATATTTGGCAATGTGGATTCAGATAATCCAGTTCAAAGCAGATATTGTGGGATTTGCTGCCTTGATATTCTTGGTTATATAGCTGTGTGAAAGGGTCCTAAGAGGACTAGGCGCATTTACAGAAAAATCAGAATGCAAAGTGACCCACCTTAGAGAACAAAGTTGGCAACATAAGCTTTCGTTGGCTAAGTCGACTTACTCAGTTTGAGAATGCAGCAAATTCCCGTTTATTAAGATTCCAGTTTTCAGTATTGTCTCCTTTTCTTTCCCACTTTTACATTTTATTTATATAATAATAATAATAACAACAACAACAACAACAACAACAACAACAACAACAACAACAACGTGTGATCCAATACAACAGCCAGCAGAGTGATTTTGTCTGCTGTGGACTCATCTTGTTGTGTTTCAAATAATAATAATAATAATAATAATAATAATAATAATAATAGGCGCACTGGGTGCCGTGCCAAAAGATCTCAGCAGGCATTTGGAAACAATAAACATCGACAAAATCATGGTCTGTCAACTGCAAAATGCCGCCTTGTTTGGATGTCCGTGCATCATTCGAAAATACATCACACAGTCCTAGACGCTTGGGAAGTGTTTGACTTATGGTTTTGTGATACGAAATCCAGCATATAGATCTCATTTGCTGTGACGTACTGTGCTTTTGTGTCAGTAAATTATGATAATAATAATAATAATAATAATAATAATAATAATAATAATAATTGTATTTCTACCCTGCCACCATCTCCCCGAAGGCACTCGGGGCAGCTCACAGAAGCACTTCAAGGTGTTGCATATAAAAACATAAGCATATGCAAGTTTTAAAATTAAATTCCAAAATTATTTGATTACATTTTAACTTACATTCTTCCAATAAGCTCAGGGGTGTGCACATTATTTTTCCCTCTACCCCTCGTTTTATCCTAAAAGCTCTGCAAAATAGATAAGTGTGAGTGATAGTGAATGGTTCAAGATCTATTGTTGAAGGCCTTCATGGCCAAATCACTGGACTGTTTTGAGTTTTCCAGGCTGCATGGCCATGTTCCAGAAGCATTCTCTACTGATGTTTCGCCTGCATCTATGGCAGGCATCCTCAGAGTTTGTGAGGTATGTTGGAAACTAGGAAAATAAAGTTTATATATTTGTGGAATACTAATCAAGGAGGCCAATTGCAATATTTACACCTACCTCCAACAGACAAGAGTTTTTTCTCCCACCTTGGACATTCCACAGATATATAAACCCAATTTTCCTAGATTCCAACAGATCTCACAACCTCTGAAAATGCCTGCCATAGATACCTAAATCCCGTATGCTAACTACTAATATTGCGTATACACCTATAGCCTTTTCGGGATTCTTGAACAAAAACTGTGTTATATGAAGTGAAGTTTGTCATTATTTGTCTTACTTTGCTTTTAATTATCATATTTCAATATTAATATGAAGTCAATACAGAGTTTATGGCATGGTATAGTTAGGAATGTCCAGTTGCACAGCAGGTTAAACCACGAAACTGCTGAACTTACTGATCGAAAGGTCAGTGGTTTAAATCTGGGGAACGGGATATGCTCCCACTGTTAGCCCCAGCTTTTGCCAACCTAGCAGTTCAAAAACATACAAATATTAGTAGATCAATAGGTACTGCTCCAGTAGGAAGGTAACAGTACTCCATGCAGTCATGCTGGCCACATGACCTAGGAAGCATCTACAGACAACGCTGCATCTTCGGCTTAGAAAGGGAGATGAGCACCACCCGCCAGAATCGGTCACGACTAAACTTAATGTCAAGGAGAAATATTTACCTTTACCTTTATGGTTTTAGTTAGGCCTATTTCAATAGTAACTCTCAACCAGAAACTACATTTATCTATCAATCCTGGTTAACTGAAGACCCTTCCACACAGTCGTATAACCCAGAATATCAAGGCAGAAAATCCCACAATATCTGCTTTCAACTGGGATATCTGAGTCCACACTGCCATATATTCCAGTTCAAAGCAGATAACGTGGGATTTTATTCAGCTGTGTGGAAGGGGCCTAAGAGTCTATTGTATTTACATGCTTCACTCATACATTACGCTGGATAGGCAGGTCAGCATTACTGTCCTCATTTACAGATGGCTGGTCTGGGGTCACTCAAGTTCGTGGCCAAGGAGATATTTGAGCTTGTGACGTTCTGACTCATAGATCAGCTTTAATACAGGATACCAGAGTCACATTTGAATTCCCACAGACTGTGTATGTGTATTTAAGACATTTGTCCGCTTATAGCTACCCGATGAATCTCAAAAGGTTTTCTTAGGCAAAGAGAAATCACGAAGTAGAGACAAAAAAAGGCATTTCAAATGCATGTTTCAGATTTTTAGGAGCACTAGTCAGACATGTCAAAAGATGAATTTACAACTGCATTTCAAACTTTGCTTTTTTGTTATCGAACAGGTTCTAGCAAAAACACATTTATATCCTTGAGAAACTGCAAGTAGCTTCTGGTGTAAGAGAATTGGCTATCTGCAAGGACGTCGCCCAGAGGATGTCTGCATGTTTTACTATCCTATGGGAGATTTCTCGCATGTCCTTGCATGAGAAGCTGGAGCTGACAGATGGGAGCTTACCCCACTCCCTGGATTCAAACCGCCGACCTTTTGGTCAGCAGTCCTGCTGACCACAAGGGTTTAACCTACTGCGCCACCAGTGGCTGATTTGAACACATTTCGGAATGGCTTTTTCACATCTCAACTCTTCCTATTGAGATAGACAGGTCTTTTTTTAATTCCTAGTAAAAACTATGTTGCCTAATTTCTCCCTTTACTTCCAACTATTGATTTCTGCGGAAATACCATTTCTTGGCTAGTGTTCTAACTTCAGTCCTAGCTATATTACTCAGTAAAAATTGACAAGAGGATGATCCTGACCAATCGCACTAGGATATTGATATTATTATTATTGTTGTTATTGTTGTTGTTGTTGTTACTATTTCCTTCCAAGGGGCATGTGTCCACACTATAGAAAGGCATATAATATTTTCAGTGGGAAAGTGTCATTCACAAGGACATTGTTTTTCATTTTATAACTAGTCGTCCCCTGCCACATGTTGCTGTGGCCCAGTCTGTGTATATGTGTTTTGTGTGTGTATATATGTGTGTACATATATTTGTGTAAATGTGTATATGTGTGTTTGTGTATATGTGTGTGTGTGTGTGTGTGGTTTTGTGCATGCATTGTAATGTAATTTTTGTTTTTTGGCTTTTTAAGATTCTTCTGCAGTGTTTTTCAGTGTTTTTATGAGTGATGGTCACTCGTTGGCTTGATAGGTGTATTATGTCCAAATTTGGTGCCAATCCACCCAGTGGTTTTTGAGTTATGTTAATCCCACAAACGAAAATTACATTTTTATTTATATAGATATTATACATGAGCCAATTTTCAAGGCCAAGGGTTTACAAATTAAAAGCCAATTTGAAAATACATAGACATTCAGAAAACCACAGAGACTCAGGAAAACAGCCATAAGGATAATAATTCACAAGATAGGAGTGACATGAACGATAAAGTGCAAAGCCTTGCTCAAAGTCATCCTTTAACTTGCAAAGGTGGAGGCCACACAAACCTCTCGAAAAAAAAGCTATTCAAAGGGCCCTGTTTGGATGGCCACCAGTAGCCACAAAACTAGGTCCCATTTAAGTCCCTTCAGGGAGACAGAGCAGGTTATAAATAAAGTGGGATTGTTGTTGTTGTTATTTGATACATATAATGCATGCAGATCTGAGTAGGGTGGCCTTTTGCACCTGACAGATGATAATTTTGTTAGTGCTGATTGTTTTTAGCTGCAGGCCAAGGTCTTTAAGCACTGCACCCAGTGTGCCGATCACCACTGGCACCACCTTTACTGGCTTGTACCAGTGTCTCTGCAATTTGGTCTTTAAATCCTCGTATTATATTATATTATTATATATTATTATTATTATTATTATTACTTGATACATAACAAGATTAATACACAGCGAACAAGATCATTATACTGGCTTTTGTATTTGATCACACTTCGGGCAGTTCCTAAGTGTCTAGGACTGTGTGATGTATCAGCTAGTAATGCATGCAGACCCAAGCAGGGTGGCCTTTTGCAGCTGACAGATGGTAATTTTGTCAGCGCTGATTGTTTCTAAGTGCAGGCCAAGGTCTTTAGGCACTGCGCCCTGTCTGCCAATCACCACTGGGACCACTTTTACTGGTTTGTGTCAGAGTCTTTGCAGTTCGATCTTTAAATCCTCGTATTATTATTATATTATATTATAATATATTACGATATCTAATATTATATTATTAGATATTATTATTAGATACATAACAAGATTAGTAAACAGCAAACAAGATTACTATGCTGGCTTTTGTATTCGATCCCACGTGCGACACTTCCCAATTGTCTATGACTGTGTGTTGTTGTTGTTGTTATGGCTCTCTGCGAAAACTGGCAAAAATGGGAATTAACACATAATTGCAATATGGCCAAACAATCTGAAAGGTCGGGTGAGCTAAAAGGGAGGGCACGTCTCTCATACACGAATAGTGTCATGGCAATGAACAATAACTGATAAGAAGCCTGAACTAAAGACTTCCAATTCTCTCGTTCTAGGACTGAAGGGGTGGATTTGATGCGATTACGATCCTTCACAGTGAACCTTTCACCAATCTATTGCAGGGTTCTCCTGTCCAGAAGAGTTTTGCCATGGCCTTCCTCTGGGGCTGAGAGAGTGTGACTTGCCCAAAGTCACCTAGTTGTGAGGGGATTCAAATCCTGTTCTCTAGAGTTGTGGTCCACATCATTATAATATTATAATACAATATAATAATAATAATAATAATAATAATAATAATAATAATAATATATTATTATTATTATTATTATATGTTTTATATTACATGTAATATTTCTAATAATATTACAATATAATGGTATAGTACAATATAGTAATATATAATACTGATATTGTACTATGCTAATAATATATATTGTATGTGTGTATACACACACACACACACACACACACATATATATCTTATAAGCCACTCAGAGTCCCCTTTGGGGTGAGAAACTACAAGTTTATAAATGCCGTAAATAAATAAATAAATAGTTGTTACACCATTACATGCATTTCATCACTTGTGATGCTCTTGAGTTTCCACTACACCTGTTCCCAAGTGTATATCTACTTTGGATGCAAGACAATGCATGTCTCTTTTGGATACGCATTCACAAATACATGCGCTACCTTCAAATGTTCTTGTAGGGCACCTTACAGACGTGGCATCTCTTTTGTCCTACTCTAACCTTCTCTGTCTTTCCATTTCCAACAAAAGTCCACTTTGTAGGGCAGCCGACCCGGGTGAGGCGGCTGCTTCAGGCTGCAGATTTCAAGCATTGTGACAAGCTGTTGTGGTGACATTTTATACTGCTACTAGCCGTCCCCTGCCACGCATTGCTGTGGCCATGTCTATGTATATGTGTTTTATGTGTATATATATTTGTATATATGTGTATACATATGTTTGCATATATATGTGTGTGGTTCTGCACATGCGTTGTAAAGGAATTATATATTTTTTGGATTTTTAAGTCCTTTACACTCTGATTTTTCAATGTTTTTATGAGTGATGGTTACTCATTGGCCTGATAGGTGTCGTGTATCCAAATCTGGTGTCAATTCGTCCAGCGGTTTTTGAGTTATGTTAATCCCACAAACGAACAATACATTTTTATTTAAAGATAGACTTGCTGTCCCCTGCTACGCATTGCTGTGGCCCAATATGGTGATCTGAACAACAAAGTAATGAGAAAGTGTTGGTTTGTAATATATATAATTTCTTTCTGCTTGTGGGTAAATAGTATTTCTTGTTTCTTTGTCAGTGTTGATGCAGAGATTGTCTGGTTTGCCTACTCTGGAACATGCAACATATAATTGTCCTTCTTTAGGGGTCCCTTTCAAATCTATGATACTATGTCTGTGTGTGTGTGAATCATATCTATCTATATCTATGGCTGGATTGCTCTTCGTCAGGAGGGCTTTGATTACGTTTTCTTGCCCTGGTGAAGGGAGTTGGATTGGATGGCATTAAGTATTTTCTGTTAGTCATGGGGATTCTGTGTTGGAAGTTTGGCCCCATTCTATCGTTGGTGGGGTTCAGAATGCTCTTTGATTGTAGGTGAACTATAAATCCCAGCAGCTACAACTCCGAAATGTCAAGATCTATTTTCCCCAAACTCCATCTGTGTTTATATTTGGGCATATGGAGTATTTGTGCCAAGTTTAGTTCAGATCCATCATTGTTTGAGTCCACAGTGTTCTCTGGATGTAGGTGAACTACAACTCCCTAACTCAAGGCCAATACCCACCAAACCCTTCCAGAATTTTTTTTGTTGATTGTGGGAGTCCTATGTGCCAAGTTTGGTTCAATTCCATCATTGGGGGTGTTCAGAATGCTCTTTGATTGTAGGTGTACTATAAATCCCAGCCACTACAACTCCCAAATGACAAAATCATTTTTTTTTTTTAGTGATGGCCACTCATTGGGTTGTTAGGCGTATTCTGTCCAAATTTGTTGTAAATTCGTCCAGTGGTTTTGGAGTTATGTTAATCCCACAAACTAACATTACATTTGGATGTAGGTGAACTACAATTCCCAAACTCAAGGTCAATGCCCACCAAACTCTTCCAGAATTTTTTGTTGATTTTGGGAGTCTTTGAGTGATGGCCACTCATTGGGTTGTTAGGCGTATTCTGTCCAAATATGGTGTAAATTCGTCCAGTGGTTTTGGAGTTATGTCAATCCCACAAACTAACATTACATTTGGATGTAGGTGAACTACAATTCCCAAACTCAAGGTCAATGCCCACCAAACCCTTCCAGAATTTTTTGTTGGTTTTGGGAGTCCTATGTGCCAGGTTTGGTTCAATTCCATCATTGGTGGAGTTCAGAATGCTCTTTGATTGTAGGCGAACTGTAAATCCCAGCAACTACAAATCCCAAAATACAAAATCCATTGTTTTGAGTGATGGTCACTCCTTGGGGTAGTGGGTATACTGTGTCCAAATTTGGTGGCAATTCATCCAGTGGTTTTTGAGTTATGTTAACCCCACAAACGAACATTACATTTTTAGATAGAGAGATAGAGAGATAGAAGATAGAAGGAAGAGGCATTGGTGATGAGGCTTGCTGCCTATTAACGCCTAAGCACCTTAAGTGGATCTACACCAGGCCTGGGCAAACCTGGGCCCTCCAGGGGTTTTGGACTTAGACTCCCACCATTCCTAACAGCCGTTGGAAGTCCAAAATAACTGGAGGGGCTTCCTTTCCTGAACCCCAGAAAGGGAGAGAATGGGGGAGAAGGGAGACGCCCCCAAGGCAAGAGACTGGGCTGGACTGGCACGCGGCTGCAAGGGGAGAAGAAAGGGGAGGCTCATCCAAACCCTGACACTGCCGCAAAAACACACCCAGCAAGCAGCCATTGGGAAAGGGTCGCCTTCAGGGGTCCTCTGCAGCCCCTTCCCGCTCCCCTTTACCTGGATCCGGGGGTCCACTTCTTCCTCCTCCTCCTTTTCCTGCTGCTGCTGCTGCTGTGGCTGCTCGCCCTCCTCCGCCTTGTTCTTCCTGGCTGCGGGCTCCATGTCGGTCGCAAGAAGGGTCTTGCTGGCTAGGAAGGGCGAGGAAGGGGGGAAAAGAGGGTCTTTCTCCCCCCAAATCCGCTCCTTCGGCAGAACAAGCGCTCTGCCACGCTCTGCCTGCTTCTCCTTTCCCCTTCTGTCTCTCCTTTGCGGCGCTGCTTATGCTTCCCGCTCCTCGCCGCTAGGTGCCGCTAAGGAAGGAAGGAAGGAAGGCGGAGGAACTGAGCCTCGCTCTTGGGCTGTGGCTGCTCTTTCTGTCGCCTGCTCCACCTGCTGCCGAGGGAATTTTATTGTGCAGTGTTTTTATGACTGTTTATGGCAATGCCCAAATGTGAACAGTGGTGGAGTTTGGGGGAAGTCGACCTTAGGAGTTGTAGTTGCTGAGATTTATATTTTGCCTACAATCAAAGAGCCTCTAGAACTCCACCAATGATAGAATTGGGCCAAACTTCCCACACAGAACAACAAACAATATTGTCTTTTCTGATGGTCTTTGGTGACCTCTCTGACACCCTCTCACAATCCCCTCCCCCCAAGGGTCCCAGCCAGGTTGAGAAACACTGAAATATGGCATTGAATATTTGCCTTTGTATTTGAAGCTGCCCTGCATCCCTTCGGGGAGAGAGGGCAGGTTCAAAATATAATAATAATAATAATAATAATAATAATAATAATAATAATACTTTATTTGTACCCCACTACCATCTCCCCATGGGACTCGGTGCGGCTTACATGAGGCCGAGCCCAAACACAACAATACAAGCAATAAAACAACAATACAAGCAATTAAAAAACATAGACAATAAAATACACAACATTATCAATAAGACAACACACAATTAAAAACAGTGGAAAGGCCAAATGTAGAGTTAAAATAATAATAATAATAATAATAATAATAATAATATATTATTATTATTATTAATAGAAACACAACAAGATGAGTCCACAGCAAACAAGATCACTCTGCTGGCTGTTGCATTGGATTACACATTGAACACTACCCAAGTATCTAGGACTGTGTGATGTATCGGCTAATAATGCGTGCAGATCCCAGTAAGGTGGCCGTCTGCAGCTGGCAGATGGTAATTTGATGGGTAATTTGATGGGCAGATGGGAAGTCTGATCTGGCCACAGTGGTCCACGTTCTTGTTACATCCCGAATAGACTACTGCAACGCACTCTACATGGGGTTGCCCTTGAAGACGGTTCGGAAACTTCAACTGGTTCAGCGAGCGGCAGCTAGGCTGCTCACCGGGGCGACATACAGAGAGCACACCACCCCTCTGCTGTGTCAGTTCCACTGGCTGCCGGTTCAGTTCCGAGCCCAATTCAAGGTGCTGGTTTTGACCTACAAAACCCTGTACGGTTCCGGTCCAGCGTATCTGTCCGAACGTATCTCCCTCTACGTCCCACCACGGAATTTAAGATCATCTGAGGGGGCCCTGCTCTCGACCCCACCGCTTTCCCAAGTGAGGCTGGTGGGGACAAGGAGCAGGGCCTTCTCAGTGGTGGCCCCTCACCTGTGGAACTCACTCCCAGTGGATATCAGGACATCGACATCACTCCTGTCTTTCAGGAGGAGGGTAAAGACGTGGTTGTGGGACCAGGCCTTCGGGCAATCTGCTAACTAGGTAAGGACAACCAGACAAACAGGACCGGCAGGACGGATAAATGTGGAAGGAAACTCTGAACTATGAGATAGCGAACATTGACCGGCAATAAGGAGTAATTGGTTTGTATCGGTTTGTATGAAATTTTTATTGGTTTTAATGGTTTTAACGGGTATAGATGTAATGTATAGCTGTTGATTGTTAAATTGTGTTATTTGTTTTATCGCTGTGGTATGTTATGGGCATCGAATTGTGCCTTGGATGTGTAAGCCGCCCTGAGTCCCCTTCGGGGTGAGAAGGGCGGGGTAAAAGTAAACCAAATAAATAAATAAATAAATAATTTTGTCAGCGACAATTGTGTTTAAGTGCAGGCCAAAGTCTTTAAGCACTGCACCCAGTATGCCAATCACCACTGGGACCACCTTTACTGGCTTGTGCCAGAGTCTTTGCACTTATTATTATTATTATTATTATTATTATTATTATTATTAAGATCCGCATAGTTAAAGCAATGGTATTCCCCATAGTAACCTATGGATGTGAGAGCTGGACCATAGGGAAGGCTGAGCGAAGGAAGATAGACGGTTTTGAACTGTGGTGCTGGAGGAAAGTTCTGAGAGTGCCTTGGACCGCCAGAAGATCAAACCAGTCCATACTCCAGGAAATAATGACTGGCTGCTCACTGGAGAGAAGGATATTAGAGGCAAAGATGAAGTACTTTGGCCACATCATGAGAAGAAAGGAAAGTTTGGAGAACACAATGATGCTGGGGAAAATGGAAGGAAAAAGGAAGAGGGACCGACCAAGGGCAAGATGGAAGGATTGTGTGATGTATTGGCGAATAATGCGTGCAGATCCCAACAGCTGGCTGGGATTTTGCAGCTGGCAGATGGTAATCTTGTCAGTGCCAATTGTGTTTAAGTGCAGGCCAAGGTCTTTAGGCACTGCACCCAGTGTGCCAATCACCACTGGGACCACCTTTACTGGTTTGTGCCAGGGTCTTTGCAGTTCGCTATTATTGTTGTTGTTGTTGTTGTTGCTGCTGCTATTGCTGTTATTGTTATTAAGGAGGCCCTGGCTTTGTTCTGTCTTTTTATGTGGCTCTCTCCCGATGCTGGACGACAACAACAAGTCCTGTTTTCTTCATAAATTAGACATTATAACCAAAGCTGGAAGTTGTGATACAGTACATCTTGGTCAGATGAAACAGTTTGCTCTGTTTCAACAGGAGAGTGGGGTTTGGAATGAGATAAAAGGCTTGTGGGAGAAAATCCCTTAGAAATTTCCCCCACCTCTGAAACACAGGGGCATAGTATAGTTTTAGTCAGGCCTATTTTAATACGTTGCAATTCCCATTATCCCCAGTCCTCATAGCAGATAACACTATCTAACAAAATCTGGAGGGAAAAAAATCTATTCCTGGTTTGAAAATTTTATTTCCTGTTTAATTGTTGTGTAATTGTTTTGAAAGTAGTTGCTATACTTCAGAAACTGGGTTTTTTTTAAGTTTTTTTTAATATATATATATATTTAAAGACTTTTCAGAATACAATAAAAAGAGGGAGTTGTCGTTCAATAACATCTGGGGATCCAAATGGGGTAAAAACCACAGAGCTCCAACCACTATGTAAAAACAAATGTACACACAGTCCCTAAGTTACAAATCAGATAGGTTCTATATGTTTGTTTTAAGTTGAATTTGTAAGTGGGAACAGGTACATTTTAAGTGTAACTCCAGCCATATATATATATATAGAGAGAGAGAGAGAGAGAGAGAGCTTTGGATAGCCTAGAGAAGGGTTAACATCCCTGTAGTGTTTGCGTTGTCGAAGGCTTTCATGACTGGAATCACTGGGTCGCTGTGATTTTTCTGGGCTGTATGGCGTATTCCAGAAGCATTCCAACAAAGGATTCCCCCAGGCAGGAAGCAGCCAAGTTTGAAGCTGCTAAGTTTTTCAGTGCTAATCAAGGTGGCCAACTGCAACATCCACACTTGCCTCCAACAGACAAGAGTTCTTTCTCCCAGCCTGGACATTCCACAAATATATAAACCCCACTTGCCTTGTTTCCAACAAACCTCACAACCTCTGAGGATGCCTGCCAAAGGTGAAGGCAAAACATCAGAAGAGTGCTTCTGGAACATAGCCATGCAGCTCAGAAAACTCACAGCAACCCAATAACCAAATGGTCAAATCCCATTGCAGAGTATTTTGACGAGGCTTGGTCTTAAAAGAACCATTAGGACCCTTTAACTTTTTAAAAGACTTCCTTTAGGTTGGGATAAACTACCAAAACGAAGTTGTTGATCAACACACCTGCCTGTATTTTCTGGCCATTCTTTGAGGATGTGGCTACGCAGTTTGTTGTGACAAGCTCATCCATTTCAAAACTACCCACTGAACTGCTATTGAGAAACAGGAACGGCTTGCTTTCTCTCACACAATCTTGTTATTTCTCGGTGTCTTTTAAGTTCCTCTTTGCTCATCCTAGTTCTACAATTACAAAGCAGTGATCCCTTTGAAAGTATCACAACCACGCCACTGTGACTGAAAACTGTGGAACTCATGGCCACAAGATATAGCAAGGGCTGCCCTCTGCTTTAAAAGAGGGTTGAATTCATTCATGAACGACAGAGGCATAAACGCTACAAGTCAGGATGATGGTATATCGGGGGTCCTCAAACTTTTTAAGGTTTAAGGTTCATGGGCCCCCGGTCTGTTGGAGGGCTGGACTAAAGTTTGAAAAAAATTAACAAATTCATATGCACACTGCAAATATCTTATTTGTAGTGCAAAAAATAAAGGCCGAACTATAGTAAATGTAAAGCTTTCCCCTTGACATTAAGTCTAGTCGAGTCCAATTCTGAGAAGTGTTGCTCATCTCCATTTCTAAGCTGAAGAGCCAGCGTTGTCCGTAGACACCTCCTAGATAATGTGGCTGGCATGACTGCATGGAGCACCATTACCTTCCTGCCAAAGCAGTACCTATTGATCTACTCACATTTGCAAGTTTTCAAATTGCTAGGTTGGCAGAAGCTGGGGCTAACAATGGGAGCTCACTTTGTCCTGTGGATTCGAACCGGCAACCTTCCAGTCATCAAGTTCTGCAACTTAGTGGTTTAACACATTGCGCCACCGCGACCCCAAGAAGAACAATACAATATTAAAAATGAAGAACAATTTTAATCATCATAAAATTACCAATATTTCAATGGGAATTGTGAGCCTGCTTTTGCCTGATGAGATAGTCAAGTTAATAATTAGGATTGTTGTTGTGTGTCTTCAAATCATTTAAAAGTGAGGGCGACCCTAAGTCCAAAGTTTAGGGTAGGGGGCAGGCGAGACGTTTTAAACAGTTCACATTTGGAACTTTTACATTTTCTAAATTAGCAATTGATCCTCAAGAGAAAAATAAAGGCTACCATGAACTTTGATTTAGTAATAATATTAATATGTGAAATTATTGCATAGTGTCTCGTCCATGCTGACTGACAGATCTGAGTCATCATCATCAGAAAAAAAAACTTTTGCAATCTCTGAGTCATCATCATTATCACCATAGCAGTAGACAAAATATTAGTTTCCATGCCTACAGATTTCATGAATGATAATAATAGAGGACCAGAGCTGGGAGGTGCCCAATATTTATATACTATATTTCTAATCAGACAACCACTGCTATACCCAAACAGTTTAGAGAAAAGATAGGAGGGTAACCTCCTCTGATGTCCAACATCCACAAGCTGCAATATTTTGAGGAGGGAGGACAAACTCCAGAGTAGAAAACACACCATGCACGCTTTCCAAGCTTTGCTGGCTTCTTTACTATGCAAATATGTTATACAGGAAAAATATAATAGTAATAATAATAATAATAATAAACTTTATTTGTATCCCGCCACCATCTCCCCAATGGGGACTCAGAGTGGCTTACATGGGGCCAAGCCCAAACAAGAATTACAATATAAAAATACAAATTGCAATAAAATAAACAACATAACATTAAAATAAAACATCAAAGCATATAAAACAATATACACAGAACATAGGAACTAAACATAATAACAAAATGACAGAAGGCGGGCCACATGTGCATAAAATGTTTTTTAACACCCCGGGGGAGATAAGGGGGCAGAACTCATTGCAAGGGAGAACTCACAGAGAGATAGGAAAATAAGAAAACCTACGTACATGGGGGGACGGGGGGGACGGGGGACGACTCCTGGGACAAGGTCAGTATTGTCTATGTCTGATTTCTATATATTATTGTGAAAGTTCAAAAGCAAAAAAGGTGACAGGAAGACAATAAACTCAATTAACATATAGTACTGGAACAGAGCTTTGTGGATACCATAGATTAACTATATGGGCCCAAGAGCAAATTCATCCTCAACTCTCACTAAAAGCCAAAATGATTCACCTGAGGCAATTGTTCTTTGGACATATAATGAACCCACATAACTTGCTGGAGTGGGGGGGGACCCTGTTATGTTTGGTTATTTATTTGTCGTGTCAGATCAACCAGTCAAATATATTACATTTCTAACAGAACAAAGCAAACAAACAGATAAAATACAGCATTTGTGAGTTTGGTAGTTGGTTAAATGTCCTTTGACACTTGGCCACTTGGAGTGTTTCTGGTGTTGCTGCAAGAAGGTCCTCCATTGTGTATGTGGCGGGGCTCAGGGTGCATTGCAGCAGGTGGTCAGTGGTTTGCTCCTCTCCACATTCGCATATCGAGGATTCCACTTTGTAGCCCCATTTCTGAAGGTTGGCTCTGCATCTTGTGGTGCCAGAACGCAGTCTGTTCAGCGCCTTCCAAGTCGCCCAGTCCTCTGTGTGCCCAGGGGGGAGTCTCTCATTTACTATAAGCCATTGGTTGAGGTTCTGAGTTTGAGCCTGCCACTTTTGGACTGCTCTTACCTACAAGAAGCACTGCCTGAACATCAAGCAAAAAGTGGGTGCTAGAAACAATATCATACGAAAGCTGACTGGCACAACCTGAGGATCACAATCAGATACAGTGAAGACATCCGCCCTTACGCTGTGCTACTCTGCTGCTGAGTATGCATGCCCAGTGTGGAACACATCTCACCACACTAAAACAGTGGATGTGGCTCTTAATGAGACATGCCTCATTATCACGGGGTGTCTGCGCCCTACACCACTGGAGAAATTACACTGCTTAGCCGGTATTGCACCACCTGACATCCACTGGGAAGTAGCAGCCAATAGTGAAAGGACCAAGGCAGAGACATCTCCAGCTCATCCCCTGTTTGGGTATCAGCCAGCACGTCAATGACTTAAATCTAGAAATAGTTATGTTTTGGTAAAGTAGATAAATAGAAAGACTACACTACTGGTGAACTGAGCCTGTTAAGGAATCTGGGCTGTTAATAAGAATGCATCTTGGAGATGTTTTTGGAATCACCATTAAATCTAAGCCAAGTCAGTCTGATTGGTTTCCTTCCCCTGGCTGCTGCCCCAGCATTACACTGCCAGTAACTGCTTAGGTGTTTGTTAAAGATTAGAGGAGAGGAAGGAAGGCTTTTCTTGTTTGCTTTTGTTTAAAGATTAATTAAAGCTCTATATAATGGAATTAACATAGCCAGTGTGGTGTAGTGGTTTGATCACTGGGCTATGACTCTGGAGACCAAAGCTGTGGAAAGTCACCGGGTGACCTAGGACAAGTCACACAGAAAGGTCTGTGATAGCTTTGCCTTAGGGCAGGCATGGGCAAACTTCGGCCCTCCAGGTGTTTTGGACTTCAACTGCCACAATTCCTAACATACAGTAAGATGACTGGGATTTCTTGGAATTGAAGTCCAAAACACTTGGAGGGTAAATGTTTGCCCATGCCTGTCTTACGGTCACCATAAGTCAGAAATGACTTGAAGGCCGACAACAATAAAATCAACAAGAATGGAAGTAACCCTGTGTAATCCACAAGGAAATATAGTTTCATTAGTTTTATTTTTTACCTTAATTCTAGAGTTGACATTTTACTTGGGAAAGATAGAATCATAGAGTTGGAAGAGACCTCATGGGCCATCCAGTCCAACCCCCTGCCAAGAAGCAGGAATATTGCATTCAAAGCACCCCTGACAGATAGCCATCTAGCTTCTGTTTAAAAACCTCCAAAGAAGGAGCCTCCACCACACTCCGGGGCAGAGAGTTCCACTGCTGAACAGCTCTCACAGTCAGGAAGTTCTTCCTCATGTTCAGATAGAACAGTGTTTCTCAACCTTCCTAATGCCACGACCCCTTAATACAGTTCCTCATGTTGTGGTGACCCCCAACTATAAAATTATTTTCGTTGCTACTTCATAACTGTAATTTTGTTACTGTTATGGGTCATCATGTAAATATCTGATATGCAGAACATATTTTCATTCACTGGACCAAATGTGGCACAAATACCTGATTCACCCAAATTTGAATACTGGTGAGGTTGCGGGTGGAGGTGTATTGATTTAGTCATTTGGGAGTTGTAGTTGCTGGGATTTATAGTTCACCTACAATCAAAGAGCATTCTGAACTCCACCAATTGAACTAAACTTGGCACACAGAACACCATGACCAACAGAAAATATGAGAAGAGTTTGGTGGACATTGGCCTTGAGTTTTGGAGTTGTAGTTCACCTAAATCCAGAGACCACTGTGGACGCAAACAATGATGGATCTGGACCAAACTTGGCACAAATACTCAATATTTCCAAATGTGAACACTGGTGGAGCTTGGGAGAAATAGAGCTTGATATTTGGGAGTTTTCGTTGCTGGGATTTATAGTTCACTTACAATCAAAGAGGATTCTGAACCCCACCAATGATAGAATTGGGCCAGACTTCCCACAAAGAACCCCCATAACCAACAGAAAACACTGTGTTTTCTGATGGTCTTTGGCGACCCCTCTGACACCCCTTCGTGACCCCTCCAGGTGTCCCGACCCCCAGGTTGAGAATCACTGAGATAGAATCTCCTTTCTTGTAGTTTGATAATGTTTGTAATGTTCTAGGTTTTCCCTCTTCCTTTTGAATCATGGTTCCAGAACTCATCCAGTTGAGGCCAAATGCTGTCTCAGATCCCACAGGAACAGGTTACTTTCTCTTAAACTAGCTGCCAGTATTTTGCCGGCCAATTTCTACCCAAGTTGGATTGGAGTCCAAACTGGGCAAAGTGGTAGCAGAAGTAATACAGCAGAGCCAGAGCATTCACAGCCCTGCAGCATTTCATAGATGGAAACTGGAATACGTGCAGCCAAATAATATCAAATTATGGTCAAAATAGTAATATTAAAGAGGAAGCTAGGAGAGGCTATAACATTTTGCCTGAGCCTATTGGGGAAGGCAAGATTATATCCCTACTTCCAGCTCAGCTAATTGAGCACCAATTACTTTTGCACTTTGCAATTTGCAGCAAGTTGTAGGAGGAAGAGGGAGAAACTGGGGCATGTTGAAAGCAGATGAAAAAGTGAAACTGTTCCCGTCAAATCAGGATAGTTTCAGGGTTGAAGTGCTGGAGCCTTCCTGTGAGCAGGGACAATTATATCATTTGCTGCACTCTTCAAACCTTGCTGTTCCATTTTTGCTCACACGAGGAAATAAGTGGTGGAGCTGAAATTATCCCACAACATGATATTGTCAACTAGCACTGTTCTGCTGCAAAGCATTTAGGGGTGGATTGGTGTGGAATGGACAGTTAAGGGTTTATTAGTTTGCTGCTAAGGGAAATGAAAACTGCTAGAACTGGGGAAATGGATCATCACAGCTGTTTCCCATAGTTTTGCAGCTGTGCTAGTCTTTTGCGGCGAAACCAACAATGCTACAAGGGTCTTTGTTGCTGAAATTAATGTTTTGCATCCCAACCTTATGCACGTGTCTTGAGAACTAAATCCACCTAGGTTTTACCAAACCCATTGCTACACTTTAAATAGAAATATGATACAATTCAACATAGAGGACACCGATTCTGTAAATGGGTCTAAGCTAAATGACATGTATAGGTGCATCTTTAGAAATCTATCTATATAAAAATGCTCTATTCGTTTTAAGTGACATCATAACTCAAAATCCGCTGGACAAATTGCTGCCATATTTGGCCACAAGACACCTACTAACCCAAGGAGCAACCATCACTCAAAAAACTTGATTTTGTCATTTGGGAGTTGTAGTTACTGGGATTTGCTAGGATTTAACCTAAAATCAATGAGCATTCTGAACTCCACCAGTGATGGAATTGAACCAAACTTGGCGCACAGGACTCCCATGGCTAACAGAAATTACTGGAAAGGTTTGGTGGGCATCAGGCATGTAGCCAGGAGGGGGGCTTGAGGGGCTTCAGCCCCCCGCCCCAAATTCTCATGGTGGTTTGCGAAAAGACCTTACTGGTGCATTATTTAAACTGCTATGTTTATTCATATCATGATCTGATCACTATACTCAATATATCCCATATGCATGGGGGTATTGGGGTAACGATACAAAAGGTTTGCTAGAGTAGACCCTCTTTCACTCAGACTCAGCCCCCTCCCCCCCCCCCAAATCGAAATCCTGGCTACGGGCCTGCATTGACCTTGAGTTTTGGAGCTGTAGTTCACCTATATCCAGAGAGCACTGTGGACTCAAACAATGATGGATCTAGACCAAACTTGGCACAAATACTCCATATGCCCAAATATGAGCACTGGTGAAGTTTGGGGGAATAGACCTTGACATTTGGGAATTGTAGTTACAGGGATTTATAGTTCACCTACAATCATAGAGCATTC
The DNA here is from genome assembly GCF_025583915.1 of Anolis sagrei ordinatus. NCBI lineage: Eukaryota > Metazoa > Chordata > Lepidosauria > Squamata > Anolidae > Anolis > Anolis sagrei. The sequence continues at coordinate 79,674,220 of NW_026847660.1, forward strand.
TGAACCCCAATGATAGAATTGGGCCAAACTTCCCACACAGAACCCCCATGACCAAAATAAAATACTATGTTTTCTGATGGTCTTTGGTGACCCTTCTGAAACCCTCTCAAGGTGGTCCCAGTGGTGATCGGCACACTGGGTGCAGTGTCTAAAGACCTTGGCATGCACTTAAACACAATTGGCGCTGACAAAATTACCATCTGCCCGCTGCAGATGGCCACCTTACTGGGATCTGCACACATTATTCGCCAATACATCACACAGTCCTAAACACTTGGGAAGTGTCCGACATGTGATCCAATACAACATCCAGCAGAGTGATCTTGTCTGCTGTAGACTCACCTTGTTGTGTTTCAAATAATATTATAATAATAATAATAATAATAATAATAATAACAACAACAACAACAATAATAATAATAACAACAACTTTATTTATATTCCGCCCTATTTCCCTCGGGGGACTCAGGGCAGATTCCAACAAACAAAAAGACTAACATTCAATGCCTCAGTAACAATAGATACAAATAAAATAACCCAGAATAACCCCACATAAAGAACAACTTAAACATAACAACTATAACTTAAATAAAGTGTAATCTACTGAAAATTATAACTAACATAGAACATGAACATAAAAAATTCCATGGGAAAAGTCTGCCACAGAACCTGAGGGACCTTGGGCTTTATTTCATGGAGGTAAATATCTGGACCATGGAATAATCAGAACCTATTGATGGGCTTTCCGCATCACTAGCCCTTGGCAGTTTCATTGCAGGAAGGTGGCAAACCTGTAACAGATATTGCACAATGATACTGGCATGTGATAAAATCCCGAGAGTTTTGGACAATACCGTTTCCCCTAAAATAAGGCATGCACATAAAATAAGCCATAGTAGGATAGGAAATCAGAAGACGCTTACTTCTTGGGAAGAGAGCAATGTCCAGTCTCGATAAAATAGTAAAGAGTAGAGACATCACACTGGCAACAAAGATCCGCCTAGTCAAAGCCATGGTATTCCCTGTAGTAACCTACGGATGTGAGAGCTGGACCTTAGGAAGGCTGAGCGAAGGAAGATAGATGCTTTTGAACTGTGGTGCTGGAGGAACGTTCTGAGAGTGCCTTGGACTGCGAGAAGATCCAATCAGTCCATCCTTCAGGAAATAAAGCCTGACTGCTCATTGGAGGGAAGGATACTAGAGAAAAAGTTGAAGTACTTTGGCCACATCATGAGGAGACAGGAAAGCCTAGAGAAGACAATTATGCTGGGGAAAGTGGAAGGCAAAAGGAAGAGGGGATGACCAAGGGCAAGATGGATGGATGGCATCCTTGAAGTGACTGGACTGACCTTGAAGGAGCTGGGGGTGGTGACGGCCGACAGGGAGCTCTGGCGTGGGCTGGTCCATGAGGTCACGAAGAGTCGGAGACGACTGAATGAATGAACAACAACAACAGGATTTCTAAGCTATACCCCCAAAATAAGACATAGTATTAGGCATGGCTATGCAGCGTACAAGGTCGGCTCCTCCTCTCAGGTCCTGGTTGTTCTGTGTGTGCAGCAAGCAGAGAAATAGAGGGAGACATAGAAAGTAAAAAGTAAAAAATCTCCTCAGCTGAAGTGAGTAGCAGAACATTCTGCTTTAGGTATTGTGTGTCCTCAGGGGGGAGAAGTAAAGCTGTGGCTGTTGTTTTACTCAAAACTGTGGGTCTCTCTCCCCAGCACTGACCAGCAACAGTCTGTGGCTCTCTCTCATCCCAGACAAACACCAGGGGGTAGGTGAAAAGCTTCAGCAAGCAGTCTGCTACTGAGCCCAGAGAGATCATTTCAGAAATACAGATTGTTTTACAATACTTAATAAAAATAAGGCATTCCCTGAAAATAAGCCATAGTGTGTCTTCTTGAGGAAAAAATAAATATAAATCAGTGTCTTATTTTCAGGGAAACACAATAGTATCAAGGAAAAGTAAGGGAAGTGAGCTGCGTAAACTGTAATAAAATTAAATATTTAACTCATGGTAGGTAAAGTGCACCTTTGGGTCTATATTTGACCTCCAGAGAGGTTTTTCTGACTCTTGACCCTAGACTGCATTTTCCTTCTCCTAGCCCCTGCGATAAATGACCCCTCACAATTCGCCTGCAATGAAAGATGTCTGCAATTCACCTTTTAAATAGGTTTAGTGGTTAGAGTTGCGAAATCAGAACTATCCTAGGTCAAAACTTAACGTTGAGGAGATGGTTCTCGATGATGCTACAAGGGTAATGTTACAAGGGGCAGCCCTTCGCGATATCATTAAGCATGATAAATTAAACATGAAATGCATTATTCATTTTTTTAAAAAAACAAAAAGCCCTTAAGTAATTAGGAAAATATGTGCATATCTACACACCCTATTTGAGGGTGGGATTTTCTGCCCTGATATTCTGAGTTATATGGCTGCCTGGAAGAGCCCACTGATTTTAGGAAGTGACAAATTGCTGGAGTTCAAGTGAATCACATAGGAAACCAAAGGCCCCTTTGTTTATGCATGCCTACACACAGGGGAATTTGGCATGAGCTTCATGCTCCTACTTCCCTTTTCAAGAGAAAGGAGCTTTTTGACACCATGTTACACAAAGGAAAGGAGAAAGGTTTTGCAGAGGAATCATTACTCTTTTCACAGAGCACCTACCACCTGGCAAAAACACCTTTGAATATCCCTTGTCAGAAATTCATAGGGTCACCGTAAATTGGCAGGCAACCTGAAGACACGTACACAACACTGCTCAATCTGGCTTCCTCTTTCACTCACAAACCCACAGTTTCTTCATTCACTGCTAGTCTTGCCTGGCACCTAGGCAGTAGCAGTGCAGGTGGTTCCTGTTCTGTTTTGCATTGCATCTCTCCTCTGGGCCTGCTCTTCACATTTTTTATTTTCTACTAATAATACTACACTCTTCACCATTTCACAGATGAAAACTGAGACATATTTGGGTAAGCAAGAACAAAAATGGCAAAAGTTGTGCTGTTGAAGGCTTTCATGGCTGGAATCACTGGGTTGTTGTGAGTTTTCCATGCTGTCTGGCCATGTTCCAGAAGCATTATCTCCTGACATTTCTCCCACATCTATGGCAGAAATCATCAGAGGTTGTGAGATCTGTTGAAAACTAGGCAAGTAGGGTTTATATATCTGTGGAATGTCCAGAATGGGAGAAAGAAATCTTGTCTATTGGAGGCAAGTGTGAATGTTGCAATTGGCCAGTTTGATTAGCATTGAATAGCCTTGCTGGTTCAAATCCTGGATGCTTCCTGCTTGGAAGAATCCTTTGTTAGGAGGTGTTAGTTGCCCCTGATTATATCTCATGGTCTTTTCCAGATTTTTTCTCACTTTATTCCTGGGAATGTTTTCTCATCCCAGTCACCAAATCAGACTCTCCCTTCCAGAGATCCCCATTAAGGCTATGCCAACACCTTTGGCACCCATTATAGGCTCAGCCAAAACCCATAATAATAATAATAATAATAATAATAATAATAATAATAATAATAATAACAACAACAACAACAACAAAAACACTTTATTTGTACCCCGCTACCATCTCCCCAAGGGACTTGGTGCGGCTTACATGAGGCCGAGCCCGAATACAACAATACAAGCAAAACAACAACAGTACAAGCAATTAAAATAAAACAAAGACAATAAAATATACAACATTATCAATAAGACAGCACGCAATTAAAAACATTATCTCATTCCAGGCAGGCAGGAACATAACTATCATATCCCATTATCTCCAAAGCAGCCACATTCTTTTCTGTGGATGGATCAAGAACAGCTGCTAGACTTCAAATCAAACAATGACAGTTTATTAAATTTTCTGCCATACCCAGAACCAATCAGCAATGTCAATGGACAGTGCTCCTCCACCTATCAGGGAGCAGGTCCTAGCTGGCAGGGATCTGGACAAATTAACAACCAGCACGGCAAAATCTCTCTTTTTTTAACAGCTGTTAAAATGCGATAAATAAACCTGCATGTTTGCATTTGTGGGTATGTCAGTTTTCAGAGCATTGGCTCTGCTGGCATCCAAACTTAGCCAAGGTCAATTAAAGCCTCTGTTCTTTGCCTTCATCCCATCTGTGTTTTATTTGGTTCTTTGGGAGCTTGGCATACCGGGCTATCCGAACCTGCGGTCTTTGCAGAGCTGAAATAATTGAAACCTATCAGAAATATTTAAAAATTACTGTTATTTTTAATTACAAAAATGTGAGTCAAGCACAGAAAGGGTTAAATGAATACAAGGACACAACAAAAACTGCAGTTCAATATAAGCAGGTGTGCCTGTAGCTTAGTAGCCCTCAGTCTATGAGAGGTCTCTTGTGGGAGAAGGGCCCCAGTATGAGAAGCCCTCAGTGTTAGTTCAACTCAGTGTGGGAGAGGCATCAGTCTGAGCCGTAGCCAGAAAAAAATTTCGGGAGGGGTTGAAATTTTCCAGGGGGGGTTGAAAATTTTCATGGGGGGGGTTGAAACCTGCCTCCTAGCTCACGGCGCTGAAGCAAAGAGCACAGCAGGGGGCAGAGCAGCCTTCAATAGCCTGCAGCTCGCCCCTGTCAACCACCTCCACCAAGTCTGGCCTCCTTAATGAGAGCATTCAACACCCCCCCCCCCAACTTGGTTGTTTCGCTACATTGGCTATTGCTGCAAGTAATGACAGTGTGAATAAATTGTCAATATTTGCTTGAGATAGTGCTTGCAGTTCTGGAGGGACTCTTAATTTTTTGCATCTCATAGACTTAGCATGGGGATTTGGTTAACCAGTTAAAATTCATGAGTAAACCAGGTTTTTTAAAAAAATCTGAAACATTTCGGGGGGGTTGAACCCCTAAAACCACCCCCTCGCTACAGGCCTGATGCCTACAAGATAAGTCCCAGGTTGGAGGCCAATGAGTGTGAATTTCCATTGTGTGAATGCTGCTGTGTGTAAAAAGCTCCTGTGTGAAGCTCCTGTGTAATTTCGGTGTGAGAACAGGCTCTGTGAGAGCGAAGCTGTTTATCTACATGAGAAAGAAGCCTAGCGTGCAAGCAAAGAAGGAAGTATAAAAGTCATTATTTGTATCATGGAAACCTTGCTCTGGTAAATAGTGCAACCATATTATTTTGCTATGAAAAAAAGCCTCCTATGGAAGAGATAACATTGGTCTGTGTGTTTTTGTTCTTTGTATAACTTTTCGGCTACTGGTGCTGGGTCCCACTTCTGCTAATACGTTACTCTGCTATACATTCATGGGGAAGGTCTTTTGTTAATAAGCCCACTCGCCCAACAAAACCCTCTCCCAAAACCAGTGTTTTCGAGATTAAAAAACTAATGTTATTCACAACTTTACAAAGTAAGGTTATAATGGAGTGACCCTCTGAATGGGCAACTTTCAGGAATTATTTCATTGTATATTCCTAGATAGATCAACGTTTCTCAACCTGGTGGTCGGGACCCCTGGGGGGGGGGTTGCAAGGGAATGTCGGAAGGGTCACCAAAGACCATCAGAAAACACAGTATTTTCTGTATTGTCGAAGGCTTTCATGGCTGGAATCACTAAGTTCTTGTGGGTTTTTTCGGCTATATGGCCATATAGCCCGAAAAAACCCACAAGAACTTACAGTATTTTCTGTTGTTCATGGGGGTTCTGTGTGGGAAGTTTCGTTCAATTCCATTGTTGGGGTTCAGAATGTTATTTCATTGTAGGTGAACTATAAATCCCAGCAACTACAACTCCCCAATGTTAAGGTCTATTTTTCTCGAACTCCACCAGGGTTCACATTTGGTTATATTGAATATCCGTGCCAAGTTTGGTCCAGATCCATCATTGTTTGAGTTCACAGTGCTCTCTGGATGTAGGTGAACTACAACTCCAAAACTTAAGGTCAATGCCCACCAGATCCAGTATTTTCTGTTGGTCATGGGAGTTCTGTGTTGGGTTCAATTCCATCGTTGGGAGAGTTCAGAATGCTCTTTGATTATAGGTGAACTATACATCCCAGCAACTACAACTCCCAAATGTCAAGATCTATTTTCCCCATCTGTGTTCATATTTGAGCTTATCGGGTATTTGTGCCAAATTTGGTCCAGTAAATGAAAATACATCCTGCATATCAGAGATTTACATTATGATTCGTAACAGTAGCAAAATCACAGTTATGAAGTAGCAACAAAAATAATGTTATGATTAGGGGTCACCATAACATGGCGAACTGTATTAAGGGGTTGCGGCATTAGGAACGTTGAGAACCACTGTACTAGATGGTCCTTGTTCTAAGAGTCCATTATTTTGCCATGATATTCTATATGACTACAATACTCACTTTCCCCAAAATATTATTTCTAAACTAAGGGTGTTTTTTGATCTGTATAACTTGAAGGGTAATTCATAATGGCTAGAAAGTACAGTGACGTTTCTTATATCAATACCATATGAAAAGAAAAAAATGCAAATGTCAGGGGAAACCCATGTTTAAAATAACACAATATGTTTCTCTCTTCCTTGTTCTGCCCTTTCTCAGTTCTGATTTAAGTTGATTTCACTTCTCCTGGCCTTTCCCTGACTGGTCTTTCCCTGACTGTTTCCTCTCCCTGTTTCCTCTGACTGACTGATACAAGAATATAATTTTCTCCTGTTTCTAAAGCTGATTAATCCCTGTCACTAACTGAGTGACCCGCCTGGTAGAAAAAAGAGTTGATCTGAATGTGATTTTCTCCCAACTAACTCCAAATCAGATCTCTGAAACATAAGAATTATGTGGCAAAGGAGAATATTTGACATTGGGTCATGTAGTACAGGGAAATCCTTTGCAATGCTACCCTGAAGCGAGGGAAACGGCAGAGGTTCAGTTCGGGTCAGGCTTCTCCCATGAGAAACAGACTCCGATAAGAGTGCACCCAGTCCGTAAACAAAAGGCTTACATGGGATGCAGGCTAAAATGTCATCTTGAAAACAAGCTGACGTTCCACATTGATGGCTCCAAGAGATCTTGTGAGAATAGCGCACTGGGCAGGAGGGGGAGAGAAATAGTCATGCAATTATTACAATTCTTCCCACAGATTGACTAAAACGATCCTTATCACATCATTTTTAAAGAGCCCCGAACAGCCCTTCTATCTGGGAGAGAAATAAGGGAATAAGAGCATCAAATGAGCAAGAGATCAACAGATCTGAACCTGAGGTTTTAATTATAGGGGTAGAATGTTTCTTTTTTTAAAAAAAAAATGAGTTATTTAACTAATACACTAAAAAAGAAAAACAGAAACAATGAAAGAGTGGGAACAATATAATAGTAGAAAAGTTAGAAAAGAAGAAAGAAAAATTTAAAAAAAGAAAAGAGAAAAAAATAAAAAAATAAAAAAATTGACTTTTATTCCATCTTCTTGGTTAACATCCATTCTTTTGTTCTAATCCTTTAGAATTCTTATATTTAATTTAACTAAAATTTTAAGGTCCTTCAGATAGTCTTGAAAGAGGCCCAAATTTGACCTTTTTAAACTATTTCCCATATCTTCTTCAATAAAAAAGTCAATTCATCCATATCCTTTATTTATCTCATTTTATCCACCCACAATTCAATGGGTGGGTTTTGATCTTGTTTCCATCCCTTTGCAAAAACAATTCTATTGGCCGTCGTAATAAATGTAAAAAGTTTATCTTCATCTTCGTTTAGCTGTAAGTCTGAGTTGGTGAAACCTAAGAGATAATATTCTGTTTTTTTTTTAAAAGTTCCTTTTAAAGATTTTTTTCGTTTCATCATGAATTTTAGACCAATACCTCGAGGCTACCTTACAAGTCCACCATGTATGAAAGAAAGAGCCAACTTGCTCATGACATTTCCAACATTTATCCAATAAGTTGTTATCAGGGGCGGCTCAACCCATTACGCAAAGTAAGCATTTGCAGTATAGTTGATTTTGCCCAGGGGCTCTTGAGGCGCTCTTGGGGGAAAATATACCTTGACATATGCGAGTTGTAGTTACTGGGATGTATAGTTCACCTACAATCAAAGAGCATTCTGAACTCCACCAATGATGGAATTGAACCAAATATGGCACACAGAACTCCCACGACGAACAAAAAATATATATCAGTGATTGGTTGGGGGGGGGCGCCTCTGGTTGTTATACATTTGGGCCAGTTGTTTAGGTGTAGTATACCATCTATAAAACATTTAAAACCAATTATCTTTTAAGTCCATGGCATACGTATATTTCAATTTTTTGTTCCACATCTGTTCCCATTCCCTTATTTGAATTGGTCTTCTTAATTTTTGTGCCCATTTAATCATACAGGATTTAACCTGTTCTTTTTCAGTTAACCAAGTAAGTAATACATTATAAATTTCGATATTACTTTCTTTTCCAATTTTAATATCTTATCCCAGGCCGATTCTTCCCAACTAAAACCCATCTTTTTTATTACTTATAGGGGTAGAATGTTTCTGAGCATAAACAGAAGGCACTTCTCTTGCTACCCAATAATTCTCTGGGTCTTAAAAGCATGCCACTACTGGAAGCAAGATATAATTGTTTTCGCTGTTTCAATCTGATAGCTAAAAGAGGATGCCCAGATATATGATTAGGATTAGGATGAGGGGAATGGGAGAGAAGAGATCTGTAATGATGTGTAATCCTTTTTCCTCCGTATCAGTTCCCCAGTGAATAAACCCTAAAGCTTTACGAAGCTAAGGCTGAGAGCCAAGAGACAACCTGAGCATAGTCTGAGCATTCATTCCAAATGACAGAAAATAGACTATAGCACAGAGAAATCCAATCCTTGCTCTAAATGTCCTTGGTTACATCCAGGCTCTTTTGAATGCCAAGACATAGCCATTGAAGTTTTATGAAGCAACAGCTTAATAACACTGATGGGTGTTGCTATGTAATTATTAGCCTGGGGGGCAAAAAGCCTTCAGTTACCATATTATTTGTGCAGCCACTTTGTAATTAAGTAACCATTCTGAATTGAAAGATTGTGAGCCAAAGGTATGGTCATAGAAGAGAATGGCAGGCAGTGAATGGGCAGCTTTTTAATTAGCTAGCTTTTAAACTTTATCTACAACGTTTGGCATTTTAGTAGTAGTACCTTGCTTTTCACTTGGGAACCAAGACCCAAAGTGGCTCACAACCTTTAAAAACAATACAATTTTAAGTACTTTACTTGCAAAGTATAAAAGGTAAAATAAATCAAATTTTACCATTATTAAAACAATTACCCATATATTCTGACATATAAGACGACTGGGCGTATAAGACAACCCCCAACTTTTCCAGTTAAAATATAGAGCTTGGGATATACTCGCTTTATAAGACTACCCCTCTTCCAACACACACCAAATAAAAAATTTAAAAGCATCATATTTGATTTCAATATTGTAATTTTCCTATTACTGTACCTCCTTCTCTGCTTCTCAGATCTCGCACATGCACACCTGCATCACTTCACTGCAGTCTTCAGGAGTGAGATCGGAGAGGCAGAGGAGGAGGTACGGTAATAGGATACAAGGGCGAGCCAGACAGGTAAAAGAGTTGTGTTTTTCTGGGACCAGAGCCACTCTATCTCATTTTTCCATACCCCGGGCGCCCCGGACACTCGCAGCTTGCTCCGCCCCTTCACCTCACCATCAGGACCACATTAAGTCCATGAATCCTGATGAATGGATTTTCTTCTACCATACTTGTACAGTGTTGGCCTTAATGCTTTCATACAGTCACTGCATGTGGCAGGGACGTGGCCACTGCCATTTCTGAGCTCCCCCCACAATATGCAGCAACCAGAGAATCTCCAATCCGGATTGGAAGTTTCAGCACCCGCTCTATAAGACGACTCCTGGCGTATAAGACTACTCCCGCATATAAGACGACTCACATGCATAAGGCTACTCCAGCATATAAGACAACTCCCGTGCATAAGACTACTCCCACGTATAAGATGACTCCCGCATATAAGATGACCCCTGACTTTTGAGAAGATTTTCTTGGGTTAAAAAGTAGTTTTATACGCCAGAATATACGGTAGTTGTATTTATTTATTTATTTATTTATTTAATGTCAAAAACATTGCATAAATTAGTATAAAACTGATAAAATAGAGGAAGCAGAAACAGCTATAAATAATCTTAGACTAAAAACAGGCAACAGTGACCACATTGTCTGTAGCTTTAAACAATTATTCCTCTGTGCATAAGGCATTGTGAGCAAGCATACAGATACGGAGGAGCAGACCCAAAATTAAAAAGAATATCAGTCCTGGCCTTGTCTTACTCAACTGCTGAGTATGCCTGCCCCGTATTTTTATTTATTTATTTGGAGTGCTTATACCCCGCCCTTCTCAACCCCCTAGGAGGGACTCAGGGCGGCTTATGTATGGCACATGTCTGTTCACAAAAAGCAGGTAAACATAGCACTGAACAAAACATGCAGAATAATCACAAAATGTCTCAAACCTACACCTATTGATAAACTCTACAAGCTAGCTGGCATTGCCCCCCACCCCCAATGTGATGGGAAGTTGCTGCCAACTATGAGAGTAGTAAGGTTGAACACTATGAAAGTCATCCACTGCATGGCTATCAGCCTCCTCCCAGTAGACTCAAATCAAGGGAAAGCTTCATGAGAATCACCACTCCTCTTAATGTTCCCCCAGCAACATCAAGAACATCCTTCTGGGCAACTAAGCCAGGAAATCCCAATTGGATGTTCCCCCGTGAAGGTCTTCCTCCAGGAGCAAACCAAAAATGGGCAACTTGAAAGTCCCTGAACAGACTCAGAAGACAAAGTGGCAAATTGATGATACTACCAGAAGAACCCTCCACCTTGTGCAGCTGTGGAGCAGAATAAACAACTCTGCATCTGTGTGCTTGCCCACAATGCCCTGCCTCATGCACAGAGAAATAATAGTTTAAAGCTTGGAAGTCCCTGAACAGACTTAGAAGTAGAGTAGGCAGATCAAAAGACAACCTGGCAAAATGGAACTACCTAAAAGAATCCCCCACCTTGTGCGACTGTGGAGCAGATCAAACAACTCCACACCTGTATGCTTGTCCACAATGCCCTGCCTCATGTACAGAGGAAAAATTGCTACAGACACTGCAGTCACTGTTGCCCAGTTTTGGTCAAAAATTATTTAGCCACTTGTGCTTTTTCTAATTTTATCAGTTTTATACATACTTATGTATGCAATTATGATGGTCTTATGCTTTTGCTTTACATGTAGATGAATTATTTTTGGAAGAACTGAGCTGTACTTACTGGAGAAAGAATAAGCACACTTGGACTTGGGAATAAAAATTATGAGTGGTAGTGGTCTATCAATGCTCTTTTGAGTCTTCAAAATGATGCAGTCTCATTTTTTCCAGTTTTTTTTTTTCTTGCCTGTAGTCACGAAAGAAATCCCATGTCTTGGAAAAACAATGCCAGGTTCTGAATGCCAAAAGGCAGATGCATTGTAATTAGCACACTCCAGCTATGGTCCATATGGAAGCCATGACGGCCCATTTATTTTCTGTAAAGTACCACATTCACAGTGTTACCCCTAAATTGGTACAAGGCAATGCTCAGACCTGCTCTCAGCAATTAGATCAAAGCATAATTATAATCGTTTGGAAAATTAAATTCTCTTCTACTGAACTCTGCAGTATCCAATCTCACTAGGATAGAAAGCTGTGCTCAGTGCTTGATGAACAACAGAGCTAGCTGTGCACACCTGGATGCCAATTAGGCACAAATCTTCCATGTTGAAAGAGATACAAATGAAAGAGGGGCAGAGATTGCACCATGAAACAGAATCTATCCTTTCCTAACTGTAGTCTGCAGTATGGATTGCTTTAGAGTAATAGGGGTCCTGTGTCTCCCAAGGTTGCTATGGATGGGCTCAGTGTAGAACTGGAAATTAACTGAATCAGCATGATTTGGGCTGGCCTTCCCTAGGCAATCCCTCGTTGGATGAGTAGGATAGTCTTCCATGATCAGTATTCTTGTGGATCCGTAGGTGGCTGTGAAGCCCTATTCTTGACCTGCATCTTCTCCCACAGTGAGGGCATTGGTTTCCAGGTGGAAGGTGGTCTCGGTCGGGGTTGGCTTGAGGCCTTCCTCCTGGCATGTTTCTCTCTTTCACCCTCCATTCGTGCCTCTTCAAATTCTGCAGCACTGCTGGTCACAGCTGACCTCCAGCTGGAGCGCTCAAGGGCCAGGGCTTCCCAGTTCTCAGTGTCTATGCCAGAGATTTTAAGGTTGGCTTTGAGCCCATCTTTAAATCTCTTTTCCTGTCCACCAACATTCTGTTTTCCGTTCTTGAGTTCGGAGTAGAGCAACTGCTTTGGGAGACGGTGGTCGGGCATCCGGACAACGTTGCCGGTCCAGCGCGCAGTGAGGACCATCACTTCAATGCTGGTGGTCTTTGCTTCTTCCAGCACGCTGACATTTGTCTGCTTGTCTTCCCAAGAGATTTGCAGGATTTTCCGGAGGCAGTGCTGATGGAATCATTCCAGGAGTTGCATGTGACGTCTGTAGACAGTCCACGTTTCGCAGGCATATAGCAGGATTGGGAGGACAATAGCTTTATAAACAAGCACCTTGGTATCTCTACGATGTCCTGGTCCTCAAACACTCTCTGCTTCATTTGGAAAAATGCTGCACTCGCAGAGCTCATGCAGTGTTGTATTTCAGTGTCAATGTTGACTTTGGTGGAGAGGTGGCTACCAAGGTAGCGGAAATGGTCAACATTTTCTAATGTTACACCATTAAGCTGTATCTCTGGCATTGGAGAGGGGTTGGCTCGTGTCTGCTGGAACAGCACTTTGTTTTTCTCGATGTTCAATGACAGGCCGAGCTTCTCGTATGCTTCTGCGAAGATGTTTAGAGTGGCTTGTAGATCTTCTTCTGAATGCGCACAGACGCTGGCCTTATCAAGTAATGACGCAAGAGAAAAATAGGATTTTAACTTTTCTGAGTAGGCTGGCTGATTGGGTTACCTGCATTCAAAGAGACAAGGGAAATGGAGTCTGTCCTCGGATGCAAAAACCAAGAGTGTTTGTTTGTTTGTTTCAGACATTTGCACCTCGTCCTTCTCAACCCCTGAAGGGGGACTCAGGGTGGTTTACAATGGCAGCAATTCGATGCCAGCAACATACAAGACACACTACAACATTACACATTAGATTAAAACATTAGGTTAAAAACAATTTTAAAACATTATTATTAATCATATAGCCATATCTGAGTTTGATTCGGCGACCCAGTCCAAAACCTGTCCATAGTCAAATCTCAAAAACATTGTAATTACAATCAAACCTGCTGCCCAAATGCCTGGTCCCAAAACCATTGTTTTGAGCTTCTTCCTAAAGGAGAGGAGGGATGATGCTGACCTAATTTTGCTGGGGAGCGTATTCCACAGGCGAGGGGCCACCATTGAGAAGGCTCTGTCTCTCATCTCCGCCAAACGCATTTGCAAAGAAGGCGGGATTGAGAGCATGGCCTCCCCGGACGATCTTAGATTCCGAGGCGGGATGTAGAGGGAGATACGTTCGGACGGGGAAGCTGGGCCGGAACCATATAGGGCGTTATAGGCCAAGACTAACACTGATATCCCTATGGAGTTTAATAAAATGAACACCAAGGCAAAGTACAGAATATTACACCTTCAAAGAAATAAGATAGACTATACATTTTGAGCAGAGGTGCTTCCCCAAGTAAGGAATAATGCTGATTTGTTCACTGTTTATGATTTTTCCAAACAACATATTTTGTGTTCTATTAATCACTGAAAAATGGACTTAATTTTCAATGTTTTAAATTTTGTTAAGTCATTTTATTTATTTATTTATTTGTTTGTTTATTTATATTTGTATTCCGCCCATATCAGCCTGAAGGCGACTCAGGGTGGTGTACAAGTTGGCAACAATTAGATGCCATATAAAAAGTGCCTTATTTAAAGAGATAAGGGGCTTAACCCATACACTGAGGTGTACTATTACAACACACCATTCTTTTGCCTCCTCCATCTACTTCTCCTGCCTTGAAACTCCATACTAAAGCTGCAGTTTTCTAGGAGGATCTGGACAGTTTTTGTGAAATCATAGTCCAGGGTAATATGTAGACTTTATGAAGCATTTTTCTATGTTTCACCGTGTCATAGGGTTACCATAAAGTCCACAAAAACTTTTCCCGTAATGCAGCCTTTCTCATATACTTCCTTGATATATTCAGTCAGATTACTCAGTCAACATGAGATAATACGTATTGTTGAAGGCTTTCATGGCTGGAATCACTGGCTTGTTGTAGGTTTTTCAGGCTGTATAGGCATGTTCTAGAAGCATTCTCTCCTGACATTTCACCTGCATCCATGGCAGGCATCCTCAGAGGTTGTGAGGTCTGTTRGAAACTTGGAAAATTGGGTTTATATATCTGTGAAAAGTYCAGGTTGGGAGAAAGCATTCTTGTCTGTTGGAGCTAGGTGTGAATGTTTCAACGGGCCACCTTGATTAGCATTTGATGGCCTGACAGTTTTTAGGTGTGCCCTGTTACTGCCTGGGGGAATTCTTTGTTGAGAGGTGATTAGTTGTTCCTGATTGTTTCTTCTCTGRAGTTCCCCTGTGTTTGAGTTTTGTTCTTTATTTACTGTTATAATTGTAGAGTTTTTGTAGTACTGGTAGCCAGATTTTGTTCATTTTCATGGTTTCTTCCTTTCTGTTGAAATTGTCCATGTTTGTGGATTTTAATGGCTTCTCTGTGTAGCCTGACATGGTAGTTGTTAGAGTGGTTGAGCACTTCTGTGTTCTCAAATAATATGCTATGTCCAGGTTGGTTCATCAGGTGCTTTGCTATGGCTGACTTCTCTGGTTGAAGTAGTCTGCAGGATTCGAATCCCCAGCCATTGAAACCCACTGCTTGATCTGGATAAAACACAGTCTCTCAGCCTTAGGAAAGCCATGGGAAATCTTTTTGAGAATTTCTTTCCTATAAATTCCTCTGCTAGGATCACAGCAAATCAGAATTGAATCAAAGACACATAACAACAATAGTAAAAGAATTAGGGAGTTTCAGGAACTGGAGTCCCAAAGAGTAACTTTTCCAAGCCCTCCTTCTGGGAGCATATCACTTTGGCTGGCAGGCAGGTAGAAGTGCAATTGAATGCTCCTATGCCTGTGAACAACTCTCTGAGCATATAAAATATTTGGCCTGCAAGTACATTCAGACATGGGAGTTATGCTATTTCCCACAAACTGTAAAGTAATCATTCCCCATAAAGTAACCTTAAAAATGTCAGTTCCTCCTTTCCCGCTTGATAAAATAATTTCTTCATGACTGAAGGATCAAAACTATAGTGGGAATGATTTTTTGCTCTTCTCCTACCCCAGCCACTCAAATCAAGTACCATTGTCTCAAATCCTCATGCACCTGCCTCCAATTTCCATAAAATAAAAGAGATTAAAAATCAAGAATCAGCTAATGCAATTTACAGGCAGGAAAGTGGACAGGGAAACCAGTTTACTTATTCAGGGAGATGCATGAACATTTCCTTTGGCTTTGCTCTACTGAATTAAGGATACCAAAGCTTGGTATATAGCGCCACCTAATGAATAAAGGGGAATATCATCACAATAATGTAAATAGTGTAAAATTGGGGTGGAGTAAGTGTGGTCTGGGAGCCAGCATGGTGTAATGGTTTGGGCATCAGAACCACAACTCCAGAGACCAGGGTTTGATGCCCCACTCCACCATGGAAACCACTGGACGACTCTGGGTGATTCACACACGCCCAGCTCCTGAAAATCCCATGATAGGGTCTTTGTAGTAAGTCAGAAATGGCCTAAAGGCACACAACACCCACAAAGCAGAGCCTACATTTGGTACCCGACTGCAGTTCCTATGTGCCCTAGGAAGTATAATGGGAGTTACAGTGCAACATCTAGAGAACCATACTTTATCCATTGTCTTAAAGGAGGCATTGGCAAACTTTGGCCCTCCAGATGTTTTGGACTTCAACTCCCACAGTTCCTAACTACCAGTAACTTAGCTGGGATTTCTGGGAGTTGAAGTCCAGAACACCTGTAGGGCTGAAGTTTGTCCATGCCTGTCTTAAACCCTGGAAAACATTTAGTGGGGAGGGGAGGGACACACATAGTCCCTTCCAAATATTGAAAATAAGCTAGGTGGGCTATCTCTACTTGCTATTATCCCATCCTTATATAACCAGCAGGGTTACCATGGGTTATCCACAAAAACCTGAGAGATGCTGCCCAGTCAGAGTCCTCTGTGAAAGTGAATTTTCTCAATGCAAACATCTGCATACTTGTAGTACTCATTCTCACAAACATTGCTTGATTGGGTTGTTGCAGATTTTTCGGGCTATACGGCCATGTTCCAGAAGCATTCCTTTTACCCACATCTATGGCAGGCATCCTCAGATGTTGTGAGGTCTGTCGGAAACTAGGAAAATTAGGTTTATATATCTGTGGAATAACCAGGGTGGGACAAAGAACTCTTGTCTGTTGGAGCTAGGTGTGAATGTTTCAATTGGCCACCTTGATTAGCATTTGATGGCCTGGCATTTTTTTGGTGTGGCTTGCTAGTGCCTGGGGGAATCTTTTGTTGAGAGGAGATTAGCTATCCCTGATTGTTTCCTCTCTGGAGTTTCTTTGTGTTTGAGTGTTGTTTTACTGTTATAATTTTAGAGGTTTTTAAGACTAGTAGCCAGATTTTCTTCATTTCCATTGTTTCCTCCTTTCTGTTGAAATTGTCCACATTCTTATGGATTTAAGTGGCTTTTCTGTGTAATCTGACATGGTAACTGTTAAGAGTCCTCCAGTATTTCTGTATTCTCAAATAATATGCTGTGTCCAGGTTGGTTCATCAGGTGCTCTGTCCCACCCTGGACATTCCAGAGATATATAAACCAATTTTCCTAGTTTCCAACAGACCTCACCACCTCTGAGGATGCTTGCCATAGATGCAGGCGAAATGTCAGGAGAGAATGCTTCTAGAACATGGCCATATAGCCCGAAAAACCTACAACAACCCAGTTATTCCAGCCATGAAAGCCTTCGGCAATACTTACTTGATTTTTTTTCAGGGGAGGTGAGGGTCAGGACATGCCTCTGACGGTTCATTGATGTATCTGGCACAAATCTACAAATGGTCTTTATTAAGTGAACATGTGGAAGAAGATGTGTGGGTGCCCCATTATAGGCTATCAAAATGCAGATGACAGATTGCAGTATTACCTAATATTAATGTAAAAGAAAACCATTCAAACATTTTTGGACTCACTTTTTCATTTTTGTATTTTTTAACTTTCATGGCAAGGATAATTAGTTCTCTCTCAGATCTGCTATGGACTATCAATCATCAACTTGTTCTAGCAATGCATCCGTAGAACCAAATTGCGATTCTGGCATCAAACAAAACGAACCAGCAATTCTCTGAGCAAATTCCTGTCTTAGCCACTTAAGAAGCCGATGTTATTCATTTTTTTAACTTATTAACTTTTGTTGGCAGGATATTTAGTTCTTTCTCATTTCAGCAAATATAGCTATTTAAAATAAATGCTGGTGATGCATATGTGAAATAAGTTCACTTAGGCCCCTTCCACACAGCTATATAAAATCTGCATTGAACTGGATTATCTGGCAGTGAGGACTCAGATAATCCAATTCAAAGCAGATATTGGATTTATTGTTTGAGGTGTATATATCTCTGGAATGTCCCAGTTTTTTTGCAGGGGGGGGGGGAGAACTCTTGTCTGCTTAAGGCAAGTGTGAGTGTTGCACCTGGCCACCTTGATTAGCATTGAATGGTCTTGCAGCTTCAAAGCCTGGATGATTGCTGTCTGGGGCAATCCTTTGGAGGTGTTAGCTGGCCCTGATTTTCTTGTCTGGAATTCCCCTGCTTTTTGAGTGTTGCTCTCTGATTACTTGGCTAGTTTCCAACAGACCCCCCTCAATATCTGAGGATGCCTGCCATAGATGTGGATGAAACGTTAGGAGAGAATGCTTCTGGAACATGGCGATAGAGCCCAGAACACTCACAGCAACCCAGTGATTCCTTAAACAACACATCTGAACATTTGTTCTTATTCTTGAAGAGGTTAATAAAACAAACATAATTTGAAAAAAAAAGGTTACTTTTAAAGTTTTTAGAAAGTGAGGTTTTTTTGAACCAAATTATTCTGGTATACTAGTTTTTTGTGAGCAAGCAAAGGAAATACTCTCCCATTATACATACACACACACACACACACACACACACACATATAATGTGTGTGTGTGTGTGTATATGTATGTATGTAAGTATGTATGTGTGTGTGTGTGTGTGTGTGTGTATATATATATATATATATATTCCATTGATTCAGATACGATGTTAAACTATGGTTTCTTCTTGGATCATGTGGGCCAACATCACTGTAAGTAGCAATATGGAAATTTTTGGTTCTGTTTTATCTGAACTCCTATTCATTATGTCATCCAAATGTAGATAAACCATGGCTAAAAATAGTGGAAATGTTACCAGTTCAAATAATAGTTTATAAAATTAGCTTGATGCCCATGACCATAATTATGATTACCACAGTTCTGAGGGTTCAAACAAAATATGCAGTTAGCTTAAAACAGAAGAAAAAAAGCCTTTTGATATTATCTCTGTGGTTGCATCCAAGGAATGCTTATGAACCTGCAAGAGGTTAGGCTAATTTTCAAAACAATGTTCAAATGTTCCACCAACTTCAGGCCTTTGCAAAAATCATGTTTCTTTGTGAGGCTTCTGAAATTTACTTTGGAGGAAAACCCTTGGCACACACAGGCCTTCCTTTTTGTTCACAGTTTCTCGAAGCACATATTCATTGACCACTTGCTTGTAGCCCACAGACAGGAAAAGTTCTGCCAAGAAATCTGACGGGAAGAAAGAAAAACAGTAACTATAAAGGGACAAAAGCATGAATTGGAAGAAATTCTCAATAATCAGGTTACTCTTCTCAAATGAAACATTTCAAAGCCTTTTCTATCTTAATATGGAGGTATGAAGAAAGGAATGTTGGCTTTGTTGGAGCATGTGAAAAGTCAGTTACTGTGTGTGTGTGTGTGTGTGTGTGTGTGTGTGAACTGTAAAATAAGATGCACAAAGCTGATTGGTTGGGTTATGCCTGGGGAGATGGCTGAGCCTGGGACTTCTGGTTACTGTTACATTTTTCAGGCTTGAGCTATGCAGGTGCTTGGAGAGAAACAGAGAGGCAGAGTTTGGACTGTGCTCTCGCTTCATGAGCTGCTGAAGGAGTTTCTCCACATGGACAAAGAAAGACCATTTTAAATCTCTCATAAAAGAACATTATGTGAGTCGATGTAACTGCGCACATAATTGTAAATATGATGTTCTGAATTACGAGGAGTAAACTACTTATTCTTTATTGATCACCTGCATGGCATTTCCCCCCCTCTGGCGAGGCAGTGTGTGGGCTGACCAAACATGAACTACATGGTTTATTTTACATTACACCACAGGTCTTACCTGTGATAAGTTATTTTCCAGTAGATAGGGGTTAACATCCTATATGTTTGGGTTGCTCCTCCCTCTTGCTCTTATAGGCAGGAATTTATGGGGGGGAGGGGAAGGAACCCTCCAGCTTCTGAGTGGGAGGATCCAACCCCCAAAGGCCAGACTTGTTCCTGCCTACGATGCTGCAGTAGTATTTGCTCATTTGAGCAAATTGGTCCCACCTAAGCAGCCTAATCTTTTATCTTATTCCTTTTGCAAATAGTTTTGCAGCAAGTAATCAAAAGCAAAATAGTAATTCAAAATGTGAAAAGACGAGAACAAGCTTTTTTGGTATAAAATAATACCAGTGTAAGTCAATGCTCAACTGGAATATGTAGTAAAATTAGGTACTCTGTGGACATGGTCATTTGACGCGCACACACACAGAGGAACGAAGTGGGGGAATAACAAAATAGAATGTGTTTACGCCTTGGAAAGAAAAGAGGAACACATCTATGAAGATACAGCAAGGAGAGCTTTTTTGTGACTGCTCCTGAACAAAAACAAAGAAGAATCGAGGGCAAAACCTATCAAGGGACCCCTTTGTGCACAAAACTAGGTCACATGCTTCTCTGCCCTCCGGAGTATGTAAGTGGGGCTGCCTCTAGCACCAAACTAGTGACAAAGTCCATGGACAGTTCTTAACTATCAGATGGTACCTTTTTTTGCTGAGCAATTTACACATTTTGTAGATAATACTTTAATTCCCTACTTCTTAACAAGCTGAAGTTTACATGAGTGAACCAGGGATCCAAATTTGGTAAGCGGCCTTTCCAAATTGTAGGAAGATTTCCATAACCTTCAACTTAAGGCATTTGGTATACAAGTACCAATTTTACAGTAAGTATTTCACCCTGTACTAGATCTCTGGAATTCTGTATTTACACACACACACACACACACACACACACACACACACACACACACTACTAAGCAGGTTTCTATGTGTTTTATGTTTGTTTTATGTTTGATATAACAGGTGGTTTAGATTTTATTCTAATTTGCTAAGTTATAATTTGTTTTTATATGCTGTGGAGTTAATTTTTTGTTATTATGTGCCCATGAGTTGTTATGTCCAGGCATTGAATGTTTGCCTTTTTTGTGATTGGAATTCGCCCTGAGTCCCTTCAGGGAGATAGGACAAATATAAATAAAGTTTGATGATAATGACAATTATTATTATTATTATTTCCGAATTTGATTCGACTGACCCTTGATCTGATTTATGAAGTTTTTTCTTGTGTTCTGAAACACTTTCATTGCCAGCCCTAGACATTCAGTTACCCTTTCATGAAATACGCACCTACTTCTCGAAATGGTCACGTAAGGGTAGGTTTGGGTTCAAACACACTAAAACACCATGCAGAATAAAATCTATAATAACAATAAAAATGCCTTCATATCTGTGGTAGCCATAATTCATCAGAACACACTACTAGATGCCTCCGAATTTTGAAACTCTGGTTGACAGCCAAGTTGACATGCTCAGATTCAAGTCGCTTGTGCAAAATGGTGGATAAAAACAAAAATGGAACTAACTGTAACTTATCAGGAAACCTATGTGGACATCTATAAATATGATAAAAAAAACTCATCTAAGTCGTAATGCCTTATTTTCAGGTTTAAACAAGATCAACATTCCAAATGGGAGACTTCATAAGACACAAGGAAAGGGAGGCTGCCGTAATTCATCACTAAATTGTGGCAAACAACTCAAAATCTGGAAGTATTTTTGGTATCCAAGTTTAAATGACAAGTTTACACAAAAAATTCAAAAGGAAGGGGTTCTAATCCCAAAAGGAAAATGATCAAAATGTACTGAAATATGGTAAAAAATATTTCAAAATTTGGGAACATTTCAATATTGTCAAAAAGTTGTAGTAATCACTTAAAAGTCAACATTCCAGACAGTGTTTCCTAGAACCAAAAATGAGGGCCTACCACAATTCAACAGGAATTTAAGTGCTAGAAAATTGGAAACTGCTGAAGATGAAAATAAGGTGAAAAGAGAGAGGAGAGCTAAGGCACTGCAGCTAAGATTTTTGAAGTTTAAAAATTGAAGGTAAACAGGAAAGATCTTTCCAAAGTAAGATGAGGACATCCATGGAGCCCTTTGAGGATATTAGATATGGATCCAGGGAGTGATGGATACACCTCACCAAATATTAAACAAATGTCTACTGAATCCACTGATTTACTCTTAATAAAACAAAAAAGCAAAACACACAAACAAATCGTAGCAAAGAAACAAATGGTAAAAAAGGTGAGAGTCTGTGAACTCACCATCTGAGAAGAAATATGATCTGGTTCCATCTTGTCTTACATAGAAGTTTTCACCAAGCTTGTTAGCAGACTTAAACCTCAGCATTGCATGATCATTGAGACCATAATCTCTGAACAGCACACATTTGCCTGGTTTTAATACCTGACAGGTAAAATGTAATAGGTAAGTAATCTGGATCTTACGGAACTGAAGCAAGTATCAAACAAAAATATATCAAACATTTTGGGTCATAGAAACTCGGTCATTTCAAATATTTAAATTTTTACAAGAGATTTAAACTTTTTATTTTGAGGATTAAAAGTTGTTTTACAAAGTGCTTTTGACTGCTAGTCATAAACATGTTCATTATTCTTGAGGACAATATTTTGATTATTATTTAAGAGTTACCTTATAAATATTGCGCAAAACTAAATGCATCTTCTCTGGATGAATGGCAGAAAGTACAAATATCAACGTCGCAACATCTACAGAATCTGGTGGTACATTTTCCAGAAGGTCATCTTTGGTAAGGTCACAGTGGAACACTTTGCATCTCTGGGGATCGTACAGAGGGTTTTGCTGTGAAGTGAAAAAGTTTCCTTAGTTGAGGGACATTTTGAACTAAGCACTCGAGTTTTCATTTTTCAATCCTTTTGATTTGTTGAGTTCCAAATCCAGAAAAAGGGTCATGTTACTATGACGAGGCTGGATTCAGCTTTCTATTCCATTTATTCCATGATCCTGCTCTATGATTCTATCAATCTGTGATTCTATTTTTTTTAGTAGGATCAGCATTAAGATGATGATGGAGGAAGGCTGGCCAAAAAGCATCAGGTTGCAGTAGTGTGTCTGCAGTAATCAATGCAAAACAGTGGGATTCTTCTATTGCCAATCCTAATGTATCTGCGTTTACCTGTCCACACTTTAGCCCTATCTGTGCTGCAGGAAAATGAATTATTTTACTAACCTTTACATATTCCACGGCTCGTGGAGAGAAATCACAGGCATAAGCAAAGATATTGAAATCCTCTTCTAAAAGTGGAAACAAACAGTTCCCAACACCACAGCCTGCTTCGAGAATTGTCAGTTTCTGATCGTCAAACTGTATGGTAGACAAATAATTACATCTGTTACATCTTAGCAAAGCAATAGAAATCCTTCTATTATTAAATATTAATACTTTTTTCAGGTTCTAAGTCCAAAGTGACTAATATTTCAGCACTATTCTACAGTTAAGGCCAGAAATAAACACCACCATGATTTTGTGTTATATGATGCACTCAGTTGCTGAATGCAATGGAGACAAAAAAGGAAGTTAGGGTGGGAGACATATCAACAATACTAAGAATATTTTAATAAAAATTAAAAGACCAGGCAAATACCATAATTCAAGTCAGAGTTGTATGTTGCAGAGCGTTAATATGTGTAGTATGGAATGTTTTTTTTTCTTTTAAAAGGATGGCTAAGATATATAATAAAACTTTATTTATATTCCGTCCTACCTGCAAATCCAATCTCAGATCCTTCTGCTCTGTTATTCAAGAATGCTGACACAGTTACCAATTAATTGCACTATAATCTTTCAAATAGCTCTAAAATATTACAGCCTTACAATGCAATGAATCTTTTTACACACCCAACATGAGAAGGAACTAGATTAATTCAAGAGAATATTTTCAAATCTACCTCTTGACTGAGTCTAGGTTCACTGCTATGAAAAAAAGAATGTGATGTAATCTGTTGAGGACACATTTTAAGCCAAATTTTGCCAAATTCAACTGAAATAATTTATTTGTATCTCTATATACCATTTTTTACTCAGAAAGCATCAGTGAGTTTTGGGAATGGACTCTTTAAAAGGGAATGGACTCTTGTCCATTCCCAAGGCCTTATCAAATTCGCTTCCCTTGATTTTTAACATTAGACACTTCCAAAAAATATTTATTAATTTATACTGGAAGCACCTGAAGCATGACTGTTGTCCTCCTAATAGAAAAATAATTTCTAAAACTGATTTATTCTACAACAGCTTTGGAACTACACTAGTTCCAACACACTTTTATACAGATAATGTAAAGATATGGTATCACAAACTTATCTAACTTTGAACCAAGGTATGTTGTACAACATTGCTGCAACAAAATATATGACCCATTGGCAATCTTGTGCCTTTAAGATGTAGTTAGAGTACTAGAACAATTTGTGCCTTGACTGCTGCTTGGGGATGACGGGAGGTGTAGTCGAACATATATCAAAGTGGTTAGGTTGGGAAAAAGGAAGAGAGACTGCTCAAACTCCTGGACTACTGTGCTCTTCCAAAATGCTAAATCAAGCTTTACAACATGCAGCTTTGATCAGACGTGACAGCTCCTTTATGAAAGCAGGACTTCTGAATAAGAAGCTATTGACTGACAGACCTAAAATATATATGTGAAGGGTTGGTACACCGCATCTCATCACAGAAACTACAACTGCTGCATCATGGGATAAATGAAGCACATCTCTTTTGCCTGAAGCCCATGACATTCACATAAAATTGTACATCTCAGGATAAAACTACAACTGCCTACAGTCTTCCAGCAAAACAAAACACTTCTATAGTAGCTCTAACTTGAGATGCTTCCATGGGAATTATGGATCACTCAGTCTGTTGTTGGACTATAACTCCCAGCATTCCTTAACCCTGGAAACTGTGGTCTAAAAATACTTGGAAGTTTCTAGTGCTGAAAAAGGAGATTTTGCAACATTTCCACTTGTTTTTCCTCCATAATAGATCTTTTTCTAATAAGACAAAAAGGTAGCAGAAGCAACCAAAAATCATAGGGTAGTTACATATAGAAGATGATGCGTTTGGACCCTCCAGGAAAGACGATCCAGAACTTGGAATGCTACTTTTGAAAAGTAATTTGCTAGTGCTGTTGGATTTTCTGTTTCTGTTTGTGTGTGTGTGTTTTTAAATAACTTGTGCCTAATTGTGATTCATTACTGGTTAGTTACATTTTATTTACTTTTAAAAATGTACTTTGTAATACTAATAAAAATAAAAAAATGACCATAAATCTCCTGAAATCAGTGTTTTGGAACAAAATAACACAGGTTATTCCAAAAAGCAACACTGTTACAGTTACTTTTAAGGTTACTTTTCCAAGTAAAGACACTGCCAACACCATGCTCTATAGGTAATGTAGTTATTTGGCACAAGTTACTTCCAAATTGGGCAGCAAAGCCATCTCTGGAAGATGAAACTCACTTCACGGCAGGCTTTCAGTTCTTCAAACTCTCTTGTTGTCCAGTGTCTATCCTTGAAAAAATTTGTGCTGTTCCTTTTGTAAAACAAGTCCCAATTCCTTTGTGCTTCTTTCTCAAGCTTCTGTTGCTTGAAATCAGATACTACGACTGGATCTTTGGCCAGCCTTTCAGCTTCTTCGGGGCTAAGCGTTCTCATCTTATGTCCTCTTCTATGGAAACCTCCATTTTCGAGATCTGATATTACCCCATCAAGTTCAGCTGCAGATGACTCACTCTGGAGAAGCCTCAATTCGTTCATTTCGATTAAAGGAGGAAGCGCAGATTTGTAGTCACTGCATTCCTTAATCGCATACTTCTAGGAAAGAACTAGATTCAAGACGACAAGAAGGGAAAGGTTACCATTTTATATCTTCCACTTGAGAACACAGCAAAATGATAACAGGATCTTCATGGTGATTCATTTCCCTATAATATCACTTTTTATAAATATAAATACATTTTTATGCAGAAGAAAAAAGCAAAAGAAGAAACAATGTCAACAGCAGATGTAAGCCTCCCACAATAGATTGGGATACAGTAACCTTCCCTAACCTGTTGTCCTCTAAATATGTCAGATCTCAACCACAAAACTGCGCAATTCGTGGGGAGAAAAATAAATTTAGGAAAGCTGCTATACAGGCAGTCCCCAAGTTATGAACAAGATGGGTTCAGTCATTTTTTTTCTGAAGTTGAATGTACATACATGTTGCGACAGGTAAATTTTAAAGTATAACTCTGGATTATTTATATATGTGTGTGCGTATGTATGTACACATACACGCTGGTGGGTCAAAATGTCTCCTGTGTCATAAAAAGTTATAAATGAACATATAACAGCAGAAGTTGCAACTGATCATAGCCTGAACTATCCTCTACTCAAAACTACAGTTCAACATAGTCACCATCAATTTGCACATATTTGTGGCATCATTTAACCCAGGCATCAAAACCATTTTGGAAAAATTCAGGGTTTTGCTTCATGACCCATGATTTTAAAGCTGTTTTAACATCATTCAAGTCATTGAATCTGAAACAATGTAGGTTGTCTTTCAGAGGAGCTCTGGCTTCTCTGCGTAGTCTGACACTGAATGACGTTTAAAAAGCTTTAAAATCATGGGTCACGAAGCAAAACCCTGAATTTTTCCAAAATTGTTTTGAAGCTCAAATGAAGCTTTCTCATCAATCCTTGTTTTCACAACAAGCCACATTTTCCAGAGGGACAGAAAGTGAGGCGAAATCTTCTGAACAGAGGCCCCGTCTACACAGCTGAATAAAACCCCACATTTTCTGTGAAGTGGAATATATAGCAGTGTGGACTCAGATAACCCAGTTCAAAGCAGATATTGTGGGATTTTCTGCCTTGATATTCTGGACCATATGCGTGGAAGGGCTCAGAGACACAGGGTGCAAAACAAACCCCACTGGGGTGTCAACCCTTCCCTATGCAATCCAAAGCTTTTATATATGAAATATATATATGCAGGCAGTCCCCAAGTTGCAAACAAGATAGGTTCTGTAGGTTTGTTCTTAAGTTGGATTTGTACCTTTTATCAAGTGTTACTCCAGCCATATATTTGTGTGTGTGTGTGTGGCTAGAGTTAGACCAGGCATAAGCATACTTCGGCCTTCCAGGTGTTTTGAACTTCAACTCCCACAATTCCTAACATGTTAGGAATTGTGGGAGTTGAAGTCCAAAACACCCGGAGGGCCGAAGTTTGCCCATACCTGAGTTAGACTTTAAAAAGTACCTGTTCTGACTCAGGGCCCTTCCACACAGCCCTATATCCCAGAATATCAAGGCAGAAAAACCCACATTATCTGAGTGTAGATTCAGGCCACTTCCACACAGCTGAATAAAATCCCACATTATCTGCTTTGAACTGGAATATATGGTAGTGTGGATTCAGATTCCCCAGTCCAAAGCAGATATTGAGGGACTTTCTGCCTTGATATTCTGGGATATAGGAAAGGTCCAATATCTGCTTTGAGCTGGGTTATCTGAGTCCACACTGTCATATAGTCCTTTGCAGAAGCATAGGAGAAGCTCGGCCTGTCATTGAACATTGAGAAAAACAAAGTGCTCTTCCAGCAGTCGACAGTCAACCCATCTCCAATGCCAGAAATACAGCTTAATGGTGTAACCTTGGCAGCTACCTCTCCACCAAAGTCAACATTGACACTGAAATACAACATCGCCTGAGTTCTGCAAGTGCAGCTTTTTTCCAAATGAAACACAGAGTGTTTGAGGACCAGGACATCCGTAGGGATACCAAGGTGCTTGTTTATAAAGATATTTTCCTCCCAACACTGCAATATGCCTGCGAGACATGGACTGTCTACAGACGTCACATGCAACTCCATCAGCGCTGCCTCCGGAAAATCCTGCAAATCTCTTGGGAAGACAAGCAGACAAATGTCAGTGTGCTGGAAGAAGCAAAGACCACCAGTACTGAAGCGATGGTCCTCAGCCATCAACTCCGCTGGACCGCCGATGTTGTCCAGATGCCCGACCACCGTCTCCCAAAGTAGTTGCTCTACTCCGAACTCAAGAACGGAAAACAAAATGTTGGTGGGCAGGAAAAGAGATTTAAAGATGGGCTCAAAGCCAACCTTAAAAACTCTGGCATAGACACTGAGAACTGGGAAGCCCTGGCCCTTGAGCGCTCCAGCTGGAGGTCAGCTGTGACCAGCAGTGCTGTAGAATTTGAAGAGGCACGAATGGAGGGCAAAAGAGAGAAACGTGCCAAGAGAAAGGCGCATCAAGCCAACCCTGACCAGGACCGCCTTCCAACTGGAAACTGATGCCCTGACTGCTGGAGAAGATGCAGGTCAGGAATAGGACTCCACGGTCACCTATGGACCCACCGCTAGTACACCGAACTTGGAAGACAATCCTACTAGGACAACAAGGGATCACCTAAGAAACTAACAAACATAGTCCAGTTCAAAGCAGATAATGTGGGATTTTATTTAACTGTGTGGAAGGGGCCCTTATTCAAAGGGGATATTGTGGGATTTTCTGCCTTGATATTCTGGGTTATAGGGCTGTTTGGAAGGGCCCTGAGTCCACACTCAGATAATGTGTGATTTTCTGCCTTGATATTCTGGGATATATTAATGTGTAGGAGGCGTCTTAAAAACAAATTCAACTTAAGAGCAAACCTACAAATCCCATCTTGTTGGTAGCTTGGAAACTGCCTGTAATTCTACAGCGGTGTCTCTTCTTTTGCCTTCCTAAAAGGCCTCAAGAGCTACAAAGCTGCCCCTACCAACACGCACCGCTCTCCCGAGGCGCTCTGTCCATGCTCAGAGGCGCCCTTGACTCATCCAGGCTCATCCTCCCTCTTCTTCTGTGGGATCTTCTTTCTCTCTCTTTCTGCGAGGCCTAAGCAGCCTGCTCGCCTTCCTGCCTCCTTGCCAAGCGGGGAACCCTTTCGCGGTGACACCAAGGCCGGAAGAGAAAGTGAAGGGAAGGGAGGGAGGGAGGAAGAGAGGGAAGGAGGCAAACGGCGACCGGCATCGTCGTTGCGGCCTGCGGAGGCCATGAACGGCTCGGCGAACCCGCTGCTGGACAAGGAGGAGCACCCGCTGCAGCTGGGAGAGAGCTTCGAGCGGCACCCCAAGGCCTCCTTCCACACCATCCGCTGTGAGTGGGACCCGGGTTTACTAGGCCCCGATGCGCACAGGCCTGTTTCCTTCGGCCTTTGA
This sequence comes from Anolis sagrei ordinatus, assembly GCF_025583915.1. Taxonomy (NCBI): domain Eukaryota; kingdom Metazoa; phylum Chordata; class Lepidosauria; order Squamata; family Anolidae; genus Anolis; species Anolis sagrei. The sequence goes on from NW_026847660.1 coordinate 79,703,023, forward strand.
TTTGGGACACAGGCGTTGGAGTGGCTCAGTGTTTGGGACTTCAAGCCCCTTTGGTTTGGTGGCATCTCCATTTGAGGGTTTGCTTTGGAGGGGGGGGATGTATAGAGTGTTCCCCAAAGTCACAATCAATAGAGGAAATGTAACTTTTGTTTACAAGGTACTCACTACCAACTCTTCTCTACCCTTCCTCGAAGCCTTCTCTGTCATATCTAATACCTAATCTAATATAAATAAAAAAGTAATGTTCGTTTGTGGGATTAACAGAACTCAAAAACCAGTGGGCGAATTGACACCAAATTTGGACAGCATACACCTAACAACCCAATGTATGTCCTTCACTCAATTTTTTTTTTGATTTTGTCATCTGGGAGTTTTAGTTCTTGGGATTTATAGTTCACCTACAATCAAAGAGCATTCTGAACTCCACCAATGATGGAATTGAACCAAACGTGGCATACAGGACTCTCATGACCAACAGAAAGCACTAGAAGGGTTTGTTGGGCATTGACCTTGAGTTTGGGAGTTGTAGTTCACCTACATTCAGAGACCACTGTGGACTCAAACAATGATGGATCTGGACCAAACTTGGCACAAATATTCTATATCTCCAAATATGAACACATTTGGGAGTTGTAGTTACTGGGATTTATAGTTCACCTACAATCGAGCATTCTGAACCCCATCAACAACAGAACTAGGGTAAACTTCCCACACAGAACCCCCATGACCAACAGAAAATACTATATATATAAACCCTTTTTCCTAGTTCCAACAGACCTCACTACCTCTGAGGATGCTTGCCATAGATGCAGGCGAAACGTCAGGAGAAAATGCCTTTAGAACATGGCCATATATTCCGAAAAAAACTACAACAACCCACTGGATGTCATTTCTTATATGTGGCACCTTCTGACACCCCCTTGACACCCCCCAGGGTGATTCCAGGTTGATAAATGCTGCCTTAAGGCCATCCAGTCCAACTCCCTTCACCAGGGCAAGAAAACATAATCAAAGCCCTCCTGACAAAGGGCCATCCAGCCATTCACACACACATATATGTATATGACAGATGCAGTATCAAAGATTTGAAAGGGACCCCTAAAGAAGGACAATGATATGTTGCATGTTCCAGAGTAGGCAAACCAGACAATCTCCACATCAACACTGACAAAGAAACAACAAGAAATACTTTTAACCCACAAGCATAAAGACATTACATATATTAGAAACCAACATTGTCTCATTACTTTATTTTCCAGATCACCAGACAGGGCCACAGCAACGCGTGGCAGGGGACCGCTAGTACAATATATAATCTAAGGCAGGTCTGGGAAAACTTTGGCCCTCCAGGTGTTTGGGACTTCAACTCCCACAATTCCTAACAGTTGTTAGGCCCTCCAGGGAGTTGAAGTCCCAAACATCTGGAAGGCCAAAGTTTGCCCAGGTCTGATCTAAGGCCCCTTCCACACAGCTGTATATAATCCACATTGAACTGGATTATATGGCAGTGTGGACTCAGGGCCCTTCCAGACAGGCCCTGTATCCCAGGATCTGATCCCAGGGTTTCTGTTTTAAACTTGATTATATGAATACTCACTGCCCGATAATCTGGGATAATTCTCTACAAATTGCACTTTTCATTGCTATCTCATCCAGAGGTTTATCATTTTATGCCATACATTTGGCCCACCCATTGTGTTGGATTTTCTATTATGTTATATTGTATTATTTATTTTATTTGATTTTATTTTATTTTTACTGTGATGTTATTTTGTTGTTTATATTTTATGTTGTTGTAGTGTTTTGCTGAGCTTGGCCTCATATAATCCGCTTTGAGTCCCCTTTGGGGTGATGGTGGTGAGATAGAAATAAAGTTTATTATTGTTGTTGTTGTTGTTAACAGAAAACCTGGGATCAGATCTTGGGATATAGGGCCTGTCTAGAAGGGCCCTCAGATAACTCAGTTCAAAGCAGATATTTTAGATTATCTGCCTTGATTTTCTGGGTTATATGGCTGTGATATAATACAATTTTCTCAATTTCTCCCTCTATGTATATAGAGACATTGGGGACACTACCTGGCTTGTAAAGAGTCTGCCTTGAGTTCCTATACTGGGAGAAAGGCAGGATGCAAGTACAGTAAATAAATGAAATAAGAAACTGATAGGCCCCTTCAGGGGACCTTTCCAGACAGGCAGTATAGGCTCTTCACTTTATTTTACCTGTTAGTACAATCAAATCCTACTTATCCCCTGGATCCCCTGTCCAGATTAATTAAACTGTTGTCTCACCCAGTGTTTTAATTTTTAATCTATTGAATCTGGCCCTGCCCCCCATTGAAATTGATTTCCTCGTCTTAAATGTTGCAATTTTATATTGTTGATGTACTATTTATAATGGTTTTGTATTGTATTTGTATTTTTTATATTTTATTGCTGTGTTTTGTTGCATATTGATGTATTGCATTGTTGGGCTTGGCCTCATGTAAGCCGCCCCGAGTCCCCTTGGGGGAATGGTGGCGGGGTATAAATAATTTAAAAAATATATATATATCATTATTATTATTAATCTGTAATAAACAGAAAACCTGGGATCAGATCCAGGGATATAGTCCAACATTGCCATGTAAAAGCCAGATTATCTGCTTTGAACTTGATTAGATGGCAGTGTAGGCTCATCTAATCCAGTTAGATGTGGATTATCTGCTTTGATAATCTGGATTATATGGCAGTGTAGAAGGGGGCATAGTCTCTTCCATCATAAAATGGAGGACAGGGGGAATGTAGCAGCACCTTTGACTTTGGATTTTTTCTATCAAACAATTTCAAGCCATGAGTAGTTAGACCTATGGATGCAGTTGTGCAGAGGGCTGGCTGGTAACAGCCTTTTATTTTAGCATGAGCTTTCATGGACAGCAACCCACTTCTTTTTTTCGTTAAAGATGTTAACCTTTAAGTAAAGATATATAGAAAAAAGATAGAATCATAGAGTTGGAAGAGACCTCATGGGCCATCCAGTCCAGCCCCCTGCCTAAAAGCAGGAATATTGCATTCAAAGCACCCCTGACAGATGGCCATATATAGAAAAAAGTTTTAAAAGGAAATACAAAGAAGTAAAAGGAAGAAAAACATGACATAATTATTCATATCTCACTTTCTAACATTAAGACAGTTTCTCTTTTTTTTCTACAAGTAATTCCTTCTAATCTTCAAAAGGTTACTAGGTCTGTTTTTTTTTTCTTCTGGTTATTGTTTTCAAGAAAGCCCATAAGGAGTTTCCAGCAAAAAGAACCCCATTATGATCAAACAGATATGAACCCACTTCTTCACAACTCACTTTGTACTGCAACTGAAGCAGAGAGTTGATAACCATGAGAGCTCATGCAAGAATAAAAACCAGTTCGGCCCCTTCCACACAGCTAAATAAAATCCCACATTATCTGCTCTGAACCGGGTTATATGGCAGTGTGGACTCAGATGGACCCAGTTCAAAGCAGATATTGTGGGATTTTCTGCCTTGATATTCTGGGTTATATGGCTGTGTGGAAGGGCCCTTAGTCTTAAAGGTGCTGCTACATGCATACTGTAGTTTCAGGTCTCTGAAAAATGGAGGAATGAAAACCACTTTTGTTCTTTTTGATTTCCTGAGGAGTTTGCCTTCTCTTTTACTAACCCTACTATTACTGTACCATCAACAGCTTCATAACCAAATATTTAGGTGGTGCTGCCTTTCCTGTTGTGAGAATAATTACTTGGGAAAGCTGGGAATAATTGTTGGGAAAGGTGATTGGGCTGCTGTTCAAAACTCAGGAGCTGGACTACTAGAAAGTTGTCAGTCCTCTCATTCCGATTACAAGCCCGATTGCCAGTGCCAAGATGGAAAAGTCAGCAGTTTACAAAAGAGTGGCTGTAATTGCTTGCAGCAGCGAAATCAAGGCCCATATGCTCCTTGTTGCAGATTAAATTGGTGTTAAAACAGTAGTGAGAGGAATCAACTAGGATATATAAACCCATTTCCCTAGTTCCAACAGACCTCACTACCTCTGAAGATGCTTGCCATAGATGCAGGCGAAACGTCAGGAGAGAATGCCTCTAGAACATGGACATATAGCCCGAAAAAACCTACAACAACCCAGTCAACTAGGAAGTTGGCATCCTGGACTTGAACATGTTTCTGTGAAACACATTATCGTTTGGAAGATTGTCCTTCTCCATCTCAAAGTGTGATCACTTATCTTTCTCCCTTTATCGCATTGGATTAGCATCCAGTAGGTTGCTGTTCATTTTTCCAGACAAAGGACTGTATGTAAAGTAGAATAAACAGCCAGGTTTGCCAATTCCTGTGGTGATTACAGTGTACTGCAGACATCAAATCATATTAATGCTTATTCAATAACGTTAGAAATTCCATTTGATTTCTCTGGAACAATCTGCTGTTAAAAGCAGGAAAAACATGCCAGGCTGCATCATTTATTTAGGTCAGCAACCTGCCTAGAGTTGTTAAAAACTAAGAGAGAAGGAGTCCTTTCACACTGCAAAATTATAGTGCTAAGTTCCATTTTGACTTCCATTGTTCCACCCTATGGAATTCTGAGGTTTTCAGATGATGATAATAGTGGTGATTATTTTATTCATGTATAGCCTGCTTTTAATGGTTGTCAAGACAGCTTAAAATATATTTTGAAACACTAAAGAATTGTACAATACACTCCAATAAAATAAGATAAAATTAGAGGACAACTAGTCATCTACAACTAATGTGGATATTTTGTTTAGATTTATGTTATTACAGAATTTTGTCTGATTACGTATAGTTTAATTTATTGATGTCAGGTTTAATTTACTGATTGTAGGTCTTAATTTGATGTTAGGTTTTACTGTTACTTTAATATGTGGGGGTTTTCTGGGATTTTATGTTAGTATCATGTGTTTTTTGTAGGCATTGAATGTTTGCCATTGTTACTGTATGCTGGAATCTGCCCTGAGTCCTCTTGGGGAGATTGGGCAGAATAAAAATAAAGTATTATTCTTATTATTATTATCAATGTATAAAGTTAAAAAAAGCCTGATGGTACAAGAAGGTACAACTAGACAGCTCTCCCCAATGTAGAAGCCCCTGGGGGTCATAGGATGGGAATATGGTGGACAAATTGTAGAATCATAGCACTGTGGTGTGAAATAAGGATGGGTAAGTTGTCCTCTGTTGTCAGACTTGTCCTTCTGGTGTTGTTTTTCCTTGCCACTGACAGTGCTGAGTAAGGCACCCTGCTCCATAAAATAATTCAGACTGTCAATTGCTATAGTTGTGGACCAAGATAGCTGGATTTTGGACATAGAGCAGATGGCTGTTTAGTTTCTTGGCCTTCAAGCAACAGCTGCTTGACCAAAGTGAGGAGACAGGATCCTCTGAGGATGCTCGCCATAGATGCAGGTGAAACATCAGGAGAGAATGCTTCTAGAACATGGCCACATAGCCCAAAAAACCTACAACAACCCAGTACTGCTTCTTTTAGGTTCTTCCTGGAATGGACTATGTTTCCACCTTTTGTTGCTCTACTCAGAGAAGGGAATGGTTCCTTTTCTTTTATAAGAGTTAAGGTATAGTACTTAGATTAATCAGTGGATAAGGTAACCTAGGGTTTTTTTGGAGTAAGTTTTTGACATATACTTCAAATACAAGAACAGTAGTAGAGGACTCTATGAATCGAGGCTATTGACTGGATGAAAAGAAAAGACAACTATCAAAAAGATTTTGCTGTTAAATATTATTTTTAAGTCCAGTAACTCCTGACCTGAAAGTTCTGCTGAGGAGGAGTTACTAAAAGTGGAACTAAGGTATGATTAAAACCAGTTCTTGTTCCTTCTAGATGACTTTAAACCAGCATCAATAGACACATCTTCTGAGGGGGAGCTGCAAGTTGGTAAAGGAGATGAAGTCACAATTACATTGCCACATATCCCAGTAAGTTTACTACTGTAGGTTAAAATGGAGACTTTCCAAAGAAGTCATGTGTTTAGAACTTTTAATTCATAACCAAGAACAGCATTGTATATTTTATAAGCACTGAGAACACTTTGTAACCAGTAAGACTCATTAAATTGGAGCTAACCAGATTTACCTGTTTTAGGCATCTTGTTCTGTAGGGTCAACAACACAGCGTATGTAATTTCTTGGTATAATATGTACATTAAGGTTTGTGGGTTTTCTTCCTGGCTACTTCGTTAATTGATATGAATTATACAGGGTATCCAAAATTATCTTTACAATTTCAATTGTATGTAGAATTGAAATTGTAAGGAGAGTTTTCATACACTGCAGTTGTGGACTGTTTCTTTTATTTTAATACTTGGAAAATTGTAAATATGTGCCTAAAATTCACTTTTGGAAACATTTACTCAGAATATATATTTTATTATTTTTATTATTTAATAAATTATGAAATATCATTCAGGATATATTTTATTCCCAATGCGTTTTGCAATCATCAGTAACACTATACAAAATAACATTAGCATGTTTAAACATAAAAAGAATATGCAAATTGAATTTTATTCTTGTTGGAAGCAAACAGGTACAGAATACAAATGAACACATGGGCTGTGTATACAGGAGCTTTCAGATCATTTTTCTGATTTATGATGACCATAAGACAAACTTGTCAGATGCTTTTAAAAGCAAGTTTCTGATAAGAATTTGCCTGTGTTTTGCTTTTAGGCTGAGAGAGTGTGTCTTGCCCTAGAACAGAACATTCAACACACTGATCACACTATCTGATACAGGGTAGAGCAGCGGGGGGGGGGGGGGGGGTATACTTCTCTCATTAATGCACATTAACAGATATGAAGCAGAATCCTACATTGAGCAAACTGGACTTGATGACCTCCCTTCCAACCTGGTAATGCATTGTGGGCTTTAGCCATCCATGTTGTTTTTGTTGTTGTGTGCCTTCATGTCATTTCTAATTTATGGTAATCCTAAAATAAAATGTTCATATGGTCTTGACAAGATTTTGCTCAGGGTCATTTGCCTTTCCTTTCCTCTTCAGTTGAGGTAACGTGTTTTGCCCCAGGACATCCAGAGGGTTTTCATGGCTGAGCAGGGATTTGAACCTACGTCTCCTAGAGTCCAATTCTGTAAGCACTACACACTGGTTTATCCTGAGTGTGTGTGTGTGTAATGTTTAATTGCAATCACAGTTGAATGTAATTGCAATTAAATTCAAGTGTTGAATGCTGACACTGCCCTGTCAAGAATGGATCAAGACTTCATAGCTTCCATGACAATTATGGTTCCATCCCACGTGACACTTGGCCCTACTCATGCCACGGGGCAAACTCTGGACCTGGTTTTCTGTGCTGCATAGAATGATGATGATCTTAATGCAGAATAATTTTCTGCCCTTCCATTGTCATAAACAGATTATTACCTGGTCAGCTTTGAACTTGCTGAGACTTGGACCTTCTGAAGAAATTAGGGACCCACTAGGACAGTGGTTCTCAATCTAGGGTCCCCAGGTGTTTTTGGCCTACAACTCCCAGAAATCCCAGCCAGTTTACCAGCTGTTAGGATTTCTGGGAGTTGAAGGCTAAAAATATCTGGGGAGCCCAGGTTGAGAACCAATACACTAGGAAGATCCACTGCAGGAGGCTGATGGCTCTGGACAGATTCATCTCAGAATAGCACCATGCAGATAAAATGGCTTAGATTTGTTTTTACTTGGATGTTGTATTTGATACAGTTCCTCTTGCATGAGCTTTGGTGAGACACACTTTCTCACCCTTAAAAGAATGGCAATGGAAAACCGCCTTTGAACAAATCTTGCCAGGAAAAATCTGGGATAGGGTCACTATAAATTAGATGACTTGAAGGCACACCATAACCACCTCCACAGTGTCATTACTGAGCTATCAAAAAAGTGTTATGAAAATTAAAATAAAACATCTTTTGGTTTTAAGTTTATGCTTAACTATTTGAATTGCTTCCCCTTTCATGGACCCCTCTGTGTTAGTAACATTAAAGTATAGGAGATCAAATCAGCAGATATTACATCAATACATTTTTGAAATTCTGTTTAATGACTATTAGAACTGAAAATATTGGGTTGAGTTGTGGATTAGTCATGCATAGGCTCTTTGAAATTGGTGGGATTTCAGTTAATTGTAACTAAATTAAGTCTTACTTATTTCATTGTGTCTGCTCTAAATGCAATCCATAAACAGGGAAGGTAACATAAATTGTTACCTTGGAGATGAGAAAGTAGCTTCAGCATTTTTAGTAAAGTAGTTTCATGTGAATATACATGTTTTTTTAGATGTCAATGTAATATGTGTTTTTCTCACATGTCAGGGTTCCACTCCTCCAATGACTCTGTTCAAGGGAAATAAAAGGCCATACCAAAAGGACTGTGTACTTATTATCAATCATGATACTGGGGAATATGTGCTTGAAAAACTAAGCAGCAGCATTCAAGTCAAGAAGACAAGGTAACAATGACTGGCACAAGCTTAAAAGCCTAACTGATACTTGGAGAAACAGAGCAAAATATATCATTTCTACTTCTAAATGCAGGGATCAGACTGTAAGCAAGATCCATGTAACTGAGTGCATCCAGACTCTAGGGTGAATGCAGTTTGACAGTATTGTAAATACTATGGAATCCTGGGAGTTGTAGTTTTGTAAAGCACCAGCACCTTTTGGCAGAGAAGATTAGAGACTGTGTAAAACGACGACTCCCATGATTCCATAACATTGAGCCATGGTAGTTAAAGTGGTGTCACACTGCAGTAATTCTACAGTGTAGATACACCCTTCTTTGAATTATGGAAAGTATCCAGAAGGGTAACAGGAAGATGTGCAGTTTACACTGATCTCTCAACCCCATCCAGCTGAAAACTGTATCCCTCTTCATTGAACTGAATCGGTTTTTCAGTGGAGGAAGTTGAATACAGCTTGCCTTGTATGTTTAGACATTAGCCTGTTTTAAACAGATGAGCAAACAAAATTATTACTGTGACATATTAACATATTGAAGAGAATGCTGACCTTATTCCTGCCATGTTAACTTTTCAAACGTGGAAAATCCTTGAAATGTAGATGTACAAATGCATCATCCATCATCTCAAGTGTGACAGTCTGGGCAGGGGTGTGCCTTGTGCTGTTGTTACCTATTTGAATATGTATCATCCTAGAGACTAGGCAGCATGAACCAGGCAGTGGTTTTGTATTTTTAAGGATCATAGATTTTCTTGTGAGGGGTAACAAAACACTTCACTCTCATTTTCTCATTAAGTCAGTGTTACATTTAAATGGATTGTGCATCAATATTTTAAAATACAATATTAATTTTAGAGAAATTTTTGAAAGGATGAAAGAGTATATTTAAAAGGGAGAATTATATATAAAATATTATTATAAGATATTGTAGTGTGTTGCTAGTATCATTTTCTGTGTTCATTATCTTTTGTTGTAGAGCTGAAGGCAGTAGTAAAATCCAAGCTCGAATAGAGCAACAATCTGCCCGAGCTTCACAACCTTCCACCCAGTTCAGAGCTCCTACAAAGCCAGCAGCTGGTCCCAAAACCTCTCCATTGAAAGACAATCCTTCACCGGAACCTCAGCTGGATGATATTAAGAGAGGTATGGATATCAGGGGCTTTCCTGCATTTATGAGCCAGTTAGAGCATTAAGATCGGCAGAGGAGGTCCTACTCTTGCTCCCGCCAGCCTCGCAGGCACGACTGGTGGGGACGAAAGACAGGGCCTTCTTGGTGGTGCCCCCTTGACTGTGGAATTCCTTCCCCAGCGAGATTAGCTCGGCCCTCTCTGTCCTGACATTTCAGAAACTACTTAAAATGTGGCTTTTAAAGCAAGCATTTTGGGTGTGAGAAAAAGTAGTCAAGATAACTTTGAGATTGGTGCAATGTTGAATGTTTGATGTTTGTCTGTGTCCGATGTTTTTAGTTAACTTGTTTTTAATCTACTCTTATATGCTATTTTAGTTATGTAATGTATTATATATTTTTGCGGTATTGAATTTTGCCATTTACTGTGTTGTCAACCACTTTGAGTCCCCCCCAGGGACTGAGAAAAGCAATATATAAATGAAACTAATCAATCAATAAATACATTACTAGCTGGCAAAGCTATGCCAGGTGAGAATGGTTGGAGGGGGTAGAGGTGAGTTTGATGTTCCACCAAACAGGAGGCACATCAAACTCATCTGCACACCGGACAACAGCCAGCGGCACTACAGACTGACCTGTGCAGTAAGTCTTACAAATCTCCATTTCAAATGGTGTACAGCTCAGGTGGCATTACATTTGTTGTGTTAAATATGGTTTGGGGCTCTAGAAGTATTTATGTTTTTTTCATTTTCACAGAGATTCGGTGTCCCTAGCCCCCCCCCCCCAAAATGGAGGGCCAAATGTAAATGTGTATGTAATAGTGTTTTAAATCATATATATGTTTCAGATTTCCCGTCATGAGAAGTCAATATGTGGTAATGTCTAGTTACTTGCATTAGTTGACTTGGCCATAGTGTAGCATACTACCTAAATTTACTAAATTGCACTAATATTATGAATAGCATTTTTTTAAAAAAAGATGCATGGTATTCATAAGGTCAAAATGCATGCAAGCAGAGGAGCACCCAGTGAACAACCCACCAGGCTGGATTTTTGGGCTTCTTGTTTCCTTCCACATCTTCACATCTTTATATCGTTATATCTAATGAAATATTCTGGACAACTTGAAACCTCCCAGGGATATTATTCCATTCTAACATTGTGAAGATGTCCATGGCTTGCAAACGTACGCATCCTCCAGAACTCTGTTAACTTATTGATTCTATTGCAAACATTCTTTCATTCTAGAGTTAAGAGCTGAGGTTGACATTATTGAGCAGATGAGCAGCAGTAGCGGCAGCAGCTCCTCGGATTCAGAGAGTTCCTCGGGGAGTGAGGATGAAAGTTCCAGCAGCGGCAAGGATGAAGCAGCACACCCTTCCCCTTCTCAGCAGTTCCACAACAGGAATGCAGTTGCTAACGGTACAGGTACCGGCAGGCCGCAAGGAAGCAATCATCTCATGAATACTCTTAGTAAGTTCTTTCTCTGTCTCAGCTGTCAGTCACAGGGTATAGATTTTTTTAAAGGGACAGAGTACAGGACACATTACCTTCAGTTGACCTCAGTTTTCAAAATAAGAAATCCCTTTGGGAGAGAAGCATTCGGAACCAAAAAAACACATTTGCAATGGTTGAGCTCATCCCGTTCACTGCCTCTTATTTTCTCTCTGAATTCCCATTTCCTAAAGTTAGTTCTTTTTCAACTAGTATGAGAGTAGTTTGCATTCCTTTTTAAGGCATACTTGGTCATAATTGAGTGGCCTTGTCAGGCATGCATCTACATATCTGAGGGCAGGGATTGCTGTTCTAATGAAAACTATGTTGATTTTGTAGGTTCCCCGTCCCATCTGTTTATGTTTCTTTAACTTTATTTTTTTACCAAAGTTCTGGTGTTTAATTGTGATAATAGATGCAAATGTCCAGTGTGATATTTTTGGTCATGCTGAGTAAAATTAGAAAAGCATGGCTATACCTGTAAGCATTTTAAGCCCTGTAAATAAATAATGAAGAAAGATAGAAGCTGAACAGGGCTCTGTAGACTGGCTCCACCCAAGGTGGCTCTGCTTAGTCAAGAAGGTTGTAAAGCGTTAAGTTTCCAGGTCACTGCTACCTTTAGGCTTCAAGTGATTGTTAAACCAGTGAGCACTGGGCAGAACTTCCATTTAAAACATACCCTGTAGAACTAAGTCCTATTAAAATCTAAGGAGAGCATCTTCTCATTTTCCCCCAGTTTGGAGAGAAATCCAGCAATTCTTCAATGTGTAACATACATAGAAAATAATGTAACTTTTCCTTTTTTAAAAAAAAAATGCAGGAAATGACTTGCAGTTGAGTGAATCTGGGAGTGACAGCGATGATTAGAATGAGGTTTCTCCTGTGGTTTCCTGTTGCAAATATGCAGTAAGAATGACATCAAGTGAAAGCTGGTTTGAGACACAGCTGAGCAAACATGCGATTTTGGAAGGTGCAAAGGCAGCGAATGTTCCTGAAGCAAGGCTTATATTGTGTTAATTTTATGTGCACATTGTGTATGTTGTGTATATTCTTCTGAAGTTTTTAAACGGATGTGAATATACTAATATAGTAATCTGTGTTCATTCTGCGCTGACACTCTATAAAGCTTAAATAATAATAAGTGTGATGTAATCCAGTAGAACTCTTGCTTTTAGGAATAGTTTGGTGCCCTGGCAGTTTTAAAGCAAAAGTTGTCTATAGTCCAAATATATGCCAGGTTAACCATTTTGAAAATCAAATAGGAAATGTAGTGCAGATTTGAAAGGAAGACATCACATTGAGATATACCATTATATTGGGTTTGCTGAGCTTAAGGCAGAATTATGAATGCCTTGATGTAAAAACTGTCTGCAGGCAAGGAACCTTTAGTAAACTGGAAGAGCACCACTTCTTCTTTTTGCCTTCTGGATTCTTGGTATGCCCCTAAATGGCTGACAGACCTACATGTGGATGGGTAGGCACACTGTTTAATCTTCTCATAGAGTAATATGAATTCATGAATTTATTTAGAGGACTAAGTTAAGGCTTTTCTGTTCCTAAAAGCTGATACAATAATTATTTTTGGTAATAATAATATTAAAACTTTATTTATATTCCACCCTATCTCCTCAAGAGGACTCAGGGCGGATGACAACAAACAAAAAACACAAACATTCAATGCCTCAGTACAACAACAAATGCCAACATAATAGCCCAAAGTAATCCAACATATAAAAACAACTTATAACATGATATCTATAGAGTAAATAAAACTTAACCTATCAAAAAATTATATCTAACATAAAACCTGAACATAAAATATCAGAATTAAGGAACACACTGGGAGGAAATGTTTTCATACTTTTCTTCTCGTGCTTAATTAAGTTTTTCTTTCTTTCCTGTAATGTGTTATACCATACAACTTCATGTATTTGTTGATCTTGTGCAGTTTCACCAACTGTTCAAGCATTTCTTGATTGTTCGCAGTCAATTCGATATTCGGTCCTGAAGCGGGCGGATACTATCTCGGTCATGTCCTGACTGGGCTTGATGTTTTTAATGTGTTTCAGTAAAAGGCAGAGTATAAACAAACCGATAATTGTAACAAGTAGCACTGTACCAATAGCATACAACTTCTCTAGGCACCTTTTGGAAATGTCTAAGAGAAAAATACTATGCTGTATTTCACAGTCTGAGCCATAAAGAGCATTAGATGGCTTTCTCATCAACAATTGCTCTGCTTCCTGTGCCAATAAATGAAAGCCAACTGTTGCCCAGGCTGGTATTTGGCAACTGAGAATATTCTGCAGGATGACTGAAGACGAGATTATGATTCCCACTGCCACAGCCATTACAGCCACCATACTTAGCTTCCCGGCTGAAGGTGGAAATGGCATGTGAGGGGAGGGAGTATTGTTTAAAAAACAACAGTTTAACTAAGAAGCATTAACATTCCCTTTATGACTTTTGTACAATAAATTCTAAATATCCCACAACTCCATTCTCATATAAAGGATGCTCATTGGTCTGCAGCCTATATGCATGGTGTTGTCTCACATGCGTCAGGACTTCATATTGGCCCAATCCCATGTTTTGTGCTTTAAGTTGCTTCGGACTTAGATTCGCCATATCATGAGGTTTTCTTGGCAAAATTCATTGAGAGGGGGTTTGCCCTTGCTTTCTTCTGAAGTTGAGTGTTTCCTTACCTAAGGTCACCCAGTGGATTTTCATGGCTGAACTGAAATTCAAACCCTGGACTCCGAAGTCATAGTCCAGTGCTCAGACCACTATACCACACTGGCTTCCATCTGAGCACATAATGAAACGTACTAATATATTTGGAAGGCCCAGAAATGTGATACCTTTGTGATAGTTTTCTTGGAAATATGTTTTGTTTTCCCAACATAAGTATGGCAAGGAAATGTTGAAGCTCATAATTTCTCAAATTGAAAAATATTTCCCTATATGGAGTCCCAGAACAAACACTACCCAGAATAGAGCTTACTTTGCTTCCACCTAGTAATCCGTTTTATCTGCCAAGCTATGTTGATCTGTAGTGGGCACAACTTTTCATGGATTATTTGTTATAATCTGCATCATGTATGCAATGTGCAGCAAGATTACCTTGACCACAGTACAATAATTCAAATAAAATGCAGAAATTGAATGTAGAAATAATCAATGAGCCAAAACTCATTTAACAATGGAGAGATGTAAAATTCCAATAAAATGAAAAATCAGCATTTAACTGGTATCTAAAACTATGGGCTTGTTGACTGATGGGAATTTCTGCTGCTTCAGAGGTCAAGAATTTTGTCTCCCATCTGATTTTTCAAAAATGCTTCCTCTCAATCCAAGTGTCTAATAACTATGAGAGTTTATTATATTTTATAGAGCAGGGAGGAAGGATTGTCTTCCGTATCTTTACATCTACACAGTATATGTACTTTAAAGACCTTTTGAGTTAAGTGTAGTCTAGTTATTAAAATGTTAACAAGCAGGAATGTGTATATTTTGTGTTCTTAAATGAAGAAATATGAGAAACTCTTACGCATTATAAAATACAAACTATTTTTCTAGATTAATCTGATTTATATTGTTACATTTGTGTACAATTTTATGTGTTGATAGACAAATGTGTAAAATAATGTTTTTTGAGACTGAAATGGGATGGACTGATCAGGGAACTTGTGAAGAAATATGAAGAAAATGTATAGATTTCTTGGGAATCCCATGGAACCTCAGCTGTAGACTGTCATTTATCTCTCATTCCATATTTAAGGATGAGAGGTTTTTAGGCGTGTTCAATCTGAGGTCTTTGCTTTAATGATCTCTTGCTTTACTTTGCTTTATTAGAGCAAGAGATCATTAACTTTGCTTTAATTATCTCTTGCTCTAGCAGGCAAAAGAAAACAGATAAAATTCTACTTCTAATTAAATAAAGGTGCCTTAGTTGTATATGAATTTAAGCAGAGATCCATGTTTTCATTTGAAGTTCTGCCATTTTGCACAATTGTTGTACCAAAGTTATAATCCCATCTTCAAAATACCTGTGGAAAAGACCAGTAGCATACTTTGGTGGCACAAACTATAACTGACTGTTACACAGATGAAGCAGCAATATGGCTGTGGCACTTGAGGAAATGTCTCTCATGCATGCTTTTGTGCCACTCTTGAAAAGTAATAGGTGGGCCTTGTATGGATGTTGTCATGATAATCGGTAGGCTGAAGGAGAAACTCTCATTACTCACTGCTAGCATGGAACTGGGAGGGACAGAATCAGAGGCCTAGAATTTGGAAATACTGCTTATTTTGGATCCTAGGCCACAAAATCCTTGACTTGAGGATTCTGGAGGTTGTGACAAAAAAAAAACTGTGTTAAAACCAGGTAAGCTTTAAGAATCAAGTGAGGTAGAGCTTAGCCAACTGTGCTTCTCTTAACTCGTGCAGAAACTGCTGTAGCTAAAATTAGTGTAATACATTCATGTGAGTGCTTTGCTATTTGAATTTTAGGATGCTTGGCTCCAAAATGTTCCACACCATAGTGAATTAAACTATCCATACCAAATATTCTCCACATGCTTGGCTTTCTAACTTCCTAACATAATTGGGAAAAAAATCAGTATTTTTTCCCCTAAACGTTGCATTCTTCTGAAACTTCGTAAGCATATAGATAGGGTAGTTCACAAATTCAGAATGTAGAGCTCATCAGAATGTTGTTTTTAAGCAGGTTTCCAAGCCTTATAGCTATAAAAGTTAAGCATTATTTTAATAAGCATTCTGCAAAGATGCAGCACACGTTTTCAGTAGTGAAAGGACAAGGCTTTCGTATCTGATAGTGTTTATTGTTCTCCATGGCTACTTGCAGAGGGCAAGTACAGTATAGTAATATAATGAATCACCAATATCTTCTACACATTAACTTTACCAGAGTGTAATTCTGACTTAGCCTATGTGGATTGTACTGCAAATAGTTTACATTTTGATGTTCTGTGTATCAACATGAAGAAAATATTTGCTCCAAAAGCTAAATAAAGATTGAAGTTGTATTAAATTTGTATGGAATATGCCTGTGCAATGGAACTTTTGTATCAGTTCGCTATCTTCTTAAAAGATCATGCTTTGCGTAAGTCTCATACCAATTGATTTAAAAGGCTGTGGTACCAGATTGGCCATGTACAGAGCAGAATTGAAGCAACCGAGACCTATTTCAAGCATTAAAGAGGTCAAAGTAGAACTAAAGCTTATTTCAGATATACTATTTTTGTGTAATATACTATTTTGAGATCGTAAATATATTTGCCTCGTTAGTCTAATAATATATGTTTACATTTATGTAAATTGTATATACACCTAATTGTACATTTTGTAGTAATTTTTCTTTTAAAGATTTTATTTAAATAAAAAATGAACTTCAGCAATCTAAATTTTGTGCTTCGTTCCTCGTAAGAGTTTTCTCTAGCTCATCAGAAATCTGGGCTCACACATTAATTAGTGGTAATTATTTCACAGTATCTAGTGCTTTACACTAACAAAGATAGAATGCATGATATAAGTTTTATTTTACCTTCAGTGTTAGCAAAAGCTTGATTTTTGGTTTGTCAGTTCCACAGAACTGGGATCACAGTTTATTCTTTTTAAAATAGTTAAAGAAAATATGGGGGTGAAGGGGAAGTGAGCTTCACAAAATATGGAGTAGGGGGAGCAGCAAGTGTGGTGTAGAAGGTGGTCCTTTGAGTTTTATGGCATCACATTTACCATGTAAGAAGAATCTTACCATGTAAGATTCATCGTCATTTAAGGAAAATAGAAGGTGCAGAGTCAAAACGAGTGAGGGGATTGGAAAGGATCTCACTTTTGGGGAAAAAGACAATGAGCCCAAAATCCACAGCATCAAACCGAGTGTTTGCCCATGGCAAGACGCTTATTCTATGATTCTGGAAGGGTAAGATTCCCAAGTCTACATTGCTACACAAAAACTGCAGTTAGCAAATAGAATTCCTCAGACAGCCCTTGCAACAAGCAACATGTTTATTTATTGCAGGCGCTAATTACAACACTAAATGATGGGACAAAATGCAGTAATGACCATTTCACAAGTCTGAGTAAAAAACAAAGATGTGGCTTGAATCAAAGGGAAAAGAGTTTTTGGTCCTAGAAATATGTCTTATGAACCAGATTACAAGGGGTAGACTGCTAAGAAAGCTCATGTAAAGCAAAGACTGAGCCAAGTAATCCTTAGAGACATAACAAAGTTCCACAAGAAATACTTCATTCATTCTGTTTCTAACAATCTCAAGTAGTTGTCGAAAGCTTTCATAGCTTCTGTGAGTTTTACGGGCTATATGGCCATGTTCAAGAAGCATTTTCTCCTGACGTTTCACCCACATCTATAACAGGCATCCTCAGAGGTTGTGTGGTCTGTTGGAAACGAGGCAAGTGAGGTTTATATATCTATGGAATGTCCAGGGTGGAAGAAAGAACTCTTGTCTGCTTGAGGCAAGTGTGAATGTTGGAATTGGCCACCTTGATTAGCATTGAATGGCCTTGCAGCTTCAAAGACTGGCTGATTCTCAAGCATGTGACAATTTACTACACATTCCGTACTGCATGGAGAAAGACAAATATTTTAATTAAATTAAAGGAGACCACAGAACTTTCATAAAGATAGGTAGCCAAGCCTACTACTCTTGAGACCTTCTCACTCTTAGATGCTATGAGTATTCTGGTCAAATTCCTTTCCTTAGAACAAAAATTTTTAGAAAACATGCCAAGATATCTCTTCTTCCAATGTGGTGCCCAATGTTTAATTACAATTTCTATCATCTATGACCAGTGTCCAGTCTGGTTGGGTCGGTAGGAGCTGCAATCTGGAGGATGCCATGTTGACAAAGGCAATGCTCGGGTGATACCCACCCAAAGTACAAAAGGACTTTGAGATCTCAGTAACTGAATTGGACATAATTTCTGGTTAGAAAACTAAACGGAGCTTAGGAAAGTATATTTGAATAAATAACACAGTCACTCACTCAGCATTGAAGTTAATGCAATTTGTGGAATTCTGGGAGCTGTCAAAACATATTTAGACTCATCGCTGAGCCTGGAACCCCAGGTTTCGGCGGTGACCAGGGGAGCATTTGCACAGCTAAAGCTTGTGCGCCAGCTGCGCCCGTACCTTGGGAAGTCTGGCTTGGCCACGGTAGTCCACGCTCTGGTTACATCCCGTTTAGACTACTGCAACGCTCTCTACGTGGGGTTGCCTTTGAAGACAGCTCGGAAGCTCCAACTAGTCCAACGCTCAGCAGCCATGATTTTAACAGGAGCGGAGCGCAGGGAGCATACAATCCCCCTGTTGCGCCAACTCCACTGGCTACCGATCTGCTACCGGGCTGAATTCAAAGTGCTGGCGTTGGCCTTTAAAGCCCTAAACGGTTCTGGCCCAAGCTACCTATCTGACCGCATCTCTGCCTATGAACCCACCAGGACTTTGAGATCTTCCGGGGAGACCCTGCTCTCGATCCCGCCTGCTTCTCAAGCTCGGCTGGTGGGGACGAGAGATAGGGCCTTCTCGGTGGTGGCTCCTCGGCTGTGGAACGCCCTTCCTACGGACATTAGACTAGCACCATCTCTAATGGTATTCCGCAAAAAGGTGAAGACCTGGATGTTTGTGCAGGCGTTTGAGTAATTTAGTGCAATCTGGTAATGGAACATAGGAATGGAACAATGGACGACGAACCTGGACTACGCTTGGATGATGAGAAGATTGGGTACGGTTGTTTTTCGTAATAATTGTGCATTGTAATTGCTTATTGGTAATTTATGGATAATGTGTTAAGTCAATTGTTATATGTTGCATGGAACCACTGCTGTTTCTACTGTTTTTACTGTTTGTGAACCGCTGTGAGTCGCCTTCGGGCTTGAGATACAGCGGTATATAAGCAAAGTAAATAAATAAATAAATAAATATTTCTCAAGGTCTGTTATTCTGTGCCCTGTTAGAATGGATTCACAGTGTAGAATTAATGCAGTTTGACACCACTTTAACTGCCTTGGTTCCATGCTATGAAATCATGGGAGTTACTGCTTAATGAAGCACCAGCACTCTTTGGCAGGTAAAACAGTAAAACTACAATTCCCACAGTTCTATAGCATTCAGCCATGGTAGTTAGAGTAGTGTCAAACTGAATTAATTACTCGGTGTAGATGCACCCTTAGACTCAGCACATAGAATTATAGTTAAGAAAACCATCTATGGTCAAAGAATTGTTGAAGAACAAGATGGATCCTCTCTGTTTCCCAGCCACACATGTACAGATAGTGAGAATAGCTGGATCTTACCTGAAGACTAACAAAAGGAACCATATTCTTCACCTGAGAGGAACAAAGTAGCTTAGTGAATGTAATAATAAACTTTATTTATAAAGTGGATTGTGTGGCATAGAGGTCTTCCACTGCCTCACATTTGTTCTCAGCATCCCAACATATGCTGCCTGAAATAGGTGCTTTACTCCATTAATGATTATGGAGCTCCTCTTAAAAAACAAAAAAAACAACAACAGTTGTTCTTTGTGGCAGCATGGCACAATTTACTTTTTGGACTACCACTTTCAGAGTTCCTCAACCAGCATGGGTAGCCAATCCAAAAAAAAAATGTACCTTATCCAAGCATTGTATTTAGTCTATTATAAATAAATAAATAAATAAATAAATAAATAAATAAATAAATACGTTTATTTATATTCTGCCCTGTCTCCCCAAGGGGCCTCAGGGCGGTTTGATTCAGATTTGCCCCTGAAAAAAACTGAACATCAGGCTCATCTGCATGTCAAGTAGAGGAATGGGAATACTTTTCAAGAAATTTGCATAGCTGAAAAGAAAAACAAGAAACTAATGTGCATATTTTAAAAGCAATTAATTATAACACTCTGTGCAATCAATGCATTTAGAGCAATGACGAAAATATATTAAAAGAAAACCCCACCAGAGAAATAGCAATACTTTGTAAATAACTTTCATTTGCATAAGAGTGTTGAGAAGTGTAATCCCATCATGCCCCTTTCAAATAACTAAATTAGTAACAATAACACATACACACACACACAACCCATCAAGGTAGTCTGTACACAGAATGTTCTAGAGCATTTTGGCATATTGAGGAACCCCTGTAGAAATTTTAAACATTTGCTGTGTCTTTTTTAGATAGTTGTCTCACTCTGCCTAAAGGTAAGGCAACCCTGGTAACAGAAAGGTAGATATCCTAAAATAAAAGTGAATGGGGTAGATTTCTAAATTGTTTTGTGCATTCGAATAGTTTCAGACTTATTATGACCCTAAGACAAAACTATAATGAGGGTTTCTGAGGCTAAAGCTGGATCTACACTGCTATATAATCTAGATCAGGGGTTCTCAAACTTTTTCAGCTGCGGAGCCCTATTTGAAGGGAAAGTTTCTTTTAGAGACCCCAAAAATGTTTATATATTATTTTATATATTATATATATTGTGTGTGTGCGTGTGTGTATAAAGAATGGGCAAACCTTTTGACCAACATAAACAAAACATTTCAGTCCAACCTCCCTTCTGTCATGCAGTAAAAGCACAAAGCATCCCCAACAGATAGCCATCCAGCCTTTGTAATAATAATAATCATAATAATAATAATGGCAGAAGAAGAGAAACATGCACTGGCAGATTATGTGAAAGGCAGTCACGAACCAACATTGAGGGAAGTCAATAGTAGTAAATTGCTTAAAGTGCAAAAGACAAAGAGTGAATACTGTAAAAACACAATCCAGAGCAGAAGAGAAAACTGGCAAAAGAAGGCTCTCCATGGACAGTTCCTGGGAAAGATTGAGAGCCAAATTGACAAAAACAAACAAACATGGCTGTCGCTCACAAATGGAACTTTGAAAAAGGAGACAAAGGAGGGCCTGATTCCGGCAGACCAAGAACAAGCCATTAGAACCAATGCCATCAAAGCCAGAATAGAAAAGTTGACAACAGATCCCAAGTGTAGACTCTGCAAGGAAGCAGATGAAACAACAGATCACATCCTCAGCTGCTGCAAGAAGATCGCGCAGACAGACTACAAGCAGAGGCATAACACAGTTGCTCAGATGATTCATTGGAACTTGTGCCACAAATACCATTTGCCTGCGACAAAGAACTGGTGGGATCACAAGCCTGAAAAAGTTACAGAAAATCAACACATCAAACTACCCTGGGACTTCTGAATTTAGACTTACAGAGTTCTGGAGCACAATACTCCTGATCTCACAAGCATGTTAAAAAACAAAGGATGGATTGTTGATGTTGCCATCCGAGGTGACAGCAGGACTGAAGAGAAACAACTGGAAAAGCTGACACAAATGAGGATTTAAAGATCGAACTGCAAAGACTCTGGCACAAGCCAGTCAAGGTAGACCCAGTAGTGATCGGCACACTGGGTGCAGTGCCTAAAGACCTTGGCCTGCATATAAAAACAATCGGCGTTGACAAAATTACCATCTGCTAGCTGCAAAAGGCCACCCTACTCAGATGTGCACGCATTATTCGCCAATACATCACACAGTCCTAGACACTTGGGAAGTGTCCAACATGTGAACCAATACAACAGCCAGCAGAGTGATCTTGTCTGCTGTGGACTCATCTTGTTGTGTTTCTAATAATAATAATAATAATAATAATAATAATCGTCTGCAGTTCGTGAGACAATTGCAGAAGAATACATCTAAATTTAGCTTTAAAAAAACCAAGATGCGTTCATACCAAGACCCACACCTGAGTTACTTCGAGAATAACTCATCTACATTTGGCTTTTTAAAAAACCCTGGATTTTACCTATAGCCTGAGGCTGGATCTACACTGCCAAATAATGTAGTTTGAACTTAATTATATAGTTGCATTATTTGGGTCTACACTGACCATATAGTGGAGTTCAAAGTGCATTATTTGGCAGTGCAGATCCAGCCTGAGACAGCTGTGAATGAACATATAATTTGCCTAAAAACAAAAACAAACAAACAACCCCCCAAACAAGATGCATTCATGCCAAGACCCACAGTCTGAGTGTAATTTGATCACCTAAAATTGTCCTAGACTTGGTTAGCCTTGGCAGGATCCAAAATACTAAATGTACACTCAATTCTCCAGACCCGGCCCTGTAATTTCGTGCCATTCTATTTGGATGGAGACAGATTCATTTGACGAAATGAGGGGTCACTTAAATTCAATGCCAAAAAAATAACAAAAATAAAATAAAATGTCAAAACTGAGCAGAATGGAGGAGCTGGGTTTGGCAACCTGCCACCACCTTTTGGTTGTTTCTCCTCAGCCACAGCCACCTGCTGCAAAAGGGCCTCCTCTTTCTCCTTTGCAACCACTTCACAAGGGAAAAAGGGAAAATTCCTTCTTTTCATCTGGGGAGGGCAGGAGAGAAATATCTTTCTTTTCTTATAAGGAAATTTCCATGGATTTCTCTTCAAATAGTGAAGATGAGAGAGAGAGAGAGAGAGAGAGATCCCTTCTTTCCTATTAGGAAATTTCATTGAGTTTCCACTCATATGGTGAGGGCATGAGAGATACTTCCTTCATTTCCTCTGAAGAAATTTCCTTGAATTTCTCCCCATATAGAGAGAGCTGGAGAGAAATTTCCTTTCTTTCCTGAGGAAATTTCCCAGAATTCCTCCTCATATAATAAGAGCAGGAGAAAGATATCCTTTCTTTCCTATGAGGAAATTTCCTTGAATTTCCCCTCATACAATGAGGGCGGGAAATTTCCTTGGGGGGGGGGAGAGATTTCCTTTCTTTCCTGAGGAAATTTCAGAGTTTCTCCTCATATAGTGAGGAGGGGAGAGATTTCCTGTTTTTCCTATGAAGAAATTTCCTTGAGTTTCCCCTCATATAATGAAGGTGGGAAAGAAATATCCTTTCTTTCCTGCTAGGAAATTTCCTTGAGTTTTCCCTCATACAATGAAGGTGGGAGAGAGATTTTCTTTTTTTCCTGTGTGGAAATTTCCTTGTGTTTCCCTTCATGAAAGTGAGAGGGAGATATCCTTCTTTTCCTATGAAGGAACTTCCTTGAGTTTCCCCTCACATAGTGAAATGGGGAGAGAGGTTTCCTTCCTTTCCTGTGAGGAAATTTATTTAAATTTCCCCTCATATAGTGAGGGGAAGAGAGATGTGCTTTCTTTCCTATGAGTAAATTTCCTTGAGTTTCTCCTCATATAATGAAGGTGGGAGATTTCCTTCCTTTCCTATGAGATAATTTCCTTGAATTTCTCATATAATGAAGATGGAAAATTTACTTACTTATGAGGAAATTTCCTTGAGTTTTTCCTCATAAAATGAGGGCAGATTTCCTTTCTTTCCTGTTATGAAATTTCCTTGAGTTTCCCCTCATATAATGAGGGTGGGAAAGAGATTTCCTTCTTTTCCTATGAGCACATTTCCTTCAGTTTCCCCTCAAATAATGAGGGCGAGAGATTTCATTTCTTTCCTGTGAGATTTCCCTGAGTTTCCCCTCATATAGTGAGGAGGGGAGAGAAATATCCTTCCTTTCCTGTGAGGAAATTTCCACAAGTTTCTCATATAATGAAGATGGAAGGTTTCCTTCTTTTCCTATGAGGAAATTTCCTTGAGTTTTTCCTCATATAATGAGGACGGAAGAGAGGTTTCCTTCCTTTTCTCTGAGTACATTTCCTTGAGTTTCCCCTCATATGAGGGAGGGAGAAATATCCTTTCTTGGCAATGAAGAAATATCCTTGAGTTTCCCCTTATATAATGAAGGTGGGAGGTAGTTCTTTTCTTTTTCTGTAAGGAAATTTCCTTCAGTTTCCCCTCATATAATGAAGGAGGGAAAGAGATATCCTTCTTTTCCTATGAGTACATTTCCTTCAGTTTCCCCTCATAATGAGGGTGGGAGATTTCCTAGCTTTCCTGTTAGATTTTCCCCAGTGTCTCCTCATATAGTGAGGAGGGGAGAGAGATTTCCTTTCTTTCTTGTGAGGAAATTTCCTTGAGTTACTCATATGAAGGTGAGAGGGGGGGGGGGAGAGAGATTTCCTTTTTTTCTTATAAGGAAATTTCCTTGAGTTTCCCATCATTTAGTAAGGAAGAGAGAATTCCTTTCTTTCCTATGAGGAAATTTCCTTGAGTTTCCCCTCATTTAATGAGAAAGAGAGAATTTATTTCCTTCCTGTCAGGAAATTTCCTTGAGCTTCCCCTCATTTAGTGAGGAAAAAAGAATTCCTTTCTTTTCTGTGAGGAAATTTCCTTGCGTTTCTGCTCATTTAGTGAGGAAGAGAGAATTCCTTTCCTTCCTGTCAGGAAATTTCCTTGAGTTTCCCCTCATTTCCTATGAGAAATTTCCTTGAGTCTCCCCTCATTTAGTGAGGATGAGCGAATTCCTTTCTTTCCTACGAGGAAATTTCCTCACGCTTTCCCTCATTTAGTGAGGAAAAGAGAATTCATTTCTTTCCTGTGAGGAAATTTCCTTGCGTTTGCCCTCATTTAGTGAGGAAGAGAGAATTCCTTTCTTTCCTGTCAGGAAATTTCCTTGAGTTTCCCCTCATATAGTGTGGAGGGGAGAGAGATTTCCTTCATTTCCTGAGGAAATTTCCTTCAGCTTCCCCTCATATAATGAGGATGTGAGAAATATTCTTTCTTTACCGTGAGGAAATTTCCTTTAATTTCCCCTTATGTAGTGAGGTGGGGAGATTCATTTTTCCTATGAGGAAATTTCCTTGAGTTTCCCCTCATACAGTGTGGAGGGGAGAGAGATTTCCTTCGTTTCCTGTGAGGAAATTTCCTTGAGTCTCCCCTCATCCAACGAGGGCAGGAAAGGGACTTCCCCCTGTTCCTTTGATGGCGAAGGACGGGAGAAGCGGGCCCTTTGGCAGCAGGTGGCGGAGGCACACGGGGTGGAGGTGGGGAGATCTGAGGCAGAACTGAAGCTGGGTTTGATGGGATATGTTCTGTTTTTCCGGAGGCCGAGTGGGTGGATCTCCTGGAATCCAGAAGGATCCGGCCCAATCCAGCCATCCCCGTCCGCTGAGGAGTGACCCTCTCTGCCTCAGCGAGATTCGAGGGGGGGGGGCTGAAGGAGGAGGAGGAGGGAGCGAAGGCGAGGCCGGCCTGCTTCCAAACACGGCATGTAAACAATACAGCGCAGGGGAGGCGAGGCAGGCGGGGAGGCCTAGGTCCCAGGGCCAGAGGGGGAGACTGAGGGAGGGAGAGGCACGGCCCCCATTAACCCTTTCCTCGTCCAGGGAAGGAGGCAAGGAAGGGAGGGCCGCCTCGAAGGGAAGGGAGACAGTCACGCAGGCGGAGGAGGAGGGAGAGAGGGAGGGAGAGGGAGGAGGAGGAGGCGGCGGCTAAAAGGCGGCCGCCGGGGCGAGCGAGGATGGATTTCCAGCAGCTGGCGGACGTTGCGGAGAAATGGTGCTCGGGCAACCCCTTCGAGCTCATCGCCACCGAGGAGACGGAGCGGAGGATGGACTTCTACGCCGACCCGGGCGTCTCCTTCTACGTCCTCTGCCCGGACAACGGCTGCGGGGAGAATTTCGTGAGTCCAATGGGACTGGGGCTGGGAATGGGTGCCCATTGTGGCCGCAGGAAAGGGATGCCTGCACCCCCCTCCTCCTGCTTGGGGCGGCCTGCGCCTCCTCTCCATCCCTCGCTTGGTCTTTTTTGGGGAGCTTCTATGGCGACCCATAGGGCTTGGATGGACCCCCACCATTTCCTTTCACCTTCTCCATCCCTTCCGCTTCATCATCGTCATATTTATTTACCACCTTTTCCTTCTCAAAGAGACTCCAAGCCCCCGTCTCCACTGCCACAATGCAGTTGACCTGCATTGACCTGCATTGTATCAGTCTACGCCAGGCATGCGCCAACTTGGGCCCTCCAGGTGTTTTGGACTATAACTCCCACCATTCCTAGCAGCCTCAGGGCCTTCCAGGTGCTTTGGAATCCAACTCCCATCATTCCTAACAGCCCCAGAACCCTCCAGGTGTTTTGGCGTCCAACTCACACAATTCCTAACAGCCTCAGGGCCCTCGAGGTGTTTTGGACCCCAATTCCCACCCTTCCGAACAGCTTCAGGGGCCTCCAGGTGTTTTGGACACCAACTCCCACCATTCCTAACAACCSCAGAGCCCTCCAGGTGTTTTGGAGTCCAACTCTCACCCTTCCGAACAGCCTCAGGGCCCTCCAGGTGTTTTGGAGTCCAACTCCCACCATTCCTAACATCCTCAGGGCCCTCCAGATGTTTTGGACTTCAACTCCCACCATTCCTAACAGCCCCAGAGCCCTCCAGGTGTTTTGGAGTCCAACTYCCACCATTCCTAGYAACCTCRGGGCCCTCCAGGTGTTTTGGASTCCCAACTCCCACCATTCYTAACATCCTCAGGGCCCTCCAGGTGTTTTGGACTTCAACTCCCACCATTCCTAACAGCCCCAGAGCCCTCCAGGTGTTTTGGAGTCCAACTCCCACCATTCCTAGCAACCTCAGGGCCCTCCAGGTGTTTTGGACTCCCAACTCCCACCATTCTTAACAGTCTCAGTATCCTCCAGAAATTTTGGACTCCAACCCCCACCATTTCTAACAGCCCCAGGGCCCTCAGTGTGTTTTGGACTCCYGCCATCCCTAACAGCCTCAGGGCCCTCCAGGTGTTTGGATTTCAGCTCCCACCATTCCTAACAGCCTCAGTCCCTTTCCTTTTCCCTTCAGCTGCTTAAATGGCTGAGGGGGAAAAGGAAGGGGCCTAAGGCTGTTAAGAATAGTGGAAGTTGGAGTCCAAAACACCTGGAGGGCCCAAGCTGGCCTATGCCTGGTCTACACTGACCCTTGCGGCCTGGAATGCCAGCTTAAACACTAGCCACAGAATGAGTGATTTTATTCTCTGTATCGCTCCCCCCACATTTCCTTAGTTTGCATCTTGTTTACTTGCTAACTATCTGCCTTCAGGAGCATCCTTTCCTCAGGTAAGTTCTCCCTCACCTTTTAAAGAGCCTCACTCTGCTTTAGTGACAGAGGAAAAGAGGGTAAAAGGAAGGTGATATGGTCAAATGCATGTACTTAGTGTTATGTTTGGAGCCCACCCCCCTTCCGGTGGTGCAGCAGGGTAAACCATTGAGCTGCAGAACTTGCTGACAAGCCGGTTAGGTTGACAGTTTGAATCCAGGGAGTGGGGTGAGCTCCTGTTGTTGGCCCCAGTTTCTGCCAACCTAGCATTTCGAAAACATGCAAATGTGAATAGATCAATAGGTACTGCTTCAGCGGGAAGCTAATGGTGTTCGATGCAGTTGTGCCAGACACATGACCTTGGAGGTGTCTATGGGCAATGCTGGTTCTTCGGCTTAGAAATGGAGATGAGCACCACCCCCCAGAGTCAGACATGACTAGACTTAATGTCAAGGGGAAACCTTTACCTTTACTTAGTGCCATGTTTGTGTTCCTTGCATTCCTCACTGTCTGAGGTGGCATTTTATCAGTTTTTTGCCTCAGTGAGGGATTCCCCCCCCCCCTTCGCCTTCCCCCAATTCTCTTAATTTGCACCCAAACAAAACAACTTGTTTATTTGCTAAGTGCCTGCACAGAGGAGCACCCTTCCCTCTGATCAACCCTCATCTCATCTCCAGGCTTTGTCTGAGCTTGTCTGGGACTTGCCAAGGACCAAGGAAGCATCTCTGGGCTCACGCAAAGTGTCGCAGCCTCACCTAAGAAGCATGGATCTTTGGGAATAAGTGCCAAAGGCTTTCTTGTAGAAAGTGACAAAGTGACGGCTCTAATTTTAGACTAGGATTAATGTCATCTAGAGGCAGAGCAGATCCCACAACCGATGACCTGCTGGGCCAAATACAGCTGTTGGAGGCCCACTGAGTATGCAAAGGAGCAAAGCTGGCATTTGGGGGGCCACCTGGTGCACTGCATTCGGCTTGATGGCTGTTGTATTGTCCAGGCCTGCTGCTGGGGAGCATAATGGAGGCTCCTAAACTGAATGAGACTGTAGGCTGCCTTATTTTGAAAATGTTGAGCAGGAGGCTGTCCTTCCCATTCGCACACCCAGAGGAAACAAAAGACATGCTTTTTTTTTTTTTTGCATGGTTCCCAAAAGCTGGTTCCCAATACATGTTGTTGCTTTGTATTTGTGCAGGGAGGGAGCGGTGGAGAAGGTTAACTCTCTCAGTCATGGCACTCAGCAAGTTTAAGGACAACAAAACTGGAGCACTGATTTTGCAGAGAGGGAGCAGACTGACGTTTTTATTATGACACAGAAAATCCACATCCTAATATTATTGCTGGGCATAATCATTTCCAAATAATCTCCAAAACTGCAAAATGGAGTCTACTTCCTGG
The DNA here is from genome assembly GCF_025583915.1 of Anolis sagrei ordinatus. Taxonomy (NCBI): domain Eukaryota; kingdom Metazoa; phylum Chordata; class Lepidosauria; order Squamata; family Anolidae; genus Anolis; species Anolis sagrei. The sequence goes on from NW_026847660.1 coordinate 79,731,497, forward strand.
TCTTGCTGCTTGGAAGGCCAACCTGAATTAAAAATGCCAGCGAAAGGAGCAGATGTGATAATGATGATGAAGAAGGTGGTCGTAGTATGAGAATCTGTTTATCTCTCTGCAAAAGCAGGTACCAAGTAGTGTGCGTGTGTGATTTTCTTCCTACAGCAGTGAGTTTTGCTAATGGCTTATTATGCATCCTGAGTTGGACTGAAAGCACGTCACTCACTCACTCTTCTGAGCTTAAGGTGAAATTTTACAACTGTCCCAGGAAACGGAGAATGGAATAAAATGGAGTCGGGATGAGCAAATCTTTCTCTACTTCAGAAGCTTCCTCCTCGTATACCATTTACATTTCTCAAGTTTGATTGGCAGAAAACACAATGCATCTTATAAAGGTTACTCTCAGTGACCTAAAGGCTTCGTGTTTCTGCCCGTTGCTTCTTGGTTACATCATAATCCAAGCAGGTGGTGGCTTCATATGCTTTCCCTAACAGCTGGCACCTAGCACTGCCAGTACTTTCTGGACTGCTAGATTAGCAGCCTTCTCTCATAAGTAAATATAATAACAACAAAAACCAGTGTTTGCTTTGTCAAATTAAACTGGCCCACCCAAAATTTGAATGTAGGTTTTAAAAGCTGGACTGCTATTGACCTGCTGTAGAAATATGAAACCAGATCAAGGGCCCTCCTTATGATACTCATAAAAGTTAAGTCTCCTCCATTCCCTTTGACATTTTAATGACAGCCAAGAAGAAATGAACAATCAAATAGTTTAGCCTAAAACAAGGATGCGGCTCTCCAGGTTTTGTAGTTTTGGTCTCAGCAGTATTAGCTAGTATAAACAATGGTGAGGAATGCTGGGAGTGGTAGTCCAGCACATGCTGGAGGACTGCATTTTGCACATTCCGGCCTACAATTTCTGCTTTGAACTGCTATTATCCCACTAGCTTGAGGTGAATCACTTCATTGTCATTAACAAAGTACATTTTCATGTGACACCTGAGTTTTTGGCGAAAATGAGCATGAATAATCACATTCCAGGAGCATTAGGATGCCTGGATTCCCAGCTTACGCAAAAGTGACCAGCCTATAAGCAGCAAGGTACAGTGCTGATACAATAAAACTTTCCCCATTTTGTGCATTTCTATGTATATGTGAGCTTCATTAATACACACAGACCACCTTTCCTTCAAAGAGCTCCAAACACTGTGCATGACTCCTTTGTTCAGTTTTATACTTGCATCAGCCCTGTCATATTGCCCAAGGCCAACCAGTGAATTACAGAATCTCTTCCCAGCTCTAGTCTAACAGTCTGGTTACTACAGTACATCTCTTTCAGTATATAGTATGACCCTTGTACCTGCAAGACCAGTACTTGTGGTTTCACCTACCCATTCAATAAAACATGTCCTTTCTAGGAATTTTCTAGGTTCTCTAGAATGACTTTATGGTAACCAGGCAGTTGCTGCTAATTTCTATAGGGTTTGGTAATATTCCCAGATTCCTGCTTCACCAGTAAGTTCAGAAATGTATCCCCGCAGATATGTTATCTCAAGGCATTTCTAGGCCCTTCTGCATGATACAATGCACAACTTCCACCAGAAGTTGACCATGGAATTGGCTGGAGGACGTCAACATGCCTAGCAAAGTGTTCTCTTGGGTAAAAAAAAGTTAGCAGGCCTATATCTGTGGTGTTCCCACTCTTGCAAGGGTTCTGTGTCTCTAACCCTCGCAAAAGTGGAAACTAGCTATACCAGTCATTGTCACTGAGGTATCTCTCAGAAATTGGGGACTGCTGTATATTGCCCAGCATACTTAAGCAAGAACACCTGGAGAGGACCAATAAAAAAGAGATTAGATGGGATATAGTACAGGAGCAAGGAACCTGTGACTTACCAGAAATAAACTGTCACTCCTCTTAGTCTTGACTATAGGGTCTGCTGCCCAAAGTTGATGTGTTTTTGAGTTCAGCAACACCCGGAAAACCACAAGTTGCCCATTTCTGCTATAATGGAGTAGGCAAAATGCAGATTTCCAGATATTTCTGGACTGTTTAACATTGCTGGCAAGGGCTTCTACAGGATAGGCCTCTAAAGTTCACTGTATGATCTTTCGAGAGGGGTTGTTTGCTATTCGTTTTTACCTCACTGGGCTATTGTGTGAGAAACAAGCATAATTGAAATAAGCTTTAAAACAATGGAAGATTCCTCTCACATCTTGCTCTTTGCTTTTTAGTTTAATTTGAAGCCTTGTCAATTATCCTAGCCTAGTTTTTAGACCTCTATGGAATCCCTAAAGGTATATGACTTATATATGGAATTAGGATTTACATTTAAAAATTCCTAGGACAGTATTTTCAATAACACCACAGTTTTTGCAGGGCATTGGTGCAGGACAGTAAAAATGTTGCTACATCAGTAATGGTGTCATACTGGAACTATCTAGTGAGTAATATGTTGTGAAGTTCACCCAAAAACTTTGAGCCATTGGGCCTAGTAAACTTTTATTGATGTCGAATAGAACCAAGATCTATCTCTTAAGGTAGTGATTCCCAAACTCTGTTCCTCTAGGTATTTTTGAATTTAGCTCCTAGTAGCCTCTGCCACAAGAGTCAAAGATTCTGGGAATTGAAGTCCCAAATACCTGGAGGAATAGAGTTTGCGACTCACTGCCTTAGAGGATACTTTTCCTATCAAACTTCCTTGTTTTCCTTGCAAAGGGATGGATTTCACCCCTCCCCAGGCCTACTGGCTTCCACTCATGGCTTCCTGCGCTAAGGCAATTGTGTATTGTCTTTGCTTTCAGAGTTGGAATTTGGAAAAGTGATTTTTTTTTGGAAGTATAACTTCCAGAATTCCCCAACCAACATGACCAAATCTATACTGGCTGGTTGATTGTGGAGTATTTTCCAGAGTGTTTTTTTTCTTGGTAGTTGTGATACTACCTACTGTTTCTTTTATTCTTGGGACACATACTTCCAGAACCTTTCAATGTTCTGGTCAGAATTGAGAAAAGTCAGCTTTGCCCACTGCTATTTTTGGCAACAGGACTGAAAATGAAAACAAAAACACCCAACTGAGACATTTTTTCCCCTGGCTGACTTAGGAAGCTGACGTTCAGCTGTAAGCTCCCATTTGATTATATTAATATAAGGGCTGCTTCATGGATTTCTTGTGAAAGACCTAGATTTGAAGGCCTGTGCTTCACTGCTTCCTTTTAAAAACACACCAAAGTCAAACAAAGCTATCTTGCTTCTCTAGAGCTTTGTATGTTTTGTGTTAATCCTGTGAATGCTTCTGTGAGTGTTCAAAATGCTGCTTTTATTACAAGCACCTGCTTAAATATTTCATCCATATTGCAACTTAGGCCAGATTCAAACCTGGGAATCATCATCATATAGGTGACTTCTTATTCACTAGCCACATACAGAGATTTTGGTAATACTTTTAGAGTGTGAAAAGTTACCTTTTTTCAACAATAACTCCAAAATCACTATGGCGTTTTAGTCTAAAATGACTTTTTGTATAGCTCTGGGTATGTCTTTCTTGATATAAAATATGTACAGAGTGGTGCTACTTCATTCACACACATCCTTGTTAAATATCCTTCCCCAAATTTTCTTAAAGCGAAAGTAATCCTTTCTACATCTACAAAGGACACATTTGAGCATAGGAAGAGTGCCTTCCCTTTCATATTGCAAAACTCACATAGCAAATCAGTTGCCTGTGAAATTCCTACCTCTAGCTATCAAAGCTCTAACTGGTCAGAAAGTGTAACTTTTAGAAAGGACTTGGCTTAAACACTTTTACCTTCATTGCTTCAAGGTATGAAACGGTGGGGTGGGGGGGGGGGGTTATAGAAAACGTTTGGACAAACAGAGTCTCCAAAGCAGTGTTAGTAATGCCTACTAAACGAACTTCTAGAGTAGAAGAACAAAAGTGGTGGGAAACTGCTTTTCTTCTCTGCAGCTGATATTTATGGAGTAGTAAATAGTATTTCCCATGCCTGGCAATGAAGGGAAGAAGAGCTACACTGGGGCAGATGGAAACGAGAAAGAAGGAAACAGACATAACTAGTGCTAATTAATTTAACCGATGCATTTTTTTTCTTACCACCTTGTTACCCTTTGCAAACTTGTTTGATTATTGCATTTTTTTCCTGCTTAGACTGTATTCTAAGGGCATGTGATACAGCCTTGTTCTTGATTCTAAATAGTTTTACCTCTGATTGCTATCTAGAGTAGAAAGTGTCATATACTCTATAGGCTTTCTCCCTTATAGCTTGAGCAGAAATCCCACTGAAACATGTGTTACTGAGGAAGTCTAGAGCTATTAGCAAACATTGAAAAATGTTTTGTTTGCTGTTATCTGGAAAGTCTCTGGTGTTTCTGAGCTGTTATCCCATAGATGGGAATTGTGTTTAGAGGCAGTGCCAGATGCTGTGAAAGCTAAACCTAGCTCATGTTTGATGTGATGGCTGATTCACCCAAGCAAAATATACCTTGATGTTCCACTCACTGAATGATGAAGAAGCATATCTGAACTTTTATTAGAATCACCAGTCCATAGAGAAATTGGCAGGCATTTTAGGCGCTTGTTGTCTAGTTATGAGATTATGTTTTGCTTGGCCTTTGCCAAAGGCTATCTTCTGCCAGATCTTGTTTGTACAAGATAATAATTCAGTGGTTAGAAATAAGTCAGGTATATATTACAACCTTTATAAAATGATAATAATTGTGATAATGATTTTGGGGTTTTTTGTTTTGTTTTTTAAAATAGTTATGTTTTGTGGATAGGGTGATTTCTTGTAAGGGATAAAACAACCTTAGGCTCTCGAGATGCGTTGCACTACAACTCCCAAATAAAATAAATGAACAGCAGAGAAAAATCAAAACCAAAAGCACGTAAGGAATACATAACTGCACAACATATATAAAATGAATCATGTGGAATGCAAAACCATAATAATCCTAACAAATCTATTTACATATGTGTTGTATACCAGTCGTAAGATAAACCAGTGCAAATCAAAGAACTGTTAGATGAACATGGAATGAGTTTATCAACATGAACATATATCACACTGATAAAATTACCAATAACTAGGTACTTTTTGTGTGTTTTGCTCATTGAATGTTAAATATAGTAGATTATAAATAACCAAATAGCAGAAAATGCAAAATGCAAGTAAAACATTGGCAGTGAACAACAGAACATTGTATGTACAAAACTAGCAGGCAGCCACAGGAATTCTAGATAATATCCATTCCTGACCTATCTTCCTCAATAAATGCTAAACCTCTTGTTGAACTGCCAAAATACACAAATATAATTGAATAAGGAAGATACAAATAAGAACTGGAGTGCATCAGATTGGAAAACACTAGTCAAAACATTCACAACAATTTAATTTCAAACCCACTGAAAATCTACTTGTGTAAATGTGAGCTGGACTTTTAAAATGTCATGTTTTAAAGATCTGTGCCTTCAGGATCTGAGTCAATGGGTGTATTTACTTTGTGGAACTAATGCAGTTTGACAAGACTTTAACTGTCATGGCTCAATGTTATCAAATCATGGGAGTTATAGTTTGGGGAGGCACCAGCACTTTTTGACAGAGAAAGTTAAAGGCCTTGTAAAACTACCACTCCCATGATTCTATACCATTGAGCAATGACAGTTAAATTAGTGTTAAACTGCATTAATTCTATAAAATGGATGCACCCAATGTCACTTTGGAATGGTTAAATAAATGTCAATGCAAAGTTCTTATGAGCTTCACTTACTCACTGAGAAATCTGAAAAAAATCTCTGGAGTCAAACTGTTTTGAAGTGATAACTGACATGCAATAATGATATTTTTGTGGCTTGCAAAGGTCTTTGACAATGGTGGGGGTGCAGGAAAGATTTTAAGTGTCTCCTAACTCGTTTACTGCTTGATACCTCAATCTTAAACATACTATTTGGAACTAAATCTCATTGAAAAGGATGGAAACACAAATGTCTAGACTTGCAGCCAGAAAGTAGCATTTGTTTCTGTTATTTATTAGCACCATATGTACAAATAAAGTGACCCATTTTGCTGAATGACAATGTTTATCAGAACTCAGAAACTTTGTTTTTTGGATTACAGAATCTCTTTAGCTGGCATCACTAGTTGGGTGGGAGATTCTGGGAGTTATCCAAAAACACATTTTTGAGCTCTGATCCTTTTGTAACCCAAACATCTCCAACTATATAGGTAAGAAGTATCAGCAGGCTTTGTTGGCCATCATCGCACTGTTGCTGGGAAGAGTTTGAAGCTGCAGGCTGTCCCAACTGGCTTCGTGCATAGAGGCCCACTTGGCCCTAGTTGCTAGCTAACACATCTGGAGGTGGCAGTCTTTCCTTTATAGTTAACAAGAGGCCTAGAAAAGACAGCAATTCAAGCAGCAACATTGAATGTTCCAGGGTAACAGCTTCTCAGGGTTTTTTATCAGACAATATGCTCTTAATTTTAGGCTCTTGTCATGTTTGTTGGAAATTTGCTCAACTTGTAAGTTGTCTTGGAGAGGAATTGTCTTTTAAAACAATATATAATATTGTATGGACTTTTAGGAAATTGCCTGCTCAGTTTTGGCCGCATTCACACTCTTTTTTGAATTCCTTTTCTCCCAACATACCAATCACTGGATTTTCAAACCATTAGTCTATAGGCCAGAAAAAGGCAAGATGTAGAACATGGGCAAGCTTTTCTCTTCTTGAATGTGACCTTTGGTGTCTCCTATTTCTTTCTGGATTACACCAAGAGGAAAAAAAACCCACTGAAATCTACTTAAGGAACCATGGAGCATTTTACTGTTCAAGAATAACATAAAAAAACAAAAACAAATTGTTAACAAGTTGTCCATATTTTACTTCTCTATCTCCTATACTCAGATAGAAAGGGTTATTTTTTATTTTTAAATTTTTAATGTTTGGTTATATATTGTTTGTTTTACAGCAGACACATAATATTCAATAATACATAATACAGTCAGTCTACCACATAGTAATTTAGCATCTACTATTATTTTTATGCTTATACATAATTTCTATCCCTGACAGGGTTCTTGATTCGCCATCTTAAATCTTAAACATGAACATTCTATCCAGTTCTTGTAATAGTGCATTTTTATCATATCTTTTCAGTTCAGTTTCTCTTTCCTCCTTTTAATTTGCCCCTTTGTCTCCAGTTTACTTGAATAGCTGTAAACCAACGTCAGAGTGCAAAAGAAATTGGGGCAAAGAAGATGAGGAGACACAATCTTCTCTGTAACCTCTTCCAGCTTGTCTGTTCTTCTTCGTTACTAACATTTGCTGTCTTGAATGTAGTCTGATGTTATTTGGTAATATGTCCCAATTTCATCTGAAATCTTGGAGGATATAGTGGATCCTGAAGGTACTTAGAGAGGCTGCACTTAGTATATTTCCTAGCCAGTGTTCTTCAGTGTATGGTGGATTGGGCACTGCTATGTGGGCCTTCTTTTTTAATGAGCAATTTCCACACCCTTTTTTAGTGTGTGGACATTGCTGTTATCATTTTGATGTTTTAAAAATAGTGGAACAACAAGCCACTAATTTATAATTTGGTAATAACCCTGCCATGTGAGAATTGAAGGCTGTGTTACTAGTCATTCCTATTTTTTCTCTAAGTACCTAGAGGCAGCATATATGACGTTTATTTTATGTGATAACATCCTGACTCAAAGAAAATTGACCAGTGAGCTTCACACAGTCCTGATCTGTGTGAGATTATCTCCCAGCAGTACACTTTTTCATCACTGAATCTGCAGTGTTTATCAGCATTCTGCTCCGGAGAGCTTGTCCTCAAATAGTTGGAATGTTTCAGAACATTCCCATGACATCAAAAGACTCAGCCAGTGTGTGTATAGAGACACTGAACTGAAAAGCAGACTGCAGTGGCTAGCCACGTACGTGTAAGATCATCATTACTGTAGCCAGTGGCAACCTCAAATTAACTCAGGATGATGACAATAGCAATTCATATGACGCATGAAATCACATTAGGTTATACAAGAAGCTGGTAGATATAAATGAGTGGAACAGTATTCATTATTTTGTGATGTTGATAAAACATATAATTTACTTTCTCAGTTTAAGCCTGGATACATGTGTACCTGTTCTGAAACTGATTTTTATTACATGTACTATATTTTTCTGGCAGGGGATTTTTTTTTATGAATTGTGAATGACTTAAATGTAAAATTCTTAGGAAAAAATGAGAGGAGATCAGAACTAGTTAAGCTACAAGGGAACTGTTCTGGCCTTGCTATTAGAAAAGCTTTTCTACAAAATGTGGCCCCACAACTTTTATTATTTCAAACCTATTGTGGGTCAGTGGAAGTGAAACACTGTTATATATTGATGTCTTGCTGTAAAATAAAAGGAAAGTAGCATATATGGTCCTCTAACATTGTCCTCACAACAGCTCTGGTTGGTAGGTCAGGCTAAGTACAATTGGATCTAAATAAACTAATTGAACCTTAGTTTTCTAGTCTTTTTCACACAGAATCTGCCACATTGGCATCCTCCACTTGGAGTAGACTACAGTACTCATCATCCTAGACAGAGTGCTGGGTGGTGATATAAACTGTAGTCTAGCATTTCTGTAAGGTGCCAAGTTGGAGGTCTACTCAACACCTATATGGCTCTGATAGCCTTGAAATCCTAAATGGTATGTGCTGTAGAGTATATTTTAAAGAAAGGAACTGGCAAAACTTCTGTCTTTGCATAAGAAAATCCTATGATAATCACTGGATGGCAATACATTGATAGGCAACCTGAACATGTGGGTGCACACATTCTTAAAATGGACAAAACTGATGATGCACAAGTTGGTTCTCCTCTTTTCCTTTATTTATATGGCTGTAAATATAGTTAAAACCCCTTGCACATTATTCCTGGAGATAAATGAGCCAGGGATATGCTCTGTGGGATATGTTCTGAGAAGCAGAAAATACTTTAGGCTGTAGCTAGAGCTGCCAGATCCAGGATTAGACAGGATTGTTATAGCTTCCGAATTTGTACAGAAGGGAAGGAATATATCTGGTAGAGCTGCTATTGAGGCCCTCCATTATTTTTGTTTGAGTCCATGTACCTCTAGCACTTTGTACAAAAACATCTCAGCAGGTAAAGCTCTGGCCCTAACTTGCAGCAAAAGGTCTGTAACATCAATCAAACAAATTGCATCCAGATTTACACTAAAATTATACTAATACATGATTGTTAAGATTAGTTCATTGAAATCAATAGGATTAATTAAATTGCTATTCATGGTACCTGAAGTCTTGATTCAACCCATAATTTTGGATCTGGCTGCACCATAAGGACAGTAATAGCACTAGGCACCCAATATAAGACTTACTGTGTAGCAGCTTTCCCCTGTATTGGACAAGTAGCCTAACTTGGGGTCCTGCTTTACAGAGGAGAGTCTTTCGTTTGAAGGGCTGCAAATGCAAATCTTTGAAAGCAGCCTCTGACTTAAGGGCTACCCTTGTGCTATGCAACACACTGAGCGAAGACACATACACACACCTCCCCATCACACTGTAGTGGTAAAGAGTTGCAGTTTTCCAAGAGAAGCAGCAGCAGATGGCAGCCAAACTCAGCAGAAGAGTGAGATGGCATGGCTCAGAGGCCAGTCTTTTTGTGTGAGGGCCGAGGAAGAACACAGCAACACAATATGTCTTATATTAGGTGCCTAGTGCAATTACTATCCTTATGATGCTGACATTATGTGAGGTGGTCAGTATTTGTTTTCAAGTTTCTCCTTATTTAATCTAGTCCCCTCATTTTGAGCAAGCATAATGCGCGTGCGCACACACACACACAATCTTTATGTTTGTTGAGATGCTCAAAGCCTTTCATGCTTCAGAACATAGCACTGCAATCATGGTTCAAGTGGCATTGCTGCATCCTATGAATTCTGGCATTTGTGTTTTGAGGAAGTACTAGGAACTTTCTGGCTAAGAATTCTGAAAAGCTTTTTCTTAAATTGCAAATCTCAGGATTCCACTGGGTGTTGCTATGACAGTTAAAGTGGAATCATAGCAGTGTATATGTGTAATGTGAAAGGGACACAGGTTCAGGAAAAGACAAGATAGAGAACAACAAATGTTTCAGGGACCCCAAAGACACTTGTGGCAGGATCAGGTGGACCAACTGAACTGTTATTAATAACAACCCTATTTGTGTATAATTCTTTTATCCTAGTTTGTTATTTGTCTGAGATGTGATTCTGATTTTATTTTTATCTTCAAGCTGGTTGTCTCAGATATTTTAAGTATTGACACCCATTTCTCCTGGTTTATCTTTACCAGTGTAAGACTCAGTCTATTTTTATTTCCCAAGCACTATTCCATTTATTTACAACAAAAGAAGTGCATTCAGCTCTCCGTATTCACACTGAGGATAGAGGCACAGGACCCCTGTGAAAGTGAAAAAACATGAATAAAGAAATTACTATTGTTACCTGGAATTTCTAGTCTTCCAACACAATTCTATAGTCAGCTTTGCTGGAAGCTGACCATAGAACCACATTGGAGGGCATAGAGAGTCTTAGAGAGGTGTTCTCTATAGAAATCTCTAGGTCTTACAGCATGACTGGAAGAAGTTAACCATAGATTTGTACTGCAAGATCTAGAAATTCCTACAATGCATATTGTTAATCAAGTCCACAGTCAAAATCACCAATGTGTAGCGATAACTGTAATTTGATTTACCCCACTTTGAAATATTCAAGGCAAGAATGTCTTGTCCAGATCCTTAGGTACTGACATCGCAGTTTATGGGTATGTAGCATATTTACCCTATTTATACACTGCCTTTCTCTACTCCGAAGGGGCCTCAAGGCGGCTTACATATAGGCAATTATTCAATGCCTTAAAACACATACAGTACCTTGCTATAGTTCTAAACAAGCACTTTAGATTTTTGGCTTGGCTTTTTATGTAATTATTCCCAGGGCTAGTTTATGCAGTCAACTGAATCAGCCAGTTGCTTTTACTGTTATAAAGCTATTGCAGGTTTGTGCCACTTCAGGCTAAACTGAGATGGTAGTGTGCTTTGGAGGTGGCAGGGTTGCATTTGTAGAGAATCTCCAAAGGTAGAAAAATGACATTGTTAGGGAAATAAGTCTTTAAACTTATCCATAATGTGTATGTGTTTTTGGAAATACATCAATAATGTATGTGTTTTCAGATAAAGCATTCCTTCTTGATTCTTCTAACAAAAAATGCTAACTTGGACAGCAGTTTTTGAGACTATAAATCTGCTCTGAGAAAGAAGTGGCTATTTATACCTATATATTTTCATGCTTCTATCCTTATCAATCTCATTACAAAAGGGTGTATGTAGCAATCTTTTCGGAAATGAATTTGGAATTAATTCCTTCTAGATCTGCTTACTTTTTAAGAAATCTCGAATCCTTGTTATGAAGGGCTTCCAACTTCAATGCTAGGAAAGCCAATGTCCTTCAGTTAGTCCAGCTTCTCTGGGCAAATCTTTGACTTCCTTTGATGGCATTTGAACAGTTAAACTGGGTTTAGTATTATTCATGGGAAACAGAGGCTTTTCCTATGCCCATACAGCCAGTCCCCAAGTTGTGAACAAAATAAGTTCTGTAGGTTTGTTCTGAAATTTAATTTGTGTGTAATTCAGAACAGGTACATATATAAGCTTTGGATAGTATAGGGAAGTGTTAATGCCTATGTGGTGTTCATTTTGCTGGCTTTGCCCCTGTTCAGAAGATTTCCCCTAAATTTCTGTCCCTGTGATAATTGGATTTTGAAAAAATTGCTTTTTGTGGAAACAAGCATTGGAAATAAAGCTTCAGTGGAAACTCCTTTCCCCATGATAACTCTTCCAGGAATGAATTTCCCTTCTGAGGAGTAGATTTCTCTCATTTCCTGTTGGCTCACTCCTGTTCTTAACTATGAGTTGTCTGTAAGTCAGATGTTTGTAACTTGGAGACTGCCTGCATTGGCAAAGAAGTGCTGAAGGAACCATTCATTTTATTTATTTTTTCATAATTGAACCGTTTTGTGAATGCTGCGGTCCATGTTGACATCACAGCTTATTGCATCCTGAAAAATGCAGAGGTATAGTTAGAATGAAGAAGATAGAAAGATAACTACTTCAGAAATGTCAACCGCCATTGATTGTACCATATACTGTCTAACCCTGCTTGTATATAACTATAAGTGAATTGGGTTGTTGTAGGTTTTTCCGGGCTATATGGCCAAGTTCTAGAGGCATTTTCTCCTGACGTTTCGCCTGCATCTATGGCAAGCATCCTCAGAGGTAGTGAGGTCTGTTGGAAGTAGGAAAATGAGTTTATATATCTGTGGAATGACCAGAGTAGGACAAAGGACTTTTGTCTGCTGCAGCTAGGTGTTAATGTTTCAACTGACCACCTTGATTAGCATTTAATGGCTTGGAAGTGCCTGGGAGGAGTCTTTTGTTGAGAGTTATTTGATGTGCCTGATTGTTTACTCTCTGTTGTTTTGCTGTTGTAATTTTTGAGTTTTTTAATACTAGTAGCCAGATTTTGTTCATTTTCATGGTTTCTTCCTTTCTGTTGAAATCGTCCACATGCTTGTGGATTTCAGTAAGTGAATTCTCTGTAACATTTCACAAATAGTAACCAGGAAACATGTGCCCAAGTGTGGTCAAGTTGGCAACATTCATTGATAAGGAAGAACATACATATTCATAGTTAGGAGAGGTTGTAGAAGTTTAATATTTCCTTAGCCTACTGGGAAATGTAAGATTTCACCCCTCGTCTCCTATCTCCCCTTAGAGTTGATTGAGTGTGGACCACTTTTGCAGGTTGAACTCAGTTTGCAGCAATTGAAATAAACTAAAGGGAAAGGGGTGAAGGAAAGTGAAAGTAGGACATTTTAAAAGCAGCCGGAAAAGCGGGTTGATAGATAATTAATCAGGACTTTCTCTGCCAAATCAGGATTAGAGGGTGTTTAAGCTACAAGTGCATACTGCTTGATTACTCCTGCTAAACAAATGACAGACTTTCTGTCATGATATCAAAACTGAGTGCTGTACTTTGTTTCTCCCCCAACAAATCAGTGTCATAAAACCAACAAATACCATAGAGCAGCTGTTAGTTAGGCGTAATGATGTCATTAAGCTCCAGGAGATTGTTCTAGGAAGTGTAGTCTGATAATTGCAGGATTATCTACATGCTTTATTATGTACATTATTCTGTACCACTGAGTACTAGCATTACTACTTAATACTTTTGTTTAATGTTGTGTATAGTTTAGTTATATGCAGTTGTCAAATTACTTTATGTATTTCATTAGGTTTTATCTCAATAATGTGTTTTACAGCTGTATTACATTTTTGTATATTTGTTACTTCTTCCTTCCTCTGTGTGTGTATTAGATTGTATGCCTTTGGCAGTACTTTTTCATTATTCTCTTACTTGTAAAGTACCATATTCACTGATGATACTACAGAAATACAATAATAATATAGTCTGCCCTTCACTTTTACAGTATAAGCATTTACGGATTTGCTTGTTTGCAGATTGCTGTATATGCCACCTCCTCCACTGCTGCCCTACACCATTTTTAACAGTGACTTTGATAGCACCAGTGTCACTGGAAGGAAATGATACTGACAGGGTTGCTGAGCCCAACTATGCACATGTTCCCTCATTCATTTGCTCACATGTGGGCGAGAGAAAGAGATGTGATGGAAGAAAGGAAGGAAGGTGCACACCGGTTTTTTTCACATACTCACTTGCTTAATTCTGTGAGCAGGAGGCAAGAAGGGGATGTAAGGAGAGAGAATTCACCTGTTTGTTCACTTACTTGCAAGGGCAGGAAGGGAAAAGAAGATGGGATGGGAAGAGGTGCATTATATTTGTTCATTTGTCAAGGGGATGGGAAGAGAGAAGGAATGTGCATTTGCTCATTTGCATGGGTGGGATGGGGGAGCAGGGAAGAGGATGGAATGGGAATAGAGAAGGCATGAGCATTCACTGTCGCGAGTAGACAGGGAGGGAGAAGAGGATGGGACAGAGGGAAGGATGGTGCACACATTTGTTCACTCCTGTGGGCCGAAGGGGGATGGAGATGGGATGAGATGAGAGAGGATGCACATGTTCACTCACACTCACGGGAGGAGGGAAGGAAATGGGATGGGATGGGGTGTCCCCTTTCTTCTGCTGACCTGCCCCCACCCCCCTTTTCTGCAAAAGCAAATGAGCAAAGGATTACCCAAATAGCTGGGCCCAGTCATCCAACCAATATTTATTTATTTACTCTATTTATACCCTGCCTTTCTCTACCCTGAAGGGGACTCAAGATGACTTACATAGAGACAATTATTCAATGCCTTAAAACACACACAATTCCAAAAAATTAAAGTTAAATTAGAAAAAAATTAAAACATATTAAACATTTAAAAACATTCAGTTCCATCTGTGTGTATGTATGTGTGTCTAATACAGATTTTCCACATTTGTGGGAGTTTGTACCCACAAAAGGATGGCTGTAGTAATAATAATTCTCATAGAGATAAGATGGTAAAACCAGTTGCCCAGTAACATTTCACACATCTAATGGGAGCAAAGCACATGGTTGCACACTATTCAAGAGCAAAGTCAAAACGCCTACCCTCGACATCTCAGTGTGCAAGAGGTTTTGTTTTTTTTTGACAAAGTATTTGAACATCTGCACCTCCCCACACATGCCTACTGTTTGGAGTAGTACAACCCATGAACAATGTTTTACTGTTTTACTTCTTAAAGAGTGATAAAAGCATCCACATGAATCCCTTTTCATGCAAACACGAGAGAATCCTCATCTTTTCCAGTTTTTTCTTACTGTAGAAGGTTCCATTTCTTTCCAGAAGAAATGTGATGAAAATGATTGTTGCTAGTTTCATGCAATTCTGGTTTCATTTTTGCTGTGTAGAGCAGATATCATTGAAGTTTTTTATAAACTTCAAGACTAAGATGAAGTTACTGTCTAGGTTATTGCTGATCCTTGTGATACTTCTAGCACTCAGGTGTCATTATAATCAGTAAATTTAAAATTACCTGGCCCCTACATGACTTATTTTTTAAAAGAAATCCTCATGTTTGTCAATACAGTGATCCTTTAATTTTGTTTTTTTAAGATCTCTTACTTTTAAAAAGACAATTGAATACATAAGTGTCTTATGTATTCCCCCTCCCCTTATACTTCAAAGAATGGTGTGTGTGCATGTATGTATCTATCTTTCATATGCTTTATTAAACAATTTGATTCTGTCTTTCCTCCCAGGAGCTCAAGTTGATACATCCCATTTCTCCCGTTTTATCCTCAGAACAACCTTGTTAGGTAGAATAGTCTGATATTTTTAAATACATATTTATATTTTAATGATTTTAATAATAGGAACCAAGAACAAACCAAGATATTGAAAACGCTGTACAGCATAGAACTAGCACACAAAAACTATAGTAAATACTTAAGGATCTAAAATCAAACGGAAAATGAAGCAACACTGTAGGTAAAACCACAAGCCTGTAATCTATATAAATAAAAATGTAATGTTCATTTGTGGGATGGACATAACTCAAAAACCACTGGATGAATTGACACAAAATTTGGACACTACACCCCTAACAGACCAACAAGTGACCATCATTCATAAACCCCTCCCCAAAAAATAGTGGAAGGGACTTAAAAACCCAAAAAAGCTAAATGACAATACAGCGCATGTGCAAAAACGACAGCTACCAGCATCCCCTAGACCAGGCCCTTTAGGGGAGGAGGATGCTCCGACTGCACTATTTCCAAGCTGCAAGCTTGCTTCTCCTTGGAATTTCTTGAGAGCATTCCAATATTTCCTATTCCTGGACTGCAACTCCCTGTAATCCTCCAGATAGATAGAGATAGATAGTAGGTAGATAGATCAATAAATCAGGAGGACTTCTGGGAGTTACAGTCCAAGAATGGGTAGAGAAAGAAGAAAGGATAGAAAGAAAAAGGGAAGGAAAGGGGTAGAAAAGGAAGGAAGGAAAGAGAGAAGGAAAGAAAAAAGGGAAGGAAGGAAAGAGTGGGGGAGGGAAGGAGAGAAAGAAAGGAGAGAAAGAGGGAGGGAAGACTGGCCACAGCAACGTGTGGCTGGTACAGCTAGTATGGAGCTAAATGGCAAATACTTAGAAGGCTTGGAGGAACAAAGACATTTTAATTAGTTACAGAATAAAAACAATGTTAACTGGAACATTTTAGGAAGAAAAAATATACACCAACTGAAAAACTATTATGCTTCATTGACATTTTTTAGCATCCATAAATTTATCAATAAAGCTAATATATTGATTTCATTGGTTTGACTGGCTACTCTGGATAAAACAGAGTTTAAGTTCTTTGGATAGGCATTTCATCCTCTTCCTTAGCAGCTCTTTCTCCCCTAGGTATCATGATCATGACTAGTTCATCATCTTTTCTATTGAACAACACATGCATGGCTTTAGTCCCCATGCATCTTGAATTTGTACTACTTAGACAATTTGTAACTTAATTTAGCGGTTTCCTTTTTTCACATTATAATTTCTTACTTTGAAAAACTGTAAACACAGCTTGATCAATACTGTAGCTCTGTTTTTGTCTCTCACAGATCAGGAGTGGGTAGAAAATAAAAGAGTGGGCATACTCATTGGATGGTATATTGATCCATTATGTCTCTTTACTGTCAAGAGAATCTCAAGTACTCTGTGCTAGAAGTGCCAGATTTCACCAATTCTAAGACACACTTCCCCCTTCCCCAAAATCAAGGTTAAAAAGGGGGAGAGCATCCGAGTATCACCAGCATCCTAGATTTTCAGGGTTTTTTTAAAAAAAAGATCAGGAATGGCAGCTGGGGCTGTGAGAGTGGGAGGGAAGGAAGCAAGCAGGGAGCCACCAAGCTTCACCCCAATCTCTCAGCTGGCTTCTCCCCTTTCCTTCAGCTGTCTTTTTCCAGATCTCCCAGCTGGCTGAAGGAAAGGGAGAAAGCCAGCTGAGAAATCAGAGAAAGCCAGCTGAGAGTTCGGGAGTCTGTTTTCTTTGAGGAAAATCTTTTTTCCCCCTAAAATTGAAGCTCTAAAAAGAGGGGTGCATTTGGAATTGGTGGTGTCCCAGATTCAGTGAAATACAGTATCTGGCCATTGTTATCAGTCCTATATTTTTGTATATCTGAGAAACAGGTAGAGAATAGAGCTTGGAAAATTATGAAGCCAATATGATTTAGTTCTGGACTACCTGGAAGATTGTAAGTCCATGTATGAGGCAGTCTGAGCCCTGAGAGCATCAGAAAAGGCTCCTCTCTAATTTTCACCACTTTCATAGATATGACTGGTGAAGCTTTGAAACTCTCAGAAAAGCCAGAATGGCCCACCCATGCCAGCCTTCTGTTGGCAGAAAAATACTTATAGAATATAAGCTGGGTAATAGAATGTTTTTAAAGCAAGGGCGTTAGAGTGTTGTTGAACTATTTTACTGTATTTTTGTCCTTTCTGAGTGTAACATGTTTTTAATTTGTTTAACTACTGTGCAGAGTTTAGTCTATTTAAAAGTTGGCTTCCATATGTTTTTAGCTGTGTTATTTAGTGCTCTCAAGTTGTTTCCAGCTTAAGGTGAATCTATCGTGTTTATTGTCATTACTGTGTGCATTCAATTCGTTTCTGACTTTAAGGTGATGTTAAAATGAGCCCATCATGGTGGTTTCTTTGTAAGATTTGTTCAGAGGTGAGATAACTAGACCATGGTGGCTATTGTAATAGTTCTAAATTGGAAGCTACCTTGAGTCCCAATTTTGAGAAAAAGGCAAGTGTTAGTAGAGAAAAACAACAGTACTTTTGTGGGCTGCAGCTTCCCAAATCGTATTATCTACTGCCTATGCTAACAAGGGGATTTGGGGAGATGTAACTATTTTTTGTCCAATCCGCCCATATCATTTGTCCATGTCATTTGCTGATGACAGAAAAATAGTGGCGTGCATCACTGAATCCTCTATGCAGGACAGCTTTCTCAATCCAACTGGAAGGGTTTGGACAACTTCCATCAGACATAACCTGCGTGCCTGTGATTCCTTGGATGTATCCCAGACATTGGATGGAGGCTTTTGGAAACAGTGGGCAACAGGGCACTTTGCCTATTTCCATCCTGGCCCCTTTTCAGTACTTAATCTAGATTTGGCTTCTCTGAGCCATGCTCCCACTTGGCACTCACTCATGGTTTTACTCTGGGCCCAGTCTGTGCCAGAGGGGTGAGGTGAAAAAACCTGCTGCTCCCTGCTCCTCTCTCTGCATGCAGAGGGCTGGTGAATAATGAGTCACAGCAAGAAAGAAAATTCACTGGCTATCCGGCTCTCAAGACCAGCTCACTGCTCCCTTTTGAGAAACCTGGGTGGTTGCCCCATAATGCAAGCCAAAAATCCAGTTCTAGACAAAAATAGAAAATCTTTAATAATGGCTCATTAATCAACATGTTTCAAAGCTAATTGTGGTTTTTTGAATAAAAAACAATAATATTTGCATGTTTGTTTTGGCTTGTTATGTTTTTTGGGGGGAGGGGGGTGTTGTTCTAGGTATTTGACAATGCAAGATTCTGGCAACAACCAGATTTTTTTCCTGATACGCCCACATTAAGCTGTTGTGTTGTTTATGTATGGGCGGCATGTTAGAATTGGGTGCAGAGAAGAGGAAAACAGACCCAGAGCATAAACTGGCATTTTTGAAGTCCGTGTGTGGGGGAGGTTGAAGATTTCCTTTTATGTGCTACCACCCAAAACAGTGCCCATTTCCTGTAATATATATAGCAGACCTGTATGCCTGATAAAAGCAGGACTTGAACATAGCCAGTGGGTTGTGGCCTTTGTTCCATCAGCTGTGAATTGATTTTTAGCTTGCTTTTTGCTGTACTTTTTAAATAATATTAAAGTACCACAATCTCGTAACACTTACAGTTTCAAGGTTTTGCTTAACTCCTGGTTTGTTTTCTCTGTCTTCTCTTTTAGCACGTTTGGAGTGAAAGCGAGGATTGCTTGCCTTTCCTGCAATTGGCTCAGGACTACATTTCTTCTTGTGGAAAAAAGACACTCCATGAAATACTGGAAAAAGTCCTCAAATCATTCAGACCTGTAAGTGTCTGTTTCCTTCAGCAAGAGGTTTCGGTCAATATGCTAGATCAGGGGTTCTCCAACTTTTTCAACTATGGAGCCCCCTTTAAAGCAAAAGTTTATTGTGAGGCCCCAATAAATCTTTATATATTATATATAATGTACGAATATCAGCCATGGGCATACTTTTTGATGCATTTTGACAGACAGGCCAGACCAGTGGCAGATAGATGGAGAGTGTCTGATTTTAACAGGCGTGTTTTTAATCAATTGTTTAATTACTGTTTTTAATATTTTGATGTATTGCTGATTGTTGATTGTTTTTATGTCATCGTCATCCTATGATGCTTTTGTGAGGCCGCCCTGAGTCTCCCCTTGGGGGTGAGAAGGGCGGGGTAAAAATATAGGAAATAAGTAAATAATAAAATTTGTGTGAACTAATTGAAAAAATCATGAACAAATTCCTATGCACATTGCACATATCTTGCTTGTAGTGCAAAAAAGAAAAGAAAAGAAAGAAAGAACCATACAATATTTAAAATAAAGAGCAATGTTAGCAAACATAAATATAACAGTATTTTAGTGGAGGACCACAGGAGCCACCCAGTCCCAACTCCATTCTGCCATGCAGTAAAAGCACAATCAAAGCTCCCGCAACGATGGCCACCCAGCCTTTGTAATTATAATTATAGGAGCAACGCCAGGTGCCATCCAGTCCTACCCCCTTCAGCCATGCAGAAAAAACATAATCAAAGCACCCCCAGCAGATGGTCACCCAGCCTTTGTAATACTACTACTACTACTACTACTAATTATTATTATTATTATTATTAAAGCAGAAACCCCAGAAGCGATCCAGTCCAATCCCCCTTTGCCATACAGGAAAAACACAATCAAAGCATCCCAACAGATGACCATCCAGCTTTTGTAATAATAATAATAATAATAATAATAATAATAATAATAATAATAATAATAGGAACAGAAGCCTCAGAAATCATCCACTCCAGTCCCCTTCTGCTATGCAGGAAAAACACAATCAAAGCATATACTTCGTAGAGCCCCAAGGGCTCCACGGAGCACACTTTGAGAACTGCTCTGCTAGATATTAAATAAAACATGGCTACCATCGTTTCCCCAAAGTTCTCTTAAATCTGTTAAATCTTCAAATGGCTTCATTTTACTTCCCTGTCCCTCTGTTTTCCAAATAGAGATAAGTATGTGAAACAGGAAGCAAAGAAAATGGTTCCTAGCCATGAAGTGTGGTTTGATGGGCAGGGGACAAGATGCAATATGGTGTACAGGACTCTGAAGAACTGTGAAGTGGCTGGCTATACGAGAAAGCCTATGTAATAGAGTTATTTCCAGAGGCCCATTCAGATTACAGAAGTATAGTGCTGTGATTCCACTTTTAACTACAATGCTTCCATCCTGTGGAGTTCTGGGAACTGCAATTTAGAAAGGGCATTTAGAATTCTCAGCCAGGGCACTCTAATGCCTTACCAGAGTACAAGCCCCATGCCAGTGAAGGTGAAATAGTAATGTTCTCTTTATGTAAATAGGCCCCTAGTCTTTCTGTTATGGGATTTCACAAGACCTGTTCTTCCATTCTCTATCTGAAAATAATAAAGGCAAAGGGTGGGCTACTTTAAATGAATGTAGGTTTCCAGGACCAGATTAACTACATCCAGGAGTATTAGAAGTGCTGGCAGAAATAATCTCAGAATGACCGGCAATCATCTTTGAGAATTTCTGGAGAACAGAAGATCCAGCTGACTAGGCCAAATGTTATCTCAATGTTCAAAGAGGGGAAAAATGAGGGCCCAAACAATTTTCACCTATGTGTTGTCTAAGGCTTTAATGGCCAGAATCACTCGGTTGCTGTGAGTTTTCTGGACTGTATGGCCATATTCCAGAAGCATTCCCTTCTGACATTTCACCTACATTTATGGCAGGCGTCCTCAGAACATGAATCAAGGAACATGAAAGGGACTGCTGACTAACTCGACCTGAAAGCCAGCCATAGCAGAGCACCTAATGAACCAGCCTGGACACAGCATATTATTTGAGAACACAGAAATGCTGGACCAGTCTAACAACTACTATGTCAGACTACTCAAAGAAGGCATTGAAATCCACAAGCATGTGGGCAATTTCAACAGAAAGGAGGAAACAATGAAAATGAATGAAATCTGGCTGCCAGCATTTAAAAACTCTGAAATCAGGACAGTAAATAAAGAGCAACACTCAAAAACAGGGGAATTTCAGACAAGAACCAATCAGGGCCAGCTAACACCTCCCAACAAAGGACCTCCCTCAGGCTGCAACCATCCAGGCTTTGAAGCTGCAAGGCTATTAAATGCTAATGAAGGTGGCCAATTGCAGCATTCACACTTGCCTCAAGCAGACAAAAGTTCTTTCTCTAACCGTGGACATTCCACAGACATATCAACCTCACTTGCCTAGTTTCCAACAGACCTCACACCTCTGAGGATGCCTGCCATAGATGTGAGTGAAATGTCAGGAGAGAATGCTTCTGGAACATGGTGTACAAACTGGAAAACTCACAGCAACTTAATTTTCACCTAATCAGCCAGGAATTTTTTTAGAGCAAATCATTAAACAGTCTGTAAACACCTAGATCCGAATGCCAACACAACATGAGTTTATAAAAAACAACATGAGTTTCCCAAAAACAAGTCATTCCAGGCCAATCTCTCTCTCTTTTTTATAAAGATACAAGCTTTGTAGATGAAGGGAATGCTTTGGATGTATCATGTCTTGATTTCAGTAAAGCCTTTAACAATGACTGCCATGATATTTTTGCAAACAAGCTAGTAAAAAGGGGTCTAGAGACAATGCTATCAGGATTTATAATTGGTTGACCATCTGAACCAAAAGGATGCTCACCAAAGGTTCCCTCTTCCCCCTGTAGAAATGTGACTAGTACGGTGCCGCAGGGTTTGATTCTGGGTCCCGTGCTATTTGACATCTTTATAAATGGCTTGATGATGGAATAGAGGGTGGGCTTATTATTTGAAGATGACACCAAATTAGGAGGTGTAGCTAGTACCTCAGGGGATAATATCAGAATTCAAAATGACCTTAATAATTAAATTATCAAAATGAATTTCAACAGAAATCTTTCCTCTACAAGCCACTGATCTACCTTCTAATTTTGTCTTAATTCATGGGACGTTTCAAATACTGTGCAAAAATTATTCTTGAATACCAGTGATATTGCCAAGTGTTACTCTTTCACATGACACTTACGGTGTATTTCTTTTTCCCCACTTTACAAACAGCTATTGGGGCTTCCAGATGTAGATGATGATGCATTTGAAGAGTATAATGCAGATGTGGAAGAAGAAGAAGCAGAAGCCGATCACCAGCAAATGGGTGTCAGTCAGCAGTAATATTAAGAGGAATTTAAAATATATATATTATCCTACCATGTGGGGTCTTATGCTTCTGTATTAGCCTTTTTGAAATTAGCACATCACACCAGAAAAAGCTGGCTTCCAAACCCAAAGTTAAAAAAAAAAACAGAAAAGAGAAGAAAACCATCGATATTTTAAAGTCTGTGATGAGCTTTGCTAAGAAGTGGCCTGAATTCACTCCTGCTTCAGTGAGGTTTCTATGGCGTTGTCTTAGTAGCATTCTGCCATTATCTTAGAACTAGGGTGTTTTCCCCCCTCGCTGACTGTCTTTTTGTTGTTGTTACGATTATTATTATTATTATTATTATTATTATTATCATTTTGTTTATTTGTATAGGAGAATTAACATTTCACTGACCTGAATGTGATTTGAATGTAGGAACTATTTGGTTGACGTGTTAAGTACTTGCGTGACCTTAACGAGGACCATCCATGCAGAGAATAAATGCAATCTGCACTTTCAGTTTAGATCTCTTTCTCTTTATTATGTCAGACCAAAACAAACTTAACAGGGGTTGTTTCAAATGAATGGCTTGCCAACAAAAGGCACAATCCAGTCAAAATGCAACATTTCTCAATGCATTCATGTCTGTGGGATGAATGATTTAAACATGTACTCTATTTCACTGATTTCACTGAAAAAGAGTAATGCTTAGCAGATTAGGAGGAGATCATTCCGTACCCTTCCTTTGTTATCTTTTCCTTTAAAGATGTTCGCTTTGCTTTTGGTTTAAGAGTGGTATACAGGCAGTCTCCAAGTTACAAATATCCGACTTACAGTAACTCATAGTTACAAACAGGGGGGTGAGACAGCAGGAAGTGAGAGAAATCTACTGCTCAGAAGGGTAATTCACTCCTGAAAGAGTTATCATGGGGAAACGGTATCTCCACTGAAGCTTTCTCACCACATTTTTTCAAAATCGAATTATCACAGTGATGGAAAGTGAGGTAAAATCTTCAGAACAGGGGCACAGAGAGCAAAACAAACACCACAATGGTGTTAACTTTTCCCCATGCTACCCAAAGCAAAAGAATATACAAATATATTTGGATGGAGCTATAGTTTAAAATGCACCTATTCTGACATACAAATAAATTCAACTTAAAAACCAACCTATCTTGATCATAACTTGGAGAGTGCCTGTACTGAAATATCTGCAGTTTTAATCTCCCTAGTCTGGAAAGATAGCAGAGAGGGGATCATTCTGTCTTCCGTGTGCAGGGAGTTTGAATTTGGAGACAGCCAACGAGAAGGCCCACGCTCTTGTTCCCACCAACAGAGCTTATGATGGAGGTGGGACAGGGAAATGGGCCTCTCCTGATGATCTCTGGACCCAAGCAGGCTTATACAAGGTGATGTGGTCAGCCAAATAGCCTGAACCATAGCCATATAGGGCTTTAAAGGCCATAACCATCACTTTAAATTGTGCCCAGAAACAAACTAGCAGGCACTTCTGAAGGACAAAAAATCAATTGCAGTACATTGGAAAGAGCACTACCACAACCTCGTGAATCACAGCTCCAATGTTGCCAAAGACGTTCTATCACAAATCCCATAACAATAAACCAGGGATGAGCTTGCAGCACTGCCTAGTTTAGAGGAAGTCAGCAACACCATCAGCCAACAAAAAAATAACAAAGCCAGTGGACCTGATGGGATCCTGCTGAAATTTTTAAAGAGGGTGGACTTGAGCTGACAGAACAACTCCATCAGTTCATTGAAAAAACGTGGGTAACCAAGAAAATCCTAGCTTTAAGGATGCCACCATCATCACCCTTTTCAAAAAGGGAAAGAACAGACCACAGAAACTATGAAGGTATCCCCCTTCTAACCTCAGCAACCTGACCACAGTTTTTGGACCAGCTGAAGTTTCCAAGCACTCTTTAGATGCAGCACCACATAGAGTGCATTATAGTAATCCAAACAGGATGTAACTAAGGCTACTATGACCAAGTCAGGCATCTCAAAGAACAGGCACAGTTGGTACAAAGTTTTAAAAGGTGGCTTAAGTGTTTTAATGGACAAAACCCCCACAAAAGAACCCCTCTTAAAGCATTAGATATAATGAGAACACATTACATATTGCACTAAAATTAGAGTAATGTATTTGCGTTTACAAAAATAATGTTGTTTTACTGCCAAACAGCCCCACACAGGTAATGTTACTTGTAATGCATTTCCTTCAAGCTGTGAAGAAATGGGAATTTACAAAGTAAAAAAGAATTGAATATGCATTTCCTAGGAGACTGATAATGCTGTGTATTATAAGATTAATAGACCAATACTTAACATTACTCATTACTACCCAGGCCTTCGGCTGGCTCTCTTACGACCAGGTGATGTAACAGTCTCAGAGTGACCAGCATCCATCCAGAGAGCTGGTTTTCTACAAAAACACGTGTAACACATTAACACTGAAGTCCACCCAGGCCTTGTGGATTCAGCTTTTATAGCTGCACCCTCCTGGAGTTGCTGGGTCACACCCAGCTGGAAAGGGCCTGGAGCTGATGTCTACTTGCGAGGAGGTCCAAAGCCAGAAACAGAAGATCTGACTGGAGATATTCAGGCCTCTTCTACAGCAGCCACAGCAGACTCCTCCATATCATAAACCAATACAATATATCCCTGTTTTAGTTGACAGTTTTTTATTTCTTGATGCCAACATGTATCAATACAAGAGAACAACCTGACTGATAAAGGACTAATCCTATTTATCCCCCATGTGGTGGTTATTGGTCTTTCCTGTCATATCTATGTTACAATTAAGAGTGCTCAGAGTAAACAAATCAAATGATTTCATATATCATTGTTTAATATCCTTATTTTTTTAAAAAAACAGGTGAAATACAAATAAAAAATAATCACTGCAGTTTTGTTACATCCAAATCCACAGGGGATTTTTTACACACACACACACACAGCACCTTTTTGAAGAGCGTCTTCCCAGCATGCTGTTCTCCGGTACTCTCTTCCTTTATGGGAAATGGTTATAATGTGCTACCGATTCAGAATAGTGTCTTGTTATACTTGAGTGAGGTCACACTACTGGGTTCATTGCTTGATAATTGCAGTCACCATTTAGCGATTTGGAAAAACTGGCTGTCATTAGTCCATAACATGATCAGTCACCATGGATCATTGCTCCTCATTCTCATAAGCCAGATGTTTAAACATAATTGTACTTCCCTCTAAGTCTGTCTTAGGCCATAAAAAGTGGGGTTTTTCAGAAACTGGAAATAACGGGCTGGCATGACTGTAATTTGGGGCAACAGGTGGGAGTGCCTTGGAAACAACACTTCATGATCTAGGGGAGACCAAGGGTGGCTCCCGCATTGTTGAAGGCAGATTTACATTTAAATTTAGGTTTTGAAAGTAGCACAGGAACGGCTAGAACCAGTTGGTCTAATGACAAATTGAAATTATATTCTTGAATTTATCTTTGTTCTACTCAAGTGTAAGTACCCA
This sequence comes from Anolis sagrei ordinatus, assembly GCF_025583915.1. Classification (NCBI taxonomy): domain Eukaryota; kingdom Metazoa; phylum Chordata; class Lepidosauria; order Squamata; family Anolidae; genus Anolis; species Anolis sagrei. The sequence continues at coordinate 79,757,548 of NW_026847660.1, forward strand.
AGCCATTGCTATACAAAAGGAGTAGAGAACTGGGAAAACTGTCATCTAATATCCTTCCCTCCAATGAGCAGTTGAGATTTATTTCCTGAAGTATGGACTGGTTGGATCTTCTTGCACTCTCAGAACTTTCCTCGAACACCACAGTTCAAAAGCATGTATCTTCCTTCGCTCAGCCTTCCCTAAGGTCCAGCTCTCACATCCATTGGTGACTACAGGGAATACCATTGCTTTAATTATGTGGATCTTGGTTGCCAGTGTGATGTCTCTACTCTTCACTATTTTATTGAGATTGGTCATTGCTCTCCTCCCAAGAAGTAAGTGTCTCCTGATTTCCTGGCTGCAGTCTGCATCTGCAGTAATCTTTGCACCTAGAAATACAAAGTCTGTCATTGCCTCCACATTTTCTCCCTCTATTTGGCAGTTATCAATCAGTCTGGTTGCCATAATCTTGGTTTTTTTATATTTAACTGCATCCCAGCTTTTGCACTTTCTTCTTTCACCTTGATTAGAAGGCTCCTCAGCTCCTCCTTGCTTTCAGCCATCAAAGTGGTATCATCTGCATATCTAAGGTTGCTAATGTTTCTTCCAGCAATTTTTACCCCAGCCTTGCATTCCCCAAGCCCCGCACATCACATGATGTGTTCTGCATACACGTTGACTAGGTTGCATGAGAGGATACAACCCTGCTGCACGCCTTTCCCAATCTTGAACCAGTCTGTTGTTCCATGGTCAATTCTTACTGTTGCTACTTGGTCCTTGTACAGATTCCTCAGGAGAGAGACCAGGTGATTTGGTATGCCCATCCCACCAAGAACTTGCCACAATTTATTATGATCCACACAATCAAAGGCTTTAGAATAGTCAATAACACAGAGATAGATGTTTTTCTGAAACTCTCTGCCTTTCTCCATTATCCAGCAGATATTGGCAATCTGGTCTCTCGTTCCTCTGCCTTTTCTAAACCCAGCTTGTACATCTGGCAACTCTCTCTCCATGTATTGCTGGAGTCTTCCTTGCAGGATCTCGAGCATTACCTTACTGGCATGAGAAATAAGAGCCACTGTATGGAAGTTTGAGCAGTCTTTAGCATTTCTCTTTTTTGATATGGGGATATAAGTTGATTTTTTCCAGTCTGGTGGCCATTCTTGTGTTTTCCATATTTGCTGGCATATGGCATGTATAGCTTTGGCAGGATCATCTTTCAAGATTTTAAACAATTCAGTTGGGATCCCGTCGTCTCCTGCTGCCTTGTTGTTAGCAATGTGAAATGTTATAGCAGACCATATACAACAAGAAGCATTCCAGCAATTTCCTTGAAGTTGCACGTTTATTATTTATTATTATTATTATTATTATTATTATTTATTATTATTATTTAAAAGTGGAGGACATGTATGAAGAAGAAGCTAGCATGGACTGGGAGGAGTCACGTCCCTCCATGTGCAGTTAAGTCAATGTGCTCAAAGTGCATGCAAAAACTATTTGTGTGGTAAGAAGAGGGGCTAGGCAGGCTTTCTCTCATTTCAGCCAAGATGAGCTTACTGCAGCAGAACCCATTTTAGGAGAAGTGTGTGATAACATCCTAAATCTCTAATGAAAAAATTCTTTTCTGCATCACTGGACAATTGTTAAAGCTTGGCCATGATGCCAGCAGAAACTCTCAAACCCGGACAGATGAGCTAGATCAGGGGTCCTCAAACTACGGCCCAAGGACCAGATACGGCCCCCCAAGGTCATTTACCCGGCCCTCGCTCAGGGTCAACCTAAGTCTGAAACGACTTGAAAGTACACAACAACAACAACAATCCTATCTCATCAGCCAAAAGCAGGCCCACACTTCCCACTGAAATACTAATAAGCTTATATTTGTTAAAGTTGTTCTTCGTTTTAATTATTGTATTGTTTTAAAGTGTTTTTGCACTACAAGTAAGATATATGCAGTGTGCATAGGAATTCATTCATTTTTTTTCAAATTATAATCCGGCCCTCCAACAGTCTGAGGGACTGTGACCTGGCCCTCTGTTTAAAAGATTTGAGGACCCCTGAGCTAGATTCATGGGAGGAGCATGATTCACTAGTAGAATACTATCAGTTCAGCATGAACAGAGACACAGATACAATCACCAGGCTGGAAAATATCACTACCTGAAATTCTGGAGAGCCGCTGCCACACATTGTAGGTGATACCAAGCAAATCAATATGTTCAAACAGTACAGTTTGCACACAGCACTGTTAGCCATCTCTCAAATTACATAGAGAGAAGGAAGTCTATGGTCCCTCCACACAACTGAATAAAATCCCACATTACTTGCTTTGAACTGGAATATATGGCAGTGTGGACTCAGATAACCCAGTTCAAAGAAGATACTGTGGGATTTTCTGCCTTAATCGTGTGGGTTATATGGCTGTGTGGAAGGGCCCCAAAGTGAGTTTGAAAGGAAGAGATGTGAGTAGTTAGTGACATTCCCAAATGTTTCTTTTACAATAACTAGTTTTTAAGGTTTTTGTGGAATTTATTTCTTGTGAGTTGGATACGGAGAATCAGCTGGAGCAGGCATGTAGCCAGGGGGGGGGGGCCTCAGGGGGCTTCAGCCCCCCCCCCCGAAATTCTCATGGTGGTTCGCGAAAAGGCCTTACTGGTGCATTATTTAAACTGTTATGTTTATTAATATCATGATTTGATCACCATACTCAATATATCCCATATGTATGGGGGTATTGGGGTAATGATACAAAAGGTTTGCTAGGCTAGACCCTCTTTCACTCAGACTCAGCCCCCGCCCCCCGAAACTCAGGCCCCCCCCCGAAACCCCCCCTGAAAATTTTTTAGCCCCCCCCCCCCCCTGAAACGAAATCCTGGCTACGGGCCTGAGCTGGAGCCATCCTTGACCGGACCCACTGAAATTTGAATTCAACCCTTAATAATGTAGAAATGTTTTGTAACTAATTGCTATGTGAGTTTTGTGGCTAATTTCTTGTTGACCTCTAGAGGTCAGTATAAAGCTACAGTTTTGTGGTTTTTCTCATTGATGCTTCTTATATTCAGCCCCAGCACTACAACCTTTGCAATACTGCCATTTAGTGCATGTCACTGTCGACTGCAATTCATGTCAAGGCTACTGGGACATGTGTGCATCCAGTCAGCCCAGTCCAGGCTTAAGCACAGAGAAATCAATGCTAAGTCACATGTTTGACAGAGTGCTGATAGTCAGTTGAACCTGTAAAACAAGCTCAACCTCCCTGAATCTCTAGAACAGGATGAGGAAACTGTGGCCCTTTAGAATCATAGAATCAAAGAGTTGGAAGAGACCTCATGGGCCATCCAGTCCAACCCCCTGCCAAGAAGCAGGAATATTGCATTCAAATCACCCCTGACAAATGGCCATCCGGCCTCTGCTTAAAAGCTTCCAAAGAAGGAGCCTCCACCACACTCCAGGGCAGAGAGTTCCACTGTTGAACGGCTCTCACAGTCAGGAAGTTCTTCCTAATGCTACATTTTCCCTGAGCCAGCATAACCAAATAAGAGATAATGGGAACTGAAATCCAATAAGCTAGAGGGCCATTGAGCCCTCATCCATGCTATAAACCTTTCAGCAAGGAAAGCGACCAAAGTATTCCTTTAGGCTGGAGGCAGACCAGCTACCTATCGAATTTCAAAGAGAAGCATCAGCCTTGACACTGAGATACAGAACTTGAGTCAATATATACTGGACCCAAAGTGGCAAAGGGATACACATAACCGCAAAGGGGTATACATTCTGATCTACAAAAAGCTTGAAAACATTTCATAATCCAAGCTAAAATAGAATTCAGCATTTTCAAGTTCACAGAATTCAATGCAGATGAGTGTAGCTGTGAGTTGAATTTATGGTCTTAGTTGGGGGGTTTTAACTACAACTCCCATCTTGTTGAATCATCTGGCTGTGCTAACTGGATCATGGAAGCTGCAGAAGGCAAACATTTCATAGATTGACACTAACTAAAGTTATGTATATATCTCCAAGTTGCCTATAAACTTATAACAACACTGGATTTCATAGGGTTTTCTTAATCCATGAATATTCAGAGCTGATTTTGTCATTCCCTTCCTCTGAAATAAAGACCACAGCACCTGGTATCCATTGGTGGCTTCTCATCCAAGTAGAAATAAGGGCCCTTTCACATATGCACTATAACCCAGGTTAAATCAGGTTAAAAGGGGGAGGGGTGGCTAAATGACATTTAGTCAAAATGCGAGAGGAATTAGGAGAAATCAGGTTAAAGGCTGCAAAACACATGTTTAAAAGCTGCCCTAAAAACCCGGTTCCTCCTGAGAAACACGCACCTTTCCATGCTTATGTAAACGTACAGGCATGGAAAACATGTGTTTTTCTTTCCTCTCTCTTGTTTGGACTCCCTCCTGCCCCCCATTTCTCTCTCAATTTACTGGACAAAACCTTCCATGCAGACCGGCAGCCATTGTTTCTCTTGCTCTTCCTTGGAAGATTCAACTGGGGACCTTGCAGGATAAATCCCCCTCCCCTACCCAAAGCCCTCATTTGGCTCTTCCAAGGGAGCGGGGAGGCTTTAGGCCTTGTCCAGTCTTTTCCTGGTAAGTGCAGGGGGAAATGGAGGGCAGGGTGGGGAGGCAGTGTCAGTGCCCACCCCTGCTGATCTTGGATTAGTAGGGGTGAGTATCTGGAAACCCCGTCCCCACAAAATCCCATGGTTTGGGCCAGCTGTGTGGCCTCCATCCCAAGACGAAGTGAGATTTAAAATCCCAATTCCTCTTGGATTTTTTGCCTGTCTGGAAGGGTCCTTAGTCTAACTCTAATTATTTATTTTATTTACAGTACTTATATTCTGCTCTTCTCATCTCGAAGGGGATTCAGGACAGATCACAGAACACATATACTGCAAACATTCAATGCTGATTATACAATGACAAGATTGACAACAAATAGAGGTATATTTAGGATTTTTCTCATCATTCGTATCTTTTGGAGGCTCTGCTTGGTTCTGGCCATAGGGGGGTGCTGTCGCCCTATTTCAATGCCAGAGAGCTTTCTTTGTTCGTAAACTTTCCTCTGAAATGCTGTGCCTAAAATACCTCCCTGCTTAACGCAGTTCCTATTCATCTACTCACATTACTGTTTTTTATCCGCTAGGTGGGCAGGAGAGCTGGGCTGAAGGTCAGGAGCTCACTCTGGCCCAGCCTTGTCATGTCAACCTTTTTGGTTGGCAAGATTTACTGCAGCTGCAGCTTGTTATTAACCTGCTGTGCTAAAGCTTTCAAGATAAGATAAAATATGGTGCCTTTAGGGCACTTATGCCCTATAACTAAAGTTACCCGACCCCATTTGATCAATGGGAAGAAAAACAGCATTGAAAGGGGGGAGGGGGAATCAGTGATAAGACAGTACTTCACTTGCTTCTGGTTTACCGTTTGTCATAAATCCTATATTTCTCTGCCATTTCTCCTTTCTCTCTTTCCAAGTGCACAACCACATCCTGACCCCCAGATTTTGTGTGCGTGCGTGTGTGTGTGTCAGGAGCAACTTGAAAAGACGCTTCTGTTGTGAGAGAATTGACAATCTGCAAGGACGTTGATATTAGGGATCTTCGAAGGAGGAAGGGGAGCAGGGACGTGCTCAGGAGTTGGAGGGAGAAGAAGAATCAGACAATGAGGGTTTGAAAGTGCTCACATTTCTAGAGAGACGAAAAGAGAAAGAGTAGAGATGGCGTTCAGCTAGGATAGCTGCTAAAAACGCTGAGGTAATTGGGAGATGCCCTAGCACCTCCTGTGTGGGGAATTCAGGGCTATAAATCAGTAGTAGGAGCAGTCAGCTTTCGCTGGTAACAACGACCCTGATACTGATGTTTTTACTCCAATGGAATCTGCTTTGTGTCTGTTTCTAAGAACTTAGTTCATCGTCCATTGTCTGATGGAAGACTGGTGTTTCTTTTGGGTCTTCGTAAGACACTTTAATTTGTGTCTGGATTAAGACTTCCTTGCTTCCTTTTGCACTTTTCAATTGCATTTGTTTATCCTTGGTGTTTGCTGAAGTAAAGCATTTTTCTTTTACTTTCAACGTAGTCTAAAGGCTGTTTTTGAAAGGCAACTCAGGACAGTTGACCGGGGGACGCCCAGATGTTTTGATGTTTTACCATCCTTGTGGGAGGCTTCTTTGATGTCCCCGCATGGGATACTGGAGCTGACAGAGGGAGCTCATCCATGTTCTCCCTGGATTCAAACCTGTGATCTGTCTTCAGTCCTGCTGGCACAAGGGTTTCAGTCATCCAGACTGAAAATGCATGTTTGAACTGCTCAGAAAATCTTTATTACATAAACTATTGGTGGAGGAAGTATTAAGCATCCCTCCATTACTATGCTGTGCTAAATGTCCTCTATGAAGCAGCTTTCCTTTACATACAACAAGTATATGGAAGGTATGCTTTTGTGGGTAATGGACAGCTCACCTGAGGCCAGGGACAATTTTCTTTATTCCCAGATTCAGTATACAGCAGGAATTCATCATGGACACCATGCTTTGAATTAAGGTCTCAGAGCAAGCTTAAAAGGGCAAAGCCGAATGATGGATATGCTCCGGAAAGGGATTGCTCCCTACTGATGCTGCTGTAGAGAAAATCTCATTTCTAGTATTTACCTAGCAAGTCTGGTTTAATGGAAGAGCAGGGAACAGACCCTATGATGAAGCTTTTTATACTTGGGCAAACATTCATATGGGCTAAAAGCAACCATATAAACGTGTGAAATCCTGGTACAAGAACATAAATACGTCCAACCAATGTAGTGATGTGTATTAGTCAATGCATTCCCTATGACATGGGAAAGTGTGGGTGGGTTTGCAATAATTCTTTTCTTTGTGTGTGTGTTTGTTCTCCATGAATTGGTTACAGTAGTATCTCTGACATGGTAGAGAAAAATGGGTTATAATTTCACGTCAGCTTCCCAGGGATTCGAGGCAAAAAAAAAAGTCCCAAGATTTTCTAATTAGTGGCTTGAAGCTCTCAGCTAAGACCAGATTGGAGACAGATAGTTTTCCTTCATGAGGAAGAAACAATACAGTGCTTGACAGTAAGTGCATTGACATCCCCTCAGGGCTGGTCTCTGGCAAGAAGGAAAACAAAGAGTGGCAGATCAGATCAAAATGGATGATCCGTGGCAAGGGAAGAAGGGGTGGAATGTCATTGGTGGAAGAAGTGACAATTGCTAGGCCATTGCTCACAACAGCTGTCTCTTCCTGCTGTGCATTCACTATAAAGCCTGCCAATTATATCACACAGAGGGGATGCAACCTTTGTTTCACAGCAGTTAGAGATGATGGCCTCCAGAATATATCGCTCTTCACTGTTAAATATTCCACTCCCAAATGTGTTGGATACTGTCAGTCCTTGCTTATATAACTCCCTCCAAAATTGTCCACATGGGTGACTGAGATAGTGACAGTTTTGCTTTTTGATAGTTCAGTGTAAAGCTTTATTTCATGCACAACATTGTTAAAATTACCTTCAGGTTATATGTGTAATATGTATATCTATATAAATAAAAATGTAATGTTCATTTGTGGGATTAACATAACTCATAAACCACTGGACGAATTGACGCCAAATTTGGCCACAAGACACCTACTAACCCAAGGAGTGACCATCACTTTAAAAAATTGATTTTGTCATTTGGGAGTTGTACTTGCTGGGATTTATAGTTCGCCTACAATCAAAGAGCATTCTGAACTCCACCAATTATGGAATTGGACCAATCTTGGCACACAGGACTCCCATAACCAACAGAAAACGCTAGAAGGGTTTGGTGGCCATTGACCTTGAGTTTGAGAGTTGTAGTTCATCTACATCTAGAGAGCACTGTGGACTCAAACAATGATGGATCTGGACCAAACCTGGCACGAATATTCCATTTGCCCAAATATGAACATAGATGGAGTTTGGGGGAAATAGACCTTGAAATTTGGGAGTTGTAATTACTGGGATTTATAGTTCACCTACAATCAAAGAGTATTCTGAACCCCACCAACAACAGAATTGGGGCAAACTTTCCACACAGAACCCCCATGACCAACAGAAAATACTTAAGCCCACCCAGTCCAATTCCCTTCACCAGGCAAGAAAACGTAATGAAAGCCCTCCTGACAAAGAGCCGTCCAGCCATAGATATAGATAGATATATATGATTCACACACACACACACACACGCACACGCACACACACACACAGATATACTATCATAGATTTGAAAGGGACCCCTAAAGATGGACAATTATATGTTGCATGTTCCAGAGTAGGCAAACCAGACAATCTCTTCATCAGCACTGACAAAGAAACAGCAAGAAATACTGTTTATCCACAAGCATAAAGAAATTACATATATTAGAAACCAACACTTTCTCATTACTTTATTTTCCAGATCACCAGACTGGACCACAGCAACGCGTGGCAGGGGATGGCTAGTGAAACATAAATGAATTCCATGTTTGAACTTGACTCATGATATGGTATTCCCTGTAGTAACCTATGGATGTGAGAGCTGGACCATAAGGAAGACTGAGCAAAGGAAGATAGATGCTTTTGAACTGTGGTGATGGAGGAAAGTTCTGAGAGTGCCTTGGACCACAAGATGATTAAACCAGTCCATACTTCAGGAAATAAAGCCTGACTGCTCATTGGAGGGAAGGATATTAGAGGCAAAGATGAAGTACTTTGGCCACATCATGAGAAGACAGGAAAACCTAGAGAAGACAATGATGCTGGGGAAAATGGAAGGAAAAAGGAAGAGGGGCCGACCAAGGGCAAGATGGATGGATGGCATCCTTGAAGTGACTGGATTGACCTTGAAGGAGCTGGGAGTGGTGACGGCTGACAGGGAGCTTTGACGTGAGCTGGTCTATGAGGTCATGAAGAGTCAGAAACGACTGAACGAATAAACAACAACAACAAGAACAACAACAACATGATATCTCATCATGTATGTATATGCAAATACAGGTATTCAAAATCCCAAACACTTCTGGTCCCAGATTTTTCAGAAAAAAATACCCAACCAATATTAATGTAAAAGTATATTAAATATGAATACTATTATTAATAATAATATGGGGGAATTTTACTATGAGTGGTCTAAATGTAGATATATATTCAGTTGTACCATAGTAGATTTTTTTTCAGCATTTTTCCCTGTGCAGACCAGTCAACTTGTCCTTTGTGTATAATTGAATACTCTTCAAGTATCAGAGTTTTCTGCTTGATGTCTGGTCTTTGACTGGCTCAACGGCAGAGCTCCTTTAATGCAATCTCATTGTAATTGGGAATTAAAAAGAATAAGAGAGAAAGATCCCCCCCCCCCCAAATCCATTCTGTAGTTAAAATCAAGGAAAAGACCCTGGGGCAATTTGATCATCTGAAAAAAGAGCTAATTAAAAAAAAAAATCAAAAGCCAACATGGTTCTCAAAAGTCCCAGAGGAGAAATAAAGACTGATGGTAAGGTGTCTGAAGAGTCAGGATTTAATGGAACTTTTGCTGTGTTTAATACAAAACATTGATTTTGGGGTTTTTAAGGAGCTTATGGGAAAATTAGTAGAAGGGAACTTTGGTGGATTTGCAAATGTTGTTCTTAGAAAGGTTGTGTCTATTATGATTTCATTCAGCATCTGAGCTCACAGAAAAGATTATAGATTCCAGAAAAAAATATTTTGGAGCCCCCAGTAGTGCAGTGGGTTAAACTGCTGAGCTGCTGAACTTGCAAATTGAAAGGTCGCAGGTTCAAATCTGGGGAGCGGGGTGAGCTCCCACTGTCAGCCCCAGCTTCTGCCAACCTAGCAGTTCAAAAACATGCAAATGTGAGTAGATCAATAGGTACCGCTCTGTCGGGAAGGTCCCAGAGCTCCATGCAGTCATGCCAGCCACATGAGCTTGGAGGTGTCTATGGACAACGCCATCTCTTCAGCTTGGAAATGGAGAACAGACTGCGGAAACTATCGAGGTATCTCCCTTCTAACCTCTGCTGGGAAAATCCTCGCAAGAATCCTTGCAAACCGCCTTCTGCCCCTCTCAGAAGACACCCTCCCAGAATCCCAGAACGGCTTCCGCCCCTCCAGAGGAACCGTGGACATGATCTTCACTGCACGACAGCTCCAAGAAAAATGCAGGGAACAAAACCAACCTCTGTACATGGCATTCATCGACCTTGCAAAGGCATTCGACACAGTGAATCGCAGCGCTCTCTGGACCATCCTCCACAAAATCGGGTGCCCTAACAAATTTGTGAACATCCTGCGGCTCCTCCATGATGACATGATGGCAACAGTCTTGGACAGCAGTGGCTCCCAAAGTGACCCATTTAAAGTGGAATCCGGTGTCAAACAGGGACGTGTTATTGCCCCAACTCTATTCTCCATCTTCATCGCTATGATACTTCACCTTGTTGATGGGAAGCTTCCCAACGGAGTGGAAATAATCTATCGGACAGATGGCAAGCTATTCAACCTCAGCAGACTGAAAGCCAAAACCAAGGTTACAACAACATCTGTTATAGAACTCCAGTATGCTGATGACAATGTCGTCTGTGCGCATTCAGAAGAAGATCTACAAGCCACTCTAAACACCTTCGCAGAAGCATACGAGAAGCTCGGCCTGTCATTGAACATTGGAAAAACCAAGGTGCTTTTCCAGCAGGCACCAGCCAACCCCTCTCCAATGCCAGTGATACAGCTTAATGGTGTAACATTAGAAAATGTTGATCATTTCCGCTACCTTGGCAGCCACCTCTCCACCAAAGTCAACATCGACGCCGAAATACAACACCGCCTGAGCTCTGCAAGTGCAGCATTTTCCAGAATGAAGCAGAGTGTTTGAGGACCGGGACATCCGTAGGGAGACCAAGGTGCTTGTCTATAAAGCTATTGTCCTCCCAACCCTGCTCTATGCCTGTGAGACGTGGACTGTCTACAGACGTCACATGCAGCTCCTGGAACGTTTCCATCAGCGCTGCCTCCGGAAAATCCTGCAAATCTCCTGGGAAGACAAGCGGACAAACGTCAGTGTGCTGGAAGAAGCAAAGACCACCAGCATTGAAGCGATGGTCCTCCAACATCAACTCCGCTGGGCTGGCCACGTTGTCCGGATGCCTGACCACCGTCTCCCAAAGCAGTTGCTCTACTCCGAACTTAAGAACGGAAAACGGAACGTTGGTGGACAGGAAAAGAGATTTAAAGATGGGCTCAAAGCCAACCTTAAAAACTCTGGCATAGACACTGAGAACTGGGAAGCCCTGGCCCTTGAGCGCTCCAGCTGGAGGACAGCTGTGACCAGCAGTGCTGCAGAATTTGAGGAGGCACGAGTGGAGGGTGAAAGAGTGAAACGTGCCAGGAGGAAGGCGCGTCAAGCCAACCCCGACCGGGACCACCTTCCACCTGGAAACCAATGCCCTCACTGCGGAAGAAGATGCAGAGCAAGAATAGGGCTCCACAGCCACATACGGACCCACCAGATACACTGATCTTGGAAGACTATCCTACTCAGACAATGAGGGATCGCCTAAGTAAGTAAGTAAGGAGATGAGCACCAACCCCCAGAGTCGGACACGACTGAATGTCAGGGGAAAACCTTTACCTTTTTCTATTTTTTTTTTCAATTTTGCACTTGGTGATTCATCTATAAATAGAAAGTTATAATATGGATTCCTGATATCAAGTCGCGTGATGAAGTTTAAACATACAATACAAGAATTTTAAAATCCATAAATTATCTCTTTCATTTGCTCAATCTCCAACATAAGAAAGAAATTAAGCCAAGTAGATCATTCAAAATATTAACAAGAACATTTAGGGCAAAATCTTAAAATAGATAAGTGAAAACTTCTTCATTCCAATGAAATAAATATGAACATTAATATACTTTAAAAAGATCTAACTGTACAAACTGTATATAAGATATACACTAATCAAAAAGACAGATTTAATGAAATTTCAGCGATTTCATTCTTATTATTATACTACCAACACGGGGCAACAGTTCGACTGCTGAATGTCGACTCTGAAGAGAATGTGAATTGCCCATCTTTGCCATGGAAACTTGCTTTAGTCAATTCACATTCTGGGTTGTTGTAGGTTTTTCGGGCCATATGGCCATGTTCTAGAAGCATTATCTCCTGACGTTTCACCTGCATCTATGGCAAGCATCCTCACAACCTCTGAGGATGCTTGCCATAGATGCAGGCGAAACGTCAGGAGAATATGCCCCTAAAACAGTGGTTCTCAACCCATGGGTCCCCAGGTGTTTTGGCCTACAAGTCCCAGAAATCCCAGCCAGTTTACCAGCTGTTAGGATTTCTGGGAGTTGAAGGCCAAAAACATCTGGGGACCCCAGGTTGAGAACCACTGCTCTAAAATATGGCCATATAGCCCGAAAAACCTACAACAACCCAGTGATTCCAGCCATGAAAGCCTTCGACAATTCATATTCTCCCAGCTTTGGAGGATGATAAAGGCAAACCTCAGCAACGACTTGAAAGCACATCACTACTACTACTACCTCTAATACTTATATATCTTTCACCATCAATGCTGGCGAAAGTTTGGAATCTAGGCTGGAAGATGAATTAAGGAGACACCAGGTATTTTTAAAAGGGGTTCAACAACCTTAGTTTAACTAGATATCAAGATTGACATATGAGGGTGAGAGATGTGAAAGTACAACCTTTGTTGTACCTCCATCCAAAATATATTTGGCTAGTCCCCACCCCACCCCACTCCCCAGGCTTTCCCCAGTTCCATCTGATGAAGTCCTTACGTGCTGTTGTTTAATTTACCTTCACTTCTCTGTCATGAGCCTTGTCCCTGCCTAAGACAAAGGTCAAAACGATATGGTGATGGTCGAAGACTTCACCAACACATCACAGGCATCTGACTATTTTACAGAGGAAAGCACAAATTGTAAAAGGTGCTGTGGTATTCGAGAGGAACTGTTGGAAGTCTGCTGATACTGTCTCCAAGTGACTGCTGCCTGGGGCAATGGCCTCATTGTGCTTAATGATAATGCTAATAGCCATATTTAAATAGGTCATTTGGAGCCATCTACTTTTCTTTCCTCTTCTCAGCAAGAGTAGTTATGGTCTTTTAAAAATACAGATGCTGCTCCAGGCTAATATTGTTTGTCCTCTATAAATTCAAAACCCAAGACAGGGAGTATGACAAGTAATCTCTCAAATGCAGTGTTAGTGACTAATTCATTCTTTGAGGATTCATAAATGAAGATTGAAATAAAACACAGCTTTAATCTGAAAAATAACCATGCAACTAATACACTAGTCATAGGCTCTCTCCAATCTATTAGGTTTCACTAGCTTTATTGTCGAATTACTCTTCCCTGAAAATCGTTGGCTGCTCTAAAATCAAACTGAAGGTAACAGCAGATATATAAAGCTCCTGTTGTTTTATTGTTTCAGAATTCTCCTTCTGTAGTGACAAGTACCGATGGGTAGATAAGAAGGTGTGGTGCCACCGCCAGTCAGAGCTCTTTTCCTTGTTCAAAGTTCTCTGTTCTTCATTGTTTCATTGTTCATTGTCAGAGAATGTTTTGTGTACAAGGCTGCCTGCTCCACAGCCTTTAAAGCGGCATCTATAGCAGTGGTTCCCAACCTGTGGCCCGTGGACCACCAGTGGTCCACAAGAACTAAACTATGGTCTGCGGCCTCATCATTACTAGACCGTTACAACAAGAGCAACTGGTCTCGCAAAACCCTCTTGTAGCGTTGAGGCTTATTAAATATGGTTTTCTGTAGGCAAGCAAATGGCAACTACGGGATGGCATATGTTCTGTATCAGAAACTAGAACTGATGTGGTTTTCTGAATCAGCTCCTCAAATAACCAAACCGAATTTAAAGTTGACCACAAACTGATTCGTAACCCTTTTGGTATTGATGTTGGAGAATGGTCCCTGGTCAAGTAGTTCCTGGTCAAAAAAAGGTTGGGAACTACTGATCTACACTGTAGAATTAACACATTTTGACACCACTTTAACTGCCATTGCTCAATGCTATGGAATCATAGGAGTTGTTGTGTGATGAGGCACATGCATCCTCTAGTAGAGATGGCTAAAGATTTTGTGATTCCATAACATTGAGCCATGGCAGTTAAAGTGGTCTCAAAGTGCATTAATTTGATAGTGAAGATGCACCCTAAGCAAGCCTGCTGCTCTCATGGGGCACAGCTACACTGATCATTTAATGTAGTTTCAAACCAGTTTTGAAAAAAGTGGTTTCTCTATACAAACAGAGACCTTGAAGCGGTGGTTCTCAACCTGGGGTCCCCAGATGTTTTTTGCCTACAACTCCCAGAAATCCCAGTCAGTTTACCAGCTGTTAGAATTTCTGGGAGTTGAAGGCCAAAAACATCTGGGGACCCCAGGTTGAGAACCACTGCCTTGAAGTGACTAGCTTGACTCTGAAGGAGGTGATGGCGGCCGAGAGGGAACTCTGGTGTGGGCTGGTCCATGAGATCACAAAGAGTCGGAAGAGATTGAACGAAGAAACAACAACGCAACTATACAAACAATCACACAGGAAATTCCAAAACCAGTTTGAGGTCTGAGTGGTGATGACACAAATCAGAGTATCAATTCACATTAAGTGCTTTCTTTTTGCACACTTTTGTGGGAATTTGTTGTTTGGCCACCACAATTGGAAGCTAGCTTCAAACTGCTTTAAATGTTCAGCGTAGATGAAGTCATGGAGAGCTTGGAAGTAAGACATTACTTACAATTCTACAGTAAATTCTTTCCTAGTAAGGCACTCTTCCCTGTGCTGAATTGGCCTAATGTGAACTCTTGCTTAAGATTTTCAGACCTTCCAGCACTATAGCTAGATAGGCAACTGACATTACTATGTGAGTGACTGTCAGGATAGGCTCAGGCTGTGAGAGATGATACACCTGTCACAGGTAGGGAGGGAAATAGAGTGGTTCATTTGTGTGCAAATTAGACTTGAAACTAATTTGTCAAAGGAAATCACCTCAAAAGTCTCTTCTGTGAATCTGGATGGAAAATATCCACTGTGTACGCAAATGTATCCCGGTATATCCACTGAATATTTATTGGCTGTTCAGCATCCACATTTGAAATGCAAAGATCTGAGCATTTGACAGATTTAAATAGCGGACAAGAAGCAGGAGTTGCTTTTTTTTAAGGAAACTGACATGTAGCTGTCTAATATTTGACACTTGCTGTCATAAAATATCAGTTAATTTCAGACTATATCAGTTTCTACATAATGCTAAATCATGGTGTAATATCATGGAAATGAGCCACGTTGTGCTCATCCCTGTCCTCTTCTCTTATGCAGACATGAGAAGATTTTTTTAAAAACCCTTCCAATCTGAAACTAAGGTTAATCTTAATTTAAATGGTTGTTTCAGGTTGATTTATTTCAAATAATCAATAGTTTGTCAGCACTGGATGACTGAAAGTTTCTGGGCACAAACGTTTCTGAATTCCATAGTGAAAGACATGCTCTTGCACTGAAAGAGAGGAAGAATACACGATCCAACAGGAAACAGGATTATTCTCATCTGAGCCCGCCCAATAGAACACATGTAGCAAAACATATTTAGAAAGCAGTGAAAGTTTGATAGGAACTGACATATTGTATCTAATGTGTGATAATATTGGAGTTCTGATGTGTACCTACTTGTCAACATCTACCTATTAAGATATTAGGGCTGTGCAAAATTATCATTAGTCCTTGTAAATTGGATCAAATTCATTAAATTCGTACTTACGATACTATATTCGACATGTGGGCATGGTGTGAACCAAAAACTTAAGAATTGAAACTTGCCCAATACCTTTTTGTTCGAATTTTGTAAACCTAGGAAGCCTCCCAAAGTCAGTTTCATTTTCAGCGCAAGCAAGCAAAGCAAAGCCAAAAAGGCTGCCATTCCTCTTTGAATTAATGGCCTCTCACCATTAGGAGAGGGAAGTAGCAGGGAGAAAGCAGACTTTGCTGGGAAATGGTCTGAGAAAACAGAATTCTGGGAAATGTAGCTTGGGAAGGTGAAGAGCCCTATGCCAATGAATTCAACAGGGCCTGCCCTAAACTACATTAGCATCAGAAAATCTCAATCAGGATAGGGGAGAGATTTGTCCCTCCATAGCAGCAGCCAGCCAGAGTTCCAATAAATTGTTGAATCTGCAAAGAGGAGAACTGACTGATATCTCTAATAAGTAAATCTCTGTGCTGGGCTGGGAAGAAATCCCTAAATGGAAGTTCTATTGGTTAATATGAGAGACATTCAATGAGATAGCTGTTGTAGCTTTTTTTAAGAAAAAAATTGTCAAAACTTTAAAAAGTCCCTAAAATCAGTAGATGTATGAATATTTCTGAAAGTTGGGGGAAGTATCCCGTTATCTTGTGTCATTGTATAGAAACTTCAAGGAGATGGCTCTTGTTTTTTTAAAAAAATGTTGTTTATAAAAACTTTTGTGAAAATTCTCCAAAAATCCGTGGATAGGTGAAACGTTTTGAAACTTGATAGGCCAACAGTGGTAAATGTGTTCTACCAATGTAGCAAGTTTCACCCCAAACTGTAAAAATGAGGAAGAAAGGAGCCCCTGGAGTTTCCCCATTTGTGCAATTACGATAATGAAAAGGAACAATTTTTTGTTTCTCTCATTATAGTAATGAAATTTTCATTAACGAAACATTAGAAACACTTTAGAAACAAAATGCTGCCACCCCCTAATTTTGTAATGATTTTGAAACTTTTTTTCATTGATCACACAACACTATAAGTCTTAGTGGTTCTCAACCTGTGGGTCCCCAGGTGTTTTGGCCTATAACTCCCAGAAATACCAGCCAGTTTACCAGTTGAAAGCCAAAACATCTGGAGACCCACAGGTTGAGAAGACATGTGCTTTCACAAAGGTGAGTCTTCTTGTGGAGAGACTAGCATAATAATAATAATAATAATAATAATAATAATAATAATAATAATACTGTAGCACAAGTCAGTCAAGGTGGTCCCAGTGGTGATTGGCACACTGGATGCAGTGTCTAAAGACCTTGGCCTGCACTTAAACACAATCGGCGCTGACAAAATTATCATCTGCCAGCTGCAAAAAGCCACCCTACTGAGATCTGCACGCATTATTCGCTGATACATGACACAGTCCTAGACACTTGGGAAGTGTCTGATGTGTGATTCAATACAACAGCCAGAAGAGTGTCTGCTGTGGACTCATCTTGTTGTGTTTCAAATAATAATGGAGATAGCAATAACTCCATAACAAGGTGTAGCCAAGTTGTCATTTGGTGGCCATCATTTCTGAGGGTGAACTTCTCCATAATAAGTGAGTTGGTCCTTCCGGGGCTTTACTAAACAACTAATCAACCTAATAGAGCCTACCAAAGTTGATACTACTTGTGTAACCTTTGAGAAGCCACAGTCACCTCTGTACCACAATGATGCACTGGAGTAGGACTTTGAGTAGTATCTGATAATACTTCCAATAAGGCTTAGTACATTTTAGGCAAACTTCAGCAAGGGCTATGCCAAAACAACACACACTTTGATGCACAGCACTGACAGAACATCTTTGCCAAAGAAGGACCATTTTGGCATAATCAACAAACTAAGGTAGAAACAATTACTGGAAAGAGTTCTGTGCTTGAACTCTTGCCTTGGAACTGCAGAGCATACTCGGATCTCACAAGATATAGGCCAAGAGCCGCTGAATAGTATGGCTTTATGCGTGAGTGTAACTTATCATATGTCATCTTGAGCATCGTTTCATCAGAAGATGGGATACAAACCTTTTAAATAACTAAATCATTTAATCACAAAGCCAGGAAGTTGCAAATGTACTGTATGTACTCGAGTATAAGCCTAGTTTTTCAGCTCTTTTTTTAGGCTGAAAAAGTCCCCCTCAGCTTATACTCGAGTCAAGGCTATTTATTATTTTACTCTGTTATTATTGTTATTATTATTATTATTTGAAACACAAAAAGATTAGTACACACAGCAAACAAGGTTACTCTTCTGACTGTTGTATTGGATTCCCAAATGTGTGCAGATCCCAGTAGGGTGGCCTTCTGCAGCTGGCAGCTGGTAATTTTGTCAGCGCCAATTGTGTTTAAGTGCAGGCGAAGGTCTTGAGGCACTGCACCCAGTGTGCCGATTACCACTGGAACCATCTTGACCCAGAGTCTTTGCAGTTCGATGATGATGATGATGATTATTATTATTATATTTATTATTTTACTTTATTGTTGTTACTGTTATTACACTCATTACTTTATTATTATTATTTTATTACATTTCTATTATTTTACTCTATTATTACTGGAAGGATACATAAACACATTGATATTGAAGAAGATTAGAATAATGGTTTAATCAGAGCTGGGCAGTCTTATCTTAACTTACAGTTTTATGTAAATATTCAAAAACATTAGCCCACTGATGCCTCATTTAAAGTAATTATATGGGTATCTATTTTTATTTTGAAATGTACCAGTAGCTGCTTTATTTCCCACCCTTGGCTTATACTCGAGTCAATAAGTTTTCCCAGTTTTTTGTGGTTAAAAGCCTCGGCTTATATTCGGGTCAGCTTATACTCGAGTATATACGGTATATGTCTCATTTCAATTCTCAAATTTTAGCTGCAATTTAAAGACTGGTGATTATAACAAAATACTGCACAAATATTGAATTTGAAAAAGTATTTGTTTTTGACACTTTTTTATTGCAGCTCTAATGCAGATTCCAAATCACCAGGAAAAGGAGCAGTTGTTACTTTGGGGTGGGTTGGGGGCATGCTTTCTGCTAGGGCTGACTTTCCAAAGGTTGCTAACTTGAACAAACCTTGGATGTATAGATATTTGAATAAGTATGCAGAACCTGATGGTAGCTTCCAAGTGCATAATTTGCTTGAATGGTTTTACAGCCCATTATTGCTTCTCTGAAGGGATGACTCTGCAATGTACTGTTTGCACGGTATATTGTTGCCTCTGAATTCAGTGGAATCTAACAGCAGGAGAATTACCGCTGATGTGGCTAGCGACCTGTGAAACTGAGTGTCATCAGTTCAAGGGGAACTGAGACCTCAGAAGGAGAGTGAATTTTCCAGAGACGAAGGAGAAAAATTGGAGTGAAATAACTCTGATATTTGTATGTGTGAATAGGGAAGCAGTGCTCTGTCCTCAAGATTTAGTCTCCATAAATCTAAGTTACCCCAGTTGCAGTAAATCTGACTCTATTCACTTCCAGCAAGTGATTGCTGGCAAGATTCTCTGTGAATATGTGTCTTGCTCTGCCAACTGATTTACTGAAAGCTTTAATAGGTCGCCTCTGCAGATTGTTTTTCCCAGAATGCTCAGCTTATGGAAGAAGATAAGAGGGTAGCAGGGAGATAAAGAAGGTGATTAAAATGTTGAAAATAGAATCTGAATTTTTACTATGTGCATTTGGTCAGATCCAGACTTTTCGTATTCACAGGGGCGGCTCAACCCATTACGCAAAGTAAGCATTTGCTGTATAGTTGATTTTGCCCAGGGGCGCTCTTGGGGGAAAATAGACCTTGACATATGCAAGTTGTCGTTACTGGGGTGTATAGTTCACCTACAATCAAAGAGCATTCTGAACTCCACCAATGATGGAATTGAACCAAATATGGCACACAGAACTCCCACGACGAACAGAAAATATATATCAGTGATTGGTTGGGGAGGGGGGATACTGTTTGCTTACCATTGAAAATTACCTAGGGCCGCCTCTGAGTATTCATTCTACTTTTTGTTTCCGTTGTTAAAGTACACTGTACCTTTTCACATCACAGATGAAGAGAGTCAATGTGAACTCTTGTAAATGGACTCATTGAAGATAATAAGTGCAACCTATAGTATTTAAATGCGGAAACAATCTGTCTTATCTGAAGATCAGTTGTTGAGGATCAATAACAGGAGAGGACTGCTGCCTTCATGATTTGTATATGGGTAATGTGGAGGCTGTCGGTTGGCTGCTGTGGGAAACAGGATGCTGAGCTAGATCTAAATGGGCATTTCATCTGATCCAGCAGAACTCTATTCATTTCTTCTTCTCACAGACAGGTGGCATAAGGCATTAAAGGTTTAAACACAGGAACGTAATGTTCTTTCATTGTAAACCAGTGGTTCCCAACCTGTGGTTCGTGGATCACCACTGATCCGCAACAATGAAAATATGGTCTGCGGCCTCACCATTACTACACCGTTGCCTTGAAACCACGTGGCAGATAGAACGACTGGTCTTGTGAAATCCTTTTATAGTGTCGAGGAAATGGGGATGTTGGGAGGGTTGAGGCTGACTACCCATGAAAGATTACTACTACCACATCAACTCTAGATTATGGTTTTCTGTGGGTGAGCAGATGGTGATTAGTGGATGGCATATGTTCTTTATCAGAAACTAGAGCTGATGTGGTCTATCCAATGCCATTTTCCAAATCAGCACCCAAAATACACAAACCAAACCTAAAGTTGACCAAAAACTGATTTGTAACCCTTTTGGTATTACTGGTCCCTGGTCAAAGTTGCCCTGGTCATGTGGTCCCTGATTAAAGGAGACCTTTGTCAAATGGTCCTTGATCAGGTGGTCCCTAGTTAAAAAAGGTTGGGAACCACTGCTGTAAACAAGAAATTATAATACAAAAATGTTAATATTTAAACATCACAATTGTGAAGCTAAGCAGGTGAACTTTGGTAAGTACTTGGAAGGGAAAGTGCCAGAGAATACCAGCTTCTGTAGGCTATATTCAGGGAAAGCGATGGCAGACTTCTGAATGATTTTTTTCAAGACAGTCACATGAAAGGGTTGCCATAAATTGGAATCAGCTCAAAGGAATATAACAACAAAATGTTAGGTGCCTTTGCTTCCAAGCAGGTTTTCTATATGAAGTATGTAATGTACTGGGAGCTGCTGAACTTGCTGACCGAAAGGTCACCGGTTCAAATCCAGGGAGCGGGGTGAGCTTCCACTGTTACCCCCAGCTTCTGCCAACCTAGCAGTTAGTGAGTAGATCAATAGGTACCACTCCGGTGGGAAGGTAATGGCTCTCCATGCAGTCATGCTGGCCACATGACCTTGGAAGCGTCTACAGACAACGCAGGCTCTTCAGCTTAGAAATGGAGATGAGCACCAACCTCCAGAGTCAGACACGACTCAACTTAATGTCAGGGGAAAACCTTTACTATAAGGTATTGATTTGCGCCATGGATTCTAAATATACTACTTTGTAATTGTTTGGCACTGGCAATCTGACCATGCGCCAGAACTCAAAATGATGACAGCTTATAATAATCAATCAATGTATTTATTGTACAAATGGAATGGCAAAGTAAAAGAGAGGCTTTGCCTGCGACATTTAGAATACAGCATGAGATTTTTCAACATAATGGAAGAACTCTAGGCAGTAATTTATTAAGCAAAGCTTAAATGGCTTCAGCATTAACAATCAATACTCAGAGGTCAACAAATAGTCTGTAGTCCCTACTCTGAAGCATTCATTAATGTAATGGTCCATTATATTGAATATTACTTGGATCACCCCAACTGATATTAACCTATTTTTTAACAAAGTTGTCAAAAAGTTTTATTCATATTGCCAAGATATACACTATTTTCCTTCCCCAGGTGCAAGAAGCAATAAAGCAGAACATCTCGAGTTACGTTAGGTCTTAAGAATTTGCACAGAAAGTTCTGGGGGTCTTGGGGTTCCTTGAAAGCTTATTTTGCCTTCTTCAGACAGAAATGGTGGGTGAGGTTCCTTTTGCTTCTTTTATGCATTTATAACCCACCTATCAACAGGTGCCCATGTTGGTTTACTCAAACCGATTAAACATTTTAAAATACAGACTGACTTAGCACAAACAATTATATTAAATATAGTAGTATAAATACATTTGGTGGAGATAAAAGTCATTTCAAAAGTGAGAATGAATAAAGACCTCGGGCTCATACAACACATTCCTATGCAAGTCCACTCAGAATTAGGCCATGTTGAGTTCAAAGAGGTTACTTCCAGGTAAGTGAGAACAAAATTGCTTCCTGAATGTTGGTCTGATCTTTGTCTGCTGCAACATGCAACTGTAGGTGATGTATCCTCCAACAACTGTAAACTGGAGCATCTCTGGGCACACAATATCATAGTGTGTCAAGATGGCAATGGGTATAGATGAGGAAAAACCGACAAGCTAAAAGAGGTTGCAGCTACTTGCTTTTGTCTTGTCCTTTTGGGAAGGATGAATTCCCCTCCTCTTCTCTCCTCTTTGAACTCAGTTTCCACTAACTGAAGTAAGCCCAGTGTTAAGTGATTTCAGCTACTTCAAGAATCGTGGGTTTGGAGCCCAACGTATCCAGCTCCCAAAGGATCAAATGAGCCACAGATGGGATGGAGGCAAATATCAAAGGTTTTGTTCTTCTTTAACCAAAGAGAGGATTCCAGCAAAGTCTGCACTCAAAAGACTGACATACCACAGTTACGAGGACATAGGTTTATTTATATTGGCAGCTATTTGTAATATTGAAACTTTGCCACACTGGTCGCTGATTGGTCCAGGTTATTAATGGCTAGGATCCGCTCCCTAATAGGTTGAGGAATACCACCTGTCTCTCTCACTGAGTGTTTCAGGGTATGAGAGGAAATTTAATAAACATTCATTGGCCGATTTGAAGTCTAATGGCTGTTCTTGGTCCACCCAGGGAAGGGGTGTGTGGGGGAAGGAATGTGACTGGATGGAGATAATGAGATTTGATGGCTCTGTTCCTGTCTGGCAAGAATGGGACAATGGGTTTGGGCTGACTCTACAATGGGTGCCAAGGGTAGTTATTATAGCTTTGATGGGTATCCCAGGTAGGAGGTCCAATTTAGTGATTGGAATGAAAAAATGTTCCCAGGAAGAAAATGAGATAAAATCTGGAAAAGCCCTGCGGCTCTTCCTGAGCCCATTATGTATCTGGCAGGACACTGTGAAGGGATTAGGTTTTCCCTTAGACTGAAAGTCCTTGGGTTTGGAATAAGGAGGTATTTGTGATGCTGTGCATCCCCTTGCACAAACCTGTCTGGCCCCTACGATCTTCAGGCCCTTCTCTCAGTCCCACCTCCATCTCAAGTTCGGTTGGAGGGAATGAGAGAGAGGGCCTTTTCTCTCGGTGGCTGCCCCACAACTCTGGAACTCCCTGCCCAGGGAAGCCAGAATGTCCCCCTCCACACTGTCCTTCAGGCGGCGGGCTAGAACCTTTTTATTCAGACAGATTTTTAAAGATGAAGAAGATGTTTGAGATCTAGTCAGGGGTTCTGTGGTTTTTAACTGATTGCTTTAGTGCTGTCTGTATTTAATTGTATGTTAATGTTTGTATATTTGTATATTTAAAATTGTATACTAATGGTTTCATGTTAAGCCACTTGAGTCTCCTTCAGGAGAGAGAAAGCTGGTATAATAATAATAGTAATAATAATAATAATAATAATAATAATAATAATAATAACAACAACAACTTTACTGGCATAAAATTGTTTTTTAAAAGATAGAAAAGTTAATAGCATAAAGGACAAAGCATACACCCCAGTTTTCTCCCTGAGA
Organism: Anolis sagrei ordinatus; assembly: GCF_025583915.1. Classification (NCBI taxonomy): domain Eukaryota; kingdom Metazoa; phylum Chordata; class Lepidosauria; order Squamata; family Anolidae; genus Anolis; species Anolis sagrei. The sequence goes on from NW_026847660.1 coordinate 79,781,174, forward strand.
TTAATTGCATATTAAAAGCCTGTTTAAACAGAAAAGGCTTTGCCTGCTGGCAAAGGGAAAGCAAGTAGGGGGGCAACCTAGCAATCTATCTATGTAATGCCACATCATGCTTTTATTCTATAGAGCAGGGATCCTCAAACTAAGGCCCGGGGGCCGAATACCTGGCCCTCACTCAGAGTCAACCTAAGTCTGAAAAAATTGAAAATACACAACAACAATCCTATCTCATCAGCCAAAAGCAGACTCACAATTCCTATTGAAAAACTAATAAGTCTATATTTGTAAATATTGTTCTTCATTTTAATTATGGTATTGCTTTTAAGTGTTTTTTGCACTACAAATAGGATATGTGCAGTGTGCATAGGAATTCATTAATTTTTTTTTTACAAATTATAATCCGGCCCTACAACAATTTGAGGGACTGTGACCTGGCCCTCTGTTTAAAAAGTTTGAGGACCCCTGCTATCGAGAAACAGAGAAGTAGGTGCCTGGTAAATCTCTCTTGAAAAGACAGGTAGCTCTTCCCAGGAACACCCTTTGCTTGGATCAGAGCACACTGCTTGCAAAAGTAATCCGGTTGCACTTGTTAATCCACAAGGCACTGGGAGGGAGGCCCAGGTTATGTTGCAAGGTAGGACGTGTGCAATAGCAGAAGGCATGATCATTCAGTGTAATGACAATATAGTCAAAGGAAAAATCCTAGTCTTCCTAGAATGTGAAGAGTAAGTTTCAAGCTTCTAAAGCTCCTTCTATGTTTCATATTATTCAGTGCTTCTCCTTCCTGATGTTCAGACTTTTATCTAAAGGAGTAAAGTCAGCCCTGCACATACAAGGAGAGAGAGCGTGCGCCTGTAGCACCTATAGTACCTATCTCATCTAGAGGAAGAATCAGCTTTAGCAAAGCATTAAACCCAATCTCCTCTACAGATGGAAGGGAAAGGATTGCAGAAAGAGTGGTATCTTAATTCTGATGCTTTTAATCTAGGTCTTAATGCAGTGCCTAAAATGATGGGAAGAGGAGCCTGGGAAGTCCCCCCACCCATAATGGGCCGGGTGCTTCCTTAAACTAATCGCTGAAACCCAGGCTCCCTTGAAAAGAAGAAAGGAAAGGGTCCCAGGAATGGAAAGGGGAGCCTTGTAAGTTCCTCATTGCCGCCAAAGGGTGGGATCAAGCTTATTTATTGGGTGAGGACTGAAAAAGGCTATCCAGCTACCCACCCGTTTTCAGGAAGCACACAAAAAGGGATATGGGAGTCTACCAGAATCCGTCCAGCAAAAATGGATTGAAGTTCAACTGAAATGCACAAGGCTAACAGAAATCACCATGAAAGTGAAAAACTATTATATATATATTCCAGCACAACTCTATGCTCATCCTCTGCTAGAGGCTGATCACAGAATCACATTGAAGGACCTAGAAATTCCAAGGGACATGTTTTCTCTAAAACTCTATAGGTCGTCCAGCATGACTGGAGAAAATGGACCACAGAGTCATATTGTAGAACATAGAGATTCCTAGAAAGAGCATTTTCAATCAAACCCATGAATAATCAAATCCACAAAAGTTAAAATTGCAAATGTGAAGGGACAACTTTATTTCAATTTCTGTGTATGTTCCATGCATACTGAAATAACATTCAAGGTTTCTTACTTTCTTGTTTAATCCCTTCTTGCTTCTTGCTCTATCTCCTCCAATGTATTTTCCCACATTTTGATAGTGGACTAAAACTTACATGTGCTCCTTTCTATTTCAATAATAGCTTTTAATAACCTATTCAATTTCATTAGGTCTACTCTAAATATGACTATGTCCATTGAAAATAAAACTACATTGTGTTGCAAGCTCAAATGCAATGTTTACATCCTCTGAAGATGCCAGCCACAGATGCAGGCCAAACATCAGGAGAAAATGCTGCTTGAACATGGCGAAATGGCCTGGAAACCACACAACACTCCAATGCTTACATCACCTCCCTGAATACCGGAGATCATGTATCTCAGCCAGCCTGAAGCCAAGTGACATATACAAACCTGCTTGGATATCAGAGGCTTGTTTTCCTTGTGAAAAAAAAATTCTGTTGTCATAGAAACAGTGATGAGATGATCCAAGAATGTGCCATGTGCAATTCACAAAGAAGACACGGACATGAACATATTTGAGGCATAATTCCCTTCATTTTGTTTCACTTCACCATTACCCAAGGGATCTCTCCAGTGCTTTTTGGCACCTTAAAAGCTGGACTCTCAGCAGTGTCACAAGATGGGCACAGACACTTGCCACACAGACTGGACTGATGTCAAGTGATCAACACTTAATAGGGATGTATTGCCCGAAAAACTGATATATGGTGAGTTTCATTTCAAAATGAGCATACATGCGAATGCAACAAACCATTGTGAGTCTAGTAGGTCAGGCAGTCTGCAGGAGTCAGTCTTTCTAGCGTAAGAGCCATGTAGTCAGTATCCGTTGTCACTAGGGATGACTCATGTGCTTTGATTTATGAGTAGAATTATAAACACTGGCAAAAGCAATAGTTAGTGTTCAATGCGGAGACTGAACCCATCAGAATTGGGACATAACTTTATCCAGAAGGGAGTGTGTGGGTAACAGCTTGCACTTGAAGAATTCCACCAGAATATTGATTCCTTCCTTAGCAGAAACTAAGGGACTATGTTCCTAGCTGAGAATAAATATTAAATACAATAAATCACCTTAAATCAGAAGCAAAATTGTGGGAGTTTTAGAACTCCACAAAAAAAAGTGGCACAGAGAAAGTTAACATATTGGACTCAGTAATAGAATACAAAACTTTATTATGGTCACTGACCAGGACAAAGTGGGGCACAGTATCAAAGTGCTATAACTGTATAGCATGAAACCAAAGGCTCAACAGTAGGCCTTTGTGATCTGAAACTTACCTACAGTTTCCCTAGAATGAATTTGTCCAATATTATTTTCTCAGGATTACACTATAGAATATGGAGCCCCCAGTGGTGCAGCAGGTTAAACTGCTGAGCTGCTGAATTTGCTGACTGAAAGGTCAGTGATTCGAATCTGGGGAATGGGGTGAGCTCCCACTGTTAGCCCCAGCTTCTACCAACCTAGCCAACCTAGCCATTCAAAAGTATGCAAATGTGGGTAGATCAATAGGTACCACTCTGGTGGGTAAAGGTGCTCTATGCAGTCATGCCAGTCACATGGTCTTGGTGGTGTCTATGGACAATGCCGCTTCTTCGGCTTAGAAATGGAGATGAGCACCACCCCCCAGAGTCGAACACGTCTAGACCTAATGTCAAGCGGAAAGCCTTTACTTTTACACTATAGAATAAATTTTAACTACCTTGGCTCAAAGCTATGGAATCCTGGGATTTGTAGTTTGGTGTGGGCGGCAGAGATGACTAAAGACCTTATAAAACTGTTGTATCAAATCCTGGGTTCATTGCCAGCATGACAGCTTCAAGGGTTCCAAGTCAAGACATGCAAAGATGAGGGCAGAATCAGAAGTCGCCTATAATTGCTTCATTGATCAAAGAAGGATGCCAGGGGAGAGAGTCCCAAATTGGACATGCCTCCATTCACAGGCATCAGTATTTTGTGGACTTTCAAAACAATAGACTTTGTTCTGATTGGCACAAAGTTACAATCCGTTCTCTCTTTGGTGTGACGTACATTTATTGCTGTCATATTTTACAGCTGTGATTGACAGGTTGTGTATGGTGGGAACTTTAATAAATCCTTCCTGGAGAAAACAGAATTTGTTGCTTTGCTGATGTCCTTCCTCCTTCTGCAGGGTGAGCAAAATGGATGTTGGTCTATAGCAATGATCCTTAATAGGTTATCTGGGAGGAATAGTCTTTAGATGATGGGATTTCCTGGTCCCCCTCAATGGGACAATGGGGAGCTGGGATGATGAGCTTTCAGATCACCTTAGATGGGATTTATTCTGTCCCTTAATGATCAGTTGCCTGCTGATTTATTATTGACATTCCAATCTATTGTGCTCAGATCAGTGGCTGGATGATGAGGAAGTTACTGGTGATCTGTGCCGATTGTGATGTTAGTGAGAAGGTGGGAAGGCTTCCCAGTGGGAGGTTTCCTGTTTCTGATGTCAAGCAGAGGAATCAAAAGACCATCCATCCAAATCTCATTTTTGGGGGCTCCAGCTTCTGGGTCTGGGCTTTTGTACAACAAAAACACAACTCCCAAGATTACATGGGATTAACCCATGGCAATCAAGGTATTGTATTAATTATATCTTGTAGAAGCCCATCGGTGGAAATGATGTTATTCTATTTGCATAATGAATGACATTTTCCAAGGACATTAATACATATTTAGATACATGCTGACATGGGTTTTTTGAGTATTATGCCATTCTTTTACCAATCCCTAGGTGTCAAAAACCCACCAAACAACAATGAAAAATAATTAGTTAAAAAGCACAAACTACTCTTTAACACTTCAGCAAGTACAGGCAACAAATTATTTTTCAGGCACCTCAAGAAATACTAGGAGCAAATTACCTTTTAAAAGGCAATATTTCAAGCTCTATTTCTCACATATAAATGTCTTATATAATACTCCAAGTGGCTTTTAAAAGACCGCTAAGAGACTTGCACTCTTAAAATGCTGTAAAGTTCTGAGAGTGCCTTGGACTGCGAGAAGATCCAACCAGTCCATCCTCCAGGAAATAAAGCCCAACTGCTCATTGGAGGGAAGGATACTAGAGACGAAGTACTTTGGCCACATGATGAGGAGACAGCAAAGCGTAGAGAAGACAATTATGCTGGGGAAAGTGAAAGGTAAAAGGAAGAGGGGCCGACCAAGGGCAAGATGGATGGATGGCATCCTTGAAGTGACTGGACTGACCTTGAAGGAGCTGGGGGTGGTGACGGCCGACAGGGAGCTCTGGTGTGGGCTGGTCCATGAGGTCACGAAGAGTCGGAGACGTCTGAACGAATGAACAACAACAAGAGACTTGCAAAACATCTGTTGGTGTTGTTTATCCGAAGCATTAATTTTCCCAGCTCCAAGCTCTCCACAAGTAGGTCTGGGAGGAATGTGAACTTAAAGAATGGCTGGATATGGAATTCCTTCCTTCCTGAAAAATTCTCTAAGATATGAAACACACATCTAGATAAAGGAAGAGGTAAAGGTTTCCTCTTGACATTAAGTCTAGTCTAGTCCAAATTTGGGGGTGGTGCTCATCTCTATTTCTAAGCCAACAAGCCGGCGTTGTCCATAGATGCCTTCTAAGTCATGTGGCCAGTATGACTGCATGGAGCACTGTTACCTTCCCATTGAAACAGTACCTATTGATCTACTCACATCATGCATGTTTTCGAATTGCTAGGTTGGCAGAAGCTTGGGCTAACAATGGGAGCTCAACCCGTCCCGCGGATTTGAACCATTGACCTTCCAGTCAGCAAGTACTGCAGCTTAGCAGTTTAACCTGCTGCACCACCACAGCCCCTCTTTTTTTTAACCCACGTCTACTTTTCTTTAAAATGCTGTACTAGTATAAATTATTATGGGTAAATTGCATGCACACCCATTATTTGCATTCAGCTAAGTCCAGCAGGGTCATTATGCACTCCTTTCTGTCAGTATAGCTTCAAGTGTGTCTGTTATCTGTCTGTACTTGTTTGATGACCGATGCTCCTAGGTTCTCTATTGTTATGGCTTCCAGTTCTCACATCCTTTTACAGTGTATATCAGTGATCTCTATTTGCGAGGAATAGGTTTCAAGGATTCCTAAATCGCCTCAAGTAGTATGTGTTCCAGTCCTATATCAGTAAATATATCAGTCCTATATCAGTCCTATATCAGAGGGTGAATCCAGCAAAGACGGAGATCCTATGGCTGGGTGGACCGGGCAGTGGGGACATCCATCTGCCCACCCTGGATGGCGAGGCGTTACGCCCGTCATCATTGGTAAAGAGTCTGGGAGTCCTTTTGGACCCTCTGCTGACGATGGAGGCCCAGGTCTCCGCCGTTAGCAGAACCACCTTTTTTCATCTGCGGCAGGCTAGACGGCTGGCCCCCTACCTGTCCAGGGACGACCTAGCTACGGTGATCCAGGCTACGGTCATCTCAAGACGACTACTGTAACGCCCTCTACATTGGCCTCCCTCTGTCGGTGATCCGGAAGCTTAAGTTGGTACAAAATGCAGCTGCTCGGCTTCTTGCGGGAATTCCGATGAGATGCCACATAACACCAATCTTACTACAGCTGCATTGGTTACCAATTGAGCACCGGATCACTTTCAAAGTGATGGTACTCACCTTTAAGGCCTTGCATGGTCTGGGGCCAATGTATCTGAGGGATCGTCTCACCCCTACCAACCCCAGAGATCCCTCCGTTCTGAGGACCAAGATCTATTGGAGATCCCCAATGTCAAGACCTTGCGTCTAGCGGCAACCAGACGCAGAGCCTTCACAGCAGTGGCGCCATCAGTCTGGAATTCTCTGCCACCTGAGGTTCGTGCCCTGCGGGACTTACCAGCTTTCCACAGGGCATGTAAGACATACCTGTTTCCGACAGGCTTTTAATGTTTGATACTGTTGTTTTTAAATGGTTTTAAATTGCTTTTAAACTTTGTTAGATTTTAGCTATTCTTGTAAGCCGCTCCGAGCCCCATGCATTACTGAAACCATATTACACCATTATTATGCACTGGCTGCCAATTCATTTCCAAGCCCAGTTCCAAATTCTTCAACTCCTCTCCAATCAGATTTGATGGCTTTGACTCCAGAGTCTGCAACCAGGAAATTGAACAACCTCAAAGAAGTGGAGAGAATAGGCAAGGATAGATTAAGAATGGATCTTTTTTCAAAAGAGTGAAACTCTCAATTTGTCAGTGTGTGTACAGCGAGGTGAGAATTCTAGTTTATGGTCCTCTGGATCATCCGCTCCTTGCCCTGCTTGTTTCTGTTATTTGCTCAAAAGTTGGGAGGAGGCTATTTTACCGTTACACAATCTTGAAAAGATTTCCCCCCCCCCCCCCATCTCGGTTGAACTTTGTGTTAGTTTCACATCAAATTAGAGAAAATAAAGGTCTTAGTTGTGGTTAGAAACTTGGGAGATAAGGGTTCAAGTCCCAACTTGAGCAAAATAAATAAATAAATCATTGCATGATTTTATGCCAGTAATGCACTGTCAGTCTAATGTACTTCACCAGGATGGTGAAAAGATAAAGTAAGAAAAGAGCTGGTTATTCCACCCTGGTCTACTGGAAAAAAGGCAGGATGAACATTTTTTAAAATGATTAATCAGCTATGATTCTGGATGGTGATGATGACCCTAGTAGCATTGTACACCCCCTTTTGTAATGAACATACAAAGATACTTGAAGGAAAGTCAGTTCCTTTGCTGGATTCATATCATATGATATAATGTATTTCTTAATAAACATAATGTACATTTTGAAGGAATCCTAAACTGCTAGAATATAGAAGGATGGATCATAAAATGCTTGGCTGAACACTGAATTCATTCTATGTGTGGTTGCTTTCTTTATGAATCAAGTTATTGCCAATGTACAGTAAAATTTATTTATTATTTATTTATTTACTTTATTTGTATACCGCTGTTCTCAGCTGTGCTGTCACACGCTGGGCCTGTGCATTAGACTGTACACAGGACATAAATTCTCTGTGCCCAACGGGATGCCGGGGCTGCCTCAGATTAAAGGCCCTTAGATTCCCCCAAACAGAGTCTTTAGAATGCTTAAAGTAAATCCAACAAAGTTCTTTATTGATGAAAACAAACAGGTGCTTTCAAGCTTTCTCAGTTCTCTCAAACTTGTCCGCAGGGAACAGGCACTATCTTCTTAACTATAATTAACTAAAGGGGAAATCCTAGCTTCTAATCTGGGCAGTCTGTACTTGCCTCTGTTGACGTGGAGCCCCTGCACCCGGTACCAACTGCGTCTGGCTTCCGCGAGTGACCCTTGCCCCAACAGAGCTTTGTAGACCTCCAGGGAAAAAGAAGGAGTTCAGGTTGCTGTGATGGCCGGCTGGAGTCCCTCAGCCAAGCTGTGGCTGTATGTCTCCTGGCCAAGCCGTAGGGCTGTATAACCCCGGCCAAGCTGTAAAAGACGAAGCTTTTCTACAGGAGCCACTTCGTTCTATGTCCTGTGCGAAAGGCTTCTCTGTGAGAACTAACTCAAAATGGCTTTGTTCCCTCCAAAACTCAAAAAGAGGCGGGATCAGGGAACCTAACTATAACTGGCAGGTGGCTTACCCTATAAATGCAAATTATGACAGGAAACCCCTGCTACAAAATCCCAAGCATGGGATTGCACACAAACATGCAAACACAGCAAATAAATCTGGAGCTCCTGGAACAGCTGTTCCAGAACATCAGCCCTTAGGCGACTCACAGCGGTTAACAACAAGAACAGCAAAAATTCAATGCTACAATAACATGGAATAAAAAACAGTTAACATCATAACACATTATACAATAATATACAATTAACAGCAATAGCCATTCACTAGCGTATTCTGTATTCATTGAGCATACATTTCAAGGCCCCTTGTGGATACCTGAAATGGTGGATAATAGCAAACCCTATATTTTGATTATACTTGGGCTGGAAGCATACCATAGAATTGGATTAGATGACCATGTGGATATCAAATCCACTGATAAAGGTGAGCATACTGTATAGGACAAAAACATTATAAGGTATTTAAAAAAAATGATATGACTATCATACATCATCGGAACGTCATATACTTAACCAAAATTTCCAGATATCTAATTGTTCTGGCCCCATGCAATCTTAACTACTTGGAAGGTGAACTGGCTACAAAGAGGACAGATCAGAGACTATATAGTTGAATCAAACAAGAATTTATCAATTGACAAGAACTGTAGACTTTCTCTGCTCCTAAGTCTCACTATAAAGTCTTTATGAGGAGAGGTAAAGTCTTTGAGAGATAGACACAGTTCTGGCAGAACTGAGGCTCTTGAATCTTTATTTCTTCTTATTGTCTCTTTCTTATATGGTGTTCAACTGTCTCTAATATGGTCTCAATATTTAACTCTGACTGGACTTGAATACAGATCCGACTGGACTTGAATACAGCTCATACAGCTCTGACTGGACTTGAATACAACTCATACAGCTCCAACTGGACGTGCTATTTGTAGACCTTCCAGCCTTCCTCTCTCTTCAACCTTCAGTCACGAAGAGGCTGACTCTTCCAAGAACCAGAAGTGCCTTTGTTGAGTCTCTGCCCCAAGGGGATTCTTAAAGGAGCAGGGCAATGAAGACTTCAAATGCAAAGAGGCTGTTTAGATGGACACTCCAGAAACTGCACATAAAATATTAATCCCTCGAACAAAAAGGACTTAACTAGGGGTAAACACTGAGGGTCTTCAGGGGGCACAACACTAATTACTATGAGTACAAGGTATTATTTCTGCTTCTGTCATCACACCAGTAGTAATTAAATGATATAAAAGCATATTGCATTGGAACTACATGAGAATTTTTAATATGTTGCACCCATTAGATGTGCAATATTACCAGTGAAGCATGGAATGTAGATGTAGAGAAGTTCTTACACCACAACTACAGTATATTGAGTTATACAAAGTTTGGGGGAGTTTCATTTCTTGAATTACAAGTCCCATCATCCCATGCAATCTCAGTTTGCTTGATGACATCAACAGTGGACATATCCAAATTCTCAGGATCTCAGATTCTGCTGACCTGACAACCCTACTTGTGATGCCACCAAATAGGTTATATTGACACTTATTACAGTCACCTTCAAAATTTGAATGATTGTGTATCGTAATTTGATCATGCTCAGTTTTAAGGTCTCATGTGTTTGAAGGGTTGCCAACAATTGTGTTGTTGATGGCTGTGCAATGAAAAGATAAAGAACCATAAAAAATAGGTCTGGGGCCTTGAGACTGCCATCACTGGACATTGGCTTGCTATTTTTCTTTTGATGCCCAGGCAAACAGATAATCTCTTCACAGTCTTTTCCATTATAGTAAGATGCATTTGTTTGTGCTACTATTGTTAACTGCTGCTGTTTTATCTATAATTGCACAGAAACATACATTACTATATACACGTTTTACAAATGGTTCTATTTCAGTTATAGTGATTTTTTCTACATTTGAAATTATGTATATACCCATGTGCATATGAAATTTTTATGCAGATCTTCTCTGTCCATGGGAAGGGGGTGGTGTGTATATGATTAGCCTATTCCATATGATAATTCATCCAGACTGGATGAGCTTGCTGAGACGATACAGTATGGATGGTTCAGTGACAGTAATTACATTCATGCAAATTTCCAAGGCTCCTCACTGCGAACAATGAAAGGATCCCCTCAGGCCTTCACGATGTATGCAAAAATAGTGCTTCAGTTTTCTTGAAGGTTACATAGGGAAATATATCATCAGATAGGGGGCGGAGGAATGGCTTTTTAGCATTTATTTCACAATAGAGTCCCCGAGATAATTATTTCCAGCTAGAAGCCTGGTATTCTGCATTTCCTTCTTTGACATATTGTCAACACACAGGCTTCTTAATAAAAAGCATAGGTTTTGCATACATGTTAACAATTAGATTTTCAAAAAATTGGCAAAGATCCCAGATCTCAGATGAATCAGAAACATAACGGACCTTGTGGGTTCTATAAAGGATTCTGGAAAAGTCTGCAAATTGAATTACCGTATATACTCAAGTATACACCGGGTTTTTCAGCCCCTTTTTTTGGCTGAAAAATTCCCCCTTGGTTATACTTACTATTACATTTATATTACTTTACTCTATTATTTTATTACATTTATTACTCTTATCATTATTACATTTATTAAAAAGGTAAAGGTAAAGGTTGTCCCCTGACTCTGGGGTGTGGTGCTCATCTCCATTTCTAAGCCGAAGACCTGGTGTTGTCGGTTGTCTGTAGACACCTCCAAGGTCATGTGGCCAGCATGACTGCATGGAGCGCTGTTACCTTCCCGCTGGAGCAGTACCTATTGATCTATTGATCTACTTACATTTGCATGTTTTCGAACTGCTAGGTTAGCAGAARCTAGGGCTGACAGCGGAAGCTCATGCCACTCCCCGGAATCGAACCTGCGACCTTTCATTCAACAAGCTCAGCAGCTCAGCGCTTTAACCCACTGCATCACCRGGGGTTCCATATTACATTTATTATTTTAYTCTATTTATTATGATTACATTTATTATTGTACTTTATTATTACTGTTATTATTACATTTCTATTGTTTTACTCTATTATTGTTATTTTTATTACATTTATTTTTTTATCCTCTTTATTATTATTGAAGAATACGTAAGCACATTTACATTGAAGAAGGTTCGAATAATGGCTTAATGTGAATTGGACAGTCTTATCTTAAATTACAGTTTTATGTAAATATTCAAAAACATTTAACCTACTGATGCCTCAATTCATGTAATTTTATTGGTATCCATTTTTATTTTGAAACTTACCAGTAGCTGCTGCATTTCCCACCCATGGCTTATACTCAAGTCAATCTGTTTTACCCAAATTTTTGTGGTAAAATTAATTGCCTCACCTTGTATTCGGGTCGGCTTATACTCGGTTATACACGGTACTTTAAAAAATTAGAGATAGAGAGATATAGATTAAACTGGGGTCCACAAACATTTTAAATGGAGGGCCAGGTCACAGTCCCTCAAACTATTGGAGGGCCGGATTATAATTTGAAAAAACATGAATGAATTCTTATGCACACTGCACATATCTTATTTGTAGTGTGAAAAACACTTTAAAAATAATACAATAATTAAAATGAAGAACAATTTTAACAAATATAAACTTATTAGTATTTCAATGGGAAGTGTGGGCCTGCTTTTGGCTGATGAGATAGGATAATTGTTTGCTTTCAAGTCGTTTCAGACTTAGGCTGACCCTGAGCGAGGGCCAGGTAAATGACCTTGGAGGGACATATCCGCCCCCCGGGCCTTAGTTTGAGGACCCCTGGATTAAACCAAAGCAGTTCATTTATCTTCTATCTGGACACGTGGGAGACTTCTGTGTCATAAGAACGTGATGTAAAAGTGATCTTGAAACTATTGACCAGCTTCGCTAATTTAGCTAACCAGGAGATTTAGTGTTCCCTTTCCACTAAATGACTGAAAATCCATAAAAACAATTCATGCTGTAACTTGAGCTGCATCCCTAACAGAAAAGTCAGATAACTGCTACGAATAGCAATGAAACTTGATTCTGGATTATATCTGCATCTCCTTCAACTAATGAAAGTTATAAATCCTATCTTCCATAGTGTTATGAGCTTACCCTGTTTTCAATAACTGTGAATGGCTCTATCACTGCAGTTTTGCCTTTAAGCATCAAGTGGTTAGAGTCCAGAAACTGACAAGAGAATAATATTTCTTGATAGCTTCCATGGGCAATTTGTCTGCAAATCAGGAATATGAAAGAGGTGCTTGGCAGAGTGTGTGAAATAAAGCAGACAGGAAAGTAGGTTTTTAAAAATTAGAGCTAGAGGGACATAGGACTGCAAGGAAGCTGAAGGTACTACATTCTAAGGAACATGAATTTGTGGGTAAAGGAAACAGGTTGGTTGCATGCAATTGGACTTTGAGTGGATTTTTCTCCAGTGTGATGAAGAATTGTATGCATCACACTAGAGAAAAAATCCACTTAATATCTGGTTTCTGCCTCCTGCAGAATTCTGGGGTTTGTAGTTTAGGGAGGAGCCTTTAACAGCCTCCCTAAACTACAAACCCCAGAATTCTGCAGGAGGCAGAAGTTAGATTTTAAGTGGATTTTTTCTCTAGTGTGATGAAGTGTATGATGGCTGGCTCCCAACTTATGCTCCAGTTGTATATTTTAAAAGAAAACAAATACACCACAAGAAGCATCCAGCGCTCTCACATCCAAAGGGATTGTACTTTCGATTCCGAGGTGGTTAAATAGTGTCTCATACCGATTTGAAATAGTTTCACACAACATTTGAAGCAAGAATCATGTAATTTTTTATTTATCTGCATAGGGTTGTATACAAAAGATGACTAATGCTGTATATTAAAAAAAACCCCTTTTAATAATATACAAAAGCGTGGGGGTGTGTATAAATTAAAATTACAGCTTTCCCCTGCTTGTATCAGTTTCTGCCAAGTTGTGTCATTCTAAAATTTCTTGGATGATTTTAGACTGTAAAACAAAGCCTATACATAGCTTCAACCTTCTGTTCTGCAAATATGTTCCATGAACATGTTAAAGCATTTTTAAACGGGCAAGGGATTTTAAAAGGGAATGCACGTCTGTCAAAATTAACGTTTAATACCGCAAAGGATCCATGGGATTGACAGCCCATTCCCATAATCAGTTGGGTTTGAGGTGACTTTTACACTGGTGTCAAAGTTTATCTAAGAATTGGTTTCAACTTTAGATGAAACACTAAACCATGACATTCATGGCCTTTGGAGAGTGACCATTTATCCCATTTCTACTTATTTATTTATTATTTATTTCTCGCATTTCTATCCCGTCCTTCTCAACCCCCGAAGGGGGACTCAGGATGGCTTACAATGGGCCCCATTACGAAGCCATTACATAACAAATTACAGTAATTAAAACCACAATTAAGCATAAGAGCATAATTAACAATACATAAGATAACATTAAAACAATAAAACAGTCTCATCAGCCATATCATTGTTCCAGTCACATTCCTTTAAAGTGCTGCTTGCATCTATTGTCCAAAAGGCTGGTCCCAAAACCATGCCTTTAATTTCTGTCAACAACCAAGGAGGGCGGTGGCCGATCTTACTCAGTTGGGAGTGTGTTCCACAGGTGGGGGGCCACTGCTGAGAAGGCCCTGTCTCTTGTCCCTGCCAGACGCATTTGTGCTGTTGACAGGAATGAGAGCAGGGCCTCCCCGGATGATCATAGGCTTTGAGGTGGGACGTAGGGGTGGGGGTGGTACTTGCTCCATCTATAGTGTTGCCCCTATGATGCACTTCCCCCCGTCCTAAACTGAAAGCCTACCCCACTGTTTATTCTTTTTGGGTTCCCTTCAATTACATATTTTCTTTCCTACCTCATCCAGGGTTTTATCATTTTACCTCGTCCATTTGGTCTGCCCATTCTGTTTGATTTTATAATGTGTTAATTTGTTTTATTTATCTTATTTTGCTACTATACGTATTTTATTTTGATGTAATTTTTTTTGTTGTCTGCATTTTGTATTTTATTTTGTTGTATTGTATCTTTGGGCTTGGCCTCATGTTAGCCATCCCAAGTCTTCTTTGGGGAGATGGTGGCAGGGTATAAATAAAGATGATGATGATGATGATGATGATGATGATGATGATGATTCAGTGTTTGAATTTTGTTCTCTCTCTCATATCTTCTTCTAATATGCCTGAAATGAGACTTGATAATTGCAGTTTGTTGTTGTGGCCAAACTAGTACAAATTGTGAGGAATTTCATCTATGATCAGGAAAAGTTTATTAAATTTCCCGTAATACTGACCAGCCAATCAACAGTGCATCTCCACCAATCAGCAAGCAGATGTTAGACAGCTGTAGTCTGAACCAATCAGCAGCCACAGCAGCAAAGTCCTTGGTCTGGTTTTGGAGCACAGACTCTGCTGGCATCCACTTTGGCAAAGGAGAATAAATGCCTGTTTTTGGCCTTCACCTTGATGCGTCTTATTTGGCCCTTTGGGAACTTGGCACTCTGGGTCTCCGAACCTACAGTTCTTGTGGAGCTGAATCATTTGACACATTGAATCCTGCAGAACCAAATCTGTAGTTGTTTTATCTCCACAATAGTTCATTTCAGAGCTCAAGATTATCCATGGAGCTAAAATTACTCTGGTGATTATGCATGTAAATTTACCAGGAAGAAAATGCTGCAGAGTATAATTGGATTATCAAGACATTTTGCTCCCAGATCTGCAGAAAAGTAGTATCTAAAGATTCTTCAAAGGCATTCAAAGTAAAAATAGGCTTTTTGTTGTTCTTATTTATTTGCAGGAAAGAAGTAAATTT
This sequence comes from Anolis sagrei ordinatus, assembly GCF_025583915.1. NCBI lineage: Eukaryota > Metazoa > Chordata > Lepidosauria > Squamata > Anolidae > Anolis > Anolis sagrei. The sequence goes on from NW_026847660.1 coordinate 79,796,226, forward strand.
TAGGTAACAAACATATAGAATGCATGCTTATTGCTGCCTGACTATATACATAAAATATGGGAATATTACAAAAGGTACTTACTGTAGAAAAATAGGGTTATAAGGAATTTTATTATGCAGTTGTATCTAAATCAACAATCTATATAGAATAAAAAGTAGAAAAGCTGCAAATGAATATGTTGTAAGAAACTAGTTAGTTTTCAATTAGGTATAAGGGACCAAATTTCAAAAGTTGTAATATGGATACTCAAGTTATTATGAGTATACAATTGAAATTTATAATCTCTGGATTTAAGTAAAGTATGCATAGTATTAATCCAATTTCAAAATGAAAGCTATAAAGATAATGACTTATTAACTTAGTGTTCTACATCCTCCTCTGTTTAAATGAGCAAATGAGAATCGTGCTGGATTAGCCCAAAGATTGTAAAGATGGAAAACACTATTGTTTTACAGATCCAAATACCGCTTCGTTCTAGCACAGAGCCATCGAAAACTGTTATCACTAGGTGTCAGTGTGCTCTAATTTATTGCACTTTCCTGAAAGAAAAAAAATCCTATAATAGTTAGAAAAACAATGGTTTTAAAAGAGTGATATCTGCTCTGTTGAGTTAATATCTTTTGGGAAGTAATCTTCCAACCAACACTTAATGTACCAATTCTATTTGGATACTTACAGAGCCCAATCATTCTAAACACTGACAATCAACCTTGAACTGAACAATATGTAGGTGTTAAGAATCTCTTCCAGCACGAACTAGGAATTTCCATAGAAAGTGTGTAGAAAATATTAAAATAAATACAGATAACATAAAAGTAACCTGAATAAACCAACGGGTGCTTTTAGTAACCTCAGTTGCTCCTTCACTCAAAAGGAAACAATTTCTGCCTAGGGGCCCAAACGTCCAAACAACACCCCCAATAAAAACTAATTAATTAAATACCTAATTTGATCCAGGCCTTCCTGAAACGCCCATGTGTAATGGGATATTGGGCCTGCTGGGATTCACCCCTGGGTAGCTCCAGATACTGGAGGACCTGATCATTCCTAGAGAGACTGACTATGCATTTAGTTGCAACAAACGATGCTCCAATAAAATACATCACCTCTTTTAACACACAATTGAAAGTACTGTAGTCTTTGACCTTGCATCTCACTTGAAAGGTTTGGAGGTAGAAACCAGAATTCAAATTTCTATCCAGCCAGAAAGTTTGCCACTTCATCTGGAGCAAATCCTTCATGGAACCTACCTTGTAGGTACCGGTACCTGTAAAACAAATTAGATCAGCTTGTACAGAAAACCTACATCAATAATTTGGTACAGAGCTTAAAAATACTTTGCTTTCATCTGTTCCTAGTTATTTTTTCTTCCCCCTTACTACTGCTTTGCAGTCCTTACTTCTTATCTTTCTTCATCTGAACACAAACTAAATTCAAGCAGTAATTTGAATGGCAGTTTACATGAGGTCACATATACTGAAAAAGTATGTTTCTTTCTTATTTATCATGCCAAATAAAATACAAATCATCAACATGTATTTTATACAATATCCCTAAGTCTTGCTCATACTATCATGCACAACTAAGAAAAATTAGACTGAGTAGTAATTGCAAGATTCTTATTAGTATTAGCATTAGTACCGTTAGTATTTATATCCTGCTTCCTTTTCCCCAAAGGAGACTCAGGGCCCTTCCACACAGCCATATAACCCAGAATATTAAGGTAGATAATCCATAATATCTGCTTTGAACTGGGTTATCAAAGTCCACACTGCCATATAAAAAATTGGACTCACTCCAAATCCAGCATCATCTGTCTTCATGACACATAAGGACTTTTGGTATGGGTTGCTGAGAGTTTTCTAGGTTGTATGGCCATGTTACAGAAACATTCTCTCCTGATGTTTCGCCCACATTTATGGCAGGCATCCTCAGAGATTGTGAGGTCTGTTGGAAACTAGGCAAATAAGGTTTATATGTAAAATGTCCAGGGTGGGAGAAAGAATTCTTGTCTGCTTGAGGCAAGTGTGAATGTTGCAATTGGCCATCTTGACTACTACTGAATGGCTTTGCAGCTTCAAAGCCTGGCTGCTTCCTGCCTCGATGAAACGTCAGGAGAGAATACTTCTGGAACATAGCCATATAGCGCAGAAAACTCAGCAACCCAGTGATTCCAGCCTTGAAAGCCTTTGACAACAGTTCTGGTATGTATTCCATTTTTTCTGCCTATAACCTGACTTTGCTCCACTTTAGGTAAAGTGTGAAGATGCTCTAGATTTTGTGGGAAACTCTGGAGCATCCTGGGGCTTTGTGACCATCTAAACAGCTGTATTCGTCCATTTTGGAGCTCCCTGCAAGTGCTAGTGTGCTGATATCAGAAGGAACACCAGCATGAGCAACAAGAAAGAGGGAGTCCCTTCCTTGCTGGTGACATGGGTGACCCCATTCTGAATTCAGCAAATGCAACAGCCAGGTTTTGCTACATAGATTCTGGCGGCCTTCATAGATTGATCAGACATTTTAGCCAAAGCCATGTGACTCCTTTGCCTTGGCATAGCCTAAAAGTCTCTCAATAGACCAAAATATCACCTTCCCCGTTTTTCTCTTCATATCTCTCACTTTGTCATCCTGCACTGGATTCAGTGTTGTTGTTGTTAATTGCTGTTAAGTCAACATTGGCTTATGTCAAACCTATGAAACAGAGACTTCCAAGTCATCCTGTCTTCATCTGTCCTGCTCAGATCTTGCAAACTCAGGGCCATGAGTTCTTTGCTTGTGTGTAGAGTCACATTTGGTTTGGACTATCCAATTTCCTGGAAATTTGAAGTGGCAGAGCAAAAAATCATTCTACAGCCACCTCTCAATGATAGGAAAGTGTAACGAAGGTCTTAAACCACTTCCACCATAGGGAGATCTCCCCTCCCCTTCTCTGAAGAATGGGAACATCTTGGGAAGGTTCCAAAAACATTCCCATCCATGGGGGTGATTGCGGTGAGGTGGATGGGTCATGGATTCCTTCCAGGCTGCCATCTCCCGAGGATGACAGCATCTTTGGAATGTTTCAAACTGCCGTCATCCTCAGGAGAATGCAGCATGGAGTGGAGATCGATGGCCCCCTGGCAGTCATCTCGTACCTGGGGGCATCTTTGGAATGTTCTGAAGACTCTGCCATCCTCTGGAAAGGGCAGCATGGGCAGGATCCACAGAGCCCTGGTGTGCAATGCCCTTGCTTCGCCAGCTGCACTGGCTGTCTATTAGCTTCTGAGCACAATTCAAAGTGCTGGCTTTGGTCTATAAAGCCCTTAACAGTTTTGGACCAGTTTATCTGTCCGAATGTATCTCCCGCTATGAACCACCTAGGACTTTAAGATTGTCTGGGGAGGCCCTGCTCGCTGTTCCCCAACCATCGCAATCGCGATTGGTGGGGACAAGAGACAGGGCCTTCTCCGTGGTGACCCCTCGGCTAAGGAATTCCCTCCCAAGTGAAATCAGATCCGCTACATCCCTCCTGACATTCCAGAAAAAGTGAAATCCTGGCTCTGGAATCAGGCCTTTGCGGGTTAAACTAACTTGATGGCAAAGCTATGGTTTAATGGATTCTGATGGACTGCGTATAGGACGACGACTTAAATTGGCAATTGTTTTAATGTTTTTATAATGTTTTTACAATGTTTTATACTGTTTTTACTTGATATGTATACCTATTTTTATTTATTTATTTATTTATTTATTTATTTATTTATTTATTTTGGTTGTTAGCCACCCAGAGTCTCTGTGGAGGTTGAGATAGGATGGGATATAAATGTCCTAAATAAATAAATAAATCTCCTGTGGCTGGGGCCATCTTTGGGATGTTCTCTGGGCTTCTTATTTTTGAGAGGCAGAAGTAGTGTGGGGAAAAGTATTTGCATTTTTTTCACATTCATGGGAAAGGCTGGTCCCTATTCCTCATGAATGTGGAGGGCCTCCTCTACCCATCTGTAATGCGTTTTTCTTATTTTCCCATTGGCCAACCTTCACTGTTTTTTCATGACAGATGTAAAATACAACAGTGTCTGTTCAGTCATCCAGCTTCTATTTCAGGCTTGATTTGGTCTACGACCTATTTATTTATCTTTTTGGCAGGTGTTGATATTTGCAGATATCTCTTCTATTTCAAATGGGTTGATTTTCTTCATCTCGGCTTTTGCTTGCCTCATATACCCTGGCGGTAGCACCCATCTGACTTGTACACTCTAGGAGGGCTACCCTTCTTATAGTCTTGGGGACCTAAGTATGCAAAGATAAGAGGGAGCCATGAAAAATCGAGTTCCTTGCTTTCTTCCCATCCAATGCAAAATGAAGGTATAGGCTGAAGTGTTATAGTCTTTGGCATAATTATTAATATTTGGCAACATCCTTGGCTGTGTTCATAGAATCATAGAATCATTGAGTTAGAAGAGACCTCGTGGGCCATCCAGTCCAATCCCCTGCCAAGAAGCAGGAAAATTGCATTCAAAGCACCCCTGACAGAGAGCCATCCAGTCTCTGTATAAAAGCCTCCAAAGAAGGGCCTCCACCACACTCCGGGGCAGAGAGTTCCACTGTTGAACACTGTCAGGAAGTTCTTCCTAATGTTCAGGTGGAATCTCCTTACCTGTAGTTTGAAGCCATTGTTCCACATTCTAGTTTCCAGGGCAGCAGAAAACAAGCTTGCTCCCTTCTCCCTATGACTTCCCTTCACATATTTATACATGGCCATCATGTCTCCTCTCAGCCTTCTCTTCTGCAGGCTTAACATGCCCAGCTCTTTAAGCAGCTCCTCATAGGGCTTGTTCTCCAGACTCTTGATCATTTTAGTCACCCTCCTCTGGACACATTCCACGTTATCTTTGCTGCTCCCTTAAGTCTGCTCTGTTTCAGGAATTCCAGAGGCTTATCCTGGCTAATGGAACAGCTCTGCTGGCAGAACATTCCTCTAGTATATATGGGGTATTCCAATGTGATATATGTTGTGGAAGCATTGTGTTTGCATTCTATCATGTTGCAGGGTTTCTGCTATATAGCCACTCAGTCAACTGAGCACTTAATGATTAAGCATACT
>NW_026847660.1:79807586-79894353 GCF_025583915.1 Anolis sagrei ordinatus
CGCGGGGCGCCCCTTTATCCCCTGCCGGGGCTGGGCGGGGTTACCGCCAAAACTTGAAAAGTTTTAAAATGTAGAAGTTTCCGTTGGAGCCCGCGCAGGCGCAGTCTCTCCACAAGTGTGAATTCGCAGAGCACCACTCGAAGAAAGATGGTCACAGGTATGTAACCTACCATTCTTATTTTTCATGGCATGATACATTCAATGATATCTTCTTTTTAAGAGCTTAATCTTACCAGTTTAAGTGATGGCAAAACCATCCAAAGAGGGCTGCGATGATCTTGAGTGAATGCAACTTTTTCTGATGATTTAAGAGGGAACGCATACTGTTTTGTTACCTGCTATTTTGACAGAATATAATTGCTTCCTTCCACAGGAAATGAGTGTAACACCACATTTAGCAAAAGTTGCTCATTTTACAAATAAGGCCTAAACACACACTTGAGGAAAACCAACAAACTCGTGGGTGAAAACTAAGCACCGTTTCCTATGTATGAATACTGAGTATCTATATTGTAAATTAAATAGTATTATTGCAATTGCAATTATGCAATTGTGACAAAACAATAGCCTGCTCTCAACCTCCTTGGCCTTTTGCTATTTATTTGTGGTTACGTAGGAAGGTAATTTCACTGGGGAGGGTAGATATTCAATTTTTTGATGGCAGATGGAGTATTGCAAGAAGTAAGTGCTTCTTTCATGACCTAGAAGCCCAGATCAGAGATAAAAACCAAGCATAGCGTGAACAATGCAACTGCTGTACCTTTTTTTGCCCCAGGACATATTCTGAGGGATAACAGCTGGAGGTGACATTTACTCTGTCACAGAAACACATCTATAAAGACTTATTCAATTATTATGTCTCATAGGATTTGGATAAAGTTTTTAATCCATCTAAACGGTGTGTAGAAAGCAGAAAAGACACCCACACAATTTATTTAAAAAGCAGGCTTGTACAAAAAGCAACCCACAAGCTCTATCAGTGCTGATGTTTCCGTTTCAGGAGATGTAATTTGGGTTTTGTTGTACAGCTAGCTAATGTAAGAGTGCTGCCTTTAATTTTTAATTAAGTTATGCAATGACTTCCACGGTGACTCAAACTCACGATCAAACTGTACAAATGAAATGTCATACTCACCCTTGGATAATATTGTAGATGACTGATGCATATCATGAAGAAACCTCATTCAAACACAAATTCACTTGCTAGAAATATTATCTATCACACAAACCTGAAAGCAAAAGTAACTTTAAACAGTTTTGAAGAAATAAATGCCTATGCTTTTGAATAAGAAAATCCCTTCTCAAATACTAACTTGCATATTTGTTCAGATGTCACCACTATGTTCTATGGTAATTATTTCCAGATAAATGCATATATAGGTGTTCATAGTACTATTGAATCTATTTTAAACTTTATACATGCAAACACATATGTTTCCTCCCAGTCATGTGCACCACTGACTAGAATGATATTATGGGGCAAATGTCTGTTCTTTGTCTGCACTTGGTACACTAGAAACATTTTAATTTTTTTAATTAGCTTGGACAGTTGTTAATTCCCAGGATCTACAATCTGTTAATTTCTTCCACTTACTCGATAGTATATTGCAGATGTCTGAGCAATTCTATCTCACAGTCCTTGAACCTCCCAGCTAAACAGAAGCGTGTTAAAGTCTGATCTGCAAACACCACAAGGAACATTATATGGCACTTCTTCATCCTCCTACTTAGAATCGTAGAATCATAGATTTGGAAGAGACCTCATGGGCCATCCAGTCCAATCCCCTGACAAGAAGTAGGAAAACTGCATTCAAAGCACCCCCGACAGATGGCCATTCAGCCTCTGTTTAAAAGCCTCCAAAGAAGGAGCCTCCACCACATTCCAGGGCAGAGAGTTCCACTGCTGAACAGCTCAGGAAGTTCTTCCTAATGTTCAGGCGGAATCTCCTTTTCTGTAGTTTGAGGCCATTGTTTCGCATCCTAGTCTCCAGGGCAGCAAAACACAAGCTTGCTCCTTCCTCCCTATGACTTCCTCTCACATACTTATACATTGCCATCATGTCTCCTCTCAGACTTCTTTTCTGCAGGCTAAACATGCCCAGCTCTTTAAGCCACTCCTCATCGGGCTTGTTCTCCAGACCCTTGATCATTTCAGTCGCCCTCCTCTGGACACATTCCAGGTTGTCAACATCTCCCTTCAATTGTGGTGTCCAGAATTGGACACAGTATTCCAGGTGTGGTCTGACCAAGGCAGAATAGAGGGATAGCATGACACCCCTGGATCTAGACACTATACTCCTAGACACTATGCAGGCCAAAATCCCATTGGCTTTTTTGCCATTTGTCTAGTTTGTTTGCCAGAAGGTCATGGGGGACCTTGTCTAAGGCCTTACTGAAATCCAGATACATTACATCCACGGCGTTCCTTGCGTCTACCCAGCTTGTAACTCTATCAAAAAAAGAAAGGTCAGATTAGTCTGGCAAGACTTGTTTTTGATAAATCCGTGTTGACTATTAGCAATGACCACATTCCTTTCTAAGTGTTTGCAGACCACTTCCTTAATTATATTTTCCAGAATCTTGGCCGGTATCAACATGTGGCTGACCAGACGGGAATTGTTTGGGTCATCTTCTTTCCCTTCTTAAAGATAGGGACCACATTTACCCTCCTCCAATCTGCTGGGACTTCTCCTGTTCTCCAATTACTCTCAAAGATAATTGTCAGTGGTTCTGAAATAACTTTCACTAGTTCCTTCAATACTCATGGATGTAGTTGATCTTGCCCCGGGGACTTGAATTCGTTTAGAGCAGCCAGGTATTCCTGGACAACTTGTTTCCCTGTTTGGGGTTGGATTTTCCCCTAATCCTTTGTCCATTTCATGTTGCTGAGATTCGGGATGTCTTTCTTTTTGTGAGAAGACTGAGGCAAAGAAGGCATTAAGTAGTTCTGCCTTTTCCCTATCCCGACAGCATTACCTCATCTTCTCCTTGCAGAGGCCCTATTGCCTCCTTGTTCTTCCTTTTTCTACCGACTTAAACAAAGAAGCCTCTTTTTATTGTTTTAATGTCCCTGGAGGCCTGAGCTCGTTTTGCGCTTTAGCCTTGCGAACCTTTTCCCTACAGGAGTTGGTTATTCCTTTGAATTCTTCTTTGGTGATTTCTCCCTTTTTCCACTTCTTGTGCATGTCTATTTTGAGTCTTAGCCCAGTTAGAAGTTCTTTGGACATTCTTTCGGGCTTCTTTGTATTTGTCTTAATTTATTTCTTTGTTTGCATTTGTACCTTGAGTATTTCATTTTTTAAAAGCTCCCATCCATCTTTAACTCCCTTGTCTTTTAGCATCAGTATCCATGGAATGCAACTCAATACTTAACACTTACTTAGTATTATTTGTTTGCAAAGTATTGTATAGCAGTTTTGCTTTGCTATTCACAGCCATAATAGGAAACAGATCATAACTACTTATGCAATAGATAACAGAAACTAAGAAATCCAGACACAGAGGATGTGATACTGAAATGCAGGTTTCCCAAATATAAATCTGACTTTTGAGCCACACCTTATAATTAAATGTTTGTGAATGACACATATGTGGCTTTATCTTGCAGTATCTATGCCACAGATAATATTTACTGGGATTAAAGGCAAACACAGGGTGCTCATATTGCCCTCTGCTTATACACAGGTGATTGGCAGAAGTGGCTGGCACAAGTTGTCTAGAATCGTGCCAGCCATCTATCTGGTTTATACCTAGAAAGACAAGTGATGGATTTCCCAGTGAAGGATGCCAGCACATTGCAAGACTGAAATTTACTCTTCCTAGGGTTTATAGTTCGCATAGTGGGTTCACTAAGTGATCTGAGGAACACCAGTCCAGGAAAGCTAGTCTGGAAAGAAGCATGCAAGAAGGTTGTGTCTTTTTGGATTCTATTTACTATAGGAATGGCACAAACAGATCTTAACAGAGTTGATTTGATAAAGGTGGTGTGATATTTGTTGATTCTAGATTAATCTGACTGCAGCAAAGTTTAACATCCAAGGAAGATTGCACTATGTAACACAATTTTTGTTTCTGAGTCACAAATGTCATTTTCTACTTGGTTATATCATAAAAACATGGGAAAAGTTTATTAAAATAAAAAGCTTTGTTTTTGTAGGACATCCTGCAGCACATTTTGCTATAGTTTTTCAATTAATATCTCTTAGAGTCCCAACCAATTTAACATAGTTTGTGGCCGCCACAAAACCGAAGTTTCTGGAGGATAACAACTATACTTTCAAAGTAAGCACCACAGAACTAAACAGGAAATAACTTTCAAACCAGGAACAGAATTTTTTTCAAATTTTGTTATATAGTTTATGATTTATGTTGCTGGTTGGGAACCTGAGAAAAGATGAGATTGAATGGGCAAAAGGGCCCTCATGCGACTGGAGTATCAACTAGTGCTTTAATACGTATAGTGTGCCACACTATCTCAGGTCAACTGCTTACGAACTGAAACTTGTGAATCTGTCGCAACTCTGTTGTTTCTCTTTCCTATACACACACAAACACACATAGCGAAATGTATTTGTGAGCTTGAGGAAAGTCTGAATGTTGCAACTGGCCACCTTGATTAGCATTGGGTGATAGTATGATAGTTGGGTCCGGAAGCTCTGAGCGTTATGCTGTTTCTGTTTTACTCCTTCAGGAACAGAACGTGTGCCTGAGACCGGGGTTGGGGGGGGGGTGGGTGGTGCGGATTGAGAGACGAAGGTACTGTAAGCCAGGGCGGACACATATTATAGAAGGAATACCCTAAGCCTAACCCATAACCCTAACTGTAAACCTAACCTTACCTTACCCTACCTTACCCTAACCCTAAACCTTATCCTAACCCTCTCCGCCTTTCTATCCTTCCACCAAATGGAACTATGAAGTATATTCCCGCCCTGACTGTGCCGCTCTCCCCGCTTTTACGCCGCCCCCTTTCTGGACCACGTGGTCCCTTTCCTTATTCACAACTGCCTTAGCAGAATGTGCATAACGTTCAGAGTTTCTGGACCTAGCTTATCATACTATCAACTAGCATTGAATAGTCTTGGAGCTTCCACCTGAACATTAGGAAGAACTTTCTGGCTCTGAGAGCTGTTCAGCAGTGGGACTCTCTGCCCTGGAGTGTGGTGGAGGCTCCTTTTTTGGAAGCTTTTAAACAGAGGCTGGGTGGCCAACTGTCAGGGGTGCTTTAAATGCAATTTTCCTGCTTCTTGACAGGGGGTTGGAGTATGGCCCATGAGATCTCTTCCAACTCTATGATTCCACGATTCTATGAAAAGCCTGGCTGCTTCCTGCCTGGGGAATCCTTTGTTGGGAGTTGTTAGTTGGCCCTGATTGTTTCCTGTCTGTTTTCTGAGTGTTCTTTATTTACTGTTCTGATTTTGTGTGTTGTTGTTGTTCATTCGTTCAGTCATTTCCGACTCTTTGTGACCTCATGGACCAGCCCACGCCAGAGCTCCCTGTCGGCCGTCACCACCCCCAGCTCCTTCAAGGTCAGTCCAGTCACTTCAAGGATACCATCCATCCATCTTGCCCTTGGTCGGCCCCTCTTCCTTTTACCTTCCACTTTCCCCAGCATAATTGTCTTCTCCAGGCTTTGCTGTCTCCTCATGATGTGGCCAAAGTACTTCAACTTTGTCTCTAGTATCCTTCCCTCCAATGAGCAGTCGGGCTTTATTTCCTGGAGGATGGACTGGTTGGATCTTCTCGCAGTCCAAGGCACTCTCAGAACTTTCCTCCAACACTGTTCTGATTTTAGAGGTTTTTAATACTGGTAGCCAGGTTGTGTTCGTTTTCATGGTTTCCTCCTTTCTGTTGAAACCCTTACTTACTTACTTACTTACTTGATCCCTCATTGGCCGAGTAGGATAGTCTTCCAGGATCAGTATTCTTGTGGATCCGTAGGTGACTGTGGGGCCCTATTCTTGACCTGCATCTTCTCCCACAGTGAGGGCATTGCTTTCCAGGTGGAAGGCGGTCCCAGTCGGGGTTGGCTTGATGTGCCTTCCTCTTGGCACGTTTCTCTCTTTCACCCTCCATTCGTGCCTCTTCAAATTCTGCAGCACTGCTGGTCACAGCTGACCTTCAGCTGGAGCACTCAAGGGCCAGGGCTTCCCAGTTCTCAGTGTCTATGCCAGAGTTTTTAAGGTTGGCTTTGAGCCCATCTTTAAATCTCTTTTCCTGTCCACCAACATTCCGTTTTCCGTTCTTGAGTTCGGAGTAGAGCGACTGCTTTGGGAGATGGTGGTCGGGCATCCGGTCCAGCGGACTTGATGGTGGAGGACCATTGCTTCAGTGCTGGTGATCTTTGCTTCTTCCAGCACGCAGACATTTGTCCACTTGTCTTTCCAAGAGATTTGCAGGATTTTCCAGAGGCAGCGCTGATGGAATAATTCCACCACCTGAGCTCTGCAAGTGCAGCATTTTTCCAAATGAAGCAGAGAGTGTTTGAGGACTGGTAGATCTGTAGAGATACCAAGGTGCTTGTTTATAAAGCTATTGTCCTCCCAACCCTGCTATATGCCTGCGAAATGTGGACTGTCTACAGACGTCACATGCAACTCTATGATTCTACGATTCTATGAAAAGCCTGGCTGCTTCCCGCCTGGGGAATCCTTTGTTGGGAGGTGTTAGCTGGCCCTGATTGTTTCCTGTCTGTTTTCTGAGTGTTCTTTATTTACTGTTCTGATTTTAGAGTTTTTTTAATACTGGTAGCCAGATTGTGTTCATTTTCATGGTTTCCTCCTTTCTGTTGAAACAACATATCCTCATGGCAACAAGGGGAGAAAGGACTCCGCCTGTTGAATCTCGGCCTGCAAAGTAAAAAAAAAAAAAAAAGGGCGGAGGGAGAGAAGGGCGAGCGCGCGAGCGAGCGCTGATTGGCTCGCCTCAGCCAATCATGTGCCGGGCCGCGCGAGCAGCGGCGTCCGTTGGCCCTCTAGGAGGAGGGTGGGGAAGGAGAGAGAGAGAGGGAGTGAGCGCGCGTGAGGAAAGTGGGCGGGGCCGCGGGCGCTCAAAACAGTCCCCGCCTCCATGATGGCGACGCGGCGGTAGAGAGAGAGAGAGAGCGAGCGCGCGAGGGAGAAGGCGCGGCTGCGCAGAGGTGCCGCCCCCTCGCCTCACACTTGAGCGAGCGCGAGGGAAAGAGCGGGCCGGGGCGAGGAAGCGGCCTCGCTTTTCCTTCGGACTCTGAGGGGAAGGATGGCGGGGACGGCTCGGGCGAAGACGGGAGGAGGCGCGGGAACGGCAGGGAGACGGACAACAAGAACAACAACAGCAGCAGCAGTCATATCCGCCTCCCCCTCGGCGCCGCCACCCCCTCAAGCGGAGCTCCTCAGTGTTGTTGTTGTTCCCGGCGCCTCTGCTGCTTCCAGGCTCTTGCACCGGCAGAGGCAGCTCCGCAGCGCCCGGGCGGCCAGCTGAAGCGCGGCTCGGAAGGGCCTTTCGCTTTCCCCGCGGAAGGAAGGACCATGGGCGCCAAGCAGAGCGGCCCGGCCGCCGCCAATGGCCGGACTCGGGCTTATTCCGGAGGGGACTTGCCTTCCAGCAGCAGCAGCGGAGGAGGAGGCGGCGCGAACGGGACGGGCGGGAGGGTGCTGAGCGGAGCCGGGCGGTACACGCACCTGGGCCCCGGGGTGCACCACGCTTCGGCGATGGCAGTGGCGGGGCCCTCGGCGGTCCCTCCCGTGGCGGCGCCCCGGAGCAGGTCTCTGGGCGGGCCGGGGGCGCGGGCCGTGGCGCAGTCCGCCTTCAGCATCCCCAGCAGCGGCCTCTTCGGCTCCCAGGACTCGGTCAACAGCACCCCCGAGGAGGGCGGACGGGAGCGGGCCGCGGCAGGGGCAGGAGGAGGAGGAGGACACGGAGGAGGAGGAGGAGGACACGGCGGGGGCAGTGGCAGCGGCGGGCCCCGGCTCGTCATCGGCTCGCTGCCCGCACACCTCTCGCCTCATCTCTTTGGAGGTAATCCGAGTGCCAGGCTTCCTTGCTGTCTGTCGCCTGCCTTCAAGTCCTTTCCGACTTCGCGTGGGTTTTCTTGGCTGAGAGAGTGTGACTTGCCCAAGGTCACCCACGGAGCTCCGTGGCTGAGCGGGGATTTGAACCCCAGCCACACAGCCATATAATTTAGGATATGAAGGCAGAAAATCTCACAATATCTAGTTTGAACTGGGTTATCTCCGAGCCCTTCCATGCAGCCATATAACCCAGAATATCAAGGCAGAACATCCCATAATATCCGCTTTGAATTGAGTTCTTTTAGGGCCCTTCCACACAGCCATATAACTCAGAACATCCCACAATATCTACTTTGAACTGAATTATTTTAAGGCCCTTCCACACAGTCAGATAACTCAAAATATCATGGCAGAACATCCCCCAATATCCGCTATGAATTGGGTTATTTTAAGGCCCACCCACACAGCCATATAATTCAGAATATCAAGACAGAACATCCCACAATATCTGCCTTGAACTGAGTTATCAAACGGACCTTCCACACTGCCATATAACTCAGAGTATCATGGCAGAACATCCCACAGTATCCATCTTGAACTGGGTTATTTTAAGGCCCTTCCACACAGCCATATAACTCAGAATATCAAGACAGAACATCCTACAATATCTGCTTTGAATTATCAAACGGACCTTCCGCACTGCCATATATCCTGGAATATCAAGACAGAAAATCCCACAATATCTGCTCTGAACTGGGTTATTTTAGGGCCCTTCCACACAGTCCTATATCCCAGAATATCAAGGCAGAATATCCCTGAATATCCGCTTTGAACTAAGTTATTTTAGGGCCCTTCCACACAGCCATATAACCCAGAATATCAAGGCAGAACATCCCACAATATCTGCTTTGAACTGAGTTATCAAATGGACCTTCCGCACTGCCATATATCCTGGAATATCAAGGCAAAAAATCCCTCAATAACTGCTCTAAACTGGGTCATTTTAAGGCCCTTCCACACAGTCCTATATCCCAGAATATCAAGGCAGAAAATCCCATACTATCTGCTTTGAACTGGGTTATCAGAGTCCACACTGCCATATATTCCAGTTCAAAGCAGATAATGGGGGATTTTCTGCCTTGATATTCTGGGATATAGGGCTGTGTGGAAAGCCCCTTAGAGCCCTTCCATACTGCCATATAACCCAGAATATCAAGGCAGAAAATCCCTGAATATCTGCTTTGATCTGGGTTATCTCGGGGCCTTTCTGCACAGCCATATAACCTGGAATATCAAGGCATCATCATAATAATAACAATAACAACTTCATTTTTGTACCCCGCCTCTATCTCCCCAAAGGGACTCTGAGCGGCTTACATATGGCACAACGTGTGGAGACAAAGCATAAAATAAACACACAATAAATAAAGTAAAAGCTATAGCATATAAAACCGACAGTTTAAAACTCAGAACAACACACCATGAGCCATGGTGACAACTATCATAAGACATGGCCAAATTGTAAACAAGACAAGGGGATGGGATAGTGCAGATTGTAGCTAAGGAACGGGCATGGGATGAAAGATGAAAATCTCTCAATACCTGCTTTGAACTGGTTTATTTTAGGGCCCTTCCACACAGCCATATAACCCAGAATATCAAGGCAGAAAATCCCATAATATCTGCTTTGAACTGGGTTATCTAAGTCCACACTGCCATATATTCCAGTTCAAAGCAGATAATGGGGGATTTTATGATATGGTCTCCAGAATAGTAGCCCAGTGCTCAAAGCACTACTTTCTGTTTCCTGTAGTTCTTACTACTCAGCAACCTTTGGAACAATGTTCATAACAATGAATATTGTGATAGTAGATATGCTTGTTGGTTTTTTTTAAAACCTGCGTAATTAGTACTCAGCTGTGTTACAAAGCCTGATTGAATCAGAATTGAACTTCAGCTTTGTTTCTAGTTGCAGAACCTGATGTAAATGGAAATATGAAGATCTTTCCCGTTCTAGGAAGGATGCAGCTTTTTGCAATGTTTAGGTCATTAAATGCTAATCAAGGTGGCCAATTGCAAGATTCACACTTTCCTCAAGCAGACAAGAGTTATTTCTCCCACTCTGGACATTCCAGAGATATATATTTGCCTAGTTTCCAACAGACCTCTCAACTTCAGGAGACAATGCTTATGGAACATGGCCATACAGCCTGGAAAACTCACAGGAACACAAAAAATATCTTTATTACAGCAAGATACTCCGCTTAGGCAGAAAAAAACGAAATGCAAAGATACAGAATGGGGGACGCCTGGCTCGAGAGCAGTAGGTGAAAAAGATCTTGGAGTCCTTGTGGACAACAAGTTAAACATGAGCCAACAATGTGATGTGGCGGCAAAAAAAGCCAATGGGATTTTGGCCTGCATCAATAGGAGCATAGTGTCTAGATCTAGGGAAGTAATGCTACCCCTCTATTCTGCTTTGGTTAGACCACACCTGGAATATTGTGGCCAATTCTGGGCACCACAATTCAAGAGAGATATTGACAAGCTGGAATGTGTCCAGAGGAGGGCGACTAAAATGATCAAGGGTCTGGAGAACAAGCCCTATGAGGAGCGGCTTAAGGAGCTGGGCATGTTTAGCCTGAAGAAGAGAATGCTGAGAGGAGATATGATAGCCATGTATAAATATGTGAGAGGAAGCCACAGGGAGGAGGGAGCAAGCTTGTTTTCTGCTTCCCTGGAGACTAGGACGCGGAACAAAGGCTTCAAACTACAAGAGAGGAGATTCCATCTGAACATGAGGAAGAACTTCCTGACTGTGAGAGCCGTTCAGCAGTGGAACTCTCTGCCCCGGAGTGTGGTGGAGGCTCCTTCTTTGGAAGCTTTTAAACTAAACTCCGAGGCCATCTGTCAGGGCTGATTTGAATGCAATATTCCTGCTTCTTGGCAGAATGGGGTTGGACTGGATGGCCCATAAGGTTTCTTCCAACTCTTTGATTCTATATGTTTAGAAGCTGTTTTGTGCTTTCATTGCAAACCTATCATATTTCTTTATACTCCTGCTTTTTCCAAAGGAGTCTCAAAGCAGCTTCACTTAAATGCATTAGCATACAATCTAAAGTATACAAATATGCAAACGTTAAAACAGAATTAAATATAAACAGTATAAAAAGTTCACAGTTAAAATCCATTAAAACATATTCAGAGTTATAAATCATAACAGAATTTGTTCTGAGACAGTCATTTGCTCTGAAGTTGAGAGAGTGTTCCCTCCAATGAAGCTTCATTGCAGAGTGAGGATTCAGCCCTTAGCATCCAGCACCGCAGTGCCAAGCTCAAGACACTACACCACAGGGCCATGCTTAGACCATGCTGAAGTGTGTGTTGAGATAGAGCAATAGTCCTTCGCCCTGTCGCTTGCAAAATGAAATCTGAGGGGAGAACAAAGTGGGATCATTGCTTTATCGCAGGCTGTAGCATTCATGAATATTGTTAGGACAACTCCCGACCAATCTGTCTGATCTTATGTCTGTTATACATGTTTCTGAACCTCTAAGGCTCTTTCCCTGCTCTGGATCCACAGGAGTTACAGTTCCACTTTGGTTAGTAGAGTTTCTGTTTGTGGTTACACAAGCGGTGCTATAGAAATAAGCTTGTTTCCTGATTAGTGTGACAGAAGTCATATTGAAGTTTATTGCTATTATAGCACAACAGCTTGCATCTTTTCAGGGGTGATTTTCTACCAGTCCAGTCAAAGACTGGCTAGAAAGTGTGTTTAATCTACACTGCACTCTAATTTTAGGTTTTTTGAATGTATTAAAAATATTTCGAGTCTTGTATGCATGTGGTTCTGCTAATTTTTACAGTTAACTAAGGAGAGCTAGTGTGAGTGCTAGATTACTGTTCTGGAGACCAGGGTTCACATTCCTGCTCAGCCATGGAAAACCACTGGGTGACCCTTGGGCAAGTCAAAACTTCTCAGTTTCAAAAAACCCTGTAAGAGGTTTGCCTTAGGGTCACAGTAAAATGACTTAAAGGCACACAACAACTGATAAATTTCCATTCTTCTGCCATTAGCTGGAAATGTACTCTAACATGCTTTAATAGTGTTTTTAGTTAGAGGTGTTCTGCAAAGTACTCATACTAATTTGGCAGGAATTGAACACTCCAGTGGAATATAATGATCAACAGATTTTTTTTTCTGTTCAAGAGTTCACACTGCTTTCCCCCCCTGCAGCTTGGTTTTTAAGGTCATCTAAGGAATTCCGAACTTTTTGCTAGTGCACTGATTTCTTTTCCTGCACTCAAACTTGGGGAACATATTGCTGCCAGGACGAATGGACTGTGTTGTGTCTTTTCTACAAGTGTTTGCTTTTTGTTTTGACTCTTCTAGAAAGAAATGCCAGAAACAGGTTTTTACATGTTCAGTACATCTGGGTTTCCTTCTCACATTCTGGCTAGTGTTTTCCTCTATTTTGCTGGTTATGTTTTTAAAATACATTTAAAACAGGAACTTGAAAAATGAACTGAAACTGTCAGCACTGACATATGGCATGAAACTTCAATGGCTGTTTTCTGTCCTAGTGTAAATTCTCCTGGCTACTACTTAAATAATTAGGTCTTAATTGGATGATGCATTTGTGCATCCATGCACTGTATTTAAATCTACTATTTATTTATTTATTTGCTTTATTTCTATACCGCATTTTTCAGCCCTTAACAGGCGACTCAATGCGGTTAAAGTCTCTATTTAGAGATTGATTTAGAAAATAAAGGTAGCTTGTTCCTATTTTTAGACTAATGAATTGCTCATTATGCTAATAAGTCTGAAAAATTCTTGCAACTATAAATCACTTGAAGTTTTCTTTCTATGGGAAAAATATTTCATTGAGGCAAGGACAGTTCTAATAGCAAGCTGTAATAAAGTAATTCTGGACTGTGAATTACATGATTTGTGAAGTCCTATGAACAGCATGAAATTGAAAGATTATCAAGGATGAAATGCTTCTGTTTGTCTTGTAGCTTTTGTGTTTATGCTCTTGCAAATAAACCCAACTACGTTGAGTAGGAATTAACTTTCTAGTTAATAAGTGTATAAAAAGTTAACAGAACTTGCAGTTCATTTTGCCCAGGAATCGGTAATACTGGATTGGCAATCTTTACTATTTTGTCTGAACTTTCTGAAGTGATAACTGAATGATGAGGAACTTGTGAGAAGCTTGCATAGTAATTGCAACAGCTTTATATAAAGAGATGCTATTAAGTGCTTACATTGTCATGTGGGCAGGTGTGGTGACATGAAATAGACGAAACATTGCTTTCGAAATTCTGAGGCCTCTGGGATGAATGAAAACTGGTGTATCTGGTCTTGTGCCTGTATCAGGAAATACCTCAGATCACTATTTTATCGCCAATGGTTGCTTAAATATTCTTTTTTTAAAAAGCTGAAAGTACATAGCGAATAGAGTGTTACTTCAGAATTATCATCAATAATTTTTAAGTGTGTAGTATGTTGGTAATTTCATGTACGAGATGTTTTCTCCTTTTAATTTATCTGCTAATATTTCTGTAGTACTTTTAAAAAGCAAACTATACAGCAATACAATTAACTGTCACATACCTCCTTGTCCATCGGTACATCCTTCTGAATTTTATTAATATGCCTATGTGTTTTTATGCTTTAATTATTGTGTGATATAAGTTTGATTTGGTTGTATGTTTACTATTACTACATTGTGTTTTTTCTGTTGTAAGCTGCCCCAAGTCCTGGGGAGAGGGGGCAGGATATAAATAAATCTTATTGTTATTATTAAATTATACAGAGGACACAATATGGAAATCAGCATGCTGTTCTTACAAGGTTTAAAAAGTCAGATTGAACTAAATGAGAAAGGTTTGCATAAGTAAGTGGTCTTATCTTGCATCAAAACCTAAATATAGTTGCAGCATATCCAAGTTGTAGTGAAACATTGTGCCCTGCTTCAGACACTAAGAGAGTAACTCAGTGTTTCTCAACCTGAGGGTCGGGACCCCTGGGGGGGGTCGCAAGGATGTGTCAGAAGGGTCGCCAAAGACCATCAGAAAACACAGTTTTCTGTTGTTCATGAGGGTTCTGTATGGGAAGTTTGGCCCAGTTTTATCATTGGTGGGGTTCAGAATGCTCTTTGATTGCAGGTGAACTATAAATCCCAGCAACTACAATTCCCAATTGTCAAGGTCTATTTCCCCCAAATTCCACCAGTGTTCACATTTGGGCATATTGAGTATTTGTGCCAAGTTTGGTCCAGATCGATCACTGTTTGAGTCCACGGTGCTCTCTGGATGTAGGTGAACTACAATTTCAAAACTCAAGGTCAAAGCCCACCAAACTTTTCCAGTATTTTCTGTTGGTCATGGGAGTTCTGTGTGCTCTTTGGTGGAGTTCAGAATGCTCTTTGATTGTAGGTGAACTATAAATCCCAGCAACTACAACGCCCAAATGACAAAATCAATCCCACCCCCCAACCCCACCAGTATTCAAATTTGGGTGTATCGGGTATTTGTGCCAAATGTGGTCCAGTTAATGAAAATGCATCCTGAATATCAGATATTTACATGACAATTCATAACAGTAGCCAAATTACAGTTATGAATTAGCAATGAAAATAATTTTATGGTTGGGGGTCACAACAACATGAGGAACTATATTAAGAGGTCGCAGCATTAGGAAGATTGAGAACCACTGGAGTAACAGGAGACAGTCTGCAAATAACATCAGAGACTGGATGTACTTGTGAGGGAGGAGCTGGATCCTCAGGTTTATAAAGCTCTAAACTAGCATATTGTAGAGAACCAGTGTGGTGTAGTGGTTTGAACAATGGACTATGACTATGGTGTCCAGGATTCAAATACCTGCTTAGCCATGTAAATCTACTGGGTGTCCTTGAATTAGTCACACACTCTCAGCCTTAGAGGAAGGTAAATCCTGTCTGAACAAATCTTACCAAGAGAACTTCATGATAGGTTGGTGTTGGTGTTGCCATTAAACTGAAAATGATAGCAAACTCAAGCTTTGAGCCATCTGGTGTTTTGGACTTCAGCTCATTTAAAGTTGAGTCAGTTTGGCAACTGGTCAAGGTCTCTGGGAGCTGAAGTTCAAAAAACATTTAAGAAGAACCAACAATTAAGAGCCACCACTTTAGCGTTTTATAGGTTTTTAAAACAACAACAATAGATCCAGCACTTACTGTAGGTTTCCTATACTTGAAGGTTTCCCTTCTCATAAAACATACATAGCCTTCTTTCTGTAGCTATTGTGCAAACTGAATATGGTCTGGTTCAGGGCTCTTTCAACACTTGCTGACATCAACACTTGCTGACATCTAGGGTAGATGATACTTCCCTAGATGTTAACAGCTGTTTTTATTGCTATATGGAATGTAGTTGTGTCAAGCAATACCAGCATGCTTTTAATATTTGTCAGACTTCTTGATCTTTATTTCCTTGTAGCCTGTGCACATTTGCATTGTGTAAGGGATAATAGTACTTAAAATAATGCCCCTCAATATTCCCATTTTAATATCCTTTCAAACTTTATATTTAGATCCAGTTTATATAAGATCACCCATATTTGCTGCAGAAATGTACCATACATCTTTGTGGTGGATACAGCAATGTTCTCTTAACCTGTATATTATCAAATTACAAGGAACCTATGTGTAGTAGTATGAGTATTTGTGCAGTAGTGTGGCACAAGGAGAATTGAATGCTACCAACTTTTCTAAGAACAGCCATGGAGATAAACTTTTCAGTAGTAGTGCTTATCATCTAGGAGCAGCTACATTAAAATTGACTCAAAACTTCTTGCAAAGAGAACGAAAACTGCATGCAGATGAGGTAATGACCGTGGGAAATAAATTCAAGCTATGCAAGTATTACAAACCAGTTTTTGTTAAGCCATTCTTATTTTAGAATATTGAAGGATGCACATTATATTGTATTCAAACAAAGCAATGTATCTGATTTAACTGTAGGTAATGGTAATGTGAGAGAATCCTAAAGAAAAGGACACACCTGTAACAGTGTGTGTGTGTGTGTGTGTGTATGTATGCTGCTCTTCAGTTGGCCATCTTATACACAAAAGCATAAGAACATTGAAAGTATAAATAATAATCAAATCAACTGGTGCAACAAACCAACAAAACATAAATGAAACTAGCAGAAAACAATGACAGACTAGTCCTTCTGTCAGGCTGTAACAGAGAGATGCAAATCTTGTCCATGAGGATTGTTGTTGGGCTTCACTCTCTCTCAACTGTTTTCACTATATAGTGATTGATTATTATGTACCATGCTATAGCAATCATATAGCAATAAGGTGTGGTGCCTATGTTTGCTTGTTTCTTTCCTTTTGTGTCATGTATTTTAGATTGTAGCCCATTGCACAGGAATTGTCTTATGTTTTACTGATCTTAAGTTTCTTTGGAAAACATTTTATTTGAAGAATTGGTTAATATGCCTTCAATACTAGTAAATCGAATTAGATCAAGTAGCACAAGATTCTAGAAAGCTTGGGGAAAATTGCTACTATCCAGCTTATTTGGGAAGAGACTGCCACTTATGGAAAAGAATTCATGTAAAAAAATTCACTTCTGCCTGACTTCAGATTGTAGATTGAAAAAAGGACTTGAAATAAGTAATGTAATATTCAAGCTTCTTTCCCCAACAGTTGTATCTATCAACTAGGTTCATAGTTATTCAGGGAACTTCTTTAGCAATAATTAAGAATGTTATTTATTTATGTGTAGACCAGCACTTTGTATTTACCGTAGCTCAAAAGCAGACTGGCAGCCAGTCCTTCCTTGACTTAGGTGATCCCTTGTTCTCCGAGTAGGTTTGTCTTCCAAGATCGGTGTACTGGCAGTGGGTCCATAGATGGCTATGGAGCCCTATTCTTGATCTGCATGTTCTCCCGCAATGAGGGCATTGGTTTCCAGGTGGAAGGCAGTTCCGGTTGGGGTTGGCATGACGTGCCTTCCTCTTGGCACATTTCTCTCGTTCACCCTCCATTCGTGCCTCTTAAGATTCTACAGCACTGCTGGCCTCAGCCGACCTCAAACTGGAGCACTCAAGGGCCAGGGTGTAATGAAAACTACCTTTCAGTCGACTAGGCCGAAGCCTGCATGACAGTGGCTGTCATCTTGGAAGGCAGGCAGGACAGGAGGAGGAGTCAAGCTGACTCCTGATTGGGTATAGCAATTGGGGGAGGAGTCGGTTTAGAGAGGGAAAATAAGCTGCCAGATTTTGACAGGAGGAGAAGGGTCTTGACTTAAGACAGAGAAGGTTGAGATTTCAAGATAGGAAGTTACAGCAGGGATCTGACAGAAAAGGAAGAGCTTTTAGTGAGCCTTAAGTTTAGGGAAATAGGCTGAGACAATAGGCTAGTATTTTACTGTGTTGTGAGAGCCAGTAAAAGAAAGATTTGTCTCCAGAGCTTACTACCCTGTGGTGGAGACAGATAGGGATCTGTTCTCAAGAGATACTGTGTCTAAAGATAGAACTGTATGTTTAAGGAGTCTCACAGTTGTTAAAAGCTTTTCTGTCAGGGGAACTATTTGTTTAAGTAACCAAGTTTCTGCAACTGAATCACGCTTCTGTACCACTCATTTCTATGAGTTGTTGTTAATATAAAGTTCAATAAACTCTTTCTAGTTAACTTTTAACTGGTGTATGCCTCAATCTATACGTTTCCTCAGAACTCATTCTGTCAAACCATTTTAAAGTCCAGTCAGCTAGTGAGGAAGCCATAGAAGATCAAGAGCTCAAACACCCCTTACCTAAAACACATTCACACCTTTGGTTCCTCAGGCCAATAATTCTGAGGTGGTGGCGGCTAATACTACCAAGAACATTCGGTCACTTGTATATATAACATAGGGTCAGCCTTTAATTTCGCTATATTGGTGGCAGCGGTGGGATTGTTTGTCCACCCTGCCTCAGATATTCTTTTAATTTTGCTATACAGGGCTTCCCAGTTCTGTGTCAGAGTTTTTAAGGTTGGCTTTGAGCCCATCTTTGAATCACTTTTCCTGCCCTCCAACATTCCATTTTCCGTTCTTGAGTTCAGAGTAGAGCAACTGCTTTGGGAGATGGTGGTCGGGCATTCAGACAAAGTGGCCGGTCCAGCGGAGTTGATGGCGGAGGACATCACTCTATGCTGGTTCTTTGCTTCTTCCAGCACTGACATTTGTCGCTTGTCTTCCCAAGAGATTTGCAGGATTTTTCGGAGGCAACGCTGATGGAATTGTTCCAGAAGTTGCATGTGACGTCTGTAGATAGGCCACGTCTCGCAGGCGTATAGCAAGGTTGGGAGGACAATAGCTTTATAAACAAGCACCTTGGTATCCCTATGTATGGCCCGGACCTCAAACACTCTCTGCTTCATTCGGAACAATGCTGCACTCGCAGAGCTCAGGCGGTGTTATATTTCAGTGTCAATGTTGACTTTGGTGGAGAGATGACTGCCAAGGTAGTGGAAATGGTCAACATTTCTGGCATTGGAGAGGGATTGGCTGGTGACTTCTGGAAGAGCACTTTGATTTTCTCAATGTCCAATGACAGGCCGAGTTTCTCATATGCTTCTGTGAAGGTGTTTAGAGTGGCGTGATGTGCTTCTCACAAGAGACATGACAGTTGTTGACGACTGCTGGACAGACCGCAGGCTAATTCAATCCACAATGGCTATCAAGATCGCCCCGAAGCGCAGACTCCAAGGAAGAAAGACAAGGCGCAAAATGAACACCCAAGCCCTTCAGGAGCCCTCCAAACGAGCCCTTCTCCAAACAGCACTCAAGGATCATCTACCCATAGAACACCCTGAAAATGTTGAGGAACATTGAAACAAACTGAAGACCTCCATCATCACAGCCTGCAAAGAAACTATTGGGTATCAAACCAAGAAACATCAAGATTGGTTTGAAGAAAATGACAACGAGATCCAATAGCTAATTGACAAGAAAAGGAAAGCCTTCCAAACATGGCAGAGAGACATACAACTGTGCTGCTAAGAAAAAGATCTACACCAGTGCAAAAGCTGAGGTCCAAAGAAGGACAAGAGAACTCAAGAACATCTGGTGCACAAAGAAGGCTGAAGAAAGCCAAAACCTGGCAGATACCCATGATGTTCAGGGATTTTTCAAAGCCACAAAGGTCATCTATGGACCAAGGAACCCTGGCATACAGCCTCTACGCTCATCAGATGGAACAAAACTTCTGAAGGACAAAAAATCAATTGCACTACGTCGGAAAGAACACAACCAAAGCCTCCTGAATCACAGCTCCAATGTGACCGAAGAGGTTCTCTCGCAAATCCCGCAACAACAAACCAGGGATGAGCTTGCAGCATGCTTAGTTCGGAAGAAGTCAGCAATGCCATCAGCCAACAAAAAATAACAAAGTCAGCAGACCTGATGGGATCCCTACAGAATTCTTTAAAGAGGGAGGACCTGAGCTGACACAACAACTCCACCAGCTCATTGAAAAAGTGACCGAGAAAATCCCAGCAGATTTCAAGGATATCACCATCATCACACTCTTCAAAAAAGGGGGAAAGAACAGACTGTGGAAACTATCGAGGTATCTCCCTTCTGACCTCCGCTGGGAAAATCCTCGCAAGAATCCTTGCAAACCGCCTTCTACCCCTCTCAGAAGACACCCTCCCAGAATCTTAGAACGGCTTCCACCCCTCCAGAGGAACAATGGACATGATCTTCACTGCACGACAGCTCCAAGAAAAATGGAGGTAACAAAATCAACTTTTGTACATGGCATTCATTGACCTTGCAAAGGCATTCGACACAGTGAATCTCAGTCCTCTCTGGACCATCCTCCAAAAAAATCGGATGCCCTAACAAATTTGTGAACATCCTGCGGCTCCTCCATGATGACATGATGGCAACAGTCTTGAACAGCAGTGGCTCCCAAAGTGACCCATTTAAGGTGGAATCAGGTGTCAAACAGGGATGTGTTATTGCCCCAACCTTATTTTCCATCTTCATCGCTATGATACTTCATCTTGTTGATTGGAAACTTCCCACCGGAGTGGAAATCATCTATCGGACAGATGGCAAGCTATTTAACCTTAGCAGACTGAAAGCCAAAACCAAGGTTACAACAACATCTGTTATAGAACTCCAATATGCTGATGACAACGTCATCTGTGTGCATTCAGAAGACCTACAATCCACTCTAAATACCTTCGCAGAAGCATACGAAGCATCCAGTGGAGCTGCCCTAACAGTAGAGTTGCCTGCTCTCTGTATGATTCTCCAGTTAGTAATCTGGCTGCTGATCTCTGTACCAGTTCTAGCTTCCAAATTATCTTCAAAGACAGCCTCACGTAGAGAGTGCTGCAGTAGTCCAGATGGGACATAACTAAGGCATGGACTTATCTGGCATCTCAAGGTATGGGCGTAACTGGTGCAAAAGTTTTAATTGTGCAGAGGCGCTCCTGGCCACTGCCAACACCTAGGGTTCCAAGGGCAACGATGAGTCCAGGATCACCTTCAACTTGCGAACCTGTGTTTGCAGGAGAAGTATGGCCCCATACAAAACAATATGGTTTCGTGATCCAGCAAAGCACTTGCTGTCATTAATCAATAGTATAAATTCAGGATGTTTAACTCCTATCTTATATGTCTGTTTACTGATCCTGAGTGTGCTTTCATCAAGTCTAAATTTCTCAGCATGTTTTCAGTGATTTAAATTAATAAAAGAAAAAGCCCTTCATCAATTTGACTGGTAATTTTAAAATTGTGGACTTATGTAGAAGTCCTCTACTGGGATCTAGAGTCTGATATTAAACAGTAGAATAATTTTCAATATGTCTTCAGCTTTGTAGAATAAAGTAGTGACCAATCTCTTTTGTAGATAGTGGTTTTTCAGCAATAATCTGATAACATTTTGGATGTGAGATTCCTAGAGAAGTGGTCTTTCTATGAATTTTTAGGTCATCCAGGATGATTCTGGTCAACTTCGGGCGGTCTGGAGAGAACATAATAATCAAATCGATAAAAGTTAAACCTTCAAATGGCAAGGATAGAGTGTGGTTTTAAAAGAAATTGTTCTCTACAGTTCAAAATTTTGGAGTATTTTTATTGTTATGTAAATACCATGCACAGTTCCTCGGATAAATTAGCACTATAATTCATTAGCACTATAATGCATATAAACAGTATTCTAGATTGAATCACATTACATTACTTTAGTGCTTACTTATACATGTTGATTTGAATGTTAATAACCATCTTGGTATTAAGTGATTTGGAGTCTTACTTTTAACTAGTGCAAACCTATTTTGGGTGTAGCTCCCTGTAGTTGTCTTGTATACTGTAAACATATTTCTGATACATTCTTTGCTAGTAGGAATCTCAAGCGGGTGTTTAGCTTGTTTGTTTAATCGAGACATTTTGAGTATTTGTTTTTACAATTTACAATACATTAAGGGAAGGCTTTACTATCTGAGAAGTGAACGTGATTGCTTTTAGTAATGAATTCTGTACGGGAAGAAAAATGATATTTCTTCCATCGTTTTCATTTTGTAGCTTCAAGGGAATTTTATTTTGTAAAAGAACGCTAATGTTTAAGTCTGCGTGTAGCGAGATTAAACACTATTGGGAAATATATCACTACCATGAGAACTAACCTGCACTTATTTCCCATGATATTGGAAAGACCTTTAGATAGAAACTGTGTGATTTTTCTAAGTGATGCTTTTATTGCTGACCCATTGTACAGGTCTTACAATAGTTTAAAGTATTAATCACAAACATAATTATTTCTCATGACCAAGAAATATTAAATTAAGTTAGATGTTTGGCGATGGTTGGTGGCTTCATGCTTCTTCATGCAGAATGAGGGCTCAATTTTAGGAAAGCTCCTCTGTTTCCTCTCCTAAAAATGGGAGAATAAAAGAGGGAAAATCATTTTTTAAAGTTCTAAACTGACCTGTTATGTGTGGTTGCCCCTCCCAAAGATTACAATTCAAGTTCATTTCCACTAGTCAGACATGAAGCTTATTGGGTGACTTCTCACTGTCAGTCAAACCCACCTCACAGAATTATTATGGGAACATGCCAATATCATCCTGAATACCTGTTCTTGTCTCATTACAGTAAATAAAAATAAATAACACATTTTGGTTGGCATGATTATAAGGCACCAGGACAGTATAGGGCTATTGAGATAGTATTGGTAAAGAATTCTGCCTATAACCTTGAAGAGACTTTGACAGTCAAGCATTGACAATAGATCTGGGAAAGGATTTGTGTGACCCTCCAAATGTTGTTGGGCCACATGTCCCCTCAGGCCAAGCCAGTCTAGCTAATGGTGAGAGCACTGCACTCCAGTGCTAGAGGGCAATATTATTCTCACCTGGAGACTAACAGGATCCAAAGGATTAGCTTTGTATAAGAGGCTCCCTAGGTTTCTCAGAAATTTTGCAGAATAATAATAGTGTTAAAAGAGCTGTTGTCTGACAGATTATGGAGTTGTGAGAACAAATAGTGGTGAACATTAAAATAGCATATTTCAAAATCTAGTGCCATATCAAAGACAGATAGGTGTCAATGGAAGGTTTAGGACAGTGGTGAAAATATTGCACACACCTAGATGTTTTCGTACTTGAACCTCCAGCATTTGTCACTATTTACTATGATTGCTAGAGATATTCTGGAGGGCTACATAATTCTTGCACCTGGTAAAGGAGAAATAACTTTTCTGTTTACTTTTCTTTCTGTAATTTACATCTGCCATGCTGATACACACTGCTGTTGTGTTCTTTAAGAATGGAAAAATGTGATATATCTGATACTTGGCTACTTAGAGGTTGTTTGGTTGTATGAGTCTTCTTGTGTGAGAAAAAGTGGGGTATAAATAAACATTAAAATATATTGTGCACCAGGCTAGCAGCAATGGTGCCCTAGAACCTTTGCAAGAGGTATGGCCTACCCTGCAGTAAAACCTTGTATGAGCACAAGCTGGAAAAGACCACAGAAAATGAAAAAGCAAAAATACTCCGGGATTTTAGCATCCAGACAGATAAACACCTGCCACATAACACACCAGATATAATGTTGTGGAAAAGAAATATGTTTTTATTATAGACATAGCAGTACCAGGAGACAGTAGAGTAGAGGACAAAGAGATGGAAAAAGAGCACAAAATACAAGGAATTACAAATTGAGATTGGACTACTATGGCAAAAGAGGACAGTAGTGGTTGGTGCCTTGGAGGCATTCCAAGAAATCTCAAAAAGCACTGGAAAATCCTTAATTTGGACAGAACATCAATGCACATGCTGCAGAACGCAGCACTTCTCGGAACTGCGCACATTCTTTGAAAATACCTCTGATATTCTAGGCCCTTGGGAAGACTGATATTCAGAGACGAATCCCAGACACTTGGACCTAATATGCATGTGTGCTGTGTTTTTATGTACAAATAAATCTATATAATAAGAAGAAGGAGAAGAAGTAGTAGTAGTTAACAGTATTGAGCTAGATCTGTGCTAGGAGTCATGTGACCCTCCAGACTCTTTATTTGTTTAATACACTTCAGCGCCATTTAATTATTTTTCCTGAGCAGTCTACAAAATATATATTAAATCTCTGAAAATAGAAGAATTTAAACACAAAATATATTGTGAAATGTAAACCAAAACACCTACTCTCAAATCAAAGGGGAACAAGTGATAGGACAGTGCTGGTATGAATGTCTAAGGTAATCCCCGTAACATATTTCCAGTTTGTAAATGTTTAATCTACACCAACCATTTTTGAGCCTTTTTTTTAGTTGGTCTTGCTGAATTTATCAATTAGGGGCTAAGTCTCAGAGACCAAATCAAATGCAGTCTCATCCAGATACAAATAGATCCAAGACTGATGTTATGCAAGGAAAGGGACAGATACATGTCAGCACAAATGGACAAAGGTCACTTGAATCTCTGTGTATGTGAGTAAAAGAGCATGTGAATAAAAAAAAAACAACACAAAAAATTAAACACTTCTTTTCCAGTCAAAATCAGTTATGGTGACTGTTATGATCTTTTGAAAAAAGAAAATAATTCAGCCACAGATATTTCATCTGGCATCACTTTTGGTCTGCAGAGAAGAGGCCTAAGGGAAATACAAAAGTGCTTGTGATTGGTGTTTCCTGTTCTACCCAGATCCTCTGCACTTGGCCTTTTATGTCTCACTTGGTTGTAATCCCTTACGTATTGTAGTTTTCCATGGTCTTCAGGGGTTTTCATTATGTAAGACATAATTCCTGGCTATTCCGATTAATACTTAGTAGACTAACAAATAACTTGGAGCTATGTAGGTGTCTTCTTTGCTTTAACCGAAATGTTACTAAGCATACCTATGCCCCTTCCACACAGCTATATACAATCCACGTTGAACTGGATTCTATGGCAGTATGGACTCAGATAATCCAGTTCAAAGCAGATATTGTGGATTATCTGCTATGATATTCTGGGTTATATGGCCGTGTGGAAGGGCTCTTATTATACAGCTTGGAAAACCTGATTAGTGCTTTTATTAGTGGGATATCCTGGCGCTCTCTTATTCATACTGCTGCCTTCCATCAGAGCCAAGCAGGGCAACACAATAACACAAATACAAGGAGGAAGTTTCTGCATCTCATTACAAGTGATCACACTTGTGTAAACATACGTGTTTTCACTTCGTTATAGATAGTTTATTTGGTAGTAAATTCATGACTGGTTCAAGAAAAGGTCATTTCCAGTTTTCTCAACTTAAAATGATTTTGCACATAATCATGAATGCTCCTTGTGTTAATCAAAATTGGAAGTGGATGAAAGAAATAAGGGTGTGATGTTAGATTTCTTTATTAGATAAGCACATTCATAGTTAATTTAGATTTACGGTGCTTGATTGGAAAGTGACATTGTCTTAATTTTAAATTGGAATAGAAAGGTTTATTTTTCTTATGAGAATGATGCTAATACCAGATTAACTTGGCAACAAATGCACATTCCTGACTTTCCAGAATTCTTGGCAAGTCTGTGTGCATTTGTGCTGTTAAAAAAAGTTAATGAAATGCCTCAGCATGTTTATGGAGTGAGATAGAAATATGTGGACAATAATATTTAAGGATAAAATAATAACTGCTTTCTGACACCTGGAACATTTCATACATTCTAATGTTTTTTTTATAGTTTTGTTTTCTTTTGCACTTAGCTGAAGGCCACACTAAGATTTGAAATAAAAATGGAAGTACCATAATTTTTATAAGAAAACGGTAGATTGTGGAAGAGATATTAGCTTAATTTAATTCCAATATGCTTCATGGTTTATTTCCTTACTTTCAGCAAAGCTTAGTACCCAGTTCTCATGTAGTATTTTTACAGACTTACATAGATTCATTTTCAGTTTTTTTTAGTTGCAGCAATGGTAGTTCATTCACTTGTACATCTTCATACAGAAGAAAATCTGTGTTTGAGATGACAGTATTAATATGGAACTATGAACAAACTGTAGCGTTGTCCTTGTGCTTGCATGCAAGTTTGTTGTGATGTTAAAGTTTAGGCTTCTTAGGCTGGTGGAACCCATGCAAATTATACCATAATATGAAGGAAAAACCCAAAATGTGAAGGCAAGCTTACATAAACCTGATCTATAACCAAAATTGAGACATTACTATAAAACCAGTATTTCTGGAAAAGACAGGAATGTACTGGAAATTCTGCAGGGTGTGCAAGCTTTGGTTGCAGGTTTTCTTTTGAGTAGAAATTATTGCACCATAGATGTGGTAGTGGTTGCCCCCTCTCCCCATCTGTGCAACCCAGATAGCTGCAAAAAATAGGCAGACCTTTTGATTGAGTTGTCTGGCTGCCCTAAGAACACGTATGAATCTTTGTATGTGTGTATTTTTATGTTTTTGATTCATTTTTGTTTGTGGGCCATTGATATTAAAATATGATCCCTGAATCTTTACATCAGTCTAATGAAAAATCAATCAATTTCTTTTTATTGTAACCTATTTTTTCAGGGATCATTTTAATTATTAGTATATTAACCTCTTAGCTTTATTAAATATAATATAGGCTCTTATTTGCTTTTATTCCAATAAGCATGTATTTCTCGTGATGAAAACTACAATTCCATCAATATTGTATATCCTGGTGTGGATTTGTATTGTACTAGTAAGTATAAATACGTGGTTTTTAACAGGAATTATTGCTATCTAGCTTTTGTTTTTTTATCAACTGGCAATGGTTTTTTATCTGTTTTTGCTTTATCCAAAGACAGCAAAACAGAATAATTGTGCTTCCATTTTTTCTCTCTGATTGTTTTTTTAAGCAATGCATTAGGGATGCTGGGTCAGGAAGTAAAGAGTTAGCTTTGACTGAATCTACACTGTCATATAATGCAGTTTGAATCAAACTCAGCCCCCCCCCCAATCAAAATCCTGGCTACGGGCCTGACACTGACCATATAATGCAGTTCAAACTGCATTAAATGGCAGTGTAGATCCGGCCATTGACTCTATTACCAGGAGTGTTGCTCCCTAGTGAAAATAAAAGGCACTTAATCTGCACTCTTCTTTTTTGTATCCTTGGATGAAGAAATGAATCACATGGAATATTTTTCCGTATTCTGAAAGTGTTTGTAAGTGGAAGCTTTATGTTGTCCTCTACAAGTGAACACTGTAATCTTGTGAAAGCATAATGAAAATGTGCTTTCAGGCATAAATTTACTAACTTTTGATGAAATTATGTGATTTTGATCTGCAAAATGTATTAATTTCTTTCATAGGAGATACCCTGATATAGGATCCTAAGAAGACCTATTTGAAGAAGGTACCATATGTACTCATGTATAAGTCTCAAGTCACTCCTGACACGAGCAAAAAAAAAAGTATAAGTCTAGAAATGTTAGTTTAAAAAGGTCCCCAAAACCTGGGTCAGTGTGAGTACTGTACCTTAACTTTATTTTTTAAAAGGAACTACTTCTCTGAGTAGAGTGGCAGAAATATTAGTCCGCTTCAGAAGCACTGATCACATGTGTGCTGTTTGCCATGCCACTGCTTTTGGTCGTTTTTGAATGCCTCTATAGGAAAACGGTGGGGGTGGCAATGGGTGGCTAGTCTCCTAGGAAGCATTGGTGCTTTCCTCCCTTTCATGGAATAATCTTCAATTTATCCATAATAAATTGAAAATAATAAATTCATTTTAGTCATAATTTTGACCCCCAAATCTCTTCTCAACTTATTCGTAAGGTCAACATATACATGAGTGTATATGGTAGTTCTTTTTTCATCTAGATACTAAATCAACAGCTGCATACTCTCTTAGTGGGTTATGTATTCCAGAAATATTGCTATTATTACAGGAAACAATTGTGTGGCATGTAAGAGAACATGCATGCCCATTACTGTTATTGGATCTCACACACTTGTATCAGAAAATATTTGGTAAAAGTAAACAGACTTAAATAATGATTTTAATGTTAAATATATGCAACTCATCTTGTCAAAGAAAAACTAAAAATGGATTTTTACAATTGTGGAATGCTAGTTAATATTATATTGGGATGAATATATGTTGTCCTAGTAAATAGTTGCAAATTGTAAGTTCTATGTACAGTGAGAAATAAATGGGTTTCTATTATTTTAGTTCTTTATTGCTAAAACAAAAACAGTTCCATTGCTTTGAGAAAAATTCCTATGCCCCTTGTAGAAAAAATAAAAGTAACTGTCTTGACCATATGAAAAATTCTAGAATAGAAATTGGGATCAAACCTTTATTAAGCTATTGCATTATCGTACAATATTGTGCCATCTGTATTGTTCTCCATATTAGGGCAATGTGATAAAGAAAACACAAAGAGAGGAAGTGGCAGATGCTGGATGTCTGCATTTAGTCTGAAGGTGGAATATGGGAGGATGCTGCAGACAATTCAAATTAATCTGTGTCAAACCACTGAGATGGTTTCAGTTGCATCTGTAATCTGCCAAGGGCTATTGTAATAAAGAAACGAAGGCATCTAAAATGGAGAGAAAATCAATCAGGTGTTTACATTCTTTCTTAGTTTACACAGAATACTGTGTAATAGAAGTCTATTGTACTGAATTTCAAAATCTCCCGAGAGGGTCAGGTTTTCTGAGCTGTTGAAGCTTCTGATGGAAGAAGCATTATAGGTTCAACTTATGCTGTGTGAATTTGAAAGGGTAAAGAACCAGTTTTGTAACATTGCCTTCCTTGCATACAGTAGCTTGAGTATGAATTGGCAGTTGGTGAGTTAGTGACGGTTGCTACAAACGCCTGTGGGATTGTCTTAAGTTATTGTGTGGTGTGTGCAGCTATTATGTATTTGATTTTCTTGCTGCATAAAACTGAAAAGCATGAGTTCTGACAGTGAGCTAGAGCTCCTTGTTTTATTGTTTGTAAGAGTTAATCAGATCTCAAGGTACAATTATCTAAAGCCACTTATTACTTACATGTGTGTTGACAAAATAGAAGTCATAATATTTTTCTGAGCTTTATTTAGAAGTCCAGGAATACTTAAATAGTTGAACATTGCTTAAAAAGGAATTTGAAGATAAAACACATAGCATTTAAAGAGTAAACTTTATGCATAAGTCCTAAATACCCTAAAGGCACCAAATTATGTCTGGTGTTGGGAAGTAAGTAGGGTGAGCCCTAATTAGTACTTGGATGGAAGACCACCAATGAATACCAATGAATACCAAGTGTTGTAAGCTATATATCAGAGGAAGGAGTTGGCAAAACCACTTCTGCCCTTGCCTTTAAAAACTCTATGAAATTCATGGTGTCACCATAAGTAGACGGGTAACTTAAGGACACATGCACACACAGAACGTTCACATGCTTATGTTGTGCTTCCTTCTAGTATATATGCATGTATTTAGGGAGCTGTATAAGCACTCTCACAAACCCCTGTCTCTCACTGGGTTAAGGAGCTATCTGATGTCAAAATTACGCTGTTAAACAAAAGAGGCGCCCAGTTTAGAAGACTGTAATTATATGATACATGTTCTAATTATCTAATCAACTACATAGAATTAATTGCACTAAAGCAATGTGGATCTGAATTTCCTCTAAGATCTGTATGTATTTGCATTGCGTGTGTACATTTGCTTAGTTGTTGCCTGCTGGAATTTTCCTTGTACTGTGAAGAAACAGGATGAGCTGCATTCCATGCTAGTTAATATACTGTGATCTCAGCTAAAACAGACCCATTCAAAATACTTAGGTCTTTTTAGATTTTGAGTGTATAGCCATTCTGCTTATGATTATTACCGGTAATTATTTTATTATTCTTGTTTTCATTTTGAAATTTTGGTTTTCTTTAAATTTATGTCATTCTTGTATCCCTATCGTCTTTAGTATACTTTAGGAACCTCGAAGGCCACCTTATACTGAGTCAGACTGTTGAGCCATCCAGCCTAGCATTGTCAACTCTAATTACAGAATGCCAGTGTTTCAGAAAGCGTTCTTCCTGGTTTTCTGCAAATTCCTTGCAGTTTCTCATCTGGGTGCTAACCAAACCTGGTTGGCACAAGTTCCAAAATGAGGTGAAGTTGGGTACGCTCAGGAAGTTGATGGTTTCATGTAGCTGTTTAAACATACCTATTGCAAAGTACAATATTTTTAATATGATAGGGATCCCTTACGTTCATATTACTGTAATACAGGTAGCAGCAACATGTGACATTCAGTTGTTATTAGACTACAGCTCTCTTCATCACGCACCCTTGTCTGTGCAAACTAGGGCTGACTGAAATTTCAGTCCAACAAGATTCAACATGTTTCCCATATTTCCTCTAAGCAAGGGTGGGCAACCATCAAGGAGCTATGGAGTCATATTGCCCCCCCCCCCATGAGACTGCCCTCTTATGATAGACATAAAAAGAATCTTGTGATAACTCAAATAGACGAAGACCCCATCTACACTGCACAAAAATGGGGTGGGGGAGGGAATTATCATGAAGTGTCCAAATGATGGCTCATAATGCAGTCTAACTCGGAGGGTATCTGGTCACCACCCTGCCAAAAAGGTGGGGTTCCAGCACCCAGTCCAGCAGTCATATGTAGGTGGAAAGTGTGTTTAAAATACCAGTTTCACTCGCATATTGGCCTGTGTGGAAGCAACCTGAATTCCAGTCATGGACGCTAATGGGATTGTTGTTCAGATATTCTGAGTTGTTGGAGTAATTGATGTGTTGCTTGTTGGAATGTAAATCTTATTAGTGCAGAAGGTATTGACACATAAATGTTTGTCAGTACTCCAGTTATATGAGATGTCTGAAAGTATCCAGATGGGCACAGAAGATCAAATGTAATGGAGGAAATCGCCCCCCCCCCAAAAAAAATCAAAAATTTACCATAAAGAAATTTTCCAAGAAATCAATCTTTCAAAATCCAAAGAAAATAGCACACAAATCTGAAACAATTATAACTTGTAAGCCGCTCTGAGTACCCTTCGGGGTGAGAAGGACGGCATATAATTGTAGCAAATAAATAAATAAATAAATAAAATTTAACAGAATAGAATTATTTTATTTCTTGGAAGCCCTTCATGCCTGCACCTAAAAATACTACTAGTACAGAGTGGCAGAACTTCTCAAAGATTTTTCTTAAAATAATACATTCATATGGATTGCTACAAACAATTTACTTTCAAGAAATAAGACATGTAATCTTACTGATTTTTCCCCTTTAGATATTTATAATAATAATAATAATAATAATAATAATAATAATAATAATAATAATTTAGTAGATGGGATTGTATTTTATTATTTATTTATGATTTACTGTATTTATACACCACCCTTCTCAACCTTGTAGGGGACTCAAGGCGGCTTACATATATAGGCAACAATTAGATGCCAAAACACACACATAATAAAAACATAAGCATTAAAACAAACATTAAAACATATAAAACCTTAAAACCAATTACTTAAAATCAGGCAATTCTGGAAAATAGAATTGTAATCCACATTCTGTTTTCCAGGACTTGTGAGCGAAGTCCTCCCTATTGAAAATACTATTTTCCAGCACTATTGCTCTCCTCTCCGAGTCATTTTTTTTTTTTTGCAATAGATACTAATTTAAAGTTGTTTCATGGGCCTTGTATGGCTCTTTCGTTATAGGTTCTGTTTCTCCAAAAATGAAAACACAAACATCTAGCTTTCTATTGTCAAAACATATAATGTTTATGTACATTTGTTTTTTTCTATAGCTATCTGTAGAATTATTGTTAGAAGACTACATCTGCCTTAAAACAAAACAGTTCTCATATTTCACTTAATTTGCTTCCTGTTTTTTGCAGATTTTTTTCTCCCTTTCATGCCTTTCTTGAGTTCAGAGAAAAGAAATACTTTCATAGTCTTTCAAAGATATCAGCATGCTTATTTTTACAGGGAAAATAAAAATACTATTATTGACTTATTTTGATGATAAAGCAGGCCCAAGCAAAGCATTAGCTGCTAATTCTCCAGCAAATGTTAGTGTCCAAATTGATGGTTGATCTGTTCTCTCACTTTTCTGCTGCTATCTAAAAACATGAAGGATTTTAAACTCTTATTTGGTTTTTATTTTCCCACATAGGAAAAATGTTATTTGTACTCTGTTTGCAGCTCCTGTCAAAAGTTATCATGTTGTGTATCCATAGAGATGTTGAGTATAGCCATAACAAAAACCCTGTATACTCAGATATGTCTAGTATCTTTTGTCCAAAAGCTGGGTTGACTTGTCCATGGGTCAGTATGAATATTGTACCTTAACACCTATCGAAAACAGAACCACTCCCTTCTCCAGATAGAGTGGTCAAAGGCAAGAGCCCATCCTTGAAGAACCTAAAAGAAGCCCCAATTCCATCTACTCTCCAATGTTACACTACATATACTGTAGCTTTTTTGAATGCCTGGGTGGGAAAATGCCAGCAATACAGGGGTAACTGACCTTCTGAGACACCTTTGGCATTACCTCTCTTCATAGAATAATCCTCGATTTATCCACAGGTCATATTAAAATCCATAAACTTTAATTTTGACTGGCTTTTTCTCAAGCAAAACACCTTGTTTGGCAAATTATTCTGTTACTAATCACAATGAGGAAAGCAAGAGAACTTTGACACAAAGCAAGAGACAAGAGACAAGTGCTGACTTTTCTTCCTTCTCTGCTGATCTTTAAACATCCAAAGTCCAATGGGAATTACTGTTATGTAGAATGTAAACAGATGGAATGCAGGCCCTTTATGCTTCAGACTGTTAGAATTCTTTGTACATTTCCTTTTCCAATTATAAGGCTATCAATTTATATAGTAACCAAGTTGTGTCTCTTTTGTACCTTTAGATATCTGATTGATCGGAATATATGAGCTAGCAATTGCCCTGAAGAATTTGTATTAGTCTCTATCACTTTCTGGAGCTGATTGGTGACTACATAGAAAGATATTTTCTCTTCCAGTGTTTTCTCAATTCAGTTTTTTTCCAGTTGTCCCTGTGGTGGAGTGACCTTCCCTTGGAGTCCTGATTGGCACCAATATTGTTCTTATTTTCCTGCCAAATTAAAACCTGCTTATCTTAGGGTTACTTCATAGGTAAATTACTGCCTGAAAACATATGCAGGGATAGCTGTGTTCGCCATGCAATAAAATACAATACATGTTATTCAATATCTCCTTTGAGTTGGCATTGTCACTTTCACCTTGTGACATGCAAAGAACATGTGGGATTTTAGAGTTCTCTGAGCCTGCTTTTAATTATCATTTTCCCTATTTTTCAGCAGGCAGAAGGGGAAACCAAGCTAAAATACTGGGCAAAATGAAACCATACACTTTAGAAGTGTTGCACTTTATGTCTGCTTCCTAAGTGGGAACACAGTTCATAAAGAAAAATAGATAGTTGGAATTTGGTTCATCTTTTATTAGATCTAAGTAGTTGCTGATTTTTTTCCATATGCAAAGAATATTTATGTTTGGTGTATACTTACAGTACTTTCATATTAAAATGTCACCAGACAGTTTAACTTGGGAGACTAGACTCCTTACAAAAAAGGTATGGTTTGTATTATTCCTCCTCTGTGCCCTCTACAATTGGTGTGAGATGACTGTTTAAAATATTTGCAATGTAACTGCATCGGCTTGTAAACAGACCACTTATGTGATCTCTGCCTACCATCACAAAGTTTAATTGGATTTATTTATTAATTTATTTTGCAAAAGATCAATGTGTGGAAAGGATTCATCACTCTGGTAGTTTAGGACACTCCAAAGTAGTAGATATAGTAGAGTAAATAGTCTGTCCTGCCAAGAGGTTGGGATGTGCTAAAATTATCTTTTATAGAATTCCTCTCCATATGCACATTGTGGAAAAGTGAACAATATGTTAGTACTCCACCTGTACTATTACTGTGGTGTATGCTGCAGGAACCTACTATTCCTTATCTTCAATTTACTGATTGAAACATGTACAGAGCTGTTCAGAGAAAGAGGCAGGATGGACAGTGAGAACGAATAAGTGTGAAAATATTTTCCTTGCTTAGTTGGAGCAATTACAGATTAAATCTCATATTAAAATGATGGATTTTATCATTGAGCATAATAGCTATGCTTGAGCTTTGTAACATCTGTAATAGGCTTTGAGTTGGTAATAATTTACATC
This sequence comes from Anolis sagrei ordinatus, assembly GCF_025583915.1. NCBI lineage: Eukaryota > Metazoa > Chordata > Lepidosauria > Squamata > Anolidae > Anolis > Anolis sagrei. The sequence goes on from NW_026847660.1 coordinate 79,841,270, forward strand.
AGGTACAAATATATTCCTTAGTAAATTTCCAGTTTCTTAAATGTGAATTATGTCCATACAATTTTTGTTTTTTTGTTTTTTTTATATCACACCTATGGGTCTGCAAAATTACCCATTAGTTCTTCCTACAAAACTCAGATTTTGGTGGTAGTTTCCCTCCCCATCTCAAATGTACATGCATAAAGTGTTACCTCTCAGTTTAGTTCGTCTGCTATAATATAGCACATACAGTAGAGCTTTTATTGAAATGTTTGGCCAAATATTTCGTTCTTCCTTTACCTTTAGGTAGTGTTTTAATTTTAATGTCAAGTTTAATGCTTTTAACTTTTTAATTTGTCCTGCTTTAATTTATATTGAGTTCCATTCAGGAGAAAAGTGGGGTATAAATCAAATCACCTTTTCTTTCTTTTTTGGCTTTATTTATGTGATTCTCCAAAGTTTGCTTGAGCTGGGGTACAATATAGTTAAAGTACACAAATTTAAAACATAAAACAGTTGAAACAAATATATTGAAACACATATAAGAACAAAACATTAAAATAAGTCATAACAATAAATGCTAATTTAAAATCCATAGTTTAAAATTGACTGGGAAGGCCTGCTGGAAAAGATAGGTTTTTAATTCTGTTTTAAATTTTGACAGGTATTCCGTACTGAAATCATACGCTCAGTCCCACATGTACCCATTACCAAACTGGCTGCCATATTTTGAACTAATTCGAGTTTCTAAATTTAGGGGTAGCCCAATATAATACAGAATACAGAAGTGCAACCTTGGAGTTACCAGAGTGCGTACCACCATCTTTTAGATCTTTAGATCTTCCAGTTCTAAAAAAGGGATCAACTAGCATATAACTCAAAACTGAAAATAAGCACTCCTGACCATATCTGTTTTGGGGAGATAAAACCAGGAATGCATCCAATCTGCAAACAGTCTTTTAGGGGTGTATAACTCCATCCTGAACTGCTTGACGTACCTCCAACTCCAGGTTAGGACCTATATGGTAAGCACCTCTGTCTTATCTGGATTCAGTTTCAGTTTGTTTTTCTTCATCCACCCCATTACCTCCTCCAAACACTCATTCAGAAGAGACACATTATATCCTTAGGTAAGGCTATTTTGGAAGACATGGAGAAAAATATTTGAGTGTCATTAGCATACTATAGCATATTAAAGGATGAAAAACATTGAGGCTATGCCCCATGCAACTGTCTTAGGTCACAACCTAACATTTCAATGTTAATAATATATTTTAAAAGATGGTCTTCTTTATAAATATCACTCAGTCTATTATGGTCCCTCGGTCTCTGCAGCGGCTTTGGCGTATGAACAAAGAGCTGAATTCCACCTCTCTATATAGAGAGAGACCGAGTCAAAGAGAGCAGCATTTGACACAGTCAACCACAATCTCTTGACCCACCGCCTTGCTGTTGCTGGAATCAGGGGGACAGCTTTAAACTGACTGTCCTCCTTTTTTCACAACCATGGACAGCGAGTGGAGAGGGGAGGCCTGGTCTCTGAGAGGTCCCCTCTATCTTGTGGGGTTCCTCAGGGGGCAATTCTCTCCCCTCTGTTGTTTAACATCTATATGCGACCACTTGCTCAGCTGGTTCGAGGTTTTGGGCTTGAGTGTTATCAGTACGCCGATGACACTCAGCTGGTGCTGAAGATGGAAGGCCTACCGGACTCTGTACCCCAGGGGTCCTCAAACTTTTTAAACGGGGCCAGGTCACAGTCCCTCAAACTGTTGGGGGCCGGATTATAATTTGAAAAAAACATGGATGAATTTCTATGCACACTGCACATATCTTATTTGTAGTGCAAAAACACTTAAAAACAATACAATAATTAAAATGAAGAACAATTTTAACAAATAAAACTTATTAGTATTTCAATTGGAAGTGTAGGTCTGTTTTTGGCTGATGAGATAGGATTGTTGTTGTGTGCTTTTAAGTCGTTTCAGACTTAGGTTGACCCTGAGCGAGGGCCGGGTAAATGACCTTGGAGGGCCGCATCCGGCCCCCGGGCCTTAGTTTGAGGACCCCTGCTGTACCCGATTGTTTCCATCAGTGCCTCGAGGCCGTGACTGGATGGCTGCGTGCCAGCAGGTTGAGGGTGAATCCAGCAAAGATGGAGATCCTATGGCTGGGCGGACCGGGCAGTGGGGACATCCATCTGCCCACCCTGGATGGCGAGGCGTTACGCCCGTCATCATTGGTAAAGAGTCTGGGAGTCCTTTTGGACCCTCTGCTGACAATGGAGGCCCAGGTCTCCGCCGTGAGCAGAACCGCCTTCTTTCACCTGCGGCAGGCTAGACGGCTGGCCCCCTACCTGTCCAGGGACGACCTAGCTACGGTGATCCAGGCCACGGTCATCTCAAGACTGGACTACTGTAACGCCCTCTACATTGGCCTTCCCTCTGTCGGTGATCCGGAAGCTCAAGTTGGTACAAAATGCAGCTGCTCGGCTTCTTGCGGGAATTCCGATGAGATGCCACATAACACCAATCTTACTACAGCTGCATTGGTTACCAATTGAGCACCGGATCACTTTCAAAGTGATGGTACTCACCTTTAAGGCCTTGCATGGTCTGGGGCCAATGTATCTGAGGAATCGTCTCACCCCCTACCAACCCCAGAGATCCCTCCGTTCTGAGGACCAAGATCTATTGGAAGTCCCCAGTGTCAAGACCTTGCGTCTAACAGCAACCAGACGCAGAGCCTTCACAGCAGTGGCACCATCACTCTGGAATACTCTGCCACCTGAAGTCCGTGCCTTGCGGGACTTACCAGTTTTCCGCAGGGCATGTAAGACATACCTGTTTCGACAGGCTTTTAATGTTTGATACTGTTGTTTTTAAATTGTTTTAAATTGCTTTTAAACTTTGTTAGATTTTAGCTATTCTTGTAAGCCGCTCCGAGCCCCAGGGGAGTGGCGGCATATAAGTTTAAATAATAAATAAATACTGGTAGCACCCTGCCTCATGTCTCTGGATGATCTCTCCCATGATTTCATTTAGATGTTAAAAAGCAATGGGGATAGAATGGCACCTTGTGATATACCGCATAAAGTTGGAAGATACCACAAGGACCATCTAAATATAAACTTATTAGTATTTCAATGGGAAGTGTGGACCTGCTTTTGGCTAATGAGATAGGATTGTTGTTGTTGTTGTGTGCTTTCAAATAGTTTCAGACATAGGTTGACCCTTAGTGAGGACCGGGTAAATGACCTTGGAGGGCCGTATCTCCCCCCCCCCCCCCGGGGTTTAATTTGGGGACCTTTGCCCTAGGCATTCCAAAAGAATACCATGTTGATGGTACTGTATACCACTGAAAAATGGAAAAGCACGGACAGGGACATATTCCTCCAGTCAGTGTTAAGCTGGAGATCATCTACTAGCAATCTGAACTCTGTATCCTGCTTTGAAGCCGGTGTGTTATCCAAGACTACCTGGAGTTGGAGGGCAACTGCCTTCTCAGTCACCTTGTCCAAAAAAGGAAGATTAGACTGATCTATAATTACTAAATTTCCCTTCCTCGGAGATTAGTAATTCCCTCCCTTAAAGATGCATTAGTAATATGTTGTATTTGAAATCAAGCTGCATCTCTTCCCTGGACATTATTGCTTTGATCTTAAGTTCAGATTGTTTCATTTGTACAGTTGCACTCTCTCTTGTAGGTTGCCTATAAGCAATTACCATTATTTTGTTGTAAATATTAAGACTAATTGGTCCCCCCCCCCCCCCGTTGCATCCTGCCCATGCTGTTATTTACTCTTCAAGTAAATTCTCAGTTTTATAAAATGTGACATTTATATTAGTATAGTGTTAATCTGATCAGAAGTTCTGAAATATATTATAGTAAAATGAATTGCAGGTCTTAATTCAGTTTAAAGGTACATTTTAAAATCGTTTAGCAAGGTGAAAAAGATTTCAACTGTTTTGGTTTTATATGGGTGATTTTGTAAACTAAACCAAGTTCAAGGTTATTTAGCTGTGTAATACGTAGTTTAGCTATCTTGTTTAGTATTCTCATATGACTGGATTTCAATATAGATTTTCAAATGCTAGCCTGCTTCAGTTCTATAAAAAGACAGTGTATACAGGTGGAGCTGACCTTCTGCTAGGTCATTTTCACACAGTAATAGGAGCAGTAAACCCGTCTGAGTGCAAGTGGAGATTTTATTAGTGAATTGCTCTGATGTCCAAACAGAAGTTATAGCACATTTTTTATTGAAATAGGCCTTGTGTTCACAGCATTGTGGTATCCTGGTATTGACTTGGAAATTGAACTGTTTTGTCAGTAATGCTGCTTATTGACTGTTAAATGGAGGCACATTCTCTTCTATTGATAGTTGTGGGCTTTTAGGAAATGTATATAGATTACAGTAAATTCTGAACAATATCGACCTATGCGAAGTGTGTATGAATTATGAATTATTCTTTTCTCACCCATAGGTCAGTTCCAAAATAGGAATTCTACCCAGATCATTAGATTTATATGTCACAATTTTTCTTTCAATTTTTCTTTCATTTTTTCTGACAATAAAGAATTGACTGATACGGGAGAATAATATTCCAACTTTTTTCTTGAGGTTTAGATATTGACACTGTACCTCTATACCTGTGGATAGATTAGATCAGTGGTTCTCAACCTGTGGGTCCTAGCTGTTTTGACCTACAACTCCCAGAAATCCCAGCCAGTTTACCAGCTGTTAGGATTTCTGGAAGTTGAAGGCCAAAACATTTGGGGACCCACAGGTGGAGAACCACTGGGTTAGATGGTTATTCAAAACCTCTGAGCAGTAGGTATCAGTTTATAAAATACGGTTTTATGAAGTTTACCAGGACTTGCAAGTAAGCTTTTGGAAAGCTACGTGATTCCCATACCTACTGTAGTGTGTCATTCATTTCAGTATTCCCATGGTTTTTGCCTCAAATCTAATTGTTTGTCTCATGAAGAATAGATTCAAGGAATTGTGGAGTTGTAAGCGGACATTTATATAAACATATTAATTAATTTAGTGAGTCTACTCTAGTTAGAACTGGATGGATCTTTTCGCCAGTGGTGTATACATTTTACGGTTTCCCTATCTTGTGTTCCTTATTTTATTTTAGCTTGAAGAAGCAACACGGAAGTTTGTAGTGTACAAAAGATAATGTCATCTAGAAATATTTCTCAATATATTTTTTGTTTGTAAGAGATCATTTTTGTACGTAGTGTACTTATTGTTAGTGACTCACTGTCGGAACACAGACGCCTTAAAGGGCCAGACTTAGAGTTAGTTCCAAAACAGAGTTTATTAAACAAAGGAAAAAGACTCAGAGACACTTAACTCAATGCCTCTGGTCAAAATCCAAAGATAGAACCAGTCCTGGTTTCAAAAGGTTAACCAAAGTAATAATCCGGATTATCCAGAGAAAAGAACTGGATTAAACAAAGTACTCCAAAAGTCACACAAAACAGCACAGCATGCAAATGATTAACAAAACAGAGAAGCCACAGGGAAGAAAGCGCAGTGAAGCGAAGTCCAGGGTCGTAGCAAGCAGACTCTGAAGTAGCGAAGTTCCAAAGTCCACTGAAGCAGAGTCGTAGTCATACMGGTCCAAGGTCAAGGAAGGGGGAAATCCACACTCACGAGAATCCAAGCCGAGTCGAAAGCACACATGAACAGGAACAGCAACCTGCAGATTCCAAACCCAATGCCAACATGGAACAGGCAGCGACAAGCCCAAACAGTACCCAATGCACGAACGTATACCAAYACCTTGCCTTCTGCAAAGATTCCACATTTCTGAGCCCACTTTTATTACACATCATCCTCATCAGAAGATGAGCTGACCACCGCCCCATGATTATCCCTTGTAATAGGTGGTCTGTGGTTTGCTCTTCTCCACACTCGCATGTCGTGGACTCCACTTGGTAGCCCCATTTCTTAAGGTTGGCTCTGCATCTCCTGGTGCCAAAGCRCAGTCTGTTCAGCACCTTTCAAGTTGCCCAGTCTTCTGTGTGCCCAGGAGGGAGACTCTCATTTAGTATCAGCCATGGATTGAGGTTCCGGGTTTTAACCTGCCACTTTTGGACTCTTGCTTGCTGAGGTGTTCCTGTGAGTATCTCTGTAGATCTTAGAAAGCCGTTTCTTGATTTAAGGCATTGGTGTGCTGGCTGATAGCCGAACAGAGGATGGGCCAGGGATGTCACTGCTTTAGTCCTTTCATTATTGGCTGCTACTTCCCGACTTATGTCAGGTGGTGCAATACAGGCTAAACAGTGTGGGACGTAGACATCCTGTGATAATGCGGCATGTCTCATTAAGAGCCAAATCCACTGTTTTAACATGGTGAGATGTGTTCCACACTGGGCATGCATATTCAGCAGCAGAAAAGCAAAGTGCATGGGCAGATGTCTTCACTGTGTCTTGTTGCAACTTGCAGCATGCAGTGTCCAAAGTTTCCCATAAGGACTTATGATCCTAAGAATTTGCTACATTTTCTAAAATAAAATGTCTGGTTGGCACCTTTCATTTTTAAAAAAATCTAAATCCACTGAAAGCCTAAAACAAGCACCAAAGATGCACTTTGTGTTTATAAAGGATTATATGGCAGATTGTGTTGGCACAAGTTAAGGGAATGCAAACAATAAGACTTTGTGTTTCATCCTGAGTTAGGAAGGTTTATTATAATTTTGATTTTAAGGTACAAACTTGTCTCTAGTGTGATTTTATAATTGTCTGGACTACATCTGAATTCCAAAAACCCAACCAAACTTCAACCTTTCTTAAGCGCTAAAGATTACAGTCCAGCCTATAAATATAGCACACTGAGAACAGTGTTATTTTTAATACGCATGCATTTGATAAGGCTTATAACCCTAACCCAAACACAATAAAATAGTTTATCAAGATTGGGAAAAAATTCATTGCATTGTGTCAACTTTCTTTAAAATAATTTATGTGTATGCATATAACAGATGTTTTATTTTCATTTCCATAGCATAACAATACATACTTAAACCCAAGTTAATTATTGTTGCTTAGAGATAAAGTAGGCAGGATGTCACATTTTCTCCCAGACCTTGCACTTTCACTTTGTAGATCAAATAATAATATTACCTCTGCAGGCTGAACGGGAAGTGAAATACTTTCCATTGTATAAGACACAGCTTCAAATGAGCCAAAACATATGCATTATTAAGACTTGTGCATTATTATAGGCTCTCTGTATTCCTGCATATGAATGGCCTTCAATTCAACCACCCACAATTGGTTGTTCTCAGTGTGCTATATTTATAGGCTGGACTGTAATCTTTAGCGCTTAAGAAAGGTTGAAGTTTGGTTTGGTTTTTGGAATTCAGATGTAGTCCAGACAATCATAAAATCACACTAGAGACAAGTTTATACCTTAAAATCAAAATTATAAGAAACCGTCATAACTCAGGATGAAACACAAAGTATTATTGTTTGCATTCCCTTAACTTGTGCCAATACAATCTGCCATATATATGAGAGAAAGATAGGCCTTGACATTGCCCTTTTATATAAAGAATACCATTTTATTATGCCATTGTATATAATGGGGTTTGAGCATCCACATATTTTGGTATATACTGTGGGGGGTGTGTGTAAGAGAGTGGAACCAACCCCAGTGAATATCAAAGACCCACTGTACCATAAAGATTGTAGTCAAAGTGCAAGATACGGGTTGTATGCAGTTCCAAGGACATTTTTGTGGTCCCTCAGAATGTTAAAATACTCATATACATCTCAAAACCGGAGGAATAATCTTTGCCATTTTGACATGTTTGGAGGATTTTGGTTATGCATGCTCACTATGGAGGTCTTACTTTATTCAAAGCAGAAAGTGGTCAGATCAGAAAGTTTCAATCACTTCCTGGTTTGAAAAAAAAAGTATTTAAAAATATGTATTATACCTATTTCCTGATCTTACACAATATGCCTCATGGCCTTCTTTAACAGAGCCTGATCGTCACTTTGCTTAGTTTCCGTAATGCTGTCCCCAGTATTGACATAATAAGTCTGATTTGTGTTTACTTTGTCATTCCATCAGATTGCGAAAATGTTAGGTTATGTAGAAGTTGTGAAAATCAGTTAGATAAGTGACCAGATTTTTTAAAAATCCAGTTACTGATAGTGTTCTTCAAGGTATGTCACCAATTAATATGCTGAAAAGTCTGACAGTTTGATATAATCTATAGGTGAAGCATATTTTCAGTCCCCCTAATTTGCTATTAATATATAGGCTGTTGTTTTAACAAATACTTGCGTTTAGTATTTCCTATTTTTCTTTCTGAGCTAACAATGAGTTCAACCATCCTGGCTTGAAAATATTAATATATATCCAAACCATTTTATCTAAGAGATACCAGTTTACCCTTGTAGAGCAACTTGAGTATTCATGGGTTTTGATATCCACAGAGGGTCCTGGGACCAAACCTCAGGAGATACTGAGGGCCTACTCTATTTTACTTGAGAAGTCTGGTTTTGGGGTTTTTTTGTACTTGAGATTTAGACATGTACTAATTTTTATTGTTGTGGTTCTGTTGGCCTTCTGTATCCACAGATTTAACCATCTAATTTTTTTTTAAAAAAAGTTTGATTTGTACACCTATTTTATATTCCTATATACATTGGATCCCATAAAAAATTCTTGGGGTAAAAAGCGGTCTGAGTTGAAAAAGAAGTCCTGATCTAGAGAACGTACAGGGTGAGGCAGCATAACTTCCTTTTTAAAAATGTGCGCCATTCAGTTGGTTGAAGACGTAGCGGAGTGCTAGTGGTCTCATTCAAGAGGCGGGAGTATAAAGTTTTGTCCTGACACAGTTCAGTCGCCATCATGCGTTGGAACAGTGAGGAGCGTGCTTTTGCCGTTGAGGCCTACTTTTCGAGCAGATTTGGAGTGGCAGGCCCGCTCTCCAGATTTGGCCCCTTGTGATTTTTTTCTATGGGTTTTTTTGAAATCCCGTGTTTGTGTGAACTGTCCAAGGACCCTACAAGATTTGAAGACCAACATCCAGGAAGAAATTGCCAACACAATGCCTGCTATGCTGGCAAGAGTCATGACAAATTCCAGAAATCGGTTTACTCCGTGTATGGAGAATGGGGGACGTCACCTACCTAATTTGATCTTCAAAACTACGTAAAACAAAACTTTAGGTATGCGCCTACATTATATATATATAAAAAAATTTCTGATTTATACAATGGGTTTTATTAAGTTTTGAAAAAAGGTTATGCTGCCTCACCCTGTATTATGTCAGAATCTGCCGTTAGTATTTCTCTAATGGAAGTTTCTATCACAGTTGTGTTTTGTATTAAATTCTGGCTTTTTGTTATTGATAAGGTTTTCCTTTCTTTCTTTCTTGCTGCTGTATTCCTCCAGGAACCATTAGGTACTGGTAAGTATTTCAATTCAATCAGATTTTACAAAGTTTTGCCTAGTGAGAACACTGTGTACTCACTTACTTTGGTGAAAACTTTGTACTCTGTGGGCAAGTCTGTTTCATTGTTTTCTCAGACCATCATTACTGCTTTGTCTGAGAAGAGATAGACCTGAAAAATGGCAGGGCTCTAAAGGCTTTGTTCAAACATTGTAATACGCTATAGTGCACTGTGATAAGAAAGATTTGCAGCAATCCTTGGTGTTGTACACTCTCACTTTTCCTCTAGGCTATTGTGCAGCTGCAAGAAAATTGGATGCTTTTGCTTCAGATTTGATTAATTGCAATTCAGGATTATATCTGCTCCTAAAATTGTTCTTAGTCCTACCTTGTTTTTTGATGCAAGCCAATTTATTTAGCCATTTTAAAAAATTGGCTTGTTGGAAACAAAGCATAGTTAAGATTCATCAGTTTTTAGAGGTACGTTGTGGTTAAATAAATAAAAATCAGAAGCTTTTGGAGTGAACAAGGCTAAGGCTTGTTTTTACCACAGTTGTTAATGGTTTATTGTGATATGTATGTACAGAATTTGTTTTTGCATGTTTTCTGAGGGCAGCCATTTATTTGGTCACAGTGTTGAATTTTTTTGCTCTTGTCTTCCCCTTTCTTAACTTCAGAATTTTGCATATAATCTGATTTTCATAACATATTTGACAACCTGAACATAAGCCTGCTCTGCTGTATGATCATGGTTAAATATATTATTTCTTGTTAATCTTGTGGATATTGGAGTTTTACAGTTCTTTTCGACTAATTAAGCTTGGTATCTTAATATATTGTTGTCATGGAACACTACTCTGTTTGGGTTGAAGATGATCTTGCATGGTTATAGTGTTCAGAGAGACTCCTTCCAAAAATAGCGGTGTGGCTCTTAAGAATTGCAAGTGCCATTCTTCTTGAGAACAGCAACTTTCCTCCTGCCTGTTTCCCCAATGGAGCCCCTTCTCCTATTCCTGAGGGGTCTCCAAAATACCATTCTGAATTGAAATGTTTCCATTTTCTTTAAACTGAATATAATCTTTATTTTTATTCAACAAAATATTTGTTGTCTCTTTGTATCTGTGAGTTCAGTGAAAACATGTATTGTTATGTTGGTTTCCTAGAAAATTTTGAATTGGGAAAATTATCCAGAAAGTTTTCCACTGCCCCTAAATCAAATGAATTCTAAGCTAGCTTCATCATGTGACTCCATTTGTTTTGTTAAATGTGTAGGATACAAAAGTGTATGTTTTCATAATAGCTAAAATGCTTGAATTAAAATACTTAAACACCAAATACAAAGAAAATACACATTGTGTAGTTTGAATGTTTAGGTAAACTTAAAAATGTGCATGGGCATGTGGATGGACAGTGGAGGTTAAAAGAAACCACTGTTAATTAATCTTTTGTACAGACTGCAGTATAACTTTGGTTCTAATAATTATGAAGTATCCTATCTTAAATAAAATTATAAGGAGAGATTATTTCTGTGCAGTTCCTGCCAAGAGCATTGTTATCTGTCATTTATTTCAGAAGGAAAGGTGGCACTTCATTTTCCATCTGTATTCTTATAGGCAGCATTTCTCAACCTGAGGGTCAGGACCCCGGGGGGGGGGGGTTCATGAGGGGGGTGTTAGAGGGATCACCAAACACCATCAGAAAACACAGTATTTTCTGTTGGTCATGGGGGTTCTGTATGGGATGTTTGGCTCAATTGTTGGTGGGGTTCAGATTGGTCTTTGATTGTAGGTGAACTATAAATCCCAGCAACCACAACTCCCAAAGGTCAAGGTCTGTTTTCCCCAAACTCCACCAGTGTTCACATTTGGGCATATTGAGTATTCGAGCCAAGTTTGGTCCAGACCCATCATTGTTTGAGTCCACAGTGGTCTCTGAATGTAAGTGAACTACAACTCCAAAACTCAAGGTTAATGCCCACCAAACCCATCTATTATTTTCTGTTGGTCATGGGAGTTCTGTGTGCCAAGTTTGGTTCAATTCCATCATTGGTGGAGTTCAGAATGCTCTTGGATTTTAAGTGAACTATAAATCACAGCAACTGACAAAAATCAACACGCACACACACACACCATCCCACCAGTATTCAGATTTGGGTGTATTTAGTATTTGCCAGATTTGGTCCAGTGAATGAAAATAATATTCTGCATATCAGATATTTACCTTACGATTCATAAAAGTAGCAAAATTACAGTTATGAAATTGCAACAAAAATAATGTTATGGTTGGGGGTCACTGCAACATGAGGAACTGTATTAAAGGGTCACGGCATTAGGAAGGTTGAGAACCACTGCTTATAGATATAGTCTGTAATTAATACTTTAAATCCCTTGAAACAATAAAATGTTAGTTCTATTAATTTTTAAAGTATGAAGGCCTTGCAAATAGTGTTGGAAATTTAAAATTATGTAAGCTGTAGTTGATTCCCTGCAACATATAGAAATGTTGGTACTCTTCTGATGTCTGTGCCTTTGTAGATGTTAATATTTCTGAACAGTGTGTGCCTTAGTACAGTAGAACTCAGTGGTGATTCTCCTAATGGAGCTTTCTTTACCCTACATCCAAGAAGCAAGGAATGCCAATCTCTGCTATTGATAGAAAATTCTTGGCAAGCAAAGAGAGACAAAAATAGTAATTAATCTCTAGAGTCTCAACCATCTCCATTTGTATTTGTGTGCACGCATGCGTGTGCTCTCTTTCAGCATCTGAGTGAAGGAAGAAATTTCTTCTGCATTTTAGCCTCTGTGGCATTTAGTACTGAATGGTGGGACATGTTAAGAGTTATAAAAGCTTATAGCAGTTTGCGTTTGTAACAAAATGCATGGCCAAAATGTTACCATGAAACTCAGTATAATGATACCAAGCACCTAACTATAGCTGCAAAGGCTATTTTATTGCTCTTTGCTCATTTTGTAAAGTTTTTGTGTGAGCGGGGAAAAATGGAAATTATTGGGGCTTTTCACATTTAGGACAAGTGAGCAATGAACTGATCTAGTGACCACTTGAGATCTTATAATTATGAAAAGCTTTCAGATCTTAAAACAAGTTTTAATCCTTCCTGTTAGAATACTTGATTTCAAATGGACTGCAGTGAATTTTTTAATTAAAAAATCTGATAGTTATACTTTGATCGGATTAGACTTGAATCACTTAACCCCTAAAACTGCCTTCTGTTCTTTAAACATTTAGGATTTGCTACATTGTTATCTGTGCTGAGAGCTTTAAAAATTGTACTTTTCAATGAAAACCAAACGATCTAAAGCACCTATAAATCTTCTTAGAAATATTATTTTATAGAATACATGAGATTTGTGTATAGTTCTCTCTCAATATGTTAATTTTGCTCAGTGTAGATTATTGTGAATGATAACTTGTGATAAAAAGCTCTGAATTTTAATACACAGCTTAAACAAGTTGAAGTCTAAATGGTAATCATGAAAAGTATGACAAAGTTCAGTGTGTAATAATGGTTTTCTGTTAGGGTCTTATATTGTGTTTATGCATATATTTGGTCAGGTGGTGTTTTCCTTTTGAACAAAATGGAAGGAGCACTTTCTGGATCCTGTTCATTGGTAGAAAGTGTGTGTGTCTAACCTAGTAGGAAATTTCTGGGTTGACAAATGTGTCATTTTGCCATGTGTTCCTAGCATGGCACTGTTTAAAATTGGAAGTGTGTTATCTGTCTTCCATCTCTTCATAAGATTCAACAAAACTCAGGAATAAGATTGATGTTCAAAATTCAATATTATTTTCTTAATACCCCCGCCCCCAAATCTCATCTCAGCATTTTTGTTTCCAGGATGGAAAAAGATAGCTCTGATTATTATCAGGCAGGGCCATTTTTCACATATTACATTTTCATATACCACAGAGAGAGTATTATTTCCATGTTTCAATATAAGTAGAGTAAGAAGCATTTGCAAAAGTTCCTTTAAATTGAGGTACGTAATAGGCTTGCCAATGGAAAGATGCAGTCAAGTGGCATCTGATTCTGGTAACTTTTATTATGTCAGCAAAGTTGACATCTATTTTACTGTCAAGAGATTACTGGATAATACTCACAGCATCCAGTCTTTGGTGGACTGTATGTAATTTTCTATTTTGCCAACAATTTCTCTCCTCATCCCAATCTATGCAGGCTAAGTCATGCATGAGGCAGCAAACAAACTCTTTAATAATTACTGATGAACATTGCTATGGGGCAGAGAAATTCCTGTAGTCTGCCATGGACAAATTTACTCTGTTGATAAAGGAAGGAACATTGTACAGTTTCTGGTACAAAATGCTAAGCAGAAATTAAAGCTACAGAAACATCTTGTACCATAAATCTTTAGACTTAGGTAGAAGTTGTTTTCTTTTTAAAATGCACTGGATTTCTTGTCATTTTCATATTCATAATGCCTGAAACTAGATTAATTTCTGAGTGGTATGTTGTTATGCATTTAATCTAAAAGCCTTTTAAATTCACTTGATGTCATTAACTAACATTCTTACACTGAAGTTAATTTGGGAAATCAAAATGTTGAGCAGGATTACAGTAAAACAATTAAAATCTTGATAGTATGCTTCTGCTCTGATAGGGTGATGAGAAGGGGAAATAGCATTTATTACCATATTTCAGTACCATAGTAATCATTCTGTAGGATTTTGTTTTGAGAATTGTGGTTGGTGTAACATTATAGCATTTACAGTTTATTTTATATCATCGAATGTTCAGGGTTCATAAGCCAGACTCTGTTATCTACATTCTTTTCATGAAGTGGTATAATTTTGGCTGGGATTTGAAGCCAAAGGAAAACATAAGACAGAGGGTTAATGTGTATAAAAACATCCCCTCCAAGCCATGACATCTGTTTTACACTCTGATACATGTTACAATGTGGTGTCAGTTTGCTTTAAAAAATGTTCTTAATTTTTTTTTTGGTTGGAATATATAGAAAGCATTACGTATATGTATTTGTGGATCCTAAGACCTAATAAAAACATTTGTAGCATTTGGGGCCTTTTACAGTGACTTGTGGATATTTATTCTCTTGCTCAATGTTTCTAGATTTTAGACCAGGAATATACTAACAGTGGTTTCAAGTACAATTGTCTCACATTTAATGTCTGCTCCTTGATCACTATAAAAATGATATGTCAAGTGTTGAAGCTAATTTTTCCTCAGTACTTGCGTGATGTTTAAAAATGAATCTGTGGCAATGTATTTGTATTATGTTATCTGATGTATTTCCTTTTTTCTTTTACATTATATATACAGTACCGCCTTTACACAATAAAAATGTATTTTAAAAAAAATGATTCCGTGGCTGCATTATCTGCAGAATCTGTGGAAGCATTCTTATCTTCTCATATGTTTTCTAAGATGTAACTACTGTTGGAAAAACAACAGTAATTGAAACTTGAAAAGAGAAAATGCCATTACAGTGTCCTGAGATTTAGAACCACTACTTTTGTTCTTTCTTTGAAGAACTTGTAAGTTTGAGCTGTAGAGATGATATCCTTCATAGATCTTAAAGAATATTTATTGAAAAGTATTGCACTGATGATGGGATATGTGTGTGTGCATATTACTATTTATAGAATTACTTTCTATAGTCAGAAACATCACAATTCTTTGGGTGCCCACAGTAACATTGAAGTGTACTTGTCAGCGCTGTAAGCTTACGTTTAATATTTGTATGTTCCTGCAGCCACTGGCAAAAACCTTGAATATAATTCTTTTGAGTAGTAATGGTAATTTTCTTGTTTAATATTAAGCAATGCCATTCTTCCACTAATATTAAGCAATGCCATTCTTCCACTTTCACTTCAATCCATGTAGAACTTACAAAACAGCCTTATCTGCTAGTCAGGAAGATTTGGGAATGCTTCAGTGTTTTAATCTCTGTAAAATCGCTAATAATTATTGAATGATAACATTTAAATTGTACTTATAAGTTTAGAAATGAGTTTAACCCAATATGTTTCTCTAGTGAAAAGGGAGAGGTGCTTGTTCATATACTTCCAGATAAAGGCCAAGATTTTCAGAAATGAAGCATTAAATCGAATGCTGTACCAGAGACCAGAGTTTATAATACTTTATGTGACCGATTGTGCAGATGTCTAGCCATCCTGACCTAGTTTGTGAAAAACTAATTGAATCATTTCCAGGCATGATTATTGAGTTGATTGTAGCATAGAGAGATTCTGCAATATACAAAAAAAAGGTTGCCACAAGCATTTTCAGAGGTTATATCCATTAGGATGAAGCTGGTAGTGTCAGTAATGTGAATCTACAGATATGTAAGTTCAGTTATACTTAGGTTATTGCCCAAATTCACAGCATATTTTGGGTTCATTTTTCTTAGTTAAGAAATGTTCTCAAACCAATTTCCAACTCTTTGACTCTACCTGCTGTCCACCCTTCCAATGAATTCAAACATGTGATTATTGGTTCGTAAAATTAGGGAAATTTTGTCATTCTTAATATAGTATAATTTAGTTTGAATGCAATCAGTTGTCATATTGAATGAGACAATTTCTACTCAGACATAACCTCGAATAAAAATGCAAGGAAGAACCAATGCACATAACTGATAAACATAGACTTGATGAAGCTAAGCAGAAGGTAGTTGTGCTCTGAAAGAGTATTGCCTTGAAATAGCTGCATGATGACATTTTTATATCTTTTATTTTGATTTATATATAAGTATCAACTTTTTCAGAAAAGTTGTCACGTATTTCAACATTTGTCTTTGCTTTGTTCTTTATTTATTTAGGATTCAAGTGCCCTGTTTGTTCCAAGTTTGTATCTTCGGATGAAATGGACTTACATCTTGTGATGTGCTTGACAAAACCAAGGATAACATACAATGGTAAGAAAGTAAGCTAATTACTACTTGTAATACAATAATTGGATTGATACTGCATCAGCTAAGCCTGCCAAATTGGAGACATTTTTTTTTAAAAAAACGAGCAACTACAGAGCTTTCTAATGCTTACTCAATATGGATACATATCTCAACTTTCTAACAGAATTTCTGATCATTTTTCTTTTTCCCAACTGTGTTCTCTCTCCAAGATGCTTACCTTTCTTTTCTGTTTTCAAGGGCCTTATTTAGAAAGCTAAAGGGCCCTGTAGCTAGAGGAATGCTTGAACTTGCAATCTTTGTATTTCAGAAGAGCCAGATGTGACGAGTCTTTCATGGTTTCCTCACCTCTCCTACGCAATTTAAACTACTCTATGTAAACAAAAAGTCTTATGGCACCTAACATGTTTTATTCATCATGGGACTTACATGGGCTCAAAACAGATTGAACTCGTAAGTTTTTAAAGTTGCCACAAAACTCTTTTGTTGTTTTTGGTGCAATAGGCTAGAATCATGAAGTTGGAAGAAACCACAAGGGCTGTTGAGTCCAACCCTCTGCCTTGCAGAAAAATACAGTCAGAGCACTCCACTGACAGGTCGCCATCCAGCCTCTGCTTAAAAATCTTCAAAGAAGGAGACTCCGCCACATTATCAGCCAGTATATTCCACTGCTGAACAGTTTCCTAATAGGTGGAATCTCTTCTCCTGCAAGTTAAATCTATTGTTCTACGTCCTAGTCTCTAGAGCAGCAGAAAAGAAACTTTCCCCCTTCTCAATGTGACATACAGTCCTCCCCCAGAAATCTTCTCAGATCTTCAGCTTTGCTTCTACTAAAATAATAACGAGGAAGCTGTACCCATGTAGATTTCTCACACTTCTCTGAGCCCCACTGATCATTCCCTTGACCTGTCTCCCACTGTTTTAGTCCAAATAAAAAGTTTCAAAATCAATTAGCAGTTCCAAGAGCTTCCTAAATTTCAAAGATAGGACTCAGCTGACTCCTGGAAGCACTGGCTGCCTAGTTTCGATGCATGGCTGTTATATGTACAGTTTTATAAAATTATGCAAACAATAAAGGAAAAGTATTTAAGTTATAACGATAGAAATTTGAAAGCCCATTGCATAAACAATTCAGCCTTTACACAAATCACTAGAAGACCGATAAACTAGCCAGTTGATCCAGAGAACTAGCGAAGTCTCTTAGGTCTCATTGTTGCTTTCTATCAGCTATACATATACATTGAAACACAAATAACACTGTCAGTGATGGTTCATTGCAGTGGTAAACAAGTATGAGAAAATAATACATTTCAAGATTCACAAGCAGTTTGAAAGCAACTTTGTCATATAGGTACTGTAGATACAGTCCATAGTAAATATTATATCAGAGATGCCTAATCTAGTTCTTACAATTATCATAATCACATTTAAAAATACTTTCCAAATATTACTAGCTTCATGGTAGGCATTAACAGAAAAGGAGGCAGAAAGATGATTTTCCTCCCATTGGATATGGGGGAGGGGGCTTTCCTTTTTTAGTAGTTGATTTGGTTTTTATGTTAGGTGTTGACACAGTAAAGACATTCAATCACTGTTCCACCACTGCTCACATTTTTCTGCATTTTATTCCATGCTTTTTGTGGTCACTTGTGTTAACCAGGCTAATACTTAAAGGCAGAGCTGTGCTACTGCAGAAAGTAATTTTTCATATGATATGCCTGTGAAAGCCCATTGAAGAACAAAATTTATTCAAACAGCTCAAGAAGGTGATGGCAAACAGTTCTGATTCTATGCTTGTTTTGGGTGTTTTGTTTTTTTTACTGTTTAAGTGTGGCCTTGAACATACTATCTTGTTAAGATATAATATACAAGATGGTTAGCTATAGTAATTGTATATATTTGTTTTCTACCCAAGTGAGCTATTTAATTAACTGGGACTAGAACACTATCTTGAACCAGTTTAACCCACACCGAGGAAGGGTGTGTATGTTCATTTTCTTGCTTGTCACTTTACTGTCTGCTGTAGTAATTGAACTTGCAGGCTTTATTTGTTTAATATTTCTCAAAAATGGGACCCAAGGTGGTTCATAAATGGGTGAAATCAAAATATATGAATTAAAAATCTTTAATTCAGATTGCAGATATGCAGATATCCTAGATCTCTTAATGCAGATATCCTAGATCTCTTTAGCAGAGATCTAGGATATCTGTATGCCCATCCCCCTCCAAACACTCCACCTGGTCACGCCCAGTACTTTTTAATTTTAATTATTACATTTGGCCCTGCCATTGATTTTAATTGCGTCATTGTGTGTTGTTAATGTTATTGCTTTGTTTTTGAGTTATTTTGTTGTTGTTGTTATTGTTTTTACTATTGTATATTGGCTCGGCCTCATGTAAGCCGCACCGAGTCCTTCAGGAGATGGTAGTGGGGTACAAATAAAGGTTTATTATTATTATTTTATTAAAAATGAGTTCTAAATGTTAAAATACATTTAGATACCATATTAAACACCAGTACTTCAAAACAAGTGTGGTGTAGTTGTTTGAGCATTGGACTATGACTCTGGAGATCAGGGTTTAAATCCCTGCTTGTCCATGGGTGACCTTGAGCAAATCACACACTCTCAGCTTCAGATGGAAAAGGTGAGCCCCCTCTGAACAAATCTTGCCAAGAAAACCCCATGTTAGGTTTGCCATAAGTCAGAAATGACTTGAAGGCACACAACAGCATCTATCAATGGGATCAATAACCATGGTTTCACTTGTCCACATCTGACAAAGTAAGTTCTCTCTAGGCATTTTCTAGGACCTCCAGTGCAATGTTAAGGTATTTTCAAGGCAGAAATCATTCAGTTCAATTGGATTCATATTATCTCCAGATTCACTTATTTGCGCAAAGTCCAGGGACATATCCCTCATGGGTCGTACTGTATTGCAGAATGCTTTGTTGTAATGCCTTGCCAGTGGGTGAATACTGGTGATAATTTACCAAATGATAACTTGGTATTTTGTATATGCTGTCTTACATTCAGAACACCAGTTGACTGCTTCCCAAGGACAAGTGTTTTGTGCAGGAGGGCATCAGCATTATATCTCTTCTCAGAAATTTCATTTGTATTGAAGCTTGAAGTAGCAGGAATTTCTAATGTTGTTTCTTACATTTTTACTTTTTCCTTCCAAAGTGTAAATGAGAGGTATCCCTGGTTCTCAAATGTCCTTTTTTACATTTCCAAGGACTATGGGGAGGGAGATTATGTTAGTCACCAATATGGTTCATATATCAATACTTATTTGGGTGCCACTGTAAGCCAGAGTTCCCAGTTTAGCATTTATGGTGTTGACAGTGCATGAGGCCCATTTGATTCCTTTTATCTCTACAAGCCAAGAATCACATATGGGGTTTGTACTTCGACTTGTAGGAAGAGTGGTAAGACAGAGGTTCTGGCACAAATGACCTGAACACTTTTCTTTCTTCATTAGCTTAGCCATTTTTTCTGATGCAAAGAACCAAGCTGGTTGCATGTACCAGATTATCATTCATGAACAGTAAACCAGGATTTCTTGGAAATCCGCTCCTTATTGCAAGTAAACGTGGCTGCCGTTAATGGATAAATTTTGTATAACAACTTCATAACAGATGGTGTTGTCCTCTGCCAGCTCTTTAAACTGAACTTCTTTGCAATAAAAGGTAAAAGTTTTCCCCTGACATTAAGTCCAGTCATATCCAACTCTGAGGGTTGGTGCTCATCTCCATTTCTAAGCCAAAGAGCCAGCGTTGTTAGCAGACACCTCCAAGATCATGCAGTCGGCATGATTGCATGGAGCGCCATTATCTGTTTTAATTCGTATCCTGACTTTTTTGCAGTAAGTTTGCATGATTGGGTGAATTTAATGCACTTGTGAGTTAGCTCTATTTTGGAAGACAGGTTGTGGGAAACACTGCCACAGTCACATTGTGTCTTCATTATGAATCTTCATATTGTGTCTGATTCAGTCTGTGTCAAGATGCTTTACAATACACACTTTGAAGTGTGTTGATGTTTTTAAGTTTGCCAAGAAAGTGAGCTAACGTACAAGATTAGTTTGGTTAATAGAAGGGATTACTGAAATGGGACAGATTGGACATCCTAAATTATTGGAGACTCCTGCAGTGGAGGAGTTCCAAACATGAGGGTAAACCGAGTGAAGAAAGGACATGTTGCCTACCTGTAACTTGACTTTGAGTAACCATCTCTGAAATTGCACAAGTGGGGTTATTCTGCATCTGCGAAGAGCATCATTCAGAAATTTCTAGAGCAGGGGTTCTCAAATTCTGCTCTGTGGAGTCCTTTGGGCTCCACGAGTGATAGTCAGGGATTCCACTGTACCATGCTGCTTCTTGCCCCTTCTTCTTTCCTCCTTTCCTCATCCTTCCTCCTCCTACCACCCTCCCCTTCCCCCCTCCCCTTCCTCCCTCCCCTTCCTCCCTCCCCTTCCTCCCTCCCCTTCCTCCCTCCCCTTCCTCCCTCCCCCTCCCCTTCCCCTCCTCTCCTCCTCCCCTCCTCCTGAGATATGCAAGGAAATTAAAGTTTGGAGCTGCTGAAACTGCCACTGTCCTCCTGATGCACAGACCCTTTCTTCCTCGCCTCTCTCGTCCACACTCTTTTCCTAGCCACCCAATCCCACCTCCCTCTTCCAAAACCCTATTTCTTTGCTTCCAAAACCCTATTTCTCTCTGGGAGAAAACTGGCTTGAAAAGTGCAGGGCTTCAAGGCCAGTCCAAGGAGCCTGGAGTAGCAACAGCAGGTGGAATCAAGTGAAGAGTTGAGGGATAAGGAGGGTTCCCAGGAGAAACCACCGGTAGCTATGTTGATCAACAAAAGTCTTTGTTTACAAATCAGAACTGAAAATAGATTATGCTGGTCTGAGAGATTACATGGGAAAGTTGGGGAGAAAATACACGGGAGACATAATGTTTTCATGGGTGTCTATTAAACACTTTAACTTTAACAGCAGTCAGGCAATGCTGTGTTAGAATGAGAAGCTAAGCCCGAGTCTCTTATTCTTGCTTCAAGTCAAGCCTTGGTTTTGGATTTTAATATCCTGGAAATTTTCTATGTTCTCCTGTTCAATATCTGTGATTTCTGGCTGTTCCTGTACTTTGTCACCTCTGGAACTTTATGAGACATTTGGGTTATTGTTTAGTTATCACCTGTTGCTAAACCTTTTTGGATTATATATCTTTTTTATTCCTGCTTTTTAATATTCTTTTTATGTGTCGACCTTTGCAACCCGAAAGACAGTTGCATCTGTCAAGTAGGAAAATAAGGTACCACCTTAAAGTGGGGAAGCTATATTAACTGATTTATGAGGCCATAAAGAAGACTCCAGCAAAAACATTCTGGCGGGGAAGAATGCGGAAGTGCTTCATCAGCGTCGCAGATGGACGATGAAAGCGACAGCTCCCCTGGCGGCCAGAAAAAGTTAAATAGCCTCTGTGTATGTCTGTATATGTTTGTATGTCAAAAATTGACATTGAATGTTTGCCATATATGTGTACACTGTAATCCGCCCTTATATTTCTAGACTCTTGTGTGTGCAGTGGTCTTAGATGTTTCCAGGCCTGGAGTGCGACAATAACAACAATATAATAATAATAATAATAATAATAATAATAATAATAATAATGACTAGGTGGGCATATTATGTGTGCTTTTCTTGCATCGCAGAAGAGAGTTGGACTGGATGCCCCCTGGGGTTGCTCCTATTACTATTATTATTACTACTACTAGTAGTACTACAGAAACTGAATTGCCATCTGCCAGGGCACTTTGTGCTTTTCCTGCATGGCATACGGGGGTTGACTGGATGACCCCTGGGGTTGCTCCTGTTGTTGTTGTTGTTGTTGTTACTATTACAGAAACTGAATGGCCATCTGTTGGGGGTGCTTTTATTGTGTTTTTCTTGCCTGGCGTATGGGGGTTGGACTGGATGGCCCTTGAGGTCATCCATCTGCCTCTGACCCAGCCCATGTGTCAAATTTTAAAACAATGAAGCCTCTGTGTCCAAAAGTTTGCCCATGTCTGTGTGAGATATATATATCACACTGGGAACGAAGATCCGCATAGTTAAAGCCATGGTATTCCCTGTAGTCACCTACGGATGTGAGACCTGGACTTTAGGGAAGGCTGAGCGAAGGAAGATAAATGCTTTTGAACTGTGGTGTTGGAGGAAAGTTCTGAGAGTGCCTTGGACCGCCAGAATATCCAACCAGTCCATACTTCAGGAAATAAAGCCCAACTGCTCATTGGAGGGAAGGATAGTAGGGGCAAAGATGAAGTACTTTGGCCATGTCATGAGAAGAAAGGAAAGCTTGGAGAAGACAGTGATGCTAGGGAAAATGGAAGGAAAAAGGAAGAGGGGCCGACCAAGATGGATGGATGGCATCCTTGAAGTGACTGGATTGACCTTGAAGGAGCTGGGGGTGGTGACGGCCGACAGGGAGTTCTTGCGTGGGCTGGTCCATGAGGTCACAAAGAGTCGGAAACGAATGAACAACAACACACACACACATTTATTAGGGTTCCATGAGAAATGTTTGCTTCATAAAGGGCTCCACAGCTGAAAATGTTTGAGAACCCCTGTTCTAGAGCTTTGCAGAAGTCTTTTGGTGGTGACCTTGCCCACTCTTCGGGTTCCATACCTAAGCACTTCCTTCCTAAACCCTCAGATGTTTTTTGTCCACTGCAGCAGCAGTAAAAAAAAAAAATCATTTGCTAGCAATGTTGGTGGGTTATCCTGGATGCCCTGATGGAATGATAAGCTTTTGCATAATGGTTATGCCTTATTTGATAATACAGTTTTCTCTATCACGTTTTTCTAAAATATCACTAATACTCAGTGGTCATTGTGCTAATTTGGGAACTCTTTAAATTGCCATATTTGTAGTATTTGGAAAAACAACAACTTATTTGTGCAACAAATTACATATTTTCAGAAGCTTCCAAATGTGATTGGCACTAGAAGAAGAAAAAGTTGGGGCTAAGGCCATTTTTGGTACCTCAAAATTATATAGTATTAATATCTTAACAACTAAGGAGGGTGTGTTTGGATGCATGCATGTGCTCACCCACTATTAGTTGTTTTGTGCCTTCAAGTTATTCCAGACTTATGGGGCCCAAAGGTGAATCTGTTACATGGTTTTCTTGGCAAGATTGGTTTAGTGGAGGTTTGACTTGGCAACTGAATCTGCTTGGAACATACCAGAATTGGCTATGTAAGCGAAGCAGTATAATTAAATTGGGCTGTGGGACTCAGTGTGATGACTTAATTCTGAGAGGATGAAACTGAAGTATCAGAACTTCTCTTGAAGTGTATTTTAATTCATAAGGCTGAGAATGACCAAATGGCTAGAAAGCTGCTCTCCTCTTGAATATAATCATGGAAATAAGAACCTTTCTCAAAGAACTCTGAGACTAACAAGTTTATTGATTATGCATAGACTGCCCCATTTACAGAGAATACCTGCAGAATCTCCAAAAAGCATTTGACTTGCTTTGTTGTAGTGTTTTAATAGTAGTACTACTACTAGTAGTAGTAATAATAATAATTTTCTCTCTCTCTCTCTCTCTCTCTCTCTATATATATATATATATATATATATGCACCATATTTCTATAAAATATGTATTAAATGCACAATGCCGAGATTAAAACACAGGACACACGTTTAAAATTGATGTAAATACTTAGTAAATACAATCCATAGTAATATGTACATGAACATTAAACCTCTTATTTCTTTTGATACTTCTCCAGTACCCTAATATAGTTGACTTAATTAATGCTATAGAAGTTTTCAGTAAAATAGAGGAGGGAAATCTCTGACCCAGAGGACTAATCCAGGCCAACAGGGGCTGTATCTGGTATTGAGCATAAAATACCAACATCAAGAAAAATGCTAGAATACAAGTAAAAATACTGGTTTAAGTAAAGCGGGAATTACATGTTACCTTTGCATCATTTCATTACGGATATCTAGGGGAGCCCAAATCCATATTATCATCTTTGAAGAATTAGGAAAGTTAATTATTAAAATTTTGACTAGCTATTTGATAGATATTTTCTCATGAATAAATCTCTAAATCTGTGCTCTGTATGTTTGCATCCCATAACTTATATTCATTTGAGCTTCTCATAGAAATGTCACAGGCTGTAATTTTTTCTTTTAATGGCCTTCTGGCCCATTTCCAGATATACTTCTAGCAGCTGCTGATGAAGTAGGCTCCAGTCCACAAAAGCTTTTGTCTCAATAAATCTGTTAGTCCTTAAGGTGCCATAAGATGGTGATATTTTTGCATTTAGCACTGCTTAAATCTTATACAGTATTTCCAGTAATAGTGTTGTTTATCAATCAAGTAAGATACTTTTTGTTGGAAATGTTTTTGAAAAGTTGGTGCATTTTTTATAGTTTGCTAACACAAAATTTAGTCAGTTGTTACAACTGATTTTGAGAAAGGTACCGAACATCCCGCTATCCATATGCTATGACTTTACCTGTATAATTATTTTTTTAAATAATTGTATGTAAGATTTCTTACAAATGTACAGACTTTTAAAGCACCAGTCTTCACATATAGAAATTGGTATAATATTGGTATGAGTGTTTGTGTGATTGGATTGATTTGAATGTTGAACTAAGACTTCTGGAGACTAGCATCTGAATCAATAGTTAGCCATGGAAATCTGCTGGGTGATTTCGTGGGTCATGCTTGTTCATTTCGATGACAATGGAAAATGCTCTCTGAATGAAGCTTCTAAAACAGTGCTTCCTAACCTGTGGTCCATGGACCACCAGTGGTCCAAAAGAACGAAAATATGGTCTGCAGCCTCACCATTACTACCCCATTGTCTTGAAACCATATGGCAACGAGAGCAATTGGTCTTGTGTAACCCTCTTATAGTGCCAAGGCAATAGGGATGTTGGGAGGGGAAAGATTGCTACTACCATATCAGCTCTAGATTATAAAATAAGGTTTTCTGTGGGCGAGCAGCTGACGACTTCTTGATGGCATATATTCTGTATCGGAAACTAAAGCCGATGCGGTCTATCCAATGCAGTTTTCTGAATCAGCACCCCAAATAACCAAACTGAATCTAAAGTTGACCAAAAACTGATTTGTAACCCTTTTGGTACTAATGCTGGAGAGTGGTCCCTGGTCAAAAAAAGGTTGGGAACCACTGTTATCACTAGCCAAAGAATAGCATTTCACTTTCAGACATTTCTGTAGAGTGACCAAAGCACTTAACCTTGCTCTTGATTTTGTGCATCTTGTGTGCTGCATTTATGATCTGCTATCATGGTGGGTTCAAGAACAAATAAAACTATACACGTAACATGCCTGATTTTTAATCAGATCAGTAGTGCTTCTTTTTCATGAGTTTTAAGTGCTTGTCTCTATGTGTCTCTGTCTCCCTCTCCTTCTCTCCTTCCCAGTCTTTCCTGCTCTTGCTTCTGCTAAAACGGATTTGTTTTGGATGCTTCATCTGAATCACAAATATTTGTTATGCAGCAGAGCATAGAGTGTTAGCATAGATGCTTTTATGAAACCGGTATTAGTCGATCGCACAGGTTTTTGTGTTACTGTCTTCTTAACTTATGCTGTCTTGAACTTTTACTCAGAGAGTTGATTTTTTGTTTTGCATTTTGGGTACATGAATTTTCTTAGCTGTAGATAGAAGCATGTGATGTAATTAGTAATTCAGGATGTCTCATTGAAAAGGGAAATGGCATCTCATGGTCTTTCAGTAGCTATCTTTACTAGTGTAAATACATTTGTGTGTAAGAATAAAAAAATCATGGCTAACCTGTGTATATGTAACCTCTTCTGGAGGCATCTGGCATCTAAAGTTGGGTTAAGTGAAGCCAGGTTAACTGGAAGAGGAAATCTGGGTTCTCCTCTTCAAAGCAATGGATTTCATTTAGTGGGGGATGCAAAAGCCACCTGTCCATTCTGTCAGCAGACAGTGTACTAGTCATAATGCAGCAACAGAAGCCTAGAAAGCAAGACGAGGCAGTTTACTTTAAGAATCTTTTGTGTATTTGTGTTGTACTCATGTCCTCTTTCTTTCTGCGCATACACAACTGATAATAAATTAGGACAGAAGTGTTTGTATTTAGAATACTGATATCAGTATACTTACAATCATTCCTGTTCTAGAAATGATCATGAACATCAGTTAATGGAGGTGAATATGCATTGGAGAATTAAAAATGTACCAACAACCACCCCAATTATCACTATTTGTTTGTGTCTCTTTTATAGTTGGAAAACTGTAAGCTTGAAATATTATTGAATGTTCTCTTGCTATGTACATTTACTACTGCTGGTCAAAAAGGGACAGG
The DNA here is from genome assembly GCF_025583915.1 of Anolis sagrei ordinatus. Classification (NCBI taxonomy): domain Eukaryota; kingdom Metazoa; phylum Chordata; class Lepidosauria; order Squamata; family Anolidae; genus Anolis; species Anolis sagrei. Next base: position 79,867,963 of record NW_026847660.1, read on the forward strand.
TTGTTTTCATTAAAGAATTCTCTGACACAAATGCCCTGATTGGCATTTACTGTACTTTTCTCTGCCTTTTGACCCTACAAAGGTTCCAGAACACAAAAAAAAAAATGTCTGGAAATTAGCAACAGTATTCTGGATTGTATTTTCAAAGGAACATTGCCATGACATCTATATGGACCATGAGTAGGTGTATTCTTTGACCCTTTAAGTAAATTACACAGCTCTGAAGTGGTGCTGATATTTATTGATTAATTTATTTAATATCCTGCCCTTTTCCTGGTATGGACTTCAAGTCATCATACAATAGTTTAAAACGAAATGCAGTTTAAAAAAAGAATACACAGCCAGCCAGTGTTCAGTGTCTGATTATGATTTTCAAGGTCTAACCAATGAGGAGGGCCTATGATCTGTTAATATCGTCTGTATTGTCCATTCTGTCAGTTTGAGTAAAATCCAGCAGGCAGGACATCCAGACATATAGAATTTTCGCAAATAGATTAAAGCATGCAGATTTATTTTACAGAACTTCTTCCTCAACTTTCCCAAACTTTGTGTCATCTGGAAACTATAAAGCACAATTTGCAATCAGCTAGTGAGTGAATAGGCTTTTATTTCATTTTGTTTTGCGACAAGATTGTGGTGATGCTTTCAACAGTAACAGTAGTGTGCAACAAAACTACATATCATTTATGAATGATGACCTTTATGCTACTCCTCCATGTTCAGGGTACAAGTGAGAAGCTCTGATTTCACTGAGCTGTTTTAGGTTCTATCACTCAAAGTCCTTTGTGTTTCCTACCAGGAGATTCCCCCAATACTGCTTATGAAAACTGAGTGTCCGCCCCGCCCCCCCACCCCCCAAGATTTTATTGTGTGTGTGAGATGCCATTTTATTACCTAAGCATCTACAGATGAAAGATTGATAGCTTAACTAACAGTCCAAGTCAGATTCAAAAGAGACAGAAACTCAGTTTTTCCAAACCTGCACATAGTTCTGATAAGTGTGTCCACAATGGAATAACAGGTGTATATTCAGTGTCCACGGGATGAATGTTTGAGAATGGTGGAACATTCTAGAAGAGGGCATGTGAAGCATTATGTAAATTTTTCCTATATCTCAACAGCAAGTTTCACAAGAGTCTTCAATTATAACTATTTGATTTTTTAAATAAGTATTAACTTGAAATCTGTTTTCTTTAAGAATGTTAATGCTATCTATCTATTGCCATTTATCTTTGCCTATTTTTGTAGAGGATGTGCTGAGCAAAGATGCTGGGGAGTGTGCAATATGTCTGGAAGAGCTGCAGCAAGGGGATACAATAGCACGATTGCCTTGTCTATGTATATATCATAAAGGGTAAGTACATGCAAAATATAGTTCAACAGCTTGTTATTGTTCAGCTACTTTCCCAACCACACAAGTAGAGTTCTGTCGATACAGCAAGGACTTTCCTTCCTCTCATCCTCCCAATACTACTATCACATCAGTATATTTAATTTTCTAGTTTATTTTTCTGTTTTTCTTGAGCTTTTTTGCCATTAAAATTATTCTCAATTTGTTGGTTTTTTCTGTGAAATGCATTTATCTTCCCACATAATGTATTATTTTCTTGTTCCCAAATATTGGGAACATTCTAGAATAGAGGCTCTCAAACTTTTTAAGCAGAGTTAATTAGGATTGTTGTTGTGTTACCTGCAGGTAGTTTCAGACTCAGGGAGACTGAGTCTAAAGTTTAGGGCAGGAACCAGGTAAATGACCTTGGGGGACCACATCCAGCCCATGGGCCCTTAATTTGAGAACCTCTGTTCTAGAACTTTAACCATTAGACAGCCATCCTCTCTCTCTACTCTGTTCCATTTTTTATAAAATCTGTGTGGTGTGGTTTGACGATGAAGCAAGTACTTTCCCATTCTGCACTCAAGATACATTTTCTGTAGTATTCATTACAAGCATTACAAACATTTGCATTTTGTCTGTTGACTTTAAACAAGAAGCCCTGAAATGGTTTATTTTAAAGTCGTTTTTATTTTTGTGCATTGGATGTTTGGGAATGTTTTGTGTTTCTCCATTGTATGAACAGCAAAGAAGACAATCTGTACTTCTGTTAGTGATTTCCTAAAATTATATTGTATTGAGGAAAATGGCTTCTTTTCATAGGGCCTTCAGAAAAGGTGCTTTCACTGAGGATTGGCCATGTTTAAATTAAATATATAAATTTTATTAATTACTCAGTTAAAATAAATTAATGGTAAAATGTTTATTATTGACAACTATTCTTATATTTGGAAAGTGAGAGCAGAAATGTTTTCTTGGTTTTATTGGAACCATCTAAAAAGTAGCATTCTGTTTCTGCCTTAGATTTATTTTTTGCCTTTGTTGTTTTTATTTTCTCTCCTTCTCATAGATGCATAGATGAATGGTTTGAAGTAAACAGATCTTGTCCTGAGCATCCCTCAGATTAATGATAAAGATTCCTGTTTTTGAAGGTAACTGTGGTTCCTTTTTGTTAGTATAACTAAGAAAGTTAAGTTAAATTTAACTATTATGAATCAAAGTTATCTCACTGACCTAATCAGAGAAAAATAGCTTTATAAATAAATAAATAAATGCCCTAAAGATACACAATCCTGTCACAAGTATTAACCAGGATCAGACGTGGTTAATACAGGAAAAAGAGACCACTAATGAATACCATGTAATATAGTTATAGTTTCAGAGGAAGAAACTGGCATCAGAAAAGGATATAAAATTCATAGGGGTGCGACTTAAAGGCATGCACACATTTATTGCTTCTCAGCTGCTCAAGAATATTTTTTAAACTTTAAACGTAAGCTGATAAGAATATTTTTAAGAAGAGACTCGGTTTTGTGGAAAATATGGTTCTAACAAATATCCACATGCAGTTAAATCAGCCAATCAGCCAAAGAAACCACTCCTGGTTTTAAGGACTGTAAGCCATACAAAATAGTAATATGTAGCTTGCTGTCTATGGGTGCATCCTTGAGAGAAGCTACAGAGAAGTTCTTTTCTTATATATCTTGCAAGCACCCCTTTTAAACTATAAGTCCCCATAAAGCATAAGTTGCTTTTTAAGATGTGAACAATGGGTGAGGGAAAGATAGACAAAAACAAGGTTCCCTGTTTCCCCCTACATCACATAGTTAATGAACAAAAGAAGGACCTCCATGCCCCAAAGAGTTGGCATTGCTTTTTGGCTAGATAAGTTGAAGTTGGTCAAGCTGAGCGGTATAGTTGATAGACAGCATATATTTACTGACAAAGTGGTGGTTATAATGGGGAGAGCCCACATTGTTGTCTGTCTTCCCTTTTTTTTCTGTCCTCATAGAACATACAAAGGGCCTTAATTCCCCTTTGCTCTATGTAGCACTGGAGTACCGCCCACTAATGTAAATAAGTAAATGAAAGACAATCCGGGAGGTTCCAAGTTGAAATTGCTTCCTTCATCAAATCCTCAATAAACTGCAACCAGAGAGTAAACAACAAAATAATGGTTATGGCTGTAACCATGTGGCTTTACAGTTGCTTTCTGAATCTTAGAATGCTAAGTGGTTCCCAGAGAAGCACAAATCTCCCTGATTTCCATTCCTACAAATGAGACTGCTGTGTTTTACAGAATGTAATCTCCAACCAAGAAATCTAATTTTCTTTTCTGTCAATTTCTTTGTAGTCTCTTACACTGATCATATGTAAAGGATTTGAAGTTCCATCTTCAGGCGCTAATATGAGAGTGGACCTATGTTCATTTTGGACTGGAAAGGACAAGAGATGGAACATGCCTGGGACAGACAATGCAAAGTTGGAAGTTCAGTGTATCAACACTCACCTAAAGGAGACACAGGGATTCTAAATATGCTGCACATCCCAGAAAAATCCTCTTCCCACAGACTTTACAGACATTGTTTTGTATCTTCAGGCCAAAGTTAATAACTTTCAGTTTAATTTTTTAAAGCTATCTACAGAAGCAGGATTGTGCTCACATCCTTTCTTGAATGGAAAACTGTGTGCTTTAAATCAATCTGGGACATAATACAAGGAAAATGCCATTCTTGGGTTAGACCACCCCACTCCTTTGCTCCCGTGGGCTGTTAGGAAAAGCAGATTATTACATGCAGTCAAATATGGTGAACATTTTCATGAAATTACCCCACCCTGTATGCTGTTCACCTTTTTCTGTGAAAGAATGCAACATTCCTTGACTTAGGAAGTTTTTGTTAAGTAAAGTTTTGTCAAGAGTGCAGCCCAAAGAGCAAAATATAATCAAGTCTGATTGCTAATTGACATTGTTGATCAGGCTATAGAATTATTGAGATCCGCATACTGTGTTCATTTCTGTATACTAAAATTGACTTTTACTGCTTATGGGTATCAGTGCAGCAACAGCAAAATGAAAAAGCATAATCTAGCAGCTATGCAATATTTTTTTAAAATAATTATAGGGAAACTAAAATTACCATCTATCAAAGTGCTGCCAGTTAAGGTAATTTAACGGGTATTTTTTTAATGTTTCAGGTAGTTAATTTCTTGTACTATTTCAATCTCCAGGATTCCCTTGTTTTGCTATATAGTCTCAAAAGCAGGTAATGTCAGACGTTTCATGATGGGTCCTGGGCTGATTTTTCTTTGTGTGTGTATTTTTTGCCATTCCACATGCATAAATGGTCTTAAGGGTGTATAATTGTGGACATAGGATTGAAGAAGCACCTGTATTCTTGATCATTAACAATTTACTACACAACTCTGGCTTGCCCTGAATTGCAAAATTCCAAGTAGGTAGAGAAGAAGCTCACTAAGTAAAATGACAAATTAATAAAATATTTGTTTCCACACACACACAAAAAAGCCAAAACAATGGGGACCTTTTCATGGAAAGCAATTAAAGTATCTTGTGATTTTTGTTTAAAAATGAAATAGTGTTGAATAAAGGTGATGGAAAGTTAAAACATGTTTAAAGAGCAAAAATAAGATTTGTATTACATGATTTCATTTTTCTTAAGGATTTGATTGTGTTTCCCTTAAGAACACATTTTTAAAAATCTGTTGGTTGTTATGTGTGAAGAAGCAAATTTAGGAACTGCTGCTGATACCTTGTGTAAATGCATGTGTGTGGGCATACTTGGTGCCTTGCTTTTCATCCACATTTCTCAAAACCACAAACCAGTGTACAGTCCGCTAGTAATGTCTTACAGCGTAGATATGTCTTCAGTGCTGTAACAAGCAATTGTCTCAGATTTCAGGAAGTATTACACTTTGGTGCAGTGGTTCCCAATTTTTGGTCTTCCAAATGTTTTGGACTTTGTCCCAGAATCCCAAGCCAATAAAACTAATAGGCAGGGATTTTGGGTGGCCAAGTCCAAAATACCTGGAAAACCAAAGGTTGGGAATCACTCTTGTAGTGAACAGAACTAGATGTTCGGAATTCACAGAATCCTTGTCTCCAGTGTGTGAAACGAACAGGTTGGAGAATTTGCAGGTGAGAAGCAATGGGCAGGTATAGAAAGTGCTTGAGTTTCTTCTGTACTGTTTTTCTTTCTGCAATCAGGGAAACTTTAAAAACAATATAAAACTTTTCCCTCTTTTCCCCTCAGTTTTTCCCATTAGAGGATACTGTAGAGAAAGAAAATGTGACTTTTTAAGGCAAAATTTCACTCAAAATGTATATATTTCTGTAAGACAATTTGGAACGGTAGAGAATGATTTCTATGATTCCTAGATACACATGACACTCAGAGGAAATATACATTTCTGCATGTTGTTGGTGCTGCCATTTTAATGAGAGGAGCCCACAGTCTTCAATTTGTTAAAGTCGTTACATGCCTTCTTTTCATGAATAGTGGCTTAGTTTGAATATGGACTGATTGTATTCAAGCTTATTTCTGAATAGGGGTATATCAATCTGAAATGTCAGACCTTTTAAGGGTGCAGTCTTTTGGCTGTACGTTTGAGTGAATATTTATAATATTGCTCATTACAATTAGTAAATAATGACAAATAAATGAATGGAATAAGCTATTACATTTCATGTTGTCAAAGCAGCAGAGAATGTTTAAAGTAATAAGAAACCAATTATGGCTTATTTCAATTTCCCTCACATTCACCCCTCCTTCACAGCTTCAACATTGCTTCACATTTGACAATACAACAATCCCTGCCCCCCTAACCTGGTTTTGCTTTTTTTTTCCTTGGGAAATCTGGCTTCAGAGCCAAGCTCAACAAAACCATCTGGGAAAGGCTTGCAGAGGAAATGCTGTAAACAGGGAAAGATTAAGCATTCACACTCTACTCTGCCAGCCCTGCAAATATTTCCCTTGCCCCTTCTTGCACTTTTGTTTGCTGCCAAAAATCTGCTTCTATCATTTTGCAGGAGAGCAAGGCAGTGACTTCTGATAGTGCAGTTGGCCCTCCACATTTACAGATTTCACTTTTGAGGATTTGATTATTCACTGATTTAGTATGCTCTCTCACGGAATCTTTAGATCCTCCAGTGTGACTCTGTGGTCCATTTCTACCACATGGTTGCACTGGAGAATCTTAACGGTTCCTAGAAAGAACGCTTTTCTTGGCATTTATAGGTCCTCCAGTATGATTCTTTGGTCAACTTCTAGAAGATATTGACTTAGAATTGTGCTGTAGAGATTCTCAGAGAGGTAATTTCTCAGGTTAAAAAAGTTGGTTTTTTAAAAAAAAACCACAAGTTTGCCACTTTTGTAGGGGTCCCTAAATGCAGAGAATGTGGAAGGATGACTGTTTTGAAGAGGGGAGAAGGGAGGGAAAAGCATTGTGTCAAGTCTCATCAGCCTCTAGGAAACTGCAGGAGCATGTTGTGCTCTCTGTGTTTCCCATTGTTTTTCTTTCCTGACAACCCTATCCCCTAGCTTTAAAATTTCTAACTGTAAGTTGTGACAACAGTGAATCATACTATTCAGAGACATTTCTTTCAGCTTGAATTGGAACCTCTGACAGTTTTTAAAGGAGCACTGGGGCTTAAATTAGACTCTGGATTTTTTATGTAAGTTTGTTCTTTCCATTCATTTTCCAAGGAATTGGTAGATACGCCGGGTATTTCTCGATTCCTTACTTGGGAATCATATCTTGAGGGTTTTTTTTCTATTCATTCCAATCCCTTAGCAGAATGGACCCAGTAAGGCAGACTTACGTTCCTGACATGCTCTAATGCACTTCTTAATATCCAGAAATCTCTTTCTGCTTTCCATTTTCCTTACTTGTAGTTGATTTCCTTTGCTGCTTTTGAGATGCATACAGTGTGATTTTCTTGGCATGATACTTCAGCTTGTTTTTTGCTGCAGACATGCCGTATGGAAAGTCCCCATTTTATCGCTGCCAGTGAGGAAATATCAGTGCTCTTCTTTTTGATAGAACAATTTGCTATTTATACCTCTCAGTCCCTTAGTCTCAGACTTTAAGCTCCAAATCTTTCCTCTTTACTTCCATCTCCAGCACACTCTGAGTCTTAACCTACTCTGCTTTTGAGTTGAGCTACAATCTTATTAATCTTAGTTAGCAATTGCCTCTTCAGGCCTGGCCAGAGGGAAACACTTTCTATATGTCTGGCTAACAGTGGCTTTCCTAAGCTGCTTTCTGATCTTGCCCTGTGCAGTGAAAATCAAAAGCATGATTTATTAAGTACTTGCTATGCCTAGGGTGTGTTTAGAGGGAGGTCCACTGCCCGGTTTAACTCAGTGGTTATAGTTAAGCAATGAGATAGTTACTGCTACAAAATTCTCAGGTTTCTGGAATTTTAAATTTTATTTATTTACTTTATTTCTATCCTGCTTTTCTCCCAATATTGGGATTCAAAACATTGCCTACAGTAGGGTGGCAAACTTCCCAGACCTGGTGGATATGCATAGAAGAGCCACTGGTTGCTGTTTGATTGCTTTGGCTACCCAGGTTCAGTTTCCAGTCAATTCAGTTACTGCTGAAATTTGATGGGAGCCGAACTCTCTCTGCAAGGTACAGGAAATTACCAGAGTGCCTCCTGCACTACCCCATTAGTCAGATTGCCAATTTTTTTCAGGAGGGTATACAAAACCATTGTATTTTGAAGGTTTTTTTGCAACAGTGGAAATACTGCCAGCATTAGACAAAGAAAGGACCTTGTGTGGAAAGGTTCACCAAAGGAGTTCCACAGGAAGTCCACCAATTCGTACTCACCCTGGGGGGATGGACAAACATTTTGAATTCAGTGAACACATTCTGTCATGGAAGCAGGGTTGGAGGGACACATGTGGGGCATGGTCAGGACAAATCAAAAAGTGGATGGGGTTATCTTTTCCTTCTTCCCCAACACTACCGTCTCCTACATCCTGCTCTTTGCCACCCCTCTTTCTCTTCCTCTCCCCAATTCTGTTCTTCATTCACTTCACATTATAATGCCATACCATTCATGTTGCAATCAGACAACTCCTCTCATCTATTCATCCATTCTCTCTTCCCTTCACCCACTATCTCACATACCACGTGCACATTCTTTCTCGCACAGTCTCATCTTTTAACCCCATTCATCCCCCACAATGATCTGACAGTCAGTTTGAGGATTTTCCTCCCAAGATGTTTTGGGAACAACAACAACAAGACTCTGGTTTTGCTTGTCTGCTGGCTATTCTTTTTTGATGTCTGGAAGAGTTCATGAAATGGTGGTATAATGAGACCTAGGTGCAATTGGAAGAGCAGACCATTGAGCATTGTTCCAAGAAGGGCACAGTGTGGCTGACTCGCATGGCCAGGGCTCTTTTCTACAGCATTTGCATGAATATCCCGTAAGATGTTCTAGGGCAGAGAGAGAGAGACAGAAAGGCACATTCAAGCCATGGTTTGCCCATCACAGATTCAGTGCCACAGTAATAAAAGCTGTAAAGCAATATTGGTTAAAGTTGCCAGCATGATAAATAATTGTGTGAAAAATGGACTTGACTTTAATAGCTCTTGACTTTAATAGCTCTCTTCTGTGACGCAGTTCAGTTGCCAGAAGATGGTAGCTTCTTACCTGTGGTAAGGTGTGCATTGCCAGTGTCTGCTTATGACAACCAGCAGTTGTTTTTAAGTAGCCATTTTTACATATTTAAAATGTTTGTTTGGCAGGGATTACACTTTGAATTCTGGGCCAAACAAACTCAAATGGGGAGGCCACTTTAATGGGTTGGAATAAATTTTAATTGGTGCTGACACTTATAAACACTTTATTTTCGAAAGTCTTTTTACTGTAGAGTATCATTTTGTTCTTTTCATTCTGGAATGTCTTAAAACATTCAAGCATGGCCATTTCAATATGTGATGAATGTCTTCATTAAATTGTTATATTTTCCTTCAGTTATCTCTAAAAGCAACAACACTGAGTCTTTGCTCACATTAAAATGTATTTAGGTTCCATAGCTGAATCAGACAAAACAACCAAATCACCTTATTAGAGAATGTCTCTAAATTAATTGGAGTGAACCCTAGCTGAATCCATAAATCTCTGCTTACTTATAAAATCATTTTCCTTTTTAAGTGTTGACAAAGTTATGTCTATTTTGGCCACCAATGTTTTTTTTTTAAACTTCACCAGTGCCCCATAACACATGCAAACAATTCCCTAAAGCTGTGTATAGAAAAGTCAGGATTTTTCCTATCTTTTCTGATCTTGTGGGATTTTTTTTTTTGAAACTGTAAGGAAACTACAGATCTACATATGCAGATATTGCAACATGGTTGAAATGTTTGTTTTGGTTTATTACCCACATGCACCCAGACAGTGATTATATTAATTTGGGGGAGGGAGCTAAAATATTAAAGGGCCTATTTTAAAGGAGATAAAGGAGCAATGTTCAGGGCTACTGCCCAACAAATTAAACTTTTCAAAACATTGAAGCTTTTCTCCTGGGTAAAAGTGCTCACTGTCACTCATCTACTCACACCCATCATTTCCAGACAAACTCTGAGCATGCAACAGTTCAGTAAGAAATGCTGTAACATTTGCAGTGCTTGGAAATTTACTGTTTTCAACTACAACATTCAATAGTTGCAGTAGGGTCTGGGAACTGTGTTTTCCACAAAGTAACGTTTCCAGGCTCTGCACATTTTGCTGCAGCAGTGAACAAGAAGTCTTCCTTGATTTCCCTGCTGATAAAAAAAGAATGTAATTAGCTATGTCTAATATAAAATATGTTTGTAATTTTTAAAAAAATCGAGCTGTATGAGTGGGGAAACTACTTGAGATCTGTTTTTTTTTAAAGGTACATCTTGTACTTGGTCTCCCAGTATATAATTGTATGATTTATTTTCTTTTTTACTGATCTAGGTTGTACGTTTTAACATTCCATTTGTGTAAAATATGTACAATGACGTTAATAAATTTTTTGAAGCACACTTTTGATTACATCTGGCTGTATTCTTAGCTTTCGAGATACAAACAGGAAACTGAACTTGGTTAAAGTGTTGGCTCAGAACAGTACTGTGGTGATAAAGTGGTTTTTCTCTTGTGCTTAACCCTTTTCACTGAGTTAGAAAATATTTGAAACAATGAAATGCATGTTTGCTTTCTGACCTTTGCCTTCCACGACCAAGGTCAGAAAGCTACTACTTTCCAGAGAGGTGGCTATATCTGTTTTGTTCTTGTTGTGTGCTCTCAAGTTGTTTCTGAGGATGCTTCCAGACAGCACTAAATCACAGGTTTTAAAAAGGGGCAGAAAATTCCAGGATTTCAGATGAAGTCCACACCCAGACCTGTTGGTCCCGGGACTTCTCCCTCCATTGTCCAGACTTTACACTTTGTTGCGAACATTTAGAGGCTCCCAAGATGGCCGCCGCAAGTCTTTCGCCGGAAACTTTGCCTTAAAAAAAAACAACCTCGAGATACGAGTATGCGGATATGTGGAGAATCACTGCAAAACTTCTGTTCTTTGTCCTGGACAGAGAAACTGTGCCCTCCACATGTTTCATGGAGTTTCTGGCACAAAAACAAAATGTCACCTTCTTTTTAGGAGCTGACCAATCGGGAACAAACATCTAAAACCTGGGAACAAACCCAGATAAAAAAATTGTGATTTGTGATTACAGGGACATACAGACATGCAAAGATCCGCATATGTGGCTCAAACCACGATACTCCCACACCTGGAAATTTTGCATTTTTACCTTTTGTAGCAATTGATTCTGCGTTTTCAGGGAACAGCATCTGGCCACCTTCCTGTTTGCTGCGGAAGCTTCTGGGATAAAGGTACCTGGACGGGCCCTGATTTAGGGTTGCCATATCTTGGGTTTTTCTTGGCAGGATTAATTCAGATGGGCCTCTGTGGCCGAGTGGGATTCAAACTCTGTTTTCCCAGAGTCCTAGTCCAGGACTCAAAGCATTATACTATACGGACTGTCTGCTCAACTGTAAATCCCACTGTTGAGTTCACTTTTCTCTCTGGAATTAGTGTGTTTCAGAATGCAGCCTAATCTGGGATTAAGGCCTGAGATTCAATTCCCAATATCTGTAGGGATCTTAATAGAGCTGGGAACACAGAGCTGGTGCTGCTTAGAACAGGCAGAGAGAGGTCCACAGTGCCGACCAATAGCCTAGCTGTATAAAGCAGATGCTATCTTCCAATTTTTTTCCTCTTGAAATGTCCTAACCAAGAGTCCTGTTCTATTTAATGGTTAAAGTAATATAGTGCTGATGACAGCTAACAAAAGTTGAAAACAAAAAAAAGTTAAATAATTAAAATAAAGAAAGACACCTTAAACACATGAATATAAAACAAACAGCATCTGCTATTTTAAAATGTGTTCTTTTCCAGTTTGTGCTAACTTTAACTTCTTGACCCAGGTCTCTTGTTGAGGAGTAAGGGCTGTGTGACTGATTCAGAAGGAAATCATATTGAAGAGTGGAGATTTGTGATGACTATTTGGTCATCTCTAGTCAAATCAAATCATCTTTGCCTCCGATTTTCTCTTTTCCTATTGTTTGCATAAAGAAACGTCCTTGAAGAAGACATTCTGTTGAGAAGCCTTGAATAGGAACAAAGCCATTGCTTAGGATGCACTTCTTATGTTATCTTTCAATGTGGGAAAACACAGAGGGACTTGGGTTCAAATCACCACTTAGTCATATATGTCACTGGTGGAAAAGGAACTGTTAATGTCATAAAATATGGAACATTCAGCTTCACCACCTTAGAATAAAGATAATTGAGAAAACCAGGTGAAATTACATGTTCATGTTTAAATGATACAAAGGTGTATTATACTTTTTATAGAGTCCCAGTTGTTTAATAGGTGTATGTGTGTATATGTGCAGAAACTTTTTAGAACTCTTCTAATCGAGGAGCATATGAGAGGCTTGGCCTGTCATTGCACATTGAGAAAACCAAAGTGCTCTTCCAACAGTAACCAACCAACCCATCTGCAATGCCAGAAATACAGCTTAATGGTGTAACATTAGAAAATGTTGACCATTTTTCCACTACCTTGGCAGCCACCTCTCCACAAAAGTCAACATTGACACTGAAATACAACACCGCCTGAGCTCTGTGAGTGCAGCATTTTTCTGAATGAAGCAGAGAGTTTGAGGATCGGGACATCCGTAGGGATACCAAGGTGCTTGTTTATAAAGCTGTTGTCCTCCCAACCCTGCTATATATCTGTGAAATGTGGACTATCTACAGACATCCTGGAATGATTCCATCAGAGTTGCCTCTGAAAAATTCTGCAAATCTCTTGGGAGGACAGGTGGACAAATGTCACCATGCTGGAAGAAGCAAAGACCACCAGCATTGAAGCGCTGCTCCTCCGCCATCAACTCCGCTGGACCGGCCACATCCGAATGCCCGATCACCTTCTCCCAAAGCAGTTGCTCTACTGCAAACTCAAGAATGGAAAACGGAATGTTGGAGGACAGGAAAATAGATTTAAAGATGGACTCAAAGCCAACCTTAAAAACTGTGGCATAGACACCGAGAACTGGGAAGTCCTGGCCCTTGAGCGCTCTAGCTGAAGGTCATCTGTGACCAGCAGTGCTGTTGAATTTGAAGAGGCACAAATGGAGGGCGAAAGAGAGAAACGTGCCAAGAGGAAGGCACGTCAATCCAACCTCAACCAGCACCGCCTTCCACCTGGAAACCGATAACCTCACTGTGGGATAACATGCGGGTCAAGAATAGGACTTCACAGTCACCTATATATCCACCGCCAGGACAGTCTTACTTGGACAACAAGGGGTCGTCTAAGTAAGCAAGTAAAACAGGAGCAGAAATTATGCTGCCCTTTACATGTTCTAGGAGTGCAACACCTAGCAACTTCAGTCAGGACTGTCTGTGGTAGGCAATATTGGGAGTTGCAGTTCAACAACATCAGGGCAATTGTACAGTTCCTGTCCTTACTCTAGTCACAACTTTTCAGATAATGTTGCAGGAAAACCTAGTGAAACTCATTATTCTCCAGAATTGATGGTTGCGGGTTCAAAGATCTTCAAAAAGGAAAGCTTTTCTTTTAAATTTGGTATGGCAATCTTGCACTCTTCCAACCTGAAGGGCATTTTACAGCATTTCTTACCTCTGGCTGTGCTGGCTTGGATGTTTGGGACTTGCAATCCAGTGGTATCTGGAGAGTTGCATGATTCCAACTTCTGACGTTTCTGACATCTGCTCAATCTTTTGCAGATGCTTGTTCCCAACAACTGCCATTATGGGAGATCGTTTGCCATCCTTTGCCGGTTATGCTTCCAAGCTGGTTACGACTGCAATGAAGTTGAAGCTTTACTATGAGTATTCTTGGTTTATTAAAATAGCCCCATTTTTGACTTGGCAGAAGGACAACAGATGGAAATTATTCCAGTCTAGAAGGTACAGAGGTTCATGTGCGGAATTTAAATGAACACCTGTTGTCTTTGTTCTGAACCTGACTCCATCTCACTGCTATGTATTGGCTCTGCCTTCAATTACCAGAGTTGTGCTTCATTGGCTTTGAGTTAATGTAGTATACGTGCCTGCATTGGACTGGCAGGGACATTACATTCCTAATCCTAGCAATGGAGCATGGCCTATGGCCTGAATACAATCTGTATAGAACAAGAAGACTGCTGTCTTCGGGCTTCAAAACAGGACTGGGTTAATCATTATGCTCAAAGTGGCCCAGAGCAGAAGCTTCCTGCCTTTCATTTCAACCATTAGGAAGGGAAGCCCAGCCACCTGTCCATCAAGGCATGCGGTGTCATGGGAGGACCTTGAGTCCACATCATACCTTTCAGTTGAGAGATGGTACAAGGCAAATCACCAGCATCAAGGTATACATGGAGTATCTGTGTAATAAAATAATTGTATTGCAGCAGGTGCCAAGGATGTGGCTATGAAGAAGGAGGTTAAATGAAGGCATATTTCCCCAAAATTATAATTCCCCCCTTCTATTAAATGCCCCTTCTGTTTCCAAATTTCTTGTAATAATTTAAAATTTCAGTTGAGTATTTATACAATTTACACATCCAGAATGGGATCAGCAAAGTTATCAAAGGAATGTGAACACAGAAAACCTAAAAATTCTAGGGGTGAATGATTTTCAGTATCTCTCTGCAGTGCTAGAAGTTTGGGGACTTGAATGTACATTCCATTGTCTGGAAGGATTCTTATTTGATGGATAACACCCCTTCCCACCCCCTCTCCCCCTGACCCGCACATAGCTATAATCCTGACATGTATGCAATATGAGTTCTCCAGTCTTTGCCGTCTCTTCCAAGTAATCTGGTTGCAAACCACAATAACCATCCTGAGCTTGTAAAGTCATCCTTCCCACAAATTGGGACTACTACTTTAAGCATCCAGTGATGGCTTAAAGGCCACCTTTCCATGACTCCCGAATTATCCAACTAGGTATTTATTATTTATTATTTATTTACAACATTTATATGAAGCCCTTCTCACCCCAAAGGGGACTCAGAGCAGCTTACAATATATATATATATATATATATATATATATATATATATATATATATATATATATATATACATACACATACATACACACACACACACACACACACACACATACATACACACACACACACACATACAATATATTATATTATTAGCATAGTACAATATCAGTATTGTACTATGTCCAATACTGATATTGTACTATGTCCAATACTGATATTGTACTATATACAATACTGATATTGTACTATATTGTACTATTGTACAATATCAATATCAGCATAATATAATATCAGTATTACTATATTGTACTATACCACTATATTACTATATTGTACTATACCGGGGAGTCCCCGGTGGCTCAGTGGGTTAAAGCGCTGAGCTGCTGAGCTTGTTGACCGAAAGGTCACAGGTTCGAATCTGGGGARCGGCATGAGCTYCCACTGTCAGTCCCAGCTTCTGCCAACCTAGCAGTTTGAAAACATRCAAATGTGARTAGATCAATAGRTACTGTTCCAGTGGGAAGGTAACAGCGCTCCATGCAGTCATGCCGGCTACATGACCTTGGAGGTGTCTACAGACAATGCCGGCTCTTCAGCTTAGAAATGGAGATGAGAACCACACCTCAGAGTCGGACACGACTGGACTTAATGTCAGAGGAAAACCTTTACTTTTACCTACTATACCATTATATTGTAATATTATTAGTAATAATACATGTAATATAAAATAATTATTTATTTATTTAGCAATTTTGTATACCGGTCTTCTTTCTCTGTCGAGGGACTCGGGCCAGTTTCCAACGGTAATATCACAAACAGTCATTAAGAACATCATATAACATATTAAACTAAAACATTAAAATAGCAAAATGCAATCACATAGTTACAATGGTCAGTCGTCATAGTAAATTCGTTGTTTACTATTGTTGTTGTTTATTCATTCAGTTCCTTCCGACTCTTTGTGACCTCGACCAGCCCATGCCAGAGCTCCCTGTCGGCGGTCACCACCCCCAGCTCCTTCAGAGTCAAACCAGTCACTTCAAGGATCCCATTAATCCACTTTGCCCTTGGTTGACCCCTCTTCCTTTTTCCTTCCATTTTACCCAGCATCATTGTCTTCTCTAAGCTTTCCTGTCTTCTCATGATGTGGCCAAAGTACTTCATCTTTGCCTCTACTATCCTTCCCTCCAATGAGCAGTCGGGCTTTATTTCCTGGAGGATGGACTGGTTGGATCTTCTGGCAGTCCAAGGCACTCTCAGAACTTTCCTCCAGCACCACAGTTCAAAAGCATCTATCTTCCTTTGCTCAGTCTTCCTTATGGTCCAGCTCTCACATCTGTAGGTTACTACGTGGAATACCACTGCTTTAACTATGTGTATCTTTGTTGCCAGTGTGATCTCTCTACTCTTTACTATTTTATCGATATTGGTCATTGCTCTCCTCCCAAGAAGTAAACATCTTCTGATTTCCTGGCTGCAGTCTGCATCTGCAGTAATCTTTGCACCTAGAAATACAAGGTCTGTCACTGCCTTCACGTTTTCTCCTTCTATTTATATAAGAGTTTATATAACTTATTATTATTATATTGTATTACATTATAATATTATATTATTAGTAAAGCACAGGAGACATGTTGAGTCATTTTCTTTTTTGTGTCAGGTGTGACTTGAAAAACTACAAGGTGCTTCTGGTGTGAGAGAATTGACCATCTAAAAGGACGTTGCCCAGGGGACGCCCAGATGTTTGATATTTTCCCATCCTTGTGGGAGGCTTCTCTCATGTTACTACAAGGGGAGCTGGAGCTGACAGAGGGAGCTCAACCCGCTCTCTCTGGATTCGAACCGCTGACCTGTCAGTCATCAGTTCTGCCATCACAAGGGTTTAACCCATTGTGCCACTAGGGGCTCCAGACTCCAAGGGTGCATTCTACACTGTAACATTAATGTAGTTTGATACAGTTTTAGCTGCCATGGCTCCATGCAATGGAATCATAAGAAGCTGTAGTTTTACAAGGAATCGCAAGGTGCATCTAAAGCAGGCATGAGCACACTTCGGCCCTCCAGGTGTTTCGGACTTCAATTCCCACAATTCCTAACCCAATTCCCACAATTCCTTAACCCATTTTGCCACCAGGGGCTCCATGTTGAATAATTAAATCTTATGTTAAATGGTTCTGAATGTATCCAAATCCTTCCATTAGTTGATGAATAATGTATATGATCTAGCACGATAAATACCCCAAGCGCAACAGATCGTGCCTGATCTTGGAAGCTAAGCATGGCCAATTCTGGGAGACCACCATTGAATATCTGGTGCTGTAGGCTATATTGTAGAGGAAGGCAAAACCATCACTATTCCTAGCCTTAGCAAACCCTATGAAATTCCTGGAGTCACCAAAAGTCAATAAGCATATACAGACACACACAATACGAGTATGTAAAATTATCTTTGCACGACACTAAATGTGATGCTCTATGTGTGGCTTGAACTGGAATTATTCTTCAGAAGTAACTGCTACCAGCATTAAAACCATGTCTTGATGGAGAGACACTGTAGACCTACATTTATTCTTTCTCTCTGAAGCCAAGCACTGTCTCTTCTTCCCAGTGATAAGTGGAGTACATTGGCTGCTTTTCTCTGATGCTGCCCTTTCCTGGCAAGTCTGGCAGAACCGAGTTCTGTCTTGCAAAGGTGCCCAAGGGAAGCTCTCGTCAAACTCTATGTTTTTGTTTTCCCGCTGGTGCTTTTGAAGTCCTGCCCCCTTCCCCTGCAGCTGTTTCTCATGAGATTCCTATCTCCTCACCCGTCTGTCTGCCTCGGAGCAATGTAGTTGTTGTTTTCAGGTCGTGCTAACTGTATTTCTTTTAATATGGTATTTCGGAATGACACTCTCCGCCACTGAGGTCAAACGCAAACTGTATCTCTCCTGACGTCAAGGCTCTGTTCCTGGCAATGCATGAGCAAGCAACTTCGGAGTGCAACAAAGAATTGTAATGTGGTTCTTGACATTTCCTGCCAAAGCGGAACATCAGAAGCCACACAATCTGCCAGGGCAAGAACGGTTGAGACCTCTGGAGAATTTGGAGTATTTGTTGTGATCTCTGGAGAATTTGTAGTATTTGTTGTGACTGCTTTGCTGGAACTATGTTGTTTGAATTTGGGACATAAAAATCTATCTCATTTTTGTTGTATTTGATCGAATCAGAGGCCTTTACAAGAGCCCCCGGTGGCACAGTGGGTTAAACCCTTGTGCCGACAGGACTGAAGACCATCAGGCTGCAGGTTCGATTCCGGGGAGAGTGTGGATGAGCTTCCTCTGTCAGCTCCAGCTCCCTACATGGGGACATGAGAGAAGCCTCCCACAAGGATGGTAAAACATCAAAACATCCGGGCATCCTGGGCAACGTCCTTGCAGATGGCCAATTCTCTCACACCAGAAGCAACTTGCAGGTTCTCAAGTCACTCATGACACGAAAAAAGCCCCTTATTGGTAAGGGACCACAAGAGTAACTGAATTCAAGTCCCTGCCAGGCAGTAACATACAACTAAAGCACTCCTGAAAATATCCATCTAAACTAAGAACCAAACTGTTCTTATTGTCAGTAAGAGTTTCTCAGTTTTTACATGAAATCTCTCTTGTAATTTAAATTTATTGGTTCTCATGTTAATTTCTGTAGCAGAAGAAAACAAACTCACTTCTTCTACTTTGCATCCCTTTGGAGTCCCCGGTGGTGCAGTGGGTTAAACCCTTGTGCCGGCAGGACTGAAGACCGACAGGTCACAGGTTTGAATCCGGGGAGAGTGCAGATGAGCTCCCTCTGTCAGCTCCGGCTCCCAATGCGGAGACATGAAAGAAGTCTCCTACAAGGATGGTAAAACATCAAAACATCTGGGCGTCCCCTGGGCAACGCCCTTGCAGACAGCCAATTCTCTCACACCAGAAGCGACTTGCAGTTTCTCAAGTCATTCCCAACACGAAAAAAAAAATCCCTTGAGATCTTTAAAGATGGGCATTCTGTGACACACAGTCTTCATTTCTCCAAGCTAAACACCTTTAATTCCCTAAACTGTTACTTAAAAGGCTTGGGTGCACAGATTCCTACCAGCTTTCTGATGCATCCTACGCCATTCTCATGTTTGTGAGACTTTTCTTTGTTTTTCCTCTGAAAGCCGTTTTCAAAAGATACATATTTCCCCATAATTGTTCTGTTGTTGCTGCAAAAATGCCAGCACCTCTGATGCAACCTGCATTAAGCGTGAGGTTTCTTCCACCAAAGAAATCATAGTTCTCCAAAGCAGTCAAGGATTTTTGTCATTGATAGATATGTGTTTGTCCACATAGTTCAAATATAAGCATTTTATCATGTGTTACTTTTTTAAAAATGAAGATATATCTGTCTGCATTTTTTCTTTGTTGGAATGTATAATGCATATGAAAAAATGCACTATTTTATATACCAAGATGTGCTTTTGCTGCCAGTCTAGGCAAGTATGGATATGTTTGTAAAGAAATGCAAACCCAACACATTTATTTTCCATCCCTATTTTGCATGAGGATGCAAAGAAGTGCTGTGTTTAGTTCCTACCTGGAAAGAATGCAAAACAAACCAGGTATGAGTCATAGAAAGGCTTTGATGATTTGGATAGTGTGTTGTTATGGGGGGTGGGGGATGTTGTTGAATTTATTAGAGACATTAAGGTAGAATGTGGTTATTTATGTGAAGTATAATATGTTTAATAAGGTAAGGATATGTTGGAAGGGGATGAGTTGGGACATTTTCAGTAATGTGAATGGCTGAGAGTTGTAAGAGATGTTTTAAAGGCTGAGTGGATTTCAGTTTGAGCTGAGTCTTCCAAAATTAGGATTAGGAATTTGTCAGAGTTCAGAATATTTAGGAGAGCTATTTATGAATGAGAGAACATAAATGTCAAGAAACACAAGTTGGTATTAGGCAGATGAATGAAAGGTATAAGTTAGTTTTAAAAAGGATTTAGATATATAAAATGAACCCGTCCTGGCCTTACCAATTAGCAAAAATGGTGAATAACAGCAAACTCTATTGAACAAATGAAAGCATACTATAGGGTTATAATGGAGTATCTAGGAAATGCCTATAGGAGTGTCTTCTCAAGGTCTTCCACTGCAACTCTGTGATCAACATTTAGTGGAAGCATACCATAAATTCACAATGGTAGATCTAGAAAATGTCTAGAAATGATATATTTTGTCATTGCTACTGGTACCACTCATTGCTACAGGTCCCATGAATACAGGGGCCGGGCTTAGCACAGCAGGCTAAACCGCTGTGCTGCAGAAAAATCCTGCTGATCAAAAGGACAGCAGTTTGAAGCCCAGGTCAGGGTGGGCACCTGCCGTTAGCCCCAGTTCACCTGCCCACCTAATAATCATTATAAATAATAAAACTTTATTTATACTCCGCTCCATCTCCCCCAGGGGGACTCGGTGCGGCTTACATGAGGCCATGCCCATCAGTTCACTACATACATTGTAATACAGAAACATAACAATACCAGAAAATAAAATGCATAAAATGCAAATAAATATAATAAACAACACAAACAATATAAAACAAGCAATTAAAAACAGGATTTCACTGGGCAGGGCTACATTCAAATCAAAAGCAGAAATGCGAGTAGATAAAATAGGTACCTCTTTTAGCAGGGAGGTATTAAAGGTGCCCTTAAGGACATTGATTGGAGGAAAGCTCCTCGACATGGAAGACGGAGTGACAGCACTCCCCATGGCTGGAGTCGAGCACAGCCTCCAAGATGCCATAAATAAGATGGGAAAAACTGCCTTTACCTCTGTTTGTGTTGCTCTGTCTGTGTCAACTGTATAATTGGCATTGAATGTTTGCCATTTGTGTGTTTTGTAAGTTGTTCCGAGGCCCCTTCGAGGTGAGAAGGGTGCGGTATAAATACCGTATATAAATAAATAAATGCATTTAATTAGTTTATTTATTTGTTTATGTTATTTCTATCTCGGCCATTTCAGCTCGAAGGAGACTCAGGACAGTGTACAAAACCGGCACAATTAGATGCCGTATGTATATATATATGTATGTATGTGTGTGTGTGTGTGTATATATGTGTGTGTGTGTGTGTGTATACACACACACACACATTAAACACAATTAAAAGCAATTACATTACATCATAAATACATATAAAACATAAAAGCAATAAAAACTATATACATCTTTCAGTTCAGTTCCTCATCTGTTTTCATTGTCTTAGCTGTTCGGTGTTCATATACCTATTTGAGTTTATCTGATTACACTGAAGTTCCAAACGTTTGCTCAAAAAGCCATCTTTTCCGAAAGGTCAGGAGGGAGGGAGCCAATCTGATATCCTTGGGCAGGGAGTTCCACAGCCGAGGAACTCCACTGAGAAGGCCCTGTCTTTCGTCCCCATCAAACGCACCTGTGAGACAGGCAGGATCGAGAGCATGGCCTCCCCAAACGATCTTAAATTCCTGGAAGGTTCATAGGAGGAGATGCGTTCAGATAGATAAGCTGGGCCGGAACCATTTAGGGCTTTATAGGCTAAAGCTAGCACTTTGAATTGTGTCTGGTAGCAAACTAGCAGCCAGTGGAGCTAGCGCAACAGTGGAGTTGTATGCTCCCTGAGCGCAGTTCCCGTTTGTAACCTGGCTGCCGCACGCTGGACCATTTGAAGCTTCTGAACAGTTTTCAAAAGCGACCCCATGTAGAGCGTGTTGCAGTAGTCTATACGGGATGTAACTAGAGCATGGACTACCGTGGCCAAGTCAGACGTCCCAAGGTATGGGCATAGCTAGCGCACAAGCTTTAACTGTGCAAATGCTTCCCTGGTCACCGCTGAAACCTGGGGTTTCAGCTATGTTTAATTTCTGTTAAATAGATCATTTTTGTGCTTCTGGAAACACTATAAAAAGGATATTGAAAAGCCTTGCTTGAGATACACAGTATCTGTTTTTGCATCAGTTAATAAAAGGATTCAGAGGGAGGAATAGTTTAATAAAGTCTCCCACAGGAACCACAAAGGCATCTAGAAGGCCCCAACATTTGACGCCATAACTCTGAGATAGGAGGAGCTGCTCAGATTGGTAGCAGAAGCAGGGAAAACTGGAAGTCCCTCACAATTGATGCCAGCTGAGGGATAAGTAGAAGCC
This sequence comes from Anolis sagrei ordinatus, assembly GCF_025583915.1. Taxonomy (NCBI): domain Eukaryota; kingdom Metazoa; phylum Chordata; class Lepidosauria; order Squamata; family Anolidae; genus Anolis; species Anolis sagrei. The sequence goes on from NW_026847660.1 coordinate 79,890,067, forward strand.
CCACATTAGCTTAATTTTATTATTACTGTCTCACCTTTCTCTTGGTGGAGGACTAAATGCAATTCACAACAGAAGTATGAAGTACAGTTAAAACCCATTGGGTACAAAAGCCTAAAAACCATTGAATAAACCATTCTATTAAAACTCTAAATTATCATTAAAATATTGTAAATGTTATTTATTTATTTTATTTCGGGCATTTTTACCCCACCCTTCTCTACCCATGGATAAATGCATGGCGCTTCTGACACAGTAACTTAAGATCCAAAAGGCATATCTAAATTACCAAAAAACAAAAACAAATGGTTTCCTTGCTGGCCAAAACAGACAAGACAGAAGACCAACCCAGGGTTCTGCGGAAAGGAGTTCCATAGCTTCAGATCAGCCATTGAGAAGGTCTCTCTCCCATGTCTTCACCCCAAACACCTGCAAGGACAGAAAGAAAGCCCTTCCCTAAAGATCTTAAAAGTCCCCGAAGCTGCTGGTTTAAACGTGTCCTGCAGCAGCTTGGAAACTTTTCATGGAGTGCTGCATGGTTTAAGACGTATGTGTTTGGGGGAGTAATCATGTCCAAAATCCTGCACTATCAGACATAGCTATGGTAACAGATCCCTATCATAGCTGTGTCTGATAATGCAGGATTTCAACCATTGTTTTTCAGTCTGGATCTAAGCCATGTAAGATTTTAAAGGTCATAAATAGTAGTTTGAATTGTGTTGATTGTTTGGGGCATGGTTTGTCCACAAAAATGGTGTGTAGACTTTGATGAGTTAGTGGATAGAATCATGGGCAAGAGGGTGAAAATGATAAGCTGTATGTATGTGAATGCTGTTTATCTATGTTAAGCAAAGGTAAAGGTTTCCCCCTGATATTAAGTCCAGTCGTGTCCGACTCTGGGGTGTGGTGCTCATCTCCATTTCTAAGCCAAAGAGCCGGCGTTGTCCGTAGACACCTCCTAGGTCATGTGGCTGGCATGACGACATGGAGCATTGTTACCTATTGATCTACTCACATTTGCATGTTTTCGAACTGCTAGGTTGGCGGAAGCTGGGGCTGACAGTGAAAGCTCACGCCACTCCCCGGATTCGAACCTGTGACCTTTCAGTCAACAAGCTCAGCAGCTCAGTGCTTCAACCCACTGCACCACCGGGGGCTCATGATATGTTATGGTTTTGTAAATCAGAATACCTGGTTTAGTGTTATGCCTGAATACAGTCAATGAGATTCAACTATTATATTTCTGGGTAAATAGTCATACATAGTTATTCTGAATCATAGCTATTCTGAGGAGCAAGTACTCTGGCAATCCAGATAAATTGATTGTATATTAATGTCAAGATATGACCTTTTACAAGCTGAATATAATTTCTTCCAAATAACATATTTTTCATGGCATTTAAATAGATGCAAAGTAAAGAGAAGTTTGGCACCAGCCTTTTAGAACCATTTCTATCTGGATGAAATAAATATTTCGCATTCTGAAATAAGTATGCAATTCAGCATCCATGCCAAGCACTGTTTTCTATATTTTGCAAATTTTACTCCAGTAATTCAGTAATATACTATATAAAATCTTGCAGGGCCCTGGCTCAAGATAAAGGTTTGCATATCATGTGCCAATGAAAAGATGTGCAAATGCCAGCAAGAGGCTATTGCATCATTGCATTCCTTCCTCAATGGGCTCATATCATGTTTCGCTTGGTTTAGGATATTCTGTCCTCTTGATTTATACAGTTTTGTTCTATACAGAAAAAAAATCACTCTGCCGTGTTATCATAAAAGAAGGTGTGTGTGTCAAAAGCCATGACTCTTTAATCTTGAAACCTAGCAATCTAACATTTGGCATGCATATTAAGAGTGTGGATTCATGGTGTGTTTATTTATTTATTTATTTATTTACTTTGCTTATATACCGCTGTATCTCAAGCCCGAAGGCGACTCACAGCGGTTCACAAACAGTAAAAACAGTAGAAACAGCAGTGGTTCCATACAACATATAACAATTGACTTAACACATTATCCATAAATTACCAATAAGCAATTACAATGCACAATTATTATGAAAAACAACTGTACCCAATCTTCTCATCATCCAAGCGTAGTCCAGGTTCGTCGTCCATTGTTCCATTCCTATATTCCATTACCAGATTGCACTAAATTACTCAAACGCCTGCACAAACATCCAGGTCTTCACCTTTTTGCGGAATACCATTAGAGATGGTGCTAGTCTAATGTCCGTAGGAAGGGCGTTCCACAGCCGAGGAGCCACCACCAAGAAGGCCCTATCTCTCGTCCCCGCCAGCCGAGCTTGAGAAGCAGGCGGGATCGAGAGCAGGGTCTCCCCGGAAGATCTCAAAGTCCTGGTGGGTTCATAGGCAGAGATGCGGTCAGATAGGTAGCTTGGGCCGGAACCGTTTAGGGCTTTAAAGGCCAACGCCAGCACTTTGAATTCAGCCCGGTAGCAGATCGGTAGCCAGTGGAGTTGGCGCAACAGGGGGGTTGTATGCTCCCTGCGCTCCGCTCCTGTTAAAATCATGGCTGCCGAGCGTTGGACTAGTTGGAGCTTCCGAGCTGTCTTCAAAGGCAACCCCACGTAGAGAGCGTTGCAGTAGTCTAAACGGGATGTAACCAGAGCGTGGACTACCGTGGCCAAGTCAGACTTCCCAAGGTACGGGCGCAGCTGGCGCACAAGCTTTAGCTGTGCAAATGCTCCCCTGGTCACCGCCGAAACCTGGGGTTCCAGGCTCAGCGATGAGTCCAGGGTCACACCCAAGCTGCGAACCTGCGTCTTCAGGGGGAGTGCGGCCCCATCCAACACAGGCTGTAACCCGATGCCTTGTTCGGCCTTGAGACTGACCAGGAGTACCTCTGTCTTGTCTGAATTCAATTTCAATTTGTTCACCCTCATCCAGACCGTCACAGCGGCCAAGCACCGGTTCAGGACCTGGACAGCCTCCTTAGTAGCAGGTGGAAAGGAGTGACAGAGTTGGACATCATCCGCGTACAGATGACACCGTACCCCGAAACTCCGGATGATCTCCCCCAGCGGCTTCATGTAGATGTTAAACAACATGGGAGACAATATTGAGCCCTGAGGAACCCCACAAGACAATGGTTGTGGGGTTGAACAGGTGTCCCCCAACAACACCTTCTGAGATCGACCCTCTAGATCTATGGCTGGATGGCTCTTTGTCAGGAGGGCTTTGATTATGTTTTCTTGCCCTGCTGAAGGGAGTTGGTCTGGATGGCAGCATTTCTCAACCTGGGGGTCGGGAGGGGGTGTCAGAAGGGTCGCCAAAGACCACCGGAAAACAGTGTTTTCTGTTGGTCATGGGGGATTCAATGTGGGAAGTTGGGCCCAATTCTATCGTTGGTGGGGTTCAGAATGTTTGATTGTAAGTGAACTATAACTCCCAGTAACTACAACTCCCAAATGTCAAGGTCTGTTTTCCCAAACTCCATCTGTGTTCATATTTGGGCACATGGAGTATTTGTGCCAAGTTTGGTCTAAATCCTTCTTTGTTTGAATCCACAGTGCTCTCTGGGTGTAGGTGAACTACAACTCCAAAACTCAAGGTCAATGCCCACCAAACCCTTCCAATATTTTCTGTTTGTCGTGGGAGTTCTGTGTGCCATATTTGGTTCAATTCCATCATTGGTGGAGTTCAGAATGGTCTTTGATTGTAGGTGAACTATACATCCCAGTAACTACAACTCGCATATGTCAAGGTCTATTTTCCCCCAAACTCCACCAGTGTTCACATTTGGGCATATTGGGTATTTGTGCCAAGTTCGGTCCAAATGCATCATTCTTTGAGTCCAAAGTGCTCTCTGGATGTAGGTTAACTACAGCTCCCAAACTCAAGGTAAATGCCCACCAAACCCTTTCAGTATTTTGTATTTGGTCCTGTGTACCAAATTTGGTTCAATTCCATCATTGGTGGAGTTCAGAATGCTCTTTGATTGTAGTTAACTATAAATCCCAGCAACTACAATTCCCAAATGACAAATTCAATTTTTTTTAGTGATGGTCACTCCTTGGGTTAGCAGGTGTCTTGTGGCCAAATTTGGTGGCCAGTTGTCCAGCGGATTTTGAGTTATGATGTCACTCAAAACGAACAGAGCATTATACACACACTTCTTCCTTTCTTCTCGCCCTTTTCCCTGCCCTCTTCCTATTCTCTTTGTGTGGGTATATATCTGTACATATCTCTATATATAGATATTCCCCTTCCTTCCTTCCTTCCTTCCTTCCTTCCTTCCTTCCTTCCTTCCTTCCTTCCTTCC
>NW_026847660.1:79895133-79977633 GCF_025583915.1 Anolis sagrei ordinatus
AGGCCGAATTAATGGTCTCCTTTTCCCGCATCTCCTCTTCCCCACCACCACTTCTATGGGGGCCCCTCGGCTAGCGTTGAAAACACAGTTTGACAAAATAATGTAATAGAATATGTGCCAGGCATTTAAAAAATGGTTAAAAAGTACTTAGAAAACTGGGGAGACCTGGTGCTTTGTTTCTAAAGTGTTTCAAAAGTTTTGTTAGTTAAAATTGCATTACTATAATAAGACTAATGAAATTCTGTTACTATTTTGTTACAGTAATTGCACATGCGCATTAATGCAATAATTACTTTCATTGGGAAAACAGGGGGTCCTATCTACCTCATTTTTAAAGCTATTGGAGTGAAAATTGTTACAATTATAGAACAAATTTACCATTGTAAGTCCACTAAATCTCAGAATGTTTCACTTATCCATGGGTTTTTGGGGAATTTTTATAAACAACATTTTAAAAAACTACAAGAGCTAGCTCCTTGAATTTTCTATCCAATGGCACAAGATAACAGGGGATCATTCCTCCCAACTTTCAGAAATACTCATACACAGGCATGTAGCCGGGGGGGGGGGCTCGGGGGGCTTCAGCCCCCCCGAAATTCTCATGGTGGTTTGCGAAAAGGCCTTACTGGTGTATTATTTAAACTGTTATGTTTATTCATATCATGATCTGATCACCATACTCAATATATCCCATATGCATGGGGGTATTGGGGTAATGATACAAAAGGTTTGCCAGGCTAAACCCTCTTTCACTCAGACTCAGCCCCCCCCCCGAAACTCAGCCCCCCCTGAACCCCCCTGAAAAAAATTCAGCCCCCCCCCAAACGAAATCCTGGCTACGGACCTGCTCATACAGCTACTAATTTTAGGGTTTTTAAAAAAGTTTTAAACTGTTTTTAAAAGTCTTTAAATTGTTTAGGGAGGGACATCTTTCTCCTCTCCTGATTGGTAAATTCTCAGTCTGATGCATACTGGGAAATGTAGTTTAGGGCAAAGCCTTTTGAATTCCCTGTCATAGTGCTGCTCTCTTTCCCAAATTACATTTCCCAAGTTCTGTGCTGTTCCCATAATGCAATGCTCCCTGTCTTCACGCTGAGAAGCAAGCTATCATGAAGTCTTCAAGTGGAGAAGCCACAGGGAGAGGAATGGCAAAGGAAGCAGGTATGATAGCTTTAGCTCATCTTATGCTTCCTTTCACTAGTAGCAGCTTGCTTTCTTCACTTGCACAAGCATTACAAAACAGTAACAAAAAAGTGTGTGTGGAGGGGTCAGCTTTGATTTTTAAGTTTTTGAAGTGGGTCATGCTAACGCTTTGGAAAGATTTTCGACTTACAAAACTTACAATTTCCCATTTTTCCGCATGTATAATATTACGGTATGCATTTTAAGCCTGCAGTACCATTTTCAACCAATAAGTGGCAGATATCTGTAAACACTGCATAGGTTTGCAGTTGACCCCACCTCTCCCATTGTGGACATGAAGCTACATTCCTCAAATACAAGGAGTGAGAAGATACCTTCGTACCTGAGAGTATGCTAGGGCAGGAGGCATTACTGTGACTTCACTCAGACAAGGCAGGTAGAAGGACTGCAACTGTGACAGCTGTGTCATTCTACTTAAAGCCTTATCAAACCAAGGGATATACTGTTTGCTAAGTCAGCTACTTTTACTGCTAAGAAATATAAGGATTGTCATCATGTGTTTTCCTGCACTACAGCTTGAGAAGATGTTTGCTTCATTGAACTGGTTCTTTCTTGAGTATGTCATGCATGCAACTTGAATGGGATGATATTCAAGCCAACTTGCAAAATGCAGCCTCCTTTATCTGTGGTATCAGTGTATAGGCCTTGCTCTTTTGCTTGGTTTTTATTTTTCAGATGTACTTTCAAGACTGTTTTTAATGCTTTGGTGTGGTGACCAAAGGATCTAGATATGCCAGTGCAATTTATGCACCAGGTTCAGTGAAGAATTGTCTGCCCTGAAAGACAGCAAGCACTGAAGCGAGTAAACTGGGATTTCTGGGAGTTGAATTTCAAAACAATTGGAGTGCTGAAGTTTGTCCAGGCCTGGTGTAACCCCATGACTTTCTGGTTGAACACAGCGGATGGAGACATTTAAAAAAAGGGTTGTACAGGGTGAGGCAGCATAACTTCCTTTTTTAAAAATGCGCAACATTCAGTCGGTTGAAGATGTAGTGGAGCGCTAGTGGTCTCGTTCAAGAGGTGGAGTATAAAGTTTTGTCCTGACACAGTTCAGTCACCATTATGCATTGGAACAGTGAGGAGCATGTTTTTACCATCGAGGCCTACTTTTCGAGCGGATTTGGAGTGGCTGGCCTGCTCTCCAGATTTGGCCCCTTGTGATTTTTTTCTATGGGGTTTTTTGACATCCCGTGTTTATGTGAACCGTTCGAGGACCCTACAAGATTGGAAGACCAACATCCAGGAAGAAATTGCCAACACAACGTCTGCTATGCTGGCAAGAGTAATGACAAACGCCAGACATCGGTTTACTCAGTGTATGGAGAATGGGGGACGTCACCTACCTAATTTGATCTTCAATTTGATCTTCAAAACTACGTAAAACAAAACTTTAGGTATGCGCCTACGTTATAAAAAAAATCTGATTCATACAATGGATTTTATTAAGTTTTGAAAAAAGCAAGTTATGCTGCCTTACCCTGTACCTGCTGGTTAAGTTCAGAAAGAGAGGAAGAGCTGCTGGATATTAAGAGGAGCTACAATCGCCAGGGCAAAGGAGAAGGCTCCCTTCACCTTGGACACAGGGATGTTTCCAATTTCATATTTAGGGAACAAAATTTGTACATTTTATACTGTAATTTCTATATCATATATGCAGCTATTTTGTGTATGTGTGTGTTTTAATTTAGGGCTTCAAGATTCTCATCCAAATAATCCAAAATTACACAGCAGCACAGTAAAAGATTAATGGCACCTCATTTTGTTGTTTATTCGTTCAGTCACTTCCGACTCTTCATGACCTCCTGGACGCCAGAGCTCCCTGTTGGCCGTCACCACCCCCAGCTCCTTCAAGGTCAATCCAGTCATTTCAAGGATGCCATCCATCCATCCATCTTGCCCTTGGTCAGCCTCTCTTCCTTTTTCCTTCCATTTTCCCCAGCATCATTGTCTTCTCTAAGCTTTCCTGTCTTCTCATTATGTGATCAAAGTACTTCTTCATTGCCTCTAATATTCTTCCCTCCAATGAGCAGTGGGGCTTTATTTCCTGGAGGATGGACTGGTTGGATCTTCTGGCAGTCCAAGGCACTCTCAGAACTTTCCTCCAACACCACAGTTCAAAAGCATCTATCTTCCTTCGCTCAGCCTTCTCTAAGGTCCAGCTCTCGCATCCGTAGGTTACTATGGAGAATACCATTGCTTTTACCTCATTGGATTCATGGAAATTTTGGGACAGTGCCTGTGTGTCAAACCAAATATATGCAGTGGACTCTTGGTAACCATTGGGATTTTGTTCCAGGTTCCCCTATTGATTCAGAAATCTGTTCAATTATATATGACATATCAAAATGGGAGAGGGCACAAAGGAAAGACCAACTCTCCAAATTATATTGGAAGTTGCAAATACAATAAAATATCCTGCTTAAGAACCCACCATATTTTTAAGAAGAGTTGTACTGCAGAATAAATATGCAGTTTTTAATGTTTGTCATAGCTTAACAGTAATGTCCTTTTACAGTCTAAATTCCATGTTTTCTTTGTTCAGCAAATAACCCTTTACTGCCTCAAACTCCTCCACTTTCCTCTGCAGTCCCTCTCAAAATGGTGATCAGAAAAAACATCACTTTTGGTCCAAAGCGTCCATTTTTCCAGAGTTTAAAGCAATGACACTTCTGCAGAGATGTGGCTGCTGCTACTACTAGTCACAGCATTCTCAAACCTTAACAGCAATTCTCGCAGAAGCTGAGAAGAAAATGGCTTTCTTGACAATAATGTATTGTTGTGATGTATTGTTCCTATCCTCTTTGAAAAGTAGCATGTGGACTGTGTGGACTCATTAGTTTTGCAAAGACCTGCTATCGATGGGATTGAACTTCTAAAGCTATCTTGTTATCGGGGTCAGCACAGCTGCTTGCGGGATGGAGAGAGGGTTCCTTGCGGGCATAGCTATGGAGATTGTCCTGATGGATGCCAGCATTTCAAAATATACTACTACACCACAGTGCCAAGCTGTCCTCAAGGACTGGAACACGTCAGCTAACCCGCAGCTTCAGTTGCCTGATTCAAGGCAGGAAAGAGCTAAAGTGGTAAATCCTGTCAGGGTGAAGCACAGACATCTTGCCACGCAGGGAAGCCATCCTGACAGCTTCTAGATTGGGTGCCTTTGCAATTGGTCTTCAAACTGGTACTTCGTCATTGCCTTTGCAGTGAATAATGTGGTTAGAGGAAAGGTCTATTTTTTACAGGGAGAGACATACAGCATGCCCAGATTATTCCCTGGTACACTTGAGGAACCTGGCATCCAGCAGAATGTTGAATTCAATTAACAGACTTTGGATGTGGAAGGCAGTGTGGTCCCGAAACCGGTAAATTTTTCTTGTCAGGAAATAAATCATATGATGATCTTTCTTTGTCCAACACAATGAGGGCACAAATTGAATTCATGATGCGGAAGGGGGAAAGAAAAGGGAGGTGGAGTAGAGAACCATCTCTGTTCCCTTTTTTTTTTTCCAATCCTTTCCTGCCTGAAGGATGATTTCTAAGCTGGGCTTCCTGTTAGTGGCACGTATATGCATGCGTCTCTTTTTGTAAGGGGTTGAGGAGATTGATTGTGCTCCACCCCAAAATCTTCCCAGAAGCTGTCTGGCTCCAGGAGGGTGGGAGACACAGAATTGTGTGGGTGGGCTGAGGCTGCAGCCACTGTGTGTCAACTGCTTTCAGATAAGTAAATAGCTTTAGATACTGGAGTGTATAGGGAAACATTTGTGGCATAATGTAAAATAAACCACGTGTAGTTCACGTTTGATCAGCCCATTCACTGTCTTGGCAGAGAAAGAAAATACGCCACACTGATGGTCAATAAAGTACAAGTAGTTTACTCTTCGTAATTCAGAACATATTTTCAATCATGTGATCAGTTGCATCAACTCACATAATGCCTTTTAGAGAGTTTTAGAATGGTCTTTCTTTGTCCACGTGGAGACTCTTCCTCTAGCATTTCATGCAGCAAGAGCACAATCCAAACTCTATCTCTATCTGCTTCTCTGCAAGTACCTGCATAGCTCAAGCCAGAAAAATGTAACAGTATCCAAAAGTCCCTGGCTCAACTAACTTTCTGGGTGTAGCCCAATCAGCTTTGTGCATTTTACTTTACAGTTGACACACACACTAATTGGTATCTTACATGCTCCAACAAACATTGAAAGGAATAACATCTTCCTTCAGGAGCAGGAGTAATTTTGTTCCACCACCAGGCCCACCGAGAGCTGCACAGATGCTTAAATATGTTGATGTGAGTAATGATTCTTACCTAATAAGCCAGAATAGAAGCCTGGGAAGACAGTAGGGCAAACCTCCATTTTGAGAGTGTCTGCCAGTAAAGCAGCCATCTTGAGGGAGGAGTTTGAAGTCTCCTGGGATTGGCTAGAGGAGATGGGAGGAGCCAAGCCTTAGGAGGGAAAAGATTTCAGCTTCTGAGAGAGAAGAGATTTGGGAACTGGAGGGCAAAGAAGTGGTTTTGAGACTGGGTTTTTCTGAGAGAGAGAGTTTGTGTCAGGCAGGGCTGAATGACTGGTAGGAAAGGTCAAGCAGCATCCTGATTACTTGTGGGAGACAGCACAAGGGATTTGCTCTCTAGTTTGAGTAGTTAGCTGTAAAGGACTCTGGTGAGAGTTAGCTAATTGCTCGGAAGACAGCCTGGGTTAGGTTAGTCAAGAACTCATTGATATTTCGCTGAAGGAGAGTGAGGGATTTTTTGTAACTAGTAGCTATATCTGTGAGATTAGCTCTGTTTGTAACCAAGTCAAGAAACCCTTTTTAAGCAACCATTAAGATATTGTGCTATAGTAACAAGTCAAGCATTTGTGCCTCTCAAAAGAAGAAGTCAGTTGTCTGTTTGTTTTTATAAAAAAACATTTTCTCTGTTTATTTATATTGTTACTCCTTCTATCAATAGTCCTGGGATAAAATTTGCCAGGCAGTTTAACATCCTGACACCATAGAAAGGTCTCTTATCCAAACAGTGATTTTGAGAGCTAAGGGGAGAGCTGTGTTGGCAGAGAAGGGAATGGTTTACCTCAGAAACTCATTTTAAAAATCCTAAGGCATCTTGGGTTGGTGGCAGCAATAAACCAAAAGAAGACTGAAGCAGTGTTCACTCTACCATTACACACATTTAACATCAACTCGCTACCATACTATTATCCAATGGTGTGACATTACATATAATCCTTTACATTGGGGTCTAGCGGCACGACATACATTGATATTTGGTGTTAGATTATTCGGGGGAACCTTCTAATCCTTTACAATGTGCAAGTGATACCCCTTCATTTCCGCACACTTTCCATTTGAAATCATACCACATATGAAAGTGTGTACCTGACCCTGAAGCCAAATTTCACTTCCAGGAAGTTTCAGAGTTTGTGATCCAGTCTGGACACATGGTGTGTACTCCCGGCATGGATTGTTTACAGTCACAGTGGAGAGCCTTTGTTCCTTCAGCTGTTTGAAACCACAACTTCTACAATTTCTTGCTGCTGATTTGAAAGACCAGATTTCTGTAGAGCAGCCAGCATGCATTTTCAGATCCTGTGGAGACGAGAGCTTTCTTTTCTTCTGGCCACCTTCATAGGTATATTTGGAGTTGTCACACCAGAGAGACTTCTCTGTGGCTCTGGAACTCTTTCCCATGGGATACTAGGCCCTGCTGTGCTTCCACCAGAAAGTAAACACCTTTGTATTTGAACATGCATTTTCATGCCTAAGTGGGTATGCCAGTTTTAAAGGAGGTAGTTAATAATCCACAGATTCTTCATCATCAGATTCCACACTTGAACTTAAAAAACCCCCAAAACTTCCCCAAAAGTAAAACTTGATTTTGCCATTACATATAAGGGGCACATTTTACTGTGCCATTGTTATGATGGGACTTCATGCACCCGAAGATGATGGTATCTACAGCGCCTACAACCAAGCCCTAAGAGATACTGAGGACTCACTGTACGTGCTCTGCATATTTATCCTTCTTCTCGTGATTCTAAATAGTTTTATATTGTTTTCAAGTATTAATGTTTTAATATGATAGCGTATATTTTTCATCATTTTATTACATGTTTTAAAAAATGCATACATTATATTAATTCATGTTGTGAGCTTCTTTAGGTGCAAATGAAGAGGAAATTGAATTATAAATTAACTCTATAAATATTAATCAGGCAGGCTGAGGGGAAGGGGCTGAAAGTTGAAGTCTAATACAAACCAGATGAGGGGCATCAGTGAATGACATTGTATTCTCTATCCTTTCCCATATTTGTAGGAGTACATTGCTTTTATTCTTAGGTTGCCTCTTCCCAGTTTCCAAGTGCAATCTACTTTGTGACGGCTTCACCAAGTTTCCACTTTTATGCTGGGTGTTTGTGTGTGTGTGTGAGGAGCAACTTGCAAAACTGCAAGTTGCTTCCGGCTATGAGAGAATTGGCTGTCTGCAAGGATGCTGCCTAGGGGACCCTGGGATGTTTTGATGTTTTACCATCTTTGTGGGGGGCTTCTCTCATGTCACCGCAAGAGGAGCTTGAGCTGATAGAGAGAGCTCATCCGCACTCTCTCCGGATTCAAACCTTCGATCTGTCAGTCCTCAGTCCTGCCAGCACAAGGGTTTAACCCATTGTGCTACTGGGTGTTGGATGGCAGTATATATTTTACATCTTGGCACCAGATGTGATGGATATTATTACCAGGGCAAATATGGTGTTTGCGTGTGACTGTCAAAAATCCTAGCTTTGTGCTAGGCAAAGCTTAGAAAAATGGACTACAACTCCCAGAACTGTCCAACTTATGTGGGTGTCTGCGTGTCTGTGGCCGTTGTAGTTGTGTTTCTTAAAGCAATTTCTCCAAACTAATTGGGACTTCCTATAAGGGTAACGTGATGAGAAAGTAAAGCCAACTTTGGTTGTTGTGAGCCGCTTTGCATTTCAGTCAAAAGGATAAAAGCAGGATACAAATAAAGAAAGATGAGAGGAAGAAGAGGAGGAGGAAGTGGAAGCAGCAGCAGCTGTTTGGTTTTGTTTGGAAGAGTTTTTTTTTTTCATGTCAGAAGCAACTTGAGAAACTCCAAGTTGCTTCTGATGTGAAAGAATTGTCCTTCTGCAAAGACACTGCCCAGGGGACACCTGGATTTTTTACCATCCTGCGGGAGGCTTCTCTCATGTTTCCACATGGGAAGCTGGAGCTGACAGACAGGAGCTCACCCCAATCCCTGCATTCAAACCACCAACCTTTCAGTCAGCAGTCCTGCTGGCACAAGGGTTTAACCCATTGTGCTACCAGGGGCTCCTGCTTGGGGGAGGTGGATAGTTGCCTTTCTTTTTGTGTACTTGGTCCAGGTCCGGGTCCGGGTCCAGCATTCATTACCACCACACCATGCTGGTTGTGTTGGTTCTGTCTTGAGCTACATATCATGTGATTCGGTGGGCCTGTACTAACAAAACCAGTGGTTCATTTTTCTGATCATGCCTTTCATACCTTTTCACTGCTGCCACAGGGAAGAGTTGAAATCAAAAGATCAAAAATGAACACCAAAGACGCTGTGGGGCAGAAAACCTCTCTTCCCCATTCAATCCTTCAAGAGCATTTCTCCACATTGAAGGCCTCCCTGCCTTTGCTCTTACCGACTGACTGAGAGACTAATTCACTAGTAATCTTTAGCTCATCTTCTATCTCTCCCTTAACCCGTGGTGCCTTTGTACACCAGGCTATTTTTTAACCTCTGACTCAGCAGTCGGGTGATGCTGCCGGGTGAGCTAATTAATGTTATCAAAATAACCCTCAGGAAGTTTTTGTTCCCGTACAGGAAAAGTTTGGCTCAGGCTGGGCAAAAATGCAGAAGAATGAAGTGCCCTATGACCAAGCTTTTGTGCGTTTAAAGGGCAAACCGCATGCTAAACTACAGCAGCTTATTGTGAGGTGCCTCCACTCTTGCAAAACTCTCTCAGTCAAAGCTTATCAGGTGGCAGATCCTGGAAGGACAGCAGTGTCAACCCCAAGAATATCCTGAGTCTGAGTTCCTTCCCAGTTATTCCTCTCTTGTAGGGTGGAAATATGGGTGCCACAGAATTATCCTTTCATCTTAAATTGGCCTACTGAGAAGATGATCATTTATCATTGACAACATATGGTGATGGAATATACTGCCTTTGCCTTAGAGCAGTGGTTCTCAACCTGTTGGTCCCCAGATGTTTTGGCCTACAACTCACAGACATCCCAGCCAGTTTACCAGCTGTTAGGATTTCTGAGAGTTGAAGGTCAAAACATCTGGGGACCCACAGGTTGAGAACTACTGCCTTGGAGCGCAAATATCTCCCTCTATCCCAGACATGGGCAAACTTGGGCCCTCCAGGTGTTTTGGACTTCAACTCCCACAATTCCTAACAGCCTCAGGCCCCTTCCTTTTCCCCCTCAGCTGCTTCGAAAAAGAGAAGGTCTGAGACTGTTAGGAATCGTGGGAGTTGAAGTCCAAAACACATGGAGGGCCAAAGTTTGCATATGCCTGCTCCAGCCCAACTGCCACGGCCTTGGTTTCAGAGGGAGAGAACACACATTCTTGATCCCCTCCCATACTGCCATCCCCTTATATTTGGGTTAAGTCTTAGATTTCAGTCTGAGAAAGTGCCATGAAAAGTGATGGTGCTATATAAATAAATATATGACGATGACAGCAGTAGAAATAAGGCCTTAACTCTCACTACACCTCAAAAAGATTAAGCCAAGACTACTGTACTTTGGACATGTCATGAGACATGACCATAAGAAAAAGAGAATAATATTTGTTTAAAGCAAAAGTTAGTAGAAAAAGGGGAATACTGTAATACAGGCGGATTGATTCAATCAAGGAAGCCATGTCCCTGAGTTTGCGAGACCTGAGCAAGGTAGTTTAATCAGTTTTTAATTAGTTTTTCTTTTAATCATTACATTTAGCCTGCCCATTGTCACTGTGATTGTGTTTACTGTAATTTTATATCATTATGCATTCATATGTTTTATGTAATTATGATGTTGTTTATTGTTTTCGTTTTTATTTTGCTGTAATTGGTGGTTTGGGCTTGGCCTCATATAAGCTGCCCCGAGTCCCCATTGGGGAGATGGTGGCGGGGTATAAAGTTTATTATTATTATTATTATTATTATTATTATTATTATTATTATTATTATCTGCCTCATTGATAGGATCAACATACGTCAAAGTGAACTTGACATAAAATCATGATGGTGTAAAGATCCCTTACCTTTCCAGCCTGGATGGCAGGGCCTAGGAACAGCAGGCCAGTTAGTTGCAGCTTTAGTAGGCCTGGCAGAGGGCAGCAGTAGCCATTTTAGTTCAGGGAAAACACCATTTTAGAGAGGGGGAGTGTCCTAGGCCTGAGTTAGCATTAGAACAGCCAGGATTGGTTCAGAAAAGGGGGCGGAGTTTAGCAAGGTTTGGAGGGAAAGAAAGAGGGCTTTTTCAGTCAGTCTGTTGTTGTTAGAGATTAGAGTAGGAAGGTAGTTTAGGAGTTCGTGTTTAAGATTAGTTAAGAGAAGGCAGTTTACCTTAGGTTTGCCAGCAAAAGGAAACTGTAGCAAACTGGGACAGCTATCAGGGAAAGATAGCTGGTTTGTAGTTAGCTAGGCCACAGTTCAGGGTAGCTAGGCTACAGTTGTATCTTGACAGAGATTCAGTTCATGTCAAGTGTGCTTGGTTTTAAAGAGAAGAAAATCTCTGTTTTTTGTAACAAAGAAAGAGCCATTTACATGTAACCATTACGCTTTAAAGACAAGAACTAACATTTCTCTGTAACAGCAAGATTCTTAACAGCACTTACTTTCTCTTATATGTTATCAATAAACTTTCCTTGATATTTTAAAACTTAAGAAGCCTGAGTCCAGTGTGCCTTTGTGGCTATAGTCCCTTTTTCAGTCAACCTCAACTAGTTTTCCTTTAAAGAAACAAATAATAAAATACAGTGATTGGTGGTCTCAAAAGCCTTTTTAATATTTGAACAGCCAGGGTGTTCCTGTACCTTTTCAGTGTTGGTGGCAGCGGACGTTAACTAGAGAGACATCCCCTCATCACATTTATATTGGTGCCAGTGAATTCTTTATATTGCTGGGACAGTTGGTGGGATCTGTTTGCCCCCCTGTCAAGATATATTAGTGGTGACATATACGAGCCTTTATAGATGGCACAAGAGCAAGATTGCTAAACTAGTCCCCAAATCAGTTGAACTTACCTATTTTTATGAGTACAGATGCCCAGTGTGGAACACATATCACCACGCTAAAACAGTGGATGTGACTCTTTAATGAGACATGTCACATCATCACAGGATGTCTATGGCTACACCACTGGAGAAATTATACTGCTTAGCTGGTATTGCACCGCCTATCATCCGCCAGGAAGTAGCAACCAAGAATGAAAGGACGGAGGCAGTGACATCTCTGGCACACAGAAGACTAAGCAACTTGGAAGGTGCTGAACAGACTGTGCTCTGACACCACGAGATGCAGAGCCCACCTTAAGAAATAGGGCTACAAAGTGGAGTCCACAACATGTGAGTGTGGAGGACAGCAAACCACAGACCACCTATTACAATGCAATCTGAGCCTTGCCACATGCACAAAGAAGGAAGTTGTTATAGCAACACCAGAGGCACAGCAAGTGGCCAGCTACTCGTCAAAGGACATTTAGTATAACGCCAAATATTTTTAAACATTGCGCTTTTTAAATATATTACAACTGAACCCCGTTTGCTTCTGATATGATAAATAAATACCTATTTTTATTTTTTATATCCCGCCTTTTTCTCACCATGGCATCCAAGGTGGAATATAAAAAAACAATATGCTCACTCACCATTCATCAATTGATTCAATGGCCCTACTCAAGTTGGGACTAACCAGAAGAGTCCACGCTAAGGTCAGCTTCTCTTTCCCATGGTCGTTTTCCAGCTATTTCTATTTAAGGATGCAGCCTATGATCCCAGCATCCATTGCTAGGCCTATAGCCATTGGTGGTCTTATGCTCCATAAGTTAGCTTGAACTTCTACTGAACCAGTCTACATTGGTGGCCTATCACCACACCTTTACTACAATCGTATCAGTGTGCTAGCATCGAAAAGTTAGCTCCCAAAGGAAGTATCAGAGCTTTACTACCCTGTTTCAGGCATACTAGGGAAAGTATTTGAATACTTTTCCTATTCCTACCCATTTGCAGAATATTTTCAATGGCACTCCGTCCCACAACTGGCACATCCTGGAACTGAAGGCAACAGGAAGACCAGTCAACAAGTTACTTATGTTAGCTCTGCTGCAATTCATTTGTTGGCATAGTTACAAATGTGAACAAACCCATTAGCTTCATAAAGTTCTCAGATGAAATTACAAAGAGGTGGATGGTCACAGCTCCAACGAAAGCAGTTCACCACCATGGAAAATGTTTTTAGCAAGTGACTGGACTTTGCAATGCACTGGTCTATTTTAACTTGGAACGTAACCCTATTTTTATTTCCAGGACCTGAATTTTAGAGAACAAGGTCTTCATTGTAAGCTGCCAAGCTTAGTTCATTGGAAAGAGCCTGTTCCGCAGAGATGTTATGCCAAGATACCAGGCAATTCAAAATTATTCGAGAGCTCCTGACGTATTTTCCAAGATGTCCAATGCTTAGATGACCAAATAATTTCTAAATGGATCATTGGAGTTGCCTTTGCCATGAACAAGACCTCTTTGGCTTAGTGACTCTTAACAAAATACGGTTTTAACCCCTGATGGGTTTAATTCTTGCCTGGAACCGGAGTTTGACACAACAAGCCTGTGCTGAAAGGACCAGCAAATGGTATCACGTGCCATGTAATCTCAGCTATGTTGTACCACCAAGCCTGAGGATATTGTACACCGACTTGAAACAAATGCATTCTGTGACCAGCAAGACAAAGGATGTAGATCGTGTTAGGTATAGGAATTGTAGATAGACAGAAAAATGTAGAGACCCCTTGTTCTCAAACTACAAGAAAGGAGATTCCATCTGAACATGAAGAACTTCTGACTGTGAGAGCCGTTCAGCAGTGGAACTCTCTGCCCCGGAGTGTGGTGGAAGCTCCTTCTTTGGAGGTTTTTAAACAGGGGCTGGATGGCCACCTGTCGAAGGTGCTTTGAATGCAATCTTCCTGCTCCTTGGCAGGAGGTTGGACTGGATGGCCCATGAGGTCTCTTCCAACTCTAGGATTCTATTATTCTGGCAAACCTAAGCACCCCAGCCACAGGTATCTCCTATCTTTGACTGTTTGTCAATTATCTCTAGAATACTACTTGGTTGTCCAGAAATGTTAAGTACCAGTATTGTATCCAAGGCTCTTAGAATCATAGAATCAGTGAGTTGAAAGAGACCTTGTAGGCTATCCAGTTCAATCTCCTGCCAAGAAGCAGATAAATCGCATTCAAAGTAATTACCAAACAAGGGCAGAGGCTGTGATCTTGGTGAGCCAGTGGACAAAGGTATGGGTATGAAGTGGGTTTTATTTTCCTAGCTGTAAGAGAGACTTGTGGTTGAGCTGAAAACTGGCTAGCCTGGGCTTGACAGAAAGTGGGCAGCTCAGGATAGCCCACTCAACACTCCTCACACTCTAGGTCAGTAGTTCTCAACCTGTGGGTGCCCAGATGTTTTAGCCATCGACTCCCAAAAATCCTAACAGCTGGTAAACTGGCTGGGATTTCTGGGAGTTGTAGGTCAAAGGTCCTGGAGACTCACAGGTTGGCCCTTTAACTCCTGCTTTATGGAGGTTGAAAAAATTGGGACTACAATTCCCAGAACCCAACCTTGCATAATCAGTGGACAGGCTGGTTGATGACTTCTAGGAGTTGTAGTTCAAAATCTGAAGGTCTATTTACAAGATCCCCAGCTTCTCACCAATTTGATTATTTGTAGATGAAGTGTACTGCAGTCAAATGGAAATATTTCAAGTCTGTTTCCAACTGCTGTGCAAAAGGTCAACCATGATATTATTGCATTCATTGCAATATTTTTTCCCCATAATGTTTGGGGCCAAACTTGCCAGAATACTGAAATGGATCACATCAACTCTGCACAAGATGCACGATCAGAAGAGATGTTAGGTTTGAGAACATAGAAATGCTGGACCACTCTAAAAACCACCATATGAGACTACACAGAGAACCTACTGAAATCCACAAGCATGTGGACAATTTCAACAGAAAGGAGGAAACCATGAAAATGAACAAAATCTGGATACCAGTATTAAAAAAAAACTCTTAAAATTAGGACAGTAAATAAAGAGCAACGCTCAAACAACAGGGGACTTCCGGCATGTAACAATCATAACAATCCGTTAAATGTGAATGTAACAATCGTATGTTTTATTGACATTTGTATTTGTATGCATACATTGAGTTTCTATATATTTGGATACATTTGCATTACTGCAATTAGTGGATACTGGTCTCTTTACTTTCAAGGGAACCCATTTTTCTTTTCATGTAACAATCAGAGCCAGTTAACACCCCCAACAAAGGATTCCCCAAGGCTGAAAGCAGTCAGGTTTTAATGCTGCAAGGCCATTAAATGCTAATCAGCGTGGCCAATTGCGACATTCCCACCTGCCTCAAACAGACAAGAGTTTTTTCTCTCACCCTGGACATTCCACAGATATATAAACCTCATTTGCCTAGTTTCCAACAGACCTCATAACCTCTGAAGATGCCTGCCACAGATTTGGCAAAACATCAGGAGAGAATGCTTCTGGAACATGGCCATACAGCCCAGAAAACTCACAGCAACTCAGTGATTCTGGCTATGAAAACCTTCAACAACAGATGTTGGATTGCTTGTGAGTACATTGCAAGTCAACAAATTGCTCGGCTTGAAAGACAGGGACTTTTCCACATGTATGAAAATTTTCCATTATTTTTTAAGTTTTGATTTTGCCATTTTATAGAAGGGACACAATTTTACTATGCCATTGTATATAATGGGACTTCAGCACCCACAGTCAACACGTTGCAAAAGGACCTATCAAAGGATTCTTCTTATGCATTTCACTCTTCATCTTTACTTTCACACAAAGTTTTCATATGTCATTTCATTTAGGCGATCCCTCATTGGCCGAGCAGGATAGTCTTCCAGGATCAGTGTTCTGGTGGATCCGTAGGTGACTGTGGAGCCCTATTCTTGATCTGCATCTTCTCCCGCAGTGAGGGCATTAGTTTCCAGGTGGAAGGCGGTCTCGATCGGGGTTGGCTTGACGCACCTTCCTCTTGGCATGTTTCTCTCTTTTGCCAAATTCTGAAGCACTGCTGGTCACAGCTGACCGTAGCCAGGATTGGGGGGGGGGCTGAGTTTGTTTCGGGGGTGGGGGGGTGAGTCCGAGTCTGAGCTGGAGCGCTCAAGGGCCAGGGATACCCAGTTCTCAGTGTCTATGCCAGAATTTTTAAGGTTGGCTTTGAGCCCATCTTTAAATCTCTTTTCCTGCTGCCAACATTTCATTTTTCGTTCTTGAGTTCGGAGTAGAGCAACTGCTTTGGGAGACGGTGGTCAGGCATCCGGACAACATGGCCGGTCCAGCGGAGTTGATGGTAGAGGACCACCGCTTTCATATGTGTACCTAGAATTGCAGATTTTCCTGTATCCGCCAAGCCATTTGAAATACAATGTTCAAATAGCAACCGCACTGTTTTTCTACCAAATGCTCTTCTTCAGTTCAGACTTTGCCCCCATCTTGTGTAAATGTCAACAGGAGCTCAGAGAGAAATCAAGTGTTGACGTAATCCGTCTGTGCAAATCAAACCAAGGTATCACTGCTGATGGCAAGAAAAAGACAAAGGGATTGGAAACAGATGGTGCACACCTAGGTAAAGCCAGCTCTCTTAATAAAACAGTAGGCAGCCTGGCTGTTGCCTTGTGAATATTCAACCAACCATTGTTACCTGGCTTGTCCTCAGATAGGCTAAAGAGCAACTAATTTACATCTGTGCACATAAAACAGACCCAAAAATGTGGTTTGGTGGTTCGGGGTTACAGCTCAGCCATAGAGAAGAACTTGATTTGTATGCTGAACCCCCCGGGTTCAACCCCAAACAATGGCAGGCAGTGCTAGAGAGGAAAACTCCTCTTGTAGATTTGCTGTTGGGAAAAGGAAACAATACTGTGCCAGATGGAGATGATCTTTGGATGGGTGGAAGTAGTATGGGATCTACTGAGACAGGCCCGTAGCCAGGATTTTGATTCGGGGAGGAGGGGGCTGAGTTTGTTTCGGGGGGGGGGGGGGGGGTGAGTCTGAGTGAAAGAGGGTCTACCCTAGCAAACCTTTTGTATCGTTACCCCAATACCCCCATGCATATGGGATATATTGAGTATGGTGATCAGATCATGATATGATTAAACATAACAGTTTAAATAATGCACCAGTAAGGCCTTTTCGCGAACCACCATGAGAATTTCGGGGGGGGGGGCTGAAGCCCTCCAACCCCCCCCCCCCCCCAGCTACATGCCTGTACTGAGAGATCTATAGGTGATTTTCTGTAGATTAGAAAAGATGACAGGCTCCTACATTTTTAGCACTGGCAACAACAAAGCAAACTAGAGTATAGAAAAGAAGAAAAGTGCTCTTCCAGCAGTCACCAGCCAACCCCACTGCAATACCAGAAATACAGCTTAATGGTGTAACATGAGAAAATGTTGACAATTTCCGCTACCTTGGCAGCCACCTCTCCACAAAAGTCAACATTGACACTGAAATACAACACTGCCTGAGCTCTGCAAGTGCAGCATTTTTCCAAATGAAGCAGAGAGTGTTTGAGAACCAGGACATTCGTAGGGAGACCAAGGTACTTGTTTATAAAGCCATTGTCCTCCCAACCTTGCTATACACCTGCAAAATGTGGACTGTCTACAGACATTGCACTCCTGGAACAATTCCATCAGCGTTGCCTCCGAAAAATCCTGCAAATCTCTTGGGAAGACAGGCAAACAAATGTCAGTGTGCTGGAAGAAGCAAAAACCACCAGCATTGAAGCAATGCTCTTACACCATCAACTCCACTGGACTGGCCACGTTGTCTGAATGCCTGATCATTGTCTTCCAAAGCAGTTACTATACTCCCAACTCAAGCACGGGAAACATAATGTTGGTGGACAGGAAAAGAGATTTAAAGATGGGCTCAAAGCCAACCTTAAAAACTCTGGCATAGACACAGAGAACTGGGAAGCCCTAGCCCTTGAGAGCTCTAACTGGAGGTCAGCTGTGACCAGCAGTGCTGCAGAATTCAAAGATGCATGAATGGAGGGTGAAAGGGGAAAAGGTGTGAAGAGGAAAATGTGTCAAGCCAACCCTGACCAGGACTGCCTTCCACTTGGAAACCAATGTCTTCACTGCGGATCAAGAATATTTATTATTTATTTATTTACGTCATTTTTATCCCACCCATTTCAGCCCGAAAGCGACTCAGAGCTCCATAGCCACCTACTGACCCATCGCCAAGACACTACACTTGGAGGACCATCATCCTTGGGCTACAAGGGATCGCCTAAGTAAGTAAGCATAGAAGAAAGGAGATGAAAGTAAAGAAGAGAACCAAAAATAGATTGTGGAAGATTGTGACACTCATATGGTACTCAGGGTGAATGCTTTGGCCCAATTTTTTTTTAATGCTAACAGTTCCAGTTCAAAAATGAAGATCCCAACAGCTGGAAGTTCCCTCCTGCCCCCTCCTCACACACATTCTTTAAATTGGAGTAAATATATGGTTAATGGTTAAGATAATGTCTTTTTTCGCGCTTGTGATCCGAAATGCCACAAAAGCAGCCAGGAGAGACTGCAATGTTCAAAGGCACAAGTTAAAGGCACGCTTCTACCACAAGTCAAAGGCATGCTTCTGTAGTCAAGTGCACATCCCGTTCAGATTTTGGGAGTCGTTCTGGCTCCAGCCGCTGCTGAAATAAGCCTTGGCATCCCGACAGCCGTCCAACCCGGAAAGAAGTTTCTCAAAAGCAAATGAGTCTCTTTTCATTTTCAAAGGCTTTTGCCTCCTCTTGGCTTATTGGGTTTCCATTTAAGCTGTTGGGAAGTGAGAAGGGGGAAAAGAAATTAAAAATGAAGCCGCTGTTTCAGCAGGGTCAGCTGTGTGTTTTTCCTTTTCGGGAGCCCTCCCCACTGCCTGTTTGTTTTGGGAAGGAGAGGCAAAGGTAATCCCTGGTGTGTGAGAAATTTAAGGACTGTGCAAAAATCTCAGAACTTTCCACCCGCTGCTCATGGCAGGCTAGCAACAACCTTCGGATATGTTGTTGAAGGCTTTCATGGCTGGAATCACTGAGCTGCTGTGAGTTTTCCCGGCTGTACGGTGATGTTCCAGAAGCATTCTCTCCTGACATTTCAACCACATCTATGGCAGGCATCCTCAGAGGTTGTGAGGTTTACTGGAAAATAGGCAAATGAGGTTTATGTCTCTGTGGAATGTCCAGGGTGGGAGAAAGAAGCAAGTGTGAATGTTGCAACTGGCCACCTTGATTAGCATTGAATGACCTAGCAGCTTCAAAGCCTGGTTGCTTCCCTGCCTGGGGAAATTATTTGTTGGGAGGTGTTAGCTGGCATTGATTGTTTCCTAGAATCATAGAGTTGGAAGAGATCTCATGGGCCATCCAGTCCAACCCCCTGCCAAGAAGCAAGAAAATTGCATTCAAAGCACCCCCGACAGATGGCCATCCAGCCTGTCTAGAATTCCTCTGTCTTTGAGTGTTGCTCTTTTTTTTTCACTGTCCTGATTTTAGAGGTTTTAAACACTGGTAGCCAGATGTTGTCCATTTTCATCCTTTTCTCCTTTCTGTTGAACCATGAAAATGAACAAAACCATGAAAATGACCAAAATCTGGCTACCAGAAAACTCTAAAATCTAGACAGTAAACAAAGTGCAACATTCAAAAACAGGGGCATTCCATACAGGGAACAATCAGTGCGAACTAACATCTCCCAACAAATGATTCCCCCTGACAGGAAGCAGCCAGGCTTTGAAGCTGCAAGGCCATTTAAAGCTAATCAAGGTGGCCAATTGCAACATTCACACTTGCCTCCAACAGACAAGAGTTCTTTCTCCCACCCTGGACATTCCATAGATATATAAACCTTACTTGCTTAGTTTCCAACAGACCTCACAACCTCTGAGGATGCCTGCCATAGATGTGGTTGAAATGTCAGGAGAGAATGCTTCTGGAATATGGCCATACAGCCCAGAAAACTCACAACAACCTAGTGATTCCAGCCCTGAAAGCCTTCAACAACACATTCTATATTATGTTGGGCTGAAAGTGATAGCAGCTCGAGCCAGCACAGGCAATGGTGAAGAACGCTGGGAACTGGAGTCAAACAACATCTGAATGGCATCTGCCTTTGCCTTCATATTATTACAGCCTCTCTAAATTCCTTCCAGATGCAATAGGATACTGACACACATTATCCCATACTGGTGGAAGATGATAGAAGTGATAATGTCATCAGCTGGGGACCCCCCCCCCCAGCACCAACTGCCATTCTAGGCCAGAGCGAGGGGGGGGGGGGCAGGGGACAGCTCCACCTTGTCTCCTGTGCTATGCTTAAAATATAATATAATATATAATTTAATATAATGTATATACATATAATATTTATAATAGTATAATGTAATGCAATATGATATTGTAATAATAATAATAATAATAATATAGTAATATAATAATATGATATAAAATGATATTGTTAATAATAATAATAATAATAATAATAATAATAATAATAATAATATGATACTGGGTACAGTGCCTAAAGACCTTGGCCTCGACTTAAACACAATCGGCGGTGATAAAATTACCATCTGCCAGCTGCAGAAGGCCACCTTACTGGGATCTGCATGCATTATTCGCTAATACACCACACAGTCCTAGACACTTGGTAAGGGTCCGACGTGTGATCCAATACAACAGCTTGCAGAGTGTCTGCTGTGGACTCATCTTATTGTGTTTCAAATAATAATAATAATAATAATATATTGTAATTATATATTTATATTACATGTAATATTACTAATAATATTATAATATAATGGTATAGTAATGGTATTGTGATTAGTGTGATTATGTGTTTTTGTGATTTTAATTGATTGTAACTGTTTTAATTTGCTATGTATTATGAGTTTTTATATTGTGTTACTGATATTACGGCATTGAATGCTGCCTGCGTTAGCCGCCCTGAGTCCGCCCTCGGAGGTGAGAAGGGCGGGGTAGAAATGCCGTAAATAATAAATAAATAAATAATAGTACAATATAGTAATGTTTAATACTGATAGTATACTATGCTAATAACATCATATATTGTATGTATATATCTTGTAAGCCGCTCTGAGTCCCCTTCGGGATGAGAAGGGCGGCATATAAATGTCATAAATGGCATAAATAAATAAATAATCCGATTCATCTGGAGGGCAACCAGTCAGTGTAGGGTGATCCAATGGATGAGATGGCCCTGAAAACACTGGCATGCTCCTTTTTAATATTTTTTCAGGACACTTGTTCCATGTGCTCCGAATCTGCCTGAAAGTAAGTTGCTGAAAGCTCAGCGGGCTCTCCGAATGTGGCTGTCACGTGTTGGAAAGCTACCAGGCTGTCCTTACCAGACTTCTTTAATAGCTGTATTGTCCTGGAGAGCGTCAGCTAGACACTTGGCTCCTCTCGCAGTAATCTGATTCTGGATAAGCCTTTTGAAAAAAGAAAGAAAGAAAGAAGAGTGAAGAGAAAGAAAAGCACTTTGCAACTGGACAAATTCTTATGTTTACGCCTGCTTTGCAGCATCCCGTCTGTCACGCACTTGGCTGGAGCTCGGTGTGGCTGAGATGGAAAATCAACACTTCTTTTGCTGAACAAGGCTGGCGGCTGGCCAGGAACGGGTGGTTTCTGATTTCCATCTGCATGGCTGCCCTCTTTGGCATCAGACAATCCCCGCCATAGAAGTGCGGCCAAGAGGCTCCAAGCCTCTTCACTCTAAAGTGCATGGGCATCTTTCAGGTTGATTGAGCTGAATGGCACAATTGACCACACAGATGGTCTCTGATCGGAGGAGAGCAGCTGTCTGAGGGATTTTTCAGGCGGGATCCTGCCTACCGCTGGAGGAAGGCAATTAGGAAGCTGTCTTAATACTTAGCCAGTTCACTGGTCTAGCCAGCCTTGCGCTAAGCCTGGCAACTGATCTGACATGGTTTTCTGCAGCATTGAGAGATTCCTGCTGTTCCCTGGTGATCTTCAAATTCTAACCAGGCTCACCCCACATAACATCCAAAAACAAAGAAAACAAAATATATTCAGAGTGGCATTGGAGATCCATACATTTGCTCACCACTTTCAAATGGCACAGTTCCACTGAGAGAAGACCAAACACTGCAAGGAATGAAATCAAGTCTGTGTCACTTGATTTGATCTTACCTTTGCTTGCTTTGAAACATTGTTGATATTTCAATGTGATACTTGCGCTATGCTGCTGAGTATGCGTGCCCAGTGTGGAACACATCTCACCACGCTAAAACAGTGGATGTGGCTCTTAATGAGACATGCTGCATTGTCACGGGGTGTCTGCACCCTACACCACTGGAGAAATTACACTGTTTAGCCAGTTATTGCACCACCTGACATCTGCTGGGAAGTAGCAGCCAATAGTGAAAGGACCAAGGCAGAGACATCTCCAGCTCATCCCTTGTTTGGGCATCAGCCAGCACGTCAATGACTTAAATCAAGACATAGTTTTCTAAGATCTACAGAGACACTCTCTGGAACACCTCAGCAAGTGGGAGTCCAAAAGTGGCAGGCTCAAACCCAGAACCTCAATCAATGGCTGATACCAAATGAGAGACTCTCCCCTGGGCACACAGAAAACTGGGCGACTTGGAAGGCGCTGAACAGACTGCGCTCTGGCACCACGAGATGCAGAGCCAACCTTAAGAAATGGGGCTACAGAGTGGAATCCACGACATGCGACATGCGAGTGTGGAGAAGAGCAAACTACAGACCACCTGCTGTGATACAACCTGAGCCCTGCTACATGCACAATGGAGGGGCTTCTTATAGTAACACCAGAGGCACTCCAAGTGGCCAGCTACTGGTCAAAGATCATTTAATCAACTACCAAGCTTGCAAATTTTGTGTTTTGTTTGTTTGTTTGTTAAAAATAAAATACAACTGTTTGGTTTGCTCCTGACACGATAACTAAATGTGATATCTGATTAACCAGGGGGGTCTCCAGCATATCTATATTTGTATTGTTTTTGAGAGCAAATAGTTTTTTAATTTTTATTTATTCATGTTTTATTACTATGGAAGGAAGGATATTAGAGATTGAGATGAAGTAGTTTGGCCACATAATGAGAAAACAGGAAAGCTTGGAGAAGATAATGACGCTGGGGAAAATGCAAGGAAAAAGGAAGAAGGGCCGACCAAGGGGAAGATGGATGCAAGGTATCCTTGAAGTGACTGGCTTTACTTTGAAGCAGCTGGGGATGGCCATGGTCAACAGGGAGCTCTGGCGTGGGCGGATCCATGAGTTCACAAAGTCCAGAGTGACTGAACAAATGAACAACAAAAGTATGTTTTTATTTCTAAGTAGTAATAATTGGTTATTGTTTTTGTCTATCGCTTATATTATTTTTCTATTGACTGATTGCTGTAAGCTGCTCAGAGTCCCTTTGAAGAGAGGGTGGCAGGATATAAATAAAGATTATTATTATTAGTAGTAGTATTATTTGAATATAAGATTAGTACACAGCAAACAAGATCACTCTGCTGGCTGTTGTATTGGATCACATGTCGGAAACTTCCCAAGTGTCTAGGACTGTGTCATGTATCGCTGAATAATGCATGCAGATCCCAGTAGGGTGGCCTTTTGCAGCTGACAGATGGTAATTTTGTCAGCACTGATTGTGTTTAAGTGCAGGCCAAGGTTTTTAGGCACTGCCCAGTGTGCCGATCGCCACTGGGACCACCTTTACTGGCTTGTACCAGAGTCTTTGTAGTTTGATCTTTAAATCCTTGTATCGTGTCAGCTTTCCCAGTTGTTTTTCTTCTTCTTCTACTTCTATTATTATTATTATTATTATTATTATTATTATTATTATTAGTTTTCTCACCTCCAGACACACCTAAGGGTCGGTCCAGACAGTACCTTTGTCCCATGAGCTTCTGCAGCAAACAGGAAGGTGGCTAGACACCATTCCCTGTAAACGCGGAAGCAATCTTTACAAAAGGCAAAAAACACGAGATTTCCAGGTGCAGGAATATTATGGTTCTGAGCCAAATATCTGCATCTTCAAATGTCTGTATGTCCCTGCAATCAGAAATCACGGGATGTTTTTCTCCAGGTTTGTTCCTGGGTTTTGCATGTTTGTTTCTGATTGGTTGGTTTCTAAAAAGGTGACAGCTGAGTAGAACATGAAAACTTTGTGTGCCAGAAACTTTATGAAAAGTGTGGAGGGCACTGTTTCTCTGGCCAGGAGAAAGAACGGAGCTTTTGCAGTGATTTGCTGCAGTGATTCTTTGCACATCTACATATCCACATCTTGAGATTAAAAAAAACCCCAAAAAACACCAAAGTTTCCAGCGGAAGTCCTGCAGTGGCCAACTTGGGTGCCTCTAAATCTCACAACAAAGTATCAAGTCTGGATATTGGAGGCAGAAATCCCGGGACCAACAGGAATGTATGTGCATCTCTTTTGAAATCCCGGGATTTTTTTGCCACTGCTTAAAACTGATGATTTAGTGCTGTCTGGAAGTGCCCTAAGACTGTACCTTTTCCAAAAATACAGTTTGTATTTCCTCCCAAAATATGCAAGGACCAGAGGTTCACTTCTACCCTGATGAGAGTGGGAGAGAAAAGCCACCCCACACAGACATCTTGCTTTAGAGAAGAATAACTGTTTCCGGAGGCTGTTAGGAGCAGTAATTCCTTATTATTCTTTATTTGGGATGGAAAAGAGACAACTGGTCTGGGGGTTTCAAAAACACACTGGATGCTCTACGCCCTGAACAAGAGTGGGAATTTTATGGCCTTCTAGACTAGCCGCAGAGATGTCAAAGTAGCAGAATTAAAAATGAGGAAACCTTTAAAGAGTTGTGGCTTCGTGTCAGCTAAGTTTTGTGACTCAAAAAAGAGGAACAGTGCTTACTGGAAATAGACAAGACTGACTCTGATCCTATTTGCATTGGTGGGCTGTGTGCCACAAGGAAAAAAAACAGAACAGAATTATTCTCTTTAGACTAGAAAAGGCAGAGAGGCCCTTCTGAGGAAACCAAGCCAAGCTAGAATCTGATGTATGTAAGCAAATGCACTCTCCAGTTAAGAGAATTATCACTGTTGACATAATGGTTGAAAATCAGCCCAGACAGCTCCGCTGAGTGATAGCAGTGTCTCCCATGTTCTTCTTGTAATTCAATACATTCTCCTATTTAAGGGATGAGGGACAGTACATGTACAACAGGTTTATGCAGTAATCTTTTTGGCTGGACAGAAAGCCATCTTAGAATATGAAGTTTAAAAATACAAAATGCACATCAGCACACAGGTGGCCTTCAAGTGTTTTAACCCCATAGCAAACAAAAGTATGACGTGCAATAGTGGGACACTTTAGGTAAACAGGAAATAGGTTTTCTAGACAAATCTTTAGTCATAAAGGTTTTCCATATGGCAACTCAGCTCAACATAGCTAACTGTTTTGGAAACTTTAAAGAACAAGTTATGATGTAACCCTGGCCTCTTGGGAAACAGATTGCAAGACTAAATTGGTCTGATTCAGCAAATCTCTTCTTATTATATTCATTGGCTTCAGGGCACTGATGAAATTCCATAGATGTTGTTTGAGGTCAGTCTGTGGACAGGGTGCAGGCTTTGTCACACTGCTGTTCAAAAATGCTCCGTCTCTTTAGGATTGTGTTAGAGGCAGAGGTGAAATAACAAAACCCTCTGCTATTACAAGGGGCCACGGTGGTGCAATGGGTTAAACCATTGAACTGTTAAATCAGCTGATCTAAAGGTTGGCAGTTCAAATCCGTGGGTCGGGGTGAGCTTCTGCTGTTAGCCCTAGCTCCTGCCAACCTAGCAGTTTGAAAACATTCAAATGTGAGATCAATATGTTCCACCTCGGAGGAAAGGTAATAAAGACGCCCATGCAGACATGCTGGCAACAGAACCAGGAAGTGTCTACAGACAACAGGCTCCGCAGCTTGGAAATGGAAAAAGAGCACCTCACCATGACTAGAGGTGAGCACCGCCTCCAGAAGCCAAAGATGAAAGGAGAAGCCTTTACCTTTGTTCTGTGTATTTGTGTGTCATTGTTATTTCATTGTATTAAAGGCATTGCCTATCTGTGTATGTTGTAATCCGCTTTAAGTCCTCTTGGAGAGATAGAACGGAATATAAATAAAGTGTTGTTGTTGTTATCAGCTTCTCTTCAGAAATATATTTTTCAGGCCTATTAGTATCTCCATTCACACAACTTAAAAGAATGCACGAAATTGAGGTGCTGGATAACTGTTTCTCAATGACGTAGACTAACTGAGCCCTAGCTGACCACACGGTTGTGTCCATACATTTGCATGTGGATACACATAGGTGTCTCCCATAGGTGAGGAATCTTGATTGTCTGAAGGCCTCCCTTTCAGGTGGCGGGGGGGGGGGTCTATGCTTGTACACCTCTGTGCATGCAGAACCCATTCCCACTACATCTGAACAGGTGGGATATTGGGGGGTGTGGGGTGTGGCTGGACCATATGTTGTTGTGGAGCACTTTGGTACAACCCAGTGGTTCCCAACCTTTTTTTGACCAGGGACCACTTTGACCAGGGACCACTCTCCAACATTAGTACCAAAAGGGTTGTGAATCAGTTTTGGATCAACTTTAGATTCAGTTTGATTATTTGGGGTGCTGATTCAGAAAATTGCATTGGGTAGACCACATCAGCTCTAGTTTCTGATACAGAATATATGCCATCCAGTATGTTCTGGTTGCCCACAGAAAATCTTATTTAATAAGCCTTGGGTTTCGTGAGACCAGTCGCTTTCATTGCAACAGTGTAGTAACAGTGAGTCTGCAGACCATATTTTAGTTCTTGCGGATCATTGGTGGTCCATGGACCACAGGTTGGGAACCACCAATATAAACCTTCTCATGTAGATACATTGGACAAGATGTCAGTATATGAGTAATTGCGATTTGTTCTTAAATTGGCTTTGATTCATGACAGTCTTACAAATGAGAGATCACCCTGAGTTCTGGTCATCAGCAGTCCTGCTCTGGTCTTGCAAACTTAGGGCACAATTGAGATACTGACAATGTGCTTTTCATATTTTCCTACTGCCACCAATTTACCAGACATTATTTTTTCCAGTCGTAGCATTTAATCATGTCCCAAGTTCAATAGCCTCAGCTCAGTCCTTTCATGAGAGTTCAGGCTTGATTTGCTGCTGGACAAATTCATTGATCTTTGGCAGCGATCCTCAAACTTTTAAAGCTGAGGGCCAGTTCATGGCCCCTCAAACTGTTCGGGGGAGGGGCAGACTATCGTTTGAAAAAAAATTGAACTAATTCCTATGCACACTGCACATATCTTATTTGTAGTGCAAACAAATATATGAAAAAACAATGCAATATGAAAAATGAAGAACAATTTTAACCAACATAAACATATCAGTATTTCAATGGGAAATATTGGCCTACTTTTGGCTGATGAGATGAGTCAATGAGGATTGTTGTTGTTATGTGTCTTCAAGTCATTTCACTTAGGGTGATCCTAAGTCTAAAGATTAGGGTGAGGCGCAGGTGAATGACCTTGGAGGGCCACATGTGGCCTGCGAGCAATTAGTTTGGGGACCTCTGGTCTTTGGTATCTGTAGAGTTCTTCTCCATTACCACAATTCAAGTGAGTCTGCGAATTTCATTATTTACTATAGAAGCTAGTACCTTGGAGTTGCCTTCTGCCCTCTTCCCACTCCCAATGTGCACCCTGATGCATAGCATTACTCAATTTGATTGCCCTGGCAGAAATGCAGTGCATGTGTATGGGCTGGAGTCAAGGCCCTTCCATACAGATATATAATCCAGAACATGTGGTAGAAAATCCCACAATATCTGCTTTTAACTGGGATATCTGAGTCTACACTGCCATATATTTCAGTTCAAAGCAGATAATTTGGGATTTTATTCAGTTGTGTGGAAGGGGCCTTAGTCATACTTAGAGCAGGCTAATCTTCAAGAAAGACTGGAAACCTACTGGGGCATCACATCAGTACAATAGATATATATTGCTGGATTACACCAGTGATCCCTACCTTTTACAAGATTGCATAAGGAGATATCTGATATACCTGTATGTCATAACACATCCTTCATTCAGAGCTCCTGCTTGTTTGGTTGACATCCCAAAGAAACTTTATACTCCACTGGTGCTACTCAGGATCCTGCCCCTTGGGCCTACTCTAAATGCGACCATGTTTAATTCCAACCTGTGGTAAATTAATATATTTTTCTGCTATTCCTTTCTGCTTCACATGCAGCATTTACAATTTGCTAAATGCTTGTTTTGATTGGAGTTGATTTTATGTGGTTTTCACATTTTCTATTATAGTGTTTGCTTGTATAAGATGCTTGGAGAGACCTGCTTAGATTAAGAGGCAGGCTAGAAAGATATAAAAACAAACAACACAAGCACTGATACAGATATGAGGCAGAACTATCTGCCAAGTAAATGAGCTGAAAACATATTTTTCACTATTGTCAACTAATCTGTGGCGAAGAGACAAAAAAATGCCCCAAAATTATAGGTTCAAAGTCATCAAGTATCAATGCAAGAAGAGCAAAATATTCCTTTTCATAACCAGCTTGGTTTAGTGCAGTGTTTCTCAACCTGTTGGTTCCCAGATGTTTTGGCCTTCAACTCCCAGATGGCCAAAACTAGTCAACAGCTAGTAAGTTGTAGGCCAAAACACCTGGGGACCCACAGGTCGAGAACCACTGGTTTAGTGGTTTAATTGTTGAGCTAGGACTCTGGGAGACCACAGAAATCTAGAAAGTAACCTTGGGCAAGTCACACTTTCTCATGCTTAGAGGAAGGCAATAGCAAACCTCCCACGAATTTTGCCGAGAAACGCCTATAGTAGGGTTGCTGTAAGTCAGGGTGACTTGAAGGCACATAACAAAAAATATCCCTTTGATCATATAATTATCTGGATTGAAATTCAACATATAGGAACAAAAGCCATGCATATCTGACTTTATTTCTTGCCCCATCCTAGTCAATACAGCAAAGGGTACAACCACTCATTCAAACCCATAGTTTAAGGGCAGGAAACAGGCAGCTCACAGGTTATACCTACCCCAAAGTAATTTTGGAGGCTTTCACTCCCCTCTATACATCTTCCCTAACATTTGAAAATGGAATTTGGAAAAGTTATATCCAAAAATCGGAAACCGATGCATATCCAAAAGTGGTAATTCTTCTCTAAAGGGCACTGCCTTGGTGTGTGTGTGTGTTTGACAACCCCAAATAAACTCTGATTTGGAAAAAATGCAGGAAAACCACATTCTTAAAAGGTGGAGCAGCCTATAGGGGTTGAGTTCTCCTATGGCGCTTAGTTACCTCTGCACACACTCCAAATATTAGTCAGTCTGAATCAGATGATCTGATGCTTGAGATGACCTTCTGTCCAAATGAGGCAAATGCGGGCCCAGGTCCTTGTGCAGAATGTTTACAATGCCCAGTATAGGATTCACAGACCGAGGGAATGACTAAGAGCTCTGGCTTCAGGAGCCACCATAACTCACCACAGATGGCCCAATCTCTTGTTGACCTTTAGCATTTCGGCAAAGCACTCTGCCGCTTCGTCATCAAAGTCATTCTTTGTGAGCCTAGTTGGGGAAACAAAAAAGAGTT
Organism: Anolis sagrei ordinatus; assembly: GCF_025583915.1. Taxonomy (NCBI): domain Eukaryota; kingdom Metazoa; phylum Chordata; class Lepidosauria; order Squamata; family Anolidae; genus Anolis; species Anolis sagrei. The sequence goes on from NW_026847660.1 coordinate 79,924,307, forward strand.
TCAGTCACAAGATAGTTCTGTCATTAGAGGCATGAGGAGGGTTTTTTTTGGGTTACTTAATGTTTTATTTTTCCGATGCAGCTTTGTCCTGTCTAGAAAAGAATGTTTTTAAAAAGCCAACAACTGCTGGCAGGACCTGTGCAGAGCTACCATGAATACTGTTGCGTTAAAGCACATTTTGTTGAAATTCCAGCATTCAGTTGAAATAATAAGATTTTATCTATTGAAGCTGAGATCCAAGGAACCCCACCTGCATGCCTAAGGCATGTCAACATGCACAAAGAAGTTTTTCTTCTATTTATTTATTTATTTATTTTCTGGGAGGTGTCTGGAGTGTAGTTGAGGGATGAAGAGTTCTGAAACCCACAGAAAATCATTTGGATCTAAGAATAGGGCTGGGTCTGATTCTGTTTTAGTAGAGCCTCAAGATTCAACAATGACAGCCGCAGGTCAAACACATACAATCTGTTAAAGAACTGAGTTACACACAAATCTGCTATTGGTTACCACAAGATTTCATTTGAGAGTTATGCTGGGGTGTCAAGCTGGGAGAAGGGAACATTTTTTTGATTCTATGTTTAAAACAATCAAGGTCAGAAGTCCTTGATGTTTTACTGCAAACCAGACAAAGATCTTTCAGAGAGCTCACATGGGTTGATAAAGGAAATTTCCAGACAGAAAAAATGCTATCATGTGATGACCTGTGACCTTCCAGACAGATACGGTTATCACATGGTGACCTATGAACTCACAATTCCAGATCTGTTACAGAAAATATTTATTTTATTTCGTATCAAAAGCATTGCATAAATAAATATGAGACTGATACAAATAGAAGGTGTACAAGCGGCTAAATATTTTTTGACCAAAAATGGGCAACAGCGACTACATTGTCTGTAGCTTTAAACAATTTTTCTTCTGTGCATGAGGCAGGGCATTGTGGAGATATGGAGTTGTCTGTCGCACAAGGTGTGGGATTCTTTTAGGTAGTGCCATTTTGCCAGGATGTCTTTTGATCTGCCCACTCTTCTGAGTCTGTTCAGGGACTTCCAAATTGGCCATTCTTGGTTTGCTCCTGGAAGAAGACCTTCATTTGGCGGGTGGGGGCATCCAGGGAAATTGCCTGATTTTGCTGCCAGGAGAGATGTTCATGTTGCTGGGGAAACATTAAGAGGAGTGGTGGTTCTTATTAAACTTTTCCTTGATTTGAGTCTACTAGGAGGAGGCCGATAGCCATTCAGTGGGTGCCTTTCAGTGTTCAACCTTATTTCTCTCACAGTTAGCAGCAACTTCCCGTCGCACATCGGGGCGGGGGGGGGGGAGGCAATGCCAGCTAGTTTGTAGAGTTTATCAACCGGTGTAGGTTTGAGACATCCTGTGATTATTCTGCATGTTTCGTCCACTGCTATGTTCACCTGCTTTGCATGGGCAGACTTGTGTCAAACAGGGCAGGCATACTCGGCAGTTGAGTAAGACAGAAAATATTAAAGCAAACTAGAGAGAGATGTTGAGTGGAGTAGCTCCAGTTGTTGCCAGGGATCCCGCATTAGGCACACAGCCATGGAGGCATCATAACACTCTGTCTCCCCAAACACATCTCAAAATCCAGCCAGCTGTGACAGCTGACAATGTCCTGCAGAGCTGGTGTGTGGGGTGCAGGAGGATGACACATCCAGCTCCCTCCCATAACGGATTAGTGGTGCACCAAGAGTTACAAGAAGACTCTGCATGGATCTCTACTTCTGCTCCTTGCACCACCAATCACTGCTGGAGAATACAGTAGTTCTTTTTTCAAAACATCTATGCATTTTCATTTCCTAAAGCTGATGACAGCCAGCAAACTCCATTCCAGCAGGCTCTTCCATTCTATACTTCATATCTCAGGGCCCTTCCACACAGACATATAACCCAGAATATCAAGGGAGAAAATCCCATAATATCTGCTTCGAACTGGCATATCTCAGTCCACACTGCCACATATTCCAGTTCAAAGCAGAAAATGTGGGGTTTTATTCAGCTGTGTGGAAGGGGTCTTGGTGTTCACTGTTTCTCCCTCCTCAATTCACTGTTCCATGGGCCCTGAGTGTGCTCAGTCAGCACTGAATTGTTTTGGGGATGGGGTGGCACTACAATTCCTTCCTTGCTTCTTTCCTTCATTCATAATGGTTACAGAATAAGGATATTTGTCCAGATGCTAACTGTGTAGTGAGTGTTCCTGCACCAAGGGCAATGCAGCCTGGAACAAATGCATTCTGACACTGTTTGTTCAGTTTTGTTCAAGCCACTGATAGCATTGTGGCTAAAGTTTCCAAGCATCTTGCGCCAGACCCCGGGCACCACCTGGGACAGAATCCAAGGCCGCTTCCTCTTTTGTCAGTGCCAGGACTTCTTGTTCTCAGAATACAATCATTTCATGTATCTTGAAATTTGGTCACGATCAGCCGTGTATTGTTAGAACGACAATGGGAGAAACGATTGGGGAAAGTCTAGCTTTCCAGTACGTCACATGGAACATTTCACATCCCCACTTCAGAGCAAGTTCATGAGTGGAGAAGGAAAAAATAAGTTGAAACAAATTTATTATAGTATTCCCAGGGTACACTATAACAGGATTGGACATATTTTGATATTTCTCCACAACTTGAAGACATGAATGCAAACACTGGCCAGACCAGCATGGGCAAACCTTGACCCTCCAGGTATTTTGGACTTTAACTTCCACAATTCCTAACAGTCCAAAACACCTGGAGGGCTGAAGTTTGTCCATGCCTGGGCCTGACCCATCACTCAACCAGCAGAATGAGGAGACTGTACATTTAGGCTGTATTAAAGGCATTATTACTACTACTACTACTACTACTACTACTGCTACAGAAAATGAACACGTCAAACTACTCTGGGACTTCCGAATTCAGACAGACAAAGTATGGATCATTGATGTTGTAATCCCAGGTGACAGCAGGATTGAAGAGAAACAACTAGAAAAGCTGACATGATATGAGGATTTAAAGATCAAACTGCAAAGACTCTGGCACAAACTAGTAAAGGTGGTCCCAGTGGTGATCGGCGCACTGGGCCTTGGCCTGCACTTAAACACAATCGGCGCTGATAAAATTACCATCTACCAGATGCAAAAGGCCACCTTACTGGGATCTGCATGCATTATTCCCCAATACATCACACAGGTTTAGACACTCGGGAAGTGCCCATCGTGTGATCCAATACAACAGCCAGCAGAGTGATCTTGTTTGCTGTGGACTCATCTTGTTGTGTTTCAAATATAATAATAATAATAATAATAATAATAATAATAATAATAATAATAATAATAATAAATTTATAGACCATTTATTTATAGACCGCCCTCTCTCCCAGAGGGGACTCAGGGCGGTTTACATACAAAAAGGCAAACATTCAATGCCACAATCAATTTCAAACGCATTAAACTAATACAAAAATTACAAAATAACATCAGTAAACTGATGTAGGGTAATTTTGATAGCCAAAGAAGGGCTGGGATTTTCTACAGCCAAAATAACTTGGTTGGCTTTGGGCTCCAATAGTTGGCTAGACAGACAAGGAAGTATGCCATCTGCTCATCTGCTTCACAAAGCAAAAGTCTTAGGACAGTTTCACCACAACCCCATTGATGTGACTGATAAGTAGCAATTTTCCCAATATATTTTAAAACAACTCTGCGTATGCATGGGATGGGTTGCCTCTGCCTGTTCCCAACTACTTGCAGCTGAAAGGGGGATATTTTTACAAGTACATTTTGCTCCCCCTTCAAAAACCCCTAAGCTACTTCTCTTCTTTGCATATTTGCTTGTCTTGACAAGGTTGGGTGGAAACTGTTCCCTTCCCAGCTGTCAGACCTGCTGGGACAGGACTTCAGACTGTTTCTTGTTTGCATTGATAACACTCTCCTGTTTCTCTCCTGGATTTCAGGTCCACACAGAGAGCTTTTATTTTGGACAGCACTGCTAGAGCTCTTTGAATACACACAGTAAAAACCCGCTGGTCTCCAAATTCTCCTAGCTGGTTACTCTTTTGGGTTATGCTTCTCATGGGACTGATGAGAAGTGGGAACTCTGGAGCCAGTAAGGACACCTCTCCAATCCATCAAGATGGCTTAAAAACCATCTCCTTACCAAAATATGTTCACAGTGTTGTTGTGCTTCATGGCTTCTGCAAGGCATTTGCCTCCTTCTGTGGTGATACCATTAAACGCAAGACTGTGAAGAGAATGGCAAGACATTAGAAACAACTACAAAAACACATCAAAAGTTATTAACAGTATGCTTTTATGTTATCTTAGAAAAATTCAATGTTTTGGACCATGGTGGGAGGTCGCACAGGACAGTCACAAGACTGGACAAGTGACTAAATGTCAAGAGTGTTTTATTTATGTTTATTTACTTTATTTATATCCCGCCTTTCTCCCCAAAATGACTCAAGGCAGCTGGTTAAGAGGAACAATGTTCCTCTAAACCAGGGGTCCCCAAACTAAGGCCCGGGGGCCGGATCCGGCCCCCCGAGGGCATTTTCCGGCCCGCAGGGTGTGGAGAAGGTGGGGGAGGCGGCGGGCGAAGCAGCTTCGGAGCCGCTTCGTCCTCCTCCTCCCTGGGCCAAGCCAGCTTTTCTGCCTTTGGGAAGGGGCCACGAGCTGCGTGCATTCGCACAGCAAAGCCAGGCGGAGCAGCAGCCGCGTCCCGGGCATGGTGCGCCTCCCGAGCCTCTGCCTGTCAGGGCGGGGACTCCATGGGCTTCACTGCAAGGCAAGGAGCAGAGGGAGGGGGTCAATGTGGAGGGAGCGAGCGAGGGAGGGAGGGGTCTCCTTCCACCAGGGAAGCACCCGCCAAGACTCTCCTCCTCCTCCTCTGCTGGGCAAGAACCCCCTCCCTTCACACACACACACACAGACATCATCTTTGATTTTGGGCTGTATGGCTGTGTTCCAGAAGCATTCTCTCCTGATGTTCTCTCTTTGGTTCCATCCTTCCTTGTCTCTTTCCTTCCTTCCCACCCTCTTTCTCTTTTTCGTTCCTTCTCTCCTTCCTTCTCTACCTTTCTTTCTTTCCTTTTCTCCTTCCCTCCTTCTTTCCCTCTCTCCCTCCTTCTCTCCCCTTCCTTCACTCCCTCTCCCTTCCTTCATCTCTACCTTCTTTCTTTTTCTTCTTTTTTCTTTCTTCTTTCTCTCCTCCCTCCTTTTTCCCCTTCTCTTTCCTTTTCTCTTTCCCTCCTTCTCTCCTCCTTCTTCTCCCCCTTCTCTTTCTTTCCTTCCCTCTCTTTCCTCTTTCCTTCTCTCTTCCTTCCTTTCTACCTTCTTTCCCTCTTTCTTTCTTTCTTTCTTCCCTTCTTCCCCCCTCTTTCCTCTTTTCTTTCTCTTTCTCTCCCTCCTTCTCCCCTTCCTTCATTCTCTACCCTTCTTTGTTTCCTTCCCTCCTTCTTCCCTTCTTCTTTCCCTCTTTCCTTCTCTCCTTCCTTCCTTCTCTACCCTTCTTTCTTTCCTTCTTTCTCTCCTTCCCTTTTCTTTCTTTCCCTCTTTCTTTCTCTTTCTTTCCCTCCTTCTCCCCTTCCTTCATTCTCTACCCTTCTTTCTTTCCTTCCCTCCTTCTTTCCCTCTTTATTTCTCTTTCTTCTCTACCCTTCTTTCTCTCCTTCCCCCTTCTTTCCCTTTCTTTCTCTTTCTCTCCCTCCTTCTCGCCTTCCTTCTCTACCCTTCTTTCTTTCCTTCTTTCTCTCCTTCCCTCCTTCTTTGCCTCCTTCTCTCCCTCCTTCTTTCTTTCCTTCCTTCTTTCCCCCTTTCTGTGTATGCGTTTTGTGTGTGTATATGCATAGATGTGTGTGTTTGTGTATATATATATATGGTTTTGCGCATGTATTGTAATGTATTTTTGGGGGAATGTTGCTTTTTAAATATCTTCCGCTGTGTTTTTCAGTGTTTTTATGAGTGATAGTCACTTGTTGGCCTGATAGATGTATTTTGTCCAAATTTGGTGTCAATTCGTCCAGTGGTTTTTGAGTTATGTTAATCCCACAAACGAACATTACATTTTTATTTATATAGATTTTTCAAATTATAATCCGGCCCTCCAACAGTTTGAGGGACCGTGACCCGGCCCTCTGTTTAAAAAGTTTAAGGACCTCTGCTCTAAACCAAGGGCAGGGAACCAATAATCCTTGTTTTATGTTTAAAAGCCCTATGCAAGGGATCTGGTCAACATGTCTGTGAGCAACCTGGCCTTTCTCACAAGGTTGACTAGGTGAGAAGGGATGTATTCTCTACTGTGTTCTAACTCCGCTAGCTGACCTTGTGGGAGGCAAAAGCAGAAGGAGTTGCTTTTCATTTTGAGGAAGAAGCCAGTAGGCAAAGCTGAGGTTTGTAGCACTTCCTCAAAGGCAAGGATAATTCTGGGCCTATTTCTGTTAAATCTTATAACCGTCATTGTTAGCTGTTCAGTGCTTTGGATGTTGGAGACCAGGTTGAAACACTCATATACCTATGGAAACTCACTTGCATGACCTTGGGAAAACCGCTCTCAGCTTTACTGGTAGCCAATGATAAACCACTTCTGAATAAATCTTGGCAAGAAAACCCATGAACATGACAACCATAAGTCCACGTTCATTCAAGGTAAACAACAACAACAACAACTTAGGTAATACTCTGTGATCAAGCAGATTTTAATGACCCTCTTAAAGAAGTACAGCTCTTTTGAATATTCAAAAATGGAGGAAGAATGAAAATTGTGTGACAGAGACTGAGAGTTGTAGGGTAATTTCAACTAACCTATGGCTCTGAGTTGTTGTAGGGTTTTTCGGGTTATATGGCCATGTTCTAGAGGCATTCTCTCCTGACGTTTCACCTGCATCCATGGCAGGCATCCTCAGAGGCTGTGATGTTAGGGGACCTCACAATCTCTGAGGATGCCTGCCATAGATGCAGGTGAAACATCAGGAGAGAATGCCTCTAGAACAGTGGTTCTAAATCTGGGGTCTCCAGATGTTTTTGGTCTACAACTCCCAGAAATCCCAGCCAGTTTACCAGCTGTTAGGATTTCTGGGAGTTGAAGGCCAAAAATATCTGGGGACCCCAGGTTGAGAACATGCTCTAGAACATGACCATACAACCTGAAAAACCTACAACAACCCAGTGATTCCGGCCATGAAAGCCTTCGACAATACATTATGGCTCTGATTTTTCCCATCAATGGTCTGCAGTTCTCAGGGGAAAAAAGGAGAGCTTGGGAAGAGGTTTTTTTTATTCATTGGCCAGGCTGGCTGGGGACTTTCTGGATGCTGTAGTTAAAAATAGTAGCATTTTTCAGTTCTGGGAAAAAGGTTGGCAAACCCAATTTTCAGTTATTGCTGTGCTACAGCCAGATTCACAGATGCCCTTTGGACAAAGAAGCCCAATCTGAATGACGTTCTCCAATGCTAAATGCTCTCCATGGTGTCATTGTCAACATTAGGAAAGCTGTATTTGCCCATGCAATGCTGATACACAAACATTATAAAGCACACAGATACACTGATCAGTCTCAACTGGCAGTGATAACAACTGTTCTAATGCCATTAACAGACCTCCCGTATAATGTATTTTACTACTATTTTAAAGTACCCTAGAGTCTTGCAAACCTCTCAGATTGCCTTTATGTGGGTATTTTTATTTCTGAAAAGAAAAAAAGCAATAAACCATGAGCTTTCAACAAGAGAACTGTATAAAAGAGGGGGCCATTGACAAGACATTTACCCCCCTACCCACTCATTGCTCTTTTCTTCCTCAAATCCATACCTCTAGGGAACATTCCAGTCCAAAAACGCAAAGCCTGGTCAGGAACTTTTCAAGTAATAGGTATCGTAGAGGTTAAGATTTTGCAGAGACACTTTTGGTAGATCTTTGATAATTAAGCCCATTATACAAACAACTCCTCCTGGTCAGGAATGGAGGAACTACTTCTTCATACCTAAAGAAGCTATTAACTTTTGAAACCAAGATGAGTTTCAAAAGCAGTGTGTGATACATTTAGGAATGCATTAAAAAGTTTCATTTTGTTATCTGAAATGAAAGATAAGATGGCACCCTGTCTCTCATTTGAAATTCAAGAGCTGACTGTATGGCCAGTACAACATTGGCAATTAAATACAATTCTGACTTACACCTGATTGCAGCAAACAAGTTTCCATCCAGCTTTTTTCTCAAAATAAGGAATGGCCAATGGAATGCAATTCCTGATTCCCTGAATCTGGTGCCTAATGGCTGCTTCCCTCTGCCAAGGTAAACTTGGGTGTCCCTCAGAGAAAATGAGACACCACCAAAATATAGTTGATCCACAAATATGATCTAGCGTGGATTTTTTTTGTTATATACTTTTACTTTTTGATTGTTGTGGACCTCAAAGCTGGCCAGAGTTGGGAAAGTACTTGCTCTGAAAATAATTTGTTGTCAACACCCCCATCCCCCCAAAAAAGTAGTGTTTTTTTGTAAACATCTGAAAATGTGGCTTTTTACACAAGTTTTTGGCCATGTTTAAGAATTATAAATCACTGTATTTGAAATCTTTTGAAACCAAGTGAGTGGTCTTTGCACTTTACGAGGACAGATATTGCACATGGCCGCTATTTTATAGTTTGTTGGGCCTTTTAGTGTTTTAAATAGATAGGGGTTTTATCGTTGTTCTGTGTGTAATTAGGGTTAATATTATTGTTATTAATTTAACCTTTGTATATTGTGCTGTATTTATTTGTACTGTGTTGCACTACTGAGTGCGTCTTGTGAGCTGCCCCGAGTCCCTCCGGGGAGATGGTGGTAGGATACAAATAAAGGTTGTTGTTGTTGTTGTTATTATTATTATTATTATTTTACTGACTTGAAAACACAGTATGCCACAGCAAACAAGATCTATATGCTGGATTGTGTATCACAAAATCACAAGTTGAACACTTCCGAAGCGTTTAGGACTGTGTGATGTACTTTTGAATGATGTGCGCAGATCCAAGTAATAATAATAATGATTATTGGAGCTCCCGGTGACGCAGTGGGTTAAACCCCTGTGCTGGCAGGACTGAAGACAGACAGGTCTCAGGTTCGAATCCGGGGAGAGGTGGATGAGCTCCCTCTATCAGCTCCAGCTTCTCATGCGGGGACTTGAGAGAAGCCTCCCACAAGGATGATAAAAAAAATCAAATCATACAGGCGTCCCCTGGGCAACGTCCTTGCAGACGGCCAATTCTCTCACACCGGGAGTAACTCCTCATACGACCAAAAAAAATAAATATTATTGTATCATCTTTAATATTTCAATGACTATTTTATGTCCTTGAAAAGGGGGAAATCAGTTTTTAAGAAGTAAGAAACCGACCTAAAAAGATAATGTTCAAAATGCAATTGAAGTCCCTTGAAAAAGTAATGAGAAAAATTAGCAAATATACAATGCTTATTAAGTGGGGGAAATAACACAAACAGTTGTCATTACATTATTTTGAAATGTTGGAATACTGTTGTTTCATCATCTCACCCTAAAAGCAGAATATTTCTTATTTGCATCCCATTTAATTCCAAGCTCGACAAACTTTACTTTCAGAAAGTTTTTAATAGACTTGATATTTTCACTTGACAAAAATCAAGTAAGTATGCCATCTTGTGGGGGGATTGAAAATGTCTTGTTTGTTCTCCTTAAACAAGGATACTGGCATTGTTTGTTGGATGAATGAAAAATGATTGACAACCTCTTTAAAAACTCCTCCCCAAAGGAAATTTTTGTCTCCTAAAAGCTTTGCTCTCAATCCTGAGTGGCTGCCCATGCCAATTATATTCTTTAATGGTTTTCGCAGACAAATGTGGACTGACAGTGGCATTTTCTTACCAGGGCACCACATTTTAAAACATCAATCATGTTCGATTTTTGAAAGATCTTTGTTCTAAATTAGGCTCTTAGTGTCTCTGCCAAGAATGTATCAGAACTGCAGACTTTGAGAGGACAATCCACAAGAGCTTGGAAGAAATTATGTTTGCACTACAAGTCCCAGGATYYCTTGCCTAGCATKAGTAGCCACCATCCTGCTTGGGAATTCTGGAACTTGCCCAAATAATTKTTTYCTGAGTTGTGACTTGAATATGGTTCCTGTTCAAAGCAAGTCCCYGAAAAAGTCCACCCCCATTTACAGTAAGACACTARTATTCATAGAGGACATGTTCTTGYCCAGACCATGGTTAACTGAAACTGCAAATACAAATACACCTCACTGTATTACCTGACTTTTGGCCCCAGCATGCYRGTCACCTTGGAGGACCTAGACARTTCTAAAGAGGTGTCCCCTCTAGGGATTTACTAGATCCTCTAGGATCTAGTAAATCTGCTTCTTAAAMTATAAGTCCTGAYCCCAAATGRGGTTCTCTTAATTCAATGTTGGGGTCSCGAATGTTGGGCAACATCAAAAGATTTCCGAATGCCACCCATTTAAACAAATCCGTGCAGTGCTCGCAGTGTGAACTCTGCAGAAAATGCTCCAGCCATATTTCACAAAAAGGAAAAGCAGCCTGTTTAGCAAGCCTTGCAAATGCTGAATGGTTGTCAATAAATAATTGGTTTTTGCATCTATTTATATATGTATATATGAAAATTTTACAGGCCAAAATATGTCATGAGTGGAAAAATTTAAGAAATCCTGCTCTAGAGTGACTTTATGGTAACTTGTTGGCTTTATTGGCCATTCAATATCTTAACAATTGATTTAATTGGATTGTTATGTGTGATTTATATTTTGCTTAATTTTTAAATATAAGATGTAATAGTAATTGGTAGGTTATATTATCAATTATTTTTTGTTTAATTTTGTATTAGCTTCTGTTTCCTTTGATATTTGATTAATCTGTTTGGTATGTCATCAGTTGGGGACCCCTCCCCACAGCACCAACTGCTGCTCTGGGCCAGAGTGAAGAGAGAGGGGGGCAGCAGACAGTTCCACCTTGTCTCCTGTGCTATTCTAATAATATAATATATTGTATATACATATAATATTATAATGTAATGCAATATAATACTAATAATAATATGATATTATAATTATATATGTATATTACACGTAATATTACGAATATTACAATATAATGGTATAGTACAATATAGTAGTATTTAATACTGATATTGTACTATGCTAATAATATAATATATTCTATATATATGTATATATATATCTTGTAAGCTGCTCTGAGTCCCCTTCAGGGTGAGAAGGGCAGCATATAAATGTCATAAAATAAATAAATAAATGTTTTTTACATTTATGAATATGTTTGGCATTGAATGTTTGCCTTTTTTGTTGTACTCTGCCCTGAGTCCCTTCGGGGAGAGAGGGTGGAATAGAAATACAGTTGCACTATTATGATATTATTTATTTCAGAGCAAATATGCTAGAGAGACCATTTTTCCCTGGGTAAGTGAAATTGTACAAATGGGTTTCTTGGTTACTGGGGTCTTACTGTACTTATTTTTGTCCATGTCCTAGGGTTGTCCCCATGTTTAAAGGTGTTTTGGAAAAAGTGTGCTTTGGGAGAGCTCTTCTATCAATGGATCCAGGTGGGCTTTTCTGGATGCAGTGGCAGCATTCTTATTGCCATTGAGCAGCTGACTTCTACCTATCCTTTTCATTTTTTATAATGTACTACAGCAACATTTGCATGATACTGTGCAAAATTAAAAGGACGGCTATATCCAGCCCCTATGCCAGGCTGGTAGTGCACATAAGACAGATAATAAAGCCCTAGACTCTGAGATGCTGAACAGCATTTTACCTGAAAGTACAAGAACCCACCTGATCTTAAAGCCAAGCAGTTACAGTTTGGGTTAGTATTTGGATGGGGGACTGCGAAGGAACACCAGATGTTGTAGAGCCCTTCCAGACAGGCCCTATATCCCAGATTTTCTGTTTATCCCAGATTATCTGGCAGTGGGGAATAATATAATCCAGGTTAAAGCAGAAAACCTGGAATCAAATTCTGGGATATAGGGCTTGCCTGGAAGGGCCCGTAGAAAAAATTTCAGAGGAAAGCAATGACAAACCACATCTGAATATTCCTTCCCTAAGAAAATTCTATTAAGTTCATGTGGTCGCTGAAGATATACACATGTACAGGGAGGTCCTAAAGACCACAGAGTTGTCCAAAGATGCCAGGGTCACTCTAGTTGTGGAAAGCTCACTTAAACATCTCCAGGTGCTCTGAAATTTCAGGTGCCTGCAGGGTCATATATTATTGAAATTTTCTGCCAGATTCCTTCAAAACATTGTCAACCTGGAAACTAAAGCAGCAATCTTCTGCCTACACAAACTCTTACCTAATGTTTGTTAAGGTGGGGTGATTCCACAGGGCTTCTGCAAAAGCCTTGGCTCCTTCATCTCCTATTTGATTTCCCCACATTCTGTTAAAGAGAAAGAAGCAGTGCTTATGAGAAGACATTGATACAAACCTTTCCCTCACACCTGACTCTATGCTATGGAGAACCAACTCTGAAGGAATTCTGAGCACCTACTGAATAACTTTTAAAAGTCTAGTGGCAAAATCTCATGACCAATTGCAGACACATACGGGATGGCAGAGAGGGAAGCATGACAGTTCTGCTCCTGTATTAGCAGCCTTGTCATTCTCCACAAGATGGAAGGATGAACATGTTTTGCAAGGGGCCTTTAGTATTCAAGTAAATTCCCTATATGATTTAGAATCCCAATTGTCCAGATTTCTAAATCTCTGGTTACTGGAGTACAGCAGGCTCCCAGTGTGATGGTAACCCTGAAATATATGGAAGCATTGCAGAGTACGCCCATCCCTTTGGTCCCCTATGTGGCACTATGAACACGAGGAACTTGAATAGAACCTCGAATACATAATGCTTAATGGATTTGGTCTGGGATCTACCTCACACTAACACAAGAAAGGGCAACGTCAAATGGTGGAGCTGTATTACTCCCCAACTCAGTGGGACATCCCATCCTATTACAGCCACTGCCAAATTTCAAAGGAACAAAGAAACATTCCACCATACAATTTCTTCTAACTTTAATGCTGAATCATGTTCCATATACATCTTTGTATACCAGTAAATTGAGAAACACCAAAGCGGAGTGATGAGATTAAAAAAAAAACAAACCCAAAGATATTAAGGTTATTCCTACACATGTGCTCTGTCCAATATTTGGGGATCCTCCTTTTCCTTCAATTCCAAATTCAGCAGGATCCCCTTGACAGTCAAAATAGCATTTTGAGGCATCAGACAGCCTTATGAGGGAATCCAATCTCTGGGCAAAAATAATTGAGTCTCATTATCCATATAACATTTTGCAGGGAAAAAATCATTTAGCAGAACTGGGTAGAAACTCTAAGAAACACTGCACACCATTAAAAAAACTGAAAATGCTAAAGTTGAAATGCTGAGGCACACAGTGGAACTATTAAAAAAAATCTGTTGAGAAAATGAAACAACAAACTAATAGTAATAGTGATATTCTGCCTACATGTTATCTTAATTACTTGTAAGGTGAACTGGCTGCGCTCTTGAATCTTTATTTCTTCTTATTGTTTCTTACTTGTATGGTGTTCAACTTCTTCTAAGATGCTCTCAATATTTAACTCTGACTGGACTTGAATACAGCTCATACAGTTCCGACCGGTCGTGCTATTTTGTAGACCCTCTAGCCCTCCTCTCTCTTCACCTTCCATTCCCAAAAGTATGACTCTTCCAAGAACCAGAAATGCCTTGCTTGAGGCTCTGCCCCTGAGGGGTTCTTAAAGGGGCAGGGCGATGGAGGCTTCAAATGCAAAGATGTTGTCCAAATGGACACCCCGGAAACTGCACATAAAACATTAATCCTTCTAACTAAAAAGGACTTATCTAGGGGTAAACACTGAGGGTCTTCATGGGGCACGACACTAATGATTATGAATGCAGGGTATTATTGCTGCTTCTATCATCTCACCAGTAGTAATTAAATGATATAAAAGCATATTGCATTGGAACTACATGAGAATTTTAAATATGTTGTACCCATTAGATGTGCAATATTACCAATGAAGCATGGAATGTAGGCGTAGAGACGTTCTTACACCACAACTACAATGTATTGAGCTATACGAAGTTTGGGGAAGTTTCATTTCTTGAATTACAAGTCCCATCACCCCATGCAACCTCAGTTTGCTTGATGACATCAACAGGGGACATCCCCAAATTCTCAGGATCTCAGATTGACCCCCCCCCCGAAACATGGGTTCTTAAACACTAAAGAAAATGTTGTGATTGGTAAACACATGTGATTGTTAATGTTTGCTGTTATCAAATGATACATCAAAAACTGTTCAGTTGGATTTAGACTTAGAGTACTCTTATTTAGAGTAGATTCACTAAAATCAATAGGATTTCTGTGAACTGAGGTCCCATTGCTTTAGTGAGTTTGTTCTAGTTGTTCAGACCAACTAAATAAGTCTGAACCCAGCCCATTTTTTGTAATTCAGTACACAAACCTGTCTCTCACAAATACGTTTTTGTAAATTTCAAGGAAACATTTCTCACATTTATGGATCAAAAAGTGAGTCTGTGAAGAATATTCAAAATCTGTAGTAGGGAACTACAAAAAAGGAAGGGCAAATGGTGTTACAAGTGAAGAGAGAATTAAGATGGACAAACTAATGGATAATACAGTTATTTCCTGCTTGCCTAACCTTCTCCCAGTCTACAGCCTTCCAGATATGTTGGATGTAAATATCCACAATCCTGAGCCAGCATGGTTGAGACAATTAAATATTGAAGGAACGTATTTAAATCAAATAAACCAGTAACAGAAATAAGTGAATTCACTTACCCAATTTCATACATTGTTTTGCTCTGTCGAATAGCATAAGCAAGGCTTTTTCCTCCCTCAGTTGTTATCTTGTTTGCTCCTATTCTGCAACCAAAGGAACACTGCTAGAAATCAAGTCAACAAACACTTTCAAATGCTGTTAATTGTATTACTGTGTTTTCAAAAGTCAAAAGCTGCCCCACAATTCACCACTTGATAAGACAGTTATATTGTTCACATTGTTTAGTGTGACAATAGAGAGGAAATTGGAAGTTGTCACTTCTGTTTGTATTTAACCAGACTGCTGTTTTGTACAAACCCTAATAAGCCATGGTTAATGTTAACCATGGTTAGTAGAAACAAGCCAACTTTGAACCTGTTTGTCGGCAACATTAAGATCTTTTTGGGATTGAGACAACACTTAATCAATGCAGAAGAAACTGGATGTTACAAAAAAAACAAATACTTTCCGATTTCCTGCTTACATCTGAAGATCAAATAACATCTGATGCCAATGAGTCCCTGGGTTGACTTCGTATTCTTCTCCATACAGAGAATATGAAAAACACTTGCTCACTTTCCTTTGTGATCTTCACCATAATAATAATAATAATAATAATAATAATAATAATAATAATAATAATAACAACAACAACTTTATATTTATACCCCGCCTTCATCTCCCCGAAGGGACTCAGGGCGGCTGGGCCTGTTAACTCCTGTTAAGTTAGGGGCTCTTAATTTAGGAAATACTATTCTTAACTATACTGAAATGCCATTCCTTTTAATACAAAAAAATCTTCTCTATGTTTTCCATGCTTTTGTTGCTTCGTGAACTGTAATAATGAGATGAGATAGAAATACATACTTAACATAAATGAGGCTTGGACATTCCACAATGAGTTTCGCAACATATTTGGCCCCAACATCAGTAATTTGGTTGTTATACAAGCTATAGGAAAGAAAGAGAATACATAACACAGGTTTATACATTTTTCACTTTTTGAACAAACTGACTAGGATCATTTATATTAAATATACAGGTCCTCTTTTTATCCAACTGAAAGACAGCATTAACATTTCAGTTCTAACCATTCCCACTAGCATAAGACTGGGGAACTACTGTAACAGCCTGGGGTCAAATGTGGCCCTCCTGGACTGCAATCCCTAGAAGGCCATACTCTCTTCCTCATGAAAGCATCATATGGTAGTTTTCCATATTTAGAAATATTCTCCAGTCTCAGTTCTGTATATATATGAAAATCCGTTGCTGGCTGTTGGTCTTCTGAGCTCACACTTTTGCTTTTGGATTTGTCTACCATTGTAATACAGGTCCTTAAAACTTGTCTGAAACAGGTAAATCAGTTATTTGGCCCTTGATTTGATACACATTCCTTATTCATGTACCAACAAGTCCTACTTCTACACTAGGGGTAAAGAAAAAAGATCTTATTTATACATAAAATGAAGTAAGCAAGTAGACATTCTGAATCTGCAACTGGATGGTGATGTGGCAATTTTCTCACTTCAGCATTTACCCTGTTTGCCATGCCATTGTTCAATTTAGTAGCTTTGTAGGATTGCACTGCATGTGGATTGGGCAGTAAATGCTTGCTGAAGCATATAACTTGGGCACATAACAAAATCAATGCCGATTTGCATCACTCTTTTTTGGTCAAAAGAATTTGTCTTTAACTAAATGCAACTCATAACTCATACATACCCCAAATAAGTCACAATTTTGTACTTAGACAATTCTTCATAGAGTACTCTTATTGCTTGATCTGTTATTTGGTTAACACTCACCCTAAAAACAAAACAAAAACAAAATATAGTTAAGAGAGGAAACAAATGACCTGTTAGTGTATATACAATGGAAACAGCTGGTCCCCATTTTAGTAGGAACCAGCATATTTCTTTTATATTTCTTTGAGGCATGCTGCTTAACATTTGGAAGGCAGGCATCAAAATGGACTCGTATTGCCTTAGGTAAAGGTAAAGGTTTCCCCTTGACACTAAGTCTAGTCGTGTCCAACTCTGGGGGGGTGGGTGCTCATCTCCATTTCTAAGCCAAAGAGCCAGCGTTGTCCGTAGACACCTCCATGGTTATATGGCCAGCATGACTGCAAGGAGCACCATTACCTTCCCGCCAGAGCAGTACCTATTGATCTACCCACGTTTGCATGTTTTTGAACTGATATGTTGGCAGAAGCTGGGCCTAACAGAGGGAGCTTACCTTGCTCCCCGGATTCGAAATGCCAACCTTTCGGTCAGCAAGTTCAGCAGCTCAGCAGCTTAACCCACTGTGTCTAATGTATCCTCCATCTTCCCAAATAATACTTTTGAGCTGAATTCTAGCATGGACATGGCATTCAAAAGTTTCCAAGTAAAACTATACACAACCTGAAATTCTTTTCAAGTGCCAGAAAAGTATCAACATCTCTTACTTCTTTCAGAATTCAGCAGCATCTTAAAGATATTAGTTTTGATGTAATGTAAAAAAAAGACCATGATTCTAGTTCTCACCTTAGAAGTTCCTACTGAAATTTCAAGGAAAGAAATTTTCAGAGTCCACTGGATTCTAAATTCTCAGGGATTGTGATCCTCGTGTTTTATATGACTCCTTGCTTCTCCCCATAAAAGAAACAAAACACATTCTCCAAAGCAGAAAAAAGAGAAAAAAAATCTAGATACAGAATTCAGCTGTCCTTTACACACACTTTAGTTTTAATGTAGATTTACACTGCAAGGGCAGAACATTCACATCCCTATTTACAATCACAATAGTCAGGTTATACAATTGCCCTATTTACCTTTATTTATTTATTTATTTATTTATTTATTTATTTTGTTGTGTCAGGAGCAACTTGAGAAACTGCAAGTCACTTCTGGTGTGAGAGAATTGGCCGTCTGCAAGGACGTTGCCCAGGGGAAGCCCGGATGATTTGATGTTTTTATCATCCTTGTGGGAGGCTTCTCTTGTGTCCCCGCATGAGGAGCTGGAGCTGATAGAGGGAGCTCATCCGCCTCTCCCTGGATTCCAACCTGCGACCTGTCCGTCTTCAGTCCTGCCGGCATAGGGGTTTAACCCACTGCGCCACCGGGGGCTCCTACCTTTAATGATGCAACTCGTATATAAAAAACAGTACTTTCTTGGAACAGGAAGAAAACAATGCACCTGTGTACTCCCTTTGAACTTAAGCCCATTTCAGTTCCCTAATGCACAATTTCCAATGAAGTCCAAACTGTGGTTGCGAACCAGCATCATAGACGATGCTTAGTTTCCTGGTGAGGATACTGCAGGAAATGGTGACTTCACAAATCAGGAAGTCTCCTCACAAGGTAGGTGCTCAAGAGAAGAGGAGAAAGCACTGAAGCCCTTGCCTGCTTTCAAAAGGCATAGTAGACTAGCTGCATAAAAGAAAGAGGCAAGTGCAAAGTCCAAAAACTTACCGCAGTACTGTTAACTTGCTAAAACAAGGGAAAAGTTGCTTTATTCCATAATCGTTGATGTTGTTATTGTCCAAGTCAAGGGCCAGGTGCTTCTGGAAATGATGCAGGATAAAAGAGAGAGCACTGCAGTCAGCAGAATAGGCGTTGCAGTAGGTCAGCTTGAGGTAGTTGGCCCGCATGTTCTTAGCAACTCCTTTGCCAACCTTCTCACTCTGCGTCTCGTAGATACACCTCAGCATCCACACAAAATTGGGCCTGACTTGAAGCTGCTTATATTCCTTCAGCCTTGCTCGGATGAGGCTCTTGAGGTGGGACTTCATGCTTTCAGAGAAATAAGCAAGGAGCACCTTCCTTTTCTTTTTAATGGTGGACGATGGAACCAGGTGTCTCATCAGTTTGTGCTGTCCCTTGGAAAGCAAGCCACAAAGGAAGAGGTTGGTGAAATGGAAGTGCTCATTATTCCGGAAAGGATCCTCTCCGGTCGCACGATGATTTTTCAACCAGGCGATTGGTAAGCAGTTGGACAGAGAGGTATCAAGAGTAGAGCATTCTGCAAAGAAATGCAGCAACTCCTTTGCACCCACTTTCTCCTCCATGACCAGAAACAAAGCTGTAAAAAAGGACTGCAAGGTCAAGTGCAAGAATTCATAAGAAGATTGGTCACTGCAGCTTCCGTAATCCAGAACCATCCTGAGGAAACCCAAGTGTAAATCCTGTTCAGAGAGATCATTGAGAACTTCATCCTGGTCAAACACAAAGAGAGACTTCTGCATTCCCCTGTGTGCTAATTTACTCAGAGCAAACAAAATGTTTTTGCTGTTCCTGTATGTCTCCACTTGGCTCCTTGTGTTCTTCTTCAGCAAATTCGTTTTCTGAGTCCGGTTCAAGTGGACCTCAGTCATGAGCAAGAAAATGTCTGTTAAAGTAACTTTGATGTCTGGGAGCTCATGGCTGTCAAATGTGAAGTGAAAATGGTCAAAGCATTTGAAGATAATCCAGCAAAATAAAGGCACTGAGCATAAACTGCAGAGATTTGGGTTTGCTTCCAGCTGGTTGAGAACCATAGTCCGGCATCCTTCATCTTTGAAGAACATTCTGGTATACTCTTTCAGGTTGCTGGTGGAAAACCCTCGGAGATGCACCTTCTTCCTGATAATGTTTTTGTCAATTTCAGTCCCTGTTCTTGCTGTCAGGACTTTCCTGGAACCCTTCAGAAGCTTCCCAGTGAGAAGGCCTACCAGCAAAGCAAGTGGGTGAATGGATTCACTGGGGGAACAGGTCTCAGGAATGCTGTTGAGATCGAAGTCTGAATGGATCTCATCAAAGCCATCAAAAGTAAACAAGACGGTGTGAGGAAATTTCACAATGAAGTCAAAGACCTCCTCTGGGTCCTGGTCAGGAAAACAATTGTATTTAAATAGGAGATCTTTCAAACAGATAGCGTCATCATGCTTGAAACAGCTGAACGTTCTGCATCGGAAACGGAAAAAGAATTTGGCCCCAACACTGAATTCACCCTTGGACCATAGATTTTGCATCTTTTGCAACAACATAGATTTTCCAATCCCTGCATCCCCAAAGATGTAGATGGTCTCTCCATTTTCATTAATTAGGCCAACGCTGTCACTAAGAAGGTCTTCCAGGGCATTCACGTCACCAAATTTCTCATTGTTGTGCTTGATAAACTCCATAATGTTGGCTGAATAAGTTTCTTCAAGCAGCATGTCCTCCTTTTGGGTATATGACACGATGAACTTTGTGTCTCGGCCCAATTCATCTCTAAGTTTCTGATGATACCTGCTGACTAAGATAAAACTTAGCATTACTAAAAGAAATATTAGTGTAAAATTAGAGTGCAGGCATTCAGTATGGTGGCTGGAACCTGGAAGATCCAGGATTATGTTCCTAATGAGCTGAGAAAATTACTGAGTGTCTTGGGACTCTTTCTCAACCGAAGTGACTTTTCAAGTATTTTTGTGAGGACTAAGTGGGAAAGAAGAAAACTATGTATACCACTTTGAGTTCACTCAAGGAAAGTTAGGATATAGGTTTATTTAAATAACGACAACAACTATAACACTGTAGTGAGCTGCCAGAAAGACTATGACCACTATGAACAGCATAAAATTAATACAAAATTAATAGCTGGCACCCAAAGCATGAGGAGACAGCAAGGCCTAGAGAAGACAATTATGCTGGGGAAAGTGGAAGGCAAAAGGAAGAGGGGTCGACCAAGGGCAAGATGGATGGATGGCATCCTTGAAGTGACTGGACTGACCTTGAAGGAGCTGGGGGTGGTGACGGCCGACAGGGAGCTCTGGCGTGGGCTGGTCCATGAGGTCACGAAGAGTCGGAAATGACTGAACGAATGAACAACAACAACAAAGCGAGCTT
Source organism: Anolis sagrei ordinatus (assembly GCF_025583915.1). Lineage (NCBI taxonomy): Eukaryota > Metazoa > Chordata > Lepidosauria > Squamata > Anolidae > Anolis > Anolis sagrei. Next base: position 79,944,983 of record NW_026847660.1, read on the forward strand.
TAGGCCTTGTTTCTCAAAGAGAAACATAAATTTTGTTTTTCAGATAAATTCAGAGTAAATGTTTCACTTGGGCAGAAGGAAAAAACCTCACAAGTTTAAAAGAAATGAATATTCTTGGCATGTCTAAAGTAGATCTCAGAAAATTGCTGAAATCCAGCATCCACTCCATGTAGCACAGTAGTTCTCAACATGTGGGTCCCCAAATTATTTGTTTGTTTGTTTGCTGCATTTATATACCACTTTTTTCACCCCTAGGAGGACTCAAAGTGGTGTACATCAAGTAATGGCAAGATTCAATGCCAACATACAGGCAAAAGCAAAGCATAATATCTAAGATGATGACACATAATTATAAATTATGTCTATCCAACTGCCAAAATATTAATATGGCCTGTTTTACTTGTAAGCTAAGTGGCAGGAAAATGTTGAATGCCCATTCTCCTTTTTACCAAAACAGTTCATCACCACAGAAATTAATAAAAGATGAACTTGTTCCCTTTGTTGGTAACCTTTGGTGAGAGATTGCGCTTTGGCTACCCATCATTTACACCTGATTTCTGGGCTTTAATATGTGCAACTTAGTTGGAAGAATGTTTTGGCCTTCAACTCCCAGAAATCCTAACAGCTGGTAAACTGGCTGGGATTTCTGGGAGTTTTAGGCCAAAATACCCAAGTACACACAGGTTGAGAACCATTGGCTGTAGCATAAAGATGTGTATGTGGACCTATGCCAGATTGATCCATATCACGTGAACCCCTAAAGATATTCTGCACAGTCACCTCTGTTCAGTGAGAGCAGGGAAAATTGCAGGCATGTCTGGTAATCTTCCTATACTTAAATGCAAAATGAGACATCACTCTAAGAACGCCAGAAAATCATAGGCTTTTCATCATGTGCATGGTGAGGGCTTCAAATAGGGAGGAAGAGAAAACCAACCTCCACAATACTTGAACAAAGGACTTCTGAATAGATAAGAAAAAACTAACTTATGTATGCAATTGTCCCTAACAGGATACCAGCCAATGTGATTCACTCAAATAGCCTGCAGTATGTAATAATCCTACCCACACATGTTCATGATTCTGCAAACATAATGGAAAGCTGACATTAGCTGTTGATTTCCAATATGTTGCTCCAACTGCAATGATTTATAGCATTCTAAATTCATTGGAATCTGAAATTATATGGAATTGCTCTAAGAATAAAGCAGGCATAATCATTACACATAATGCAGATAATTCATTTACACCTTTCATCCTTGCACTGCCGTTTCAGTAAAACCTTTCCCAGCTTGGTGCCCTCCAAATGTTCTGGACCTGCAATCTTCATCAACTCCAGCCAGAATGATTAAAAATAAAGAATAGTGGGACTTGTAGTCAAAAACATCTTGAGGGCACCACATTAGGAAATACTATTTTACTAGTTACCTGTGACTACAGGAAAAAAACACCAAAACACCACTGATATTTTTTTTAAATAATATATCTGGATATCATGGTACTGTATTTAGATATCATAGATAATGGTGATACACATATCACTTTACTTCTGGTGGTATCTAATCCCCTAATAACCACAGACCATGAAACTCTAGTCAATAAACTAACTTTTCCAAGTTTTGGATACATTGTGAGGAAAACATGCTGTGAGTCCTTATTGGTCATTTCTTATGGAAAATGTTTTTCATTAACATTAAAGGAAGGAACAACTGTTTTTCACAAAGAATAAGACAATTTCAAAGCTGGGATTGTACCTGGATCAGTATTTTCCACAGGTTTATTACTAATGACCTCTGAAGGATGAAATCCAATCTCTTCCAACCATGGATGCAAATCATAATAAGCATCAGCGACTTGCTGCAGGACATAGATGCAATATTCTGCAACTTCTTCTCCTTTGCTCTGAGCTAGATCCAAAATTTTACGAACCTGAGAAAAGGTCACACAAAATGTCACAGATAGATCGAGGCTGTGAGTAGTTTAATACTTAGAATGCCATCCAATTTTCTGTAAAATATCTCCTATTTCTACTTAGTTTGCAGAATGATTGAACTACGCTGTACTGAATGCATACTTTGATACATTTTTATCCAATATTTCCTTATTTGCTGTTCTCTCCTAAGCCAACAGACCCAAATGTTGTACAGTAGGACCTCCACTTTTGCAGGGGTTAGAAGTGCAAGGACCCTGAGAAAGTGGGGAAAATGTGAATTTAAAAAATCCTATTTTTTTCCCTGAGGGAATACCTCATGAGGATGTTCTAAGACCTCCAACATGACTACATGGTCACCTTTTGCCAGAGGTTGACCACCAAATCATAATGGAGGACCTACAAATCACTGGATTTCAACAATGCGCTACACAAGTAAAATCCATTTCTCATGATGAGAAATGGATAGATCAGTAGATAGGGTTTGGTAATTTTTTTAGGGATGCCCATTCCTGACTTACTCTCCGCCACCCAAGTTATTTCTCCTGCCTCGTCTTTGATGTTTAGGCTGATACTCTTAGAATCACATCCTTTTCTCAAGTTTCCAGCCCCCTTTCTGGGATTTTGCACGCCCTTTGTTCTAACAGAGTGACCTTAGCCTAGCTACAGGAAGGATTCTAGTCTCTTTTTTATCAGCTATGTAGTTCTCTTAAATACAGCTTTTTGTAATTTTAACTACTGGTTTTGTTACATAATTTTGTTATATCATAATCCCCCCTGATATACGCATCTCCCTGCCAACACAAATATCTATGCAATTCTTCAAAGCAATTCTATGGTCAACTTTCAGAGTCATACGCGAGGTCCTAGAGATAACATATTAATGAAATCTTCAAAGGTCTAACCCATACACGTGGAGGACTGACTGTATTATTTCCCCGTAGGGGAGTTGCTCCAGTCCCACAATAATTTTGATGTCTTCTGCTGACAATTAAATGAACATGATGTTTAGGTGTGTTCTCTTTAAGTATTACACAAGGCAAGGCTCAAGCGACATGAGATGGTGCTCACTAATCTGTGCAAGATTCACTTCTCATGTGTTTTGTGTAAAGATGGAATATGTGTTAAAAGGGGTTGGTGGCCCTCACCTCTAGTCCTCACTCCAATGATGTCTCTGGACCACACTGTCCACTTGCTTGTATGGACATCTGAGCTATTGATATCTGAAATGAAATCTTCTTGTGCACACCACTGCACATAGAAGTCCCCATGATTTATATAATCATAACTGTGTGTGTGTGTGTGTGGGGGGGGGGGTTCCCCTGTAGATGAAGGCCAACATGGGAAGACCTCGATACCTTAACATGCCTACACAACCACAGATACCAGACGAGTTGCTCAGTATGAGGTAACAAACAGATCTCATGGCCTCTTTCTACACATTTCACGTCTCCAAAAAGTAACATGTAAAGTGACTCTACTGTATAAGTACGGTTCAAGACAATTATATCTAGTAATATGGTTACTGTGAGCACCAGGGTGATACTGGAGCAAGACATGGGAGATCGAAGTACACAATGAATCTTGAAATTTAGTATGTGACCTTGATCCTACTAGCCTGACATACTACGTTCATTGTTGTAGGACAAATAAAATGTAAAGGTAAAAGCCATGTATATTGGCTTGCACTCAGTGGAGGAAAGGTGAAATATGAGTGTGCCTAAGGAATGAAAAAACGAATACAGCTACATTAAGCTGCCCAGCTTTCCACGGTATCAATAAAAACACTGTTAAAAGTGGTCAGCAAGTCACTATTAATTTTGAAGCTTTTCTGAACAACAGCTGAAAATATATAAATGCATTTCCATAAAAACAATAGAAGTCATTCAGTGCCTGAAGAATCTGTGTCCTAAAGTATTCCTCGGTCCACCAATTCTTTGGCTGAAAACCATGGAGGACTGAATATCCAAATGTTGCCTAACTGGTTCATCAAGGCAATCAGTTAAAGCTTAGCTCAAAACTAACAATACTGGAGAAACAGCATAAGAAGGACACATTTCAGTTTGTGAAAGAATCAACCCTCAAGGCTAAGAGGAGGACTCTAAGAGAAAGTTATCTACTGAAATTCAGCCTCCCCATTCGTTGTGTGAATAGAAATCCATATGTTGTTATTATTATTATATGCTTTCAAGTCAGCTTTGACTTAATACAAAAGCCTTTGTTTAGTGACTCTGGCTTCTAGTGAGAGTTCGCATTGATTTTCCTTTTGGGCCCATACACTATGTATGACTTTTTGGAGATCAATAATATTTGCAATTTTGGATAATAATATTTCAAAGGAGTTGATTTTTTAGTATCAGATTTCTTCACTGTTTATCTTACATGTTTGTACAAAGAAATCAAAAATAGTATGGTATGAAAATCAAAAATAGTATGGTATGGATAATCCTGACCTTTGTATTCAATGATATATTGTTAAACTACAGGAATCTTATCTAGTTCCTTCACTGCTGCTCTTCCATGGCTGTTTTTCAAATTTTTCATACTATGTTGGTTAATGCTTGATGCTTGCGCTTATATTTTGTTATAATGTTGTTGATGTATTCTGTTTAAACTGTTTATGTATTTTAATGTGTTATATTTTAACTATGTTCAATGGGCTTGGTCCCCATGTAAGCTGCCCTGAGTCCCTCCAGAGAGATGGAGGCGGGGTACAAAAATAAAGTTATTAGTATTATATTATTAATGTCTGAGGCAAGTATTAGAAAATCTTTACTAATTAAATATCTCCATCATCCACTTTAAAGTAATTTACATTTTCTGTGGCTGCTATTTTTGTTTTTCTAATACTCAACTGCCACACTGCCTTTGCTTTTTGCCACAACCAACAACAAATAAACATGTATTGTTGGAGGCATTCATGACTGGAATAATTGGGTCATTGTAGGGTTTTTTGGGCTATATGGCCATGTTCTAGAGGCATTCTCTCCTGACGTTTCGCCTGCATCTATGGCAAGCATCCTCAGAGGTAGTGAGGTCCTCACTACCTCTGAGGATGCTTGCCATAGATGCAGGTGAAACGTCAGGAGAGAATGCCTCTAGAACTTGGCCATATAACCCGAAAAAACCTACAACAACCCAACAAATCAATCAACAACCAATCCTGGTGTTCTGCAGAATGTGGAAATGGCAATTAAAATGGTAAATTGAGAAATATGAGAGAGATCACAGAGAGGACACCATGGTCCTAAGGTCACCATGTGAATTCATTGCTGAAGCAAGATTGAAACAAAATACTTCTCATTCCATAGTTCAGCCCTTAAACCATTACACTACACTCCATCACATTAAGTCAACCAGTACACTTTTGAGGACAGGCCTGAAGTCAAAAAAGACACAAATACCTTGTCAGCTTGGGTTGGATACTGTGCAGCAATCTCTGCATCTTCGGTTGAGAAATACTCGTTCTTGAGTAAGTTGTCTATCAAACACTGAGTATTACGAACTTTGCTAACTAATAGTTCTCTGTGGACTTTCAGCAGGTTAACAAAGGATGATGGACAGGCTGCTGTAGCTGTTTGCCGTATCACTGTCTCACCACCACACTGATTTTCCATTGCAATGACTGTAAGAAGCTATGCCTTCCAAATTCATTTTTGAGGATCTGCAAGGTGTAGCAGAAGGGTCACACCCGGTGTTGGTTTTGAGCAAGATATAGTTCTAGTCTGTTGGACCTGTAAAGGAAATAACATGCAGCATCTATTAAATCATACTTCTTTAAATTGGCACCCTCCAAAAGTGCTGATCCACCTTCCTATTATCCATAACCAGGGTGGAAAAAGCTACATTAAACCATGATTCTTTAAATTGACACTCGCCTGAAGTGTTGATTGACTACTCCTATCATCCACAACCAGGGTGGATTAGGCTATATTCATTGGCAGTACAGTTTGGAATCTCAAGGCTGCATCTACTCAGTGGCAGGCATTTCTTTGCAACTGTTAGACACAATTTCAAATGTATTCTTGTAGATAATACAGTAAAGGTACTGTGGCTGCCTTTCATTAATGAAAATCTCTAGATCAGACCATTATTTTGTAAACTGAAAGTTGTTCAAATACTGGGCATTGTTCTTTGTGTAATAACCTGACGATAAGAAATGATATAGCTACTAGGAAGTGCCGGAGCCACATTATGTGCAGCAAAGAAATGAAAGGGAGAGTTATGGGCTTGCTACTTATTAAAGCAATCATTCAAGGATGGTTCCTGTAAAAGTTGACAAAACCAATCTTTATTTTCCATTGCTATTAATACTCTTTATGAGAAAAGAGATTCTGGTAAACAAAGGGCTAAACATAAAGGTCACCATACATCAGTTGTTCCCACTCAGTGGTCTGTAGATCATCAGTTGTACACAAAAACTAAAATATAGTCTGCAAAGCATTTAAATTTTAAACCTTTATTCATTTTCATGAATCTGTTGCTACATGGGCAGTGCCTGCGAGTAGGACATTGGGCGAGCGCGGGAGGCTATGGGGAGGGCAAGAAATCGACGTCACATGTCACGTACTCACGCCACCCAGTGTCATGTATTATGTTCTGCAGTTGATGGTGGTTGGTGATGGAAGGGTTAATGTAAGTCTTAGTTCTAAAGGGTTGAGTAATCTGTAAGTAAGAGTTCATGGGTGAAAGCAATTAAGGGTGGAGGTATGCAAGAGATGGGTTGCAGCTGGGTGTTTCTGGATATAAGGAGCTAGCCTTGGGACTGATCTTTGGGGAAAGAGTATTTGTTTTATTTTGGTGGTAGATGGTGCTGGTTTTCCCCCAGGTCTGTGGATTTTCGGTGTCCTAACCTGTCTCCTGAACCTTTGGAATCCTGGAACTTTGAACCCCTTTGGACTGGCTTTTGACTTTGGTATAGACTCTTGATCCCTGGACTTTGTTTATTGAACTCTTGGCGTTTGACCACTGGACTGGACCTTGTGATTACGGAGATATCTTGAACCTGCAACAGTGTTTGCTGTTTTTTTTTTATATTCTGTGGCTGAGTGCAATCTTTATGTTTTATATTTTAGATTATTAAAACAGCCAGAAAGTAAGTGCTCCATAGCCACCTACGGACTCACCCCCAAGAGACTACATCTGGAAGACAATCATCCTTGAGCTACGAGGGATTACCTAAGTGAAGAGAAGTGAAAAAGAGTGTTCCTAAACTTCTGAAATCTACTCCAGCAAATCTTGGAGTTCCTCTAAACATGCTGATCTCTTGCATGTGTGGCTAGTGTTATTTTGCCTACAAAAAGATATGCACATTCTCAAAAACTCTAGAAATAAGAGAGAAAGATGCCACAGAATCCTTTTCATCTAAAATGTACTTCATCTTATTTCAGAAACAGTTTCATAATTCATTGTCCAATGTTAATCAGACTTATGTCACTCTCATGATGCTTATCCAGATGTAATCATGAAGTTTGAGTATCTAGCTGCTGCTGACTCATTCACTGGAGGAAACTCATTATACAGTATTGCATACGCAATACTACCGTAATATCTTTTAGAGTCTTCTAAAACATTGTGACATTGTTAACACTGCAATAATAAAAACCCAGCAAAGAAAAATGAGATTACATGGAAACCAGTTACAGGTTGGGCATCCTTTATCTGGAATTCCAAAATACTCTAAAATCCAAAATTGTTTACACAAGTGGCTAAAATAGTGATGCCTTTGCTTTCTGACAGTTCAGTGTAAGCAGACTTTGTTTCATACATAAAATTATTAAAAAAATATTGCCTTACATTATCTTCAGGCCAGGTATATAAGATATATATGAAATGTAAATTAATGTTGTGTTTAGACATTAGATACCATCTGTACCTATGCAAATATAGGTATTCCAAAATTTGGGGGGGAAAATAAACACAATGCGAAACACTTAGTCCCAAGCATTTTGGATAAGGGATAATCACTGTGTATTCAAAAGGTAAAGATTCCCCCTAACATTAAGTCTAGTCATATCTGAATCTGGGGGGTGGTGCTCGCCTCCATTTCTATGCTGAAGAGCCAGCATTGTCTGTAGACATCTCCAAGGTCATGTGGCCAGCATGACTGCATGGAGCGCCCTTACCTTCCCGCAGAAGCAGTACCTATTGATCTACTCACATTTGCATGTTTTCAAACGGCTAGGTTGGCAGAAGCTGGGCCTAACAGCAAGAGCTCACCCCACTTCCTGGATATGAACTTCCAACCTTTTGGTCAGCAAGTTCAGCAGCTCAATGGTTTAACCCACTGCACCATCAGGGGTATTATATCTCAATATTCTTTGTTGTTTATTTGTTCAGTTGCTTCCGACTCTTCGTGACCCCATGGACCAGCCCACGCCAGAGCTCCTTGTCGGGCATCACTTCCCCCAGCTCCTTCAGAGTCAAGCCAGTCACTTCAAGGATACCATCCATCCATCTTGCCCTTGGTCGGCCCATCTTCCCTTTTCCTTCCATTTTCCAGCATCATTGTCTTTTCTAAGCTTTTCTGTCTTCTCAAGATGTGGCCAAAGTACTTCATCTTCACCTGTAATATCCTTTTCAATATTCAATATTCTAGCTTTTAAACGTGGCCAAAGATGAAGTACTTTGAGAAGAAAGGAAAGCTTAGAGAAAACAATGATGCTGGGGAAAATGGAAGGAAAAAGGAATTGACTGGATTGACCTTGAAGGAGCCGGGGGTGGTGATGGCCGACAGGGGGCTCTGGCGTGGGCTGGTTCATGAGGTCACGAAGAGTTGGAAACGACTGAACGAATGAACAACAACAACGCTTTTAAAAATGTTCTCTTTATTCCCAACAGTGAAACTATTCCCAACTTAAACCAGTTGTTGACATTAGTTTAGTCTCAATCCCTCAGTCTTCCCTGTTACTGTTGACCATCCACTTTCTAAACCAAGCAAAAAAGAGAAAAGAGGAAGATCTAAAGATAGCTGAATTTGTTTGGTAATAATGAAGCTGTAGTAAAGCACATTATAAACCTTCTTAGGCCTCCTCTGTTGGGACTGTGCAGGAAGTCAATAATGCACAAATGCGCAGAAATAAACAAACTGACAGATGTAAGACTCTTTTAAAAATATACACTTTTTAAAGATAAAAGCCATTAAGATTCAGGAATTGACCAAGTACTGCCTTAAGCAAAACACACACTTTGAAGGGCTCCCGGTAACTGGGTGAATCCCATTCTCTGTCCTCATGACTGAAGCTTGAAGAAGAAACACACAAAATATATATTTAATATGCAATCCGTTCTTTCTTTATAAAGGTTAGAGAAAGTAAACATCAGTCCCTGTAGCCTTTCTTCATCGAGCCATGGACCAGGAGTAATTGACAGGCGTTTGATGCACGTATTACATTTCCACTCACATTTCTTCCAAGAAGCATTCACTCACTGTCCTTTCTTTCTCCAATCATCATAAGGAGCCTGTGATGCAGCGGTAGTTTGAAAGAGAGTGACGGGCTCACGTCTTGGGGGAGAATTGGACGATGGACTCCCCCAGTTCTTGTCAAACTCAGTAACAACTACACTAGATCAAGCTCTCCTAAGTTTAGGGCTTTGGAAATAGCATGAGACATGACTCATCAGAAATGACAACGCTTGGTAAAGTGGAAATCCATCGGTGTCTCTAAGACGGCATCAACTGCACTAAATAACACCGGGGGGGGGGGGGGCACAAAAAGGAATACCCTTAGCAATGGTTCTTAGCCTGTAGGCTGAAAACCAACAGTGAGCCGTAAAGACAAAAATCTGGTCCATGGGCCTCCTTCCACTTTAAACCCCTTCGCAGAAGCATACAAGAAGCTCGGCCTGTCACTGAACATCGAGAAAACCGAAGTGCTCTTCCAGCAGTCACCAGCCAATCCCTCTCCAATGCCAGAGAAAAAGCCAAATGGTGTCACATTAGAAAATGTTGACCATTTCCTCTACCTTGGCAGCCACCTCTCCGCAAAAGTCAACATTGACACTGAAATACAACACCGCCTGAGCTCTGTGAATGCAGCATTTTTCCAAATGAAGCAGAGAATGTTTGAGGACCAGGACATCCATGGGGATACCAGGGTGCTTGTTTATAAAGCTATTGTCCTCCCAACCCTGCTATATGCCTGCAAGACATGGACTGTCAACAGACGTCACATGCAAATCCTAGAATGATTCCATCAGCGTTGCCTCCAAAAAAGCCTGCAAATCTCTTGGGAAGACAAGTGGACAAATGTCAATGTGCTGGAAGAAGCAAAGACTACCAGCATTGAAGCGATGTTCCTCCACCATCAACTCCACTGGACTGGCCATGTTGTCTAGATGGCCAACCACCGTCTCCCAAAGCAGTTGCTCTACTCCGAACTCAAGAACGGAAAACGGAATGTTGGTGGGCTGGAAAAGAGATTTAAAGATGGGTTGAAAGCCAACCTTAAAAACTCTGGCATAGACACTGAGAACTGGGAAGCCCTGGCCCTTGAGCGCTCCAGCTGGAGGTCAGCTGTGACCAGCAGTGCTGTAGAATTTGAAGAGGCACGAATGGAGGGTGAAAGAGAAAAATGTGCCAAGAGGAAGGCGCGTCAAACCCACCCCGACGGGACCGCCTTCCACCTGGAAACCAATGCCCTCTCTGCAGGAGAAGATGCAGATCAAGAATAGGGCTCCACAGTCACCTACAGACCCACCGCCAGTACAACAATCTTGGAAGACAATTCTATTCAGACAATGAGGGATCGCCTAAGTAAGTAAGTAAGATGTTCAGACTAGGAATGCCATTAGGTGCGTACTCAAGACATTAGCACATGCACAGAATGTAGATATGAGCAGGATTGACAAAACCAAGAAGTAGGTGTGCCAAATTTTAAAAATACCATGGAGGAGGATTGCAAAAGAAATAACAAGAAGGAGGTGGGGGAGGTGGAAGGAGAAGTAGAAGAGGAGGAGAAGAAAATATGGAAAAAGTCCAAGTGGATGGAATCCTCTGAAAGACCTCAATAAGGACTATGTATAGCCAGTGCCCACTGGATGCTGATTTTTGCTAGGGGAAGAGACATCCCCAAAAGTGAGTCAACGGAGGAGATGCAATTCTGTACAGCAGGATTTCACATGTACCGCTGTAATATTACAGCAGGATTCAGCAATGGAAGCCTTCCATATAAGTCTCAGCTTCTTGGGCTCAAGTTTCTGGTTAACACAGTTCATTCCCAGGAATTGCCTAACATGAATGTGTCACAAATTCCTGAGACAAGGGAGTGCCTCCTCCTTTAGAAGAAGCTTGAAACATCAGGACTGCAATGCAGGAGTTCAGCTTGAATCCAAAGTACGTACAATGATAATGAAATGATAAAGGAAGCGGCTAACAAAGTTCTTACTTTATAGCAAAATATTTTAAAAGTCCATGTTCAGGAAAAAGGCAAGATAAAAATAAGGTAAATAAAAGAAACGCATTTAGAGATATAACTTTTTGGCCATCAACCAGAGAGGTGGAAGAGAAAAATGGAAATTACATTAAAATTACTTCCAAACTAATTTAAGCCAATGCTTGGTTTCAACGCAACAAGTATAAAATATTCTTCAATGAGAATCAATTTCTGGTTGTATTTTACTTTTGAGTCATGTTGTGAACTGCTTCACATACCTGGATAAAGGCAAAATATAACATCAAGAAATAAATTTCCCAGTCATCAATAACATCTTCTTCCCTTTATATCTAACTTACCTACTTGGGACTCCCTTCCAAAGGAGTCTAGTTTCCCCTCTCTCTTGTCAGTCAAATATCAAATGAAAAATATATCTGTCTGTGCACATTTTAGAGAATATTTGTTATTAATATAACTGACTCACTGTTAATCAAGCAATAACACAAATATGCAGCTTTTTAATTAGATTTCTTTTACTGCTGCTTGTTTATATTGCCTTTATTACTTTTTAATATGTAGTTGTCATTTATTATTTTAGGCATTTGTGATCTGCTATTTCGATAGGGTGTTTTAATGCAGACAATTAGCCTCCTTGAGTTCATATGAGAAAGTATGAGGTATCAAAATTAAAAAAAAAAAACAACCCTCTGCATAGGATTCATCTACACTTGAATCCTTTCAATGCTGATGCATTGCTAGTTGTTGCCGTCATGTAGATAAGCGGTTCCCAACCTGTGGTCCGTGGACCAACAGTGGTCCACAAGAACTAAAATGTATCACAAAAAATATTATTGTGTATTTGAAAAATGTGGATTTGATATAATGATGTGTGGGAATGAATGGAAGAATGAAAGTTGTATGGATGGAGTTAATAAATTTTGGAAACACCAGTATAATATTAAGGCCTGCAATGGCTAACTACCTGCTTGCTGGAATGTGGATAAAACCGGCTAATGAGATCTGAAAAGTAATCTCTGATCAGAACGGGACAGTGATAAAGGAAATGTTTGCAACCTTCCTTATGTTAAGAAGGAAGTCAACACAAGCCTTGTGTTTGTCAACACCAATCAAAAAGAGTCAACATCTGGCCAGGAAACTGAGATGAATCAGGATGGAAGACGTCTATCATTAATTTACAACTTTGGGACTACATCAGCAGAACATTCCTATAAAAGACTCAGTCTAATAATGCTCAAAGTATGACCAACCTGAGGAGTCTGGTTCACCCACTATGCTCTGCTCCATGGGAAGGAGAGAGATAGTGTGCCTATGGATAGTGGCAGATCTGCACGGGAGCAATCTGGTCACTTTGGGGCTTCTTTCTCAAGGGAAGAGGAAGAAGTGCGCTTTTGGAGTCTTAGATTTTGTGCAGGGAGTCAGGTTCTGCTGTATGGAAAACAGAGATCTGGTCCCTGGCATTGTTCTTAGGGAAAGGATGCATTTTGGTGTTTTGAAGTTATGAAGTTATGGAAGTTTTGGAACGATGCATTTGCAGGCTGCAGGAAAGCAGGGTCTGGCCTAACAGGTGCTTCTCCAAGGAGGGAGAAAATGATATGGTAACGTTTGAATGCCTGAGGATGAATACGTGCATATGTGGTGTGAATGTTGAGTGAAAATGTAATTCCCCTTTGTTTGTTTGTTAACCAATGTAATTGTAAATCCAATGTAGTTGCTTAGAATCTGTATGTATGTATGTCCAATGTCATTCTTTGTCTAAATGTTTTCTGTAATCTGATATACCCTCTCACACTGGAAATTGCAATAAAAAGAACCTATGCTTCAAAGTTATTGAAAAGTCATTCATGACAAATATGGTCCGCAGCCTCACCTTTACTACACCATTGCAACGAGAGCGACTGGTCTTGTGATACCCTCTTGTAGTGCCAAGGCTTATTAAATATTTATTTTTTTATTTACTATATTTATTAGGCCTGGGCGGTTTCGTTCGTTAATTTTGTAATTCGTTAAATATTCGTTATTTTTAGCAATTACAAAATGAATACAAAACATTTTTTCAAACCCGGAAGGGTTTTTCAATAACGAAACGGCATCCTCCATCCTTTTTACGAGCTTCCGCCCATTTCGGAAATGGGATGGAGGATGCTGGTGCCTGGGAGCCAATCTGGCGCTCCCAAGCACCCAAGCAGTGCACCGTGGCTGATTTTGATTGGCCGGGAAGCCCTTTAAAAGCGGCTCCGCGTGGCCGCTTTGCTCATTGTTGCGGAGGCGAGGGAGAAGGGAGGTCCGGGAGGGCGGCTTGCATTGGCTTGCATTGGCTTGGTTGGCTGGCTAAGCTGGATTTCCTTGCATTGATTCCTTAATTCCTTAATTCTGTTGTTGGGAGAGTGAGGGCGGTTTTTGTTAATTTGTTAATTTTCCATTTTTAAATATTTTTGAAAAATACCTTTCTTTTATTCTTAAAAAAATCAAAAAATATTCTAAAAAAAGGAAAGAATCTTGTGTGCCTGTGTGTGCGTTTCCCCCTGTCTTGTGGCTGTTGGCTCCACAGCGGGGAGAGCATTTTGTTAAGTTTCCATTTTTAAATATTTTTGAAAAATACCTTTCTTTTATTCTTAAAAAAAATCAAAAAATATTCTAAAAAAATAAAGGAGTCTTCGGTGGCTGTGTGTGCGTTTTTCATTTGTGTAGTTCCAACCAGTGCGCTCCTTTTGCCAACACAAAGTGCTATAATACAGTGCTCGCTCATTTGTGTAGTTCCAACCAGTGCGCTCCTTTTGCCAACAGAAAGTGCTATAATACAGTGCTCGCTCATTATTTGTGTAGTTCCAACCAGTGCGCTCCTTTTGCCAACACAAAGTGCTATAATACAGTGCTCGCTCATTATTTGTGTAGTTCCAACCAGTGCGCTCCTTTTGCCAACACAAAGTGCTATATAATACAGTGCTCGCTCATTATTTGTGTAGTTCCAACCAGTGCGCTTCTTTTGCCAACACAAAGTGCTATATAATACAGTGCTCGCTCATTATTTGTGTAGTTCCAACCAGTGCGCTCCTTTTGCCAACACAAAGTGCTATATAATACAGTGCTCGCTCATTATTTGTGTAGTTCCAACCAGTGCGCTCCTTTTGCCAACACAAAGTGCTATATAATATAATACAGTGCAATTAGCACGAATAACGAAATTTCGTAAATGCCTTTTGCGCATGCGCTAACGCGGTGCGCCATCTTAACGAATCGATTCGTTATTAACGATGCATACAAATAACGAAATTTCGTAAATGCTTTGCGCATGCGCCAACGCGGGCGCCATCTTAACGAATCGATTCGTAAATATTTACGAAATTTCGTAAATACCGAACTTTTTTAAGGGAAAATTTTGTAATTATTTTAAATATCGAAACAAAAAAACCCCCAATTACAAATCGATTTTAGAAACAAATTTTTCCGTTGTTACCCAGGCCTAATATTTATATACCGCCTTTCTCACCCCTGGTGGGGGGGACTCAAAGTGGTGTACATCAAGTAATGACAAGATTCAGTGCCAAAATATATACAAACCCAAAGCATAATATCTTTTTTTAAAAATAACATATTATTACGGTATATTGCTTTGAGCCCAGTGTGTGTGTTAAAGAAAACTTTGCAGAAAAGCCTTGTTAATGATTAACTACAGCTGCAGAATGCTAGCTAGGCCACACCTTTTAAAATGTAACAATTTGAGGCTTCTGCAGCCGGCTGGCAGTTGGAAGTTTGAATCGCTGGAGAGAAGAAGCAAGAAGCTTAGGTTATGGTGAAGTAACCATGTTTTGTTTTGTTATGCTCTATGATTTAAAACACAGAAGATTTATTCTGTATTACTTACAGTGACTATGTAAGTGTGCCAAGCTGTTTTGTTTTCAACTCTGCAACCAAGAGTAAAGTTCTACTGTTTTATTTCTTCTGACTGGTCTGTGTCTTTGGCATTGGGTTTTTTGGGCATATTGGACATTGCTACTGCGCAAGAAATTGACTCAGTGCAACACATATTACTATAAATTAAACCATTAAAATAATATTAAACACAGAACATAAACAAATAAGCAATTAAAACATAGAATTAAAAACCTGTTGAAGAGGTAAAGGTTTCCCCTTGACATTAAGTCTAATCAAGTCCAACTCTGGGGCTTGGTGCTCATCTCCATTTCTAAGCCGAAGAGCCGGCGTTGTCCATAGAAGCCTCCAAGGTCATGTGGCCGGCATGACTGTATGGAGTGCCGTTACCTTCCCGCCAGAGTGGTACTTATTGATGTATTCACATTTGCATGTTTTTGCTAGGATGGCAGAAGCTGGGGCCAACAGCGGGAGCTCACCCCGCTTCCTGAATTTGAACCACCAACCTTTCGATCAGCACATTCAGCAGCTTAGTGGTTTAACCCACTACACCACCGGGGGCTCCCAACCTCTTAATATAACATCAAATCACATAATCCAGAATCGTAATTGCACTTATTTCATATTCATTTCTTGTGCTGCATTATTTTACTGACTGAAGGCTTGGTCCCATATGGAAAATATGGTCTTTCTGTGAGCAAGCAGATGGCGACTACTGGATGGCATATATTCTGTATCAGAAACTTGAGCTGGTGTGGCATAGGCAATGCAATTTTCCGAATCAGCACCCCCAAATAACCAAATTGAATCTAAAGATGACCAAAAGCCGATTCGTAACCCTTTTGGTACTAATGTTGAAGAGTGGTCTCTGGTCAAAGTGGTCTCTGGTAAAAAAAAAAAAAAGGTTGGGAACCACTGATGTAGATGCTGACTCAGAACAATTCTATATTTTGACAAGAACAATATCATGATTTTAATTATGTTGTTTTAACGTATATGCTCGCATACCGATTTCTTGGGCCAAAAGGGGACACAAGTGGAAAAATGTAAGAAGCCCTGCATGAAGTGACCTTAAGCAAGTCACACTCTCTCAACCAAAAATGAAACAAACCTCCTCTAATAAATCTTGCCAAGCAAACCCTGTGACATGGCTATATGGCCATATTCCAGAAGCATTCTCTCCTGACGTTTCGCCCACATCTATGGCAGACATCCTCAGAGGTTGTGAGGTCTGTTGGGACCTAGGCAAGTGAGGTTTATATATCTGTGTAATTTCCAGGGTGAGAGAAAGAACTCTTGCCTGCTTGAGGCAAGTGTGAATGTTGCAATTGGCCACCTTGATTAGCATTGAATGACCTTGCAGCTTCAAAGCCTGGCTGCTTCCTGCCTGGAGGGAATTCTTTGTTGGGGGGTGTTAGCTGGTCTTGATTGTTTCCTGTCTAGAATTTCCTTGTATTTGAGTGTTGCTCTTTCTTTACTGCCCTGATTTTAGAGGTTTTAAACACTGGTAGCCAGATTTTGTTCATTTTCATCATTTTCTCCTTTCTGTTGAACCACGAAAATGAACAAAACCATGAAAATGACTAAAATCTGGCTACCAGTATTTTAAAAAACTCTAAAATCTGGGCAGTAAACAAAGTGAAACATTCAAAAACAGGGGCATTCCAGACAGGAAACAATCAGGGCGAACTAACATCTCCCAACAAAGGATCCCCCCAGGCAGGAAGATCGCCTCAAACAGACAAGAGTTCTTTCTCCCACCCTGGACATTCCACAGTTATCTAAACCCCACTTGCCTAGTTTCCAACAGATCTCACAACCTCTGAGCATGCCTGCCATAGATGTGGGTGAAACGTCAGGAGAGAATGCTTCTGGAACATGGCCATACAGCCCGGAAAACCTACAACAACCCAACTATTCTGGCCATGAAAGCCTTTAACAACACTCTCCTGCAAAAGGCGCCTTGAAAAGCATTTATTATTACACTAGTAGAGCAAAACACCAAGTTTGCCCATCACACTAGAGACAATAAAAATCCACTTAAAATCCGTTTTCTGCCTCCTGCAGAATTCTGGGATTTGTAGTTAGTGAGGGTCTTAAAGGCTCCTCCCTAAACTACAAACCCCAGAATTCTGCAGGATGTAGAAACCAGATTTTAAGTGGATTTTTTCCTCCAGTGTGATGAGGCCCTTAACACACACACAAATCATTTCTTTGCATTCCTCTAGCTCTGGCTAATGAACGAGGGGAGCATCTACACTGCAGAATTAACTCGGTTTGACACCTATTAACTGCAAAGGCTCAATGCTGGGGTTTGTCGTCTTGCAAGTTCTTTACCTTTCTCTGCTAAAGAGTGCAAACATTATCACCAAACGACGACTCTTAGGGTTCCACAGTATTGAGTCATGGCAGTGGTATCAAACTGCGGTAGTTCTCCAATGTAGATGCACTCTTACCCCTTCGGCGGTCAAAAGCAACTTTTCCTCCGAGTTTCCCTGAATCTTTCTTCTCTCCTGCTGCCTCCGGGGATTGGGCTTGGAATAAAAGTTACTTTTTTTGCACCCACGAAGCCGACAAAGTTGGGATTCCAGTAAGGCTCTGCTACAGGGTCGCCTTCCCTTCCAGCCCCCCAAGATCGCGGTCCCACTTACCAGAAGGATCCAGAAGAGGAGAAAGGAAAAGCGAAAGGGGCCGAAGGGGCACGAAGAGAAAGCGGGGCTGCTTCTGCTTTTACTCCCCGCCCCGGATCGCATCTCCCGGAGCCGCCGCCCCCAGAGCCCGAGCTCAGAGCGCCAAGGCTCCCTCCTGCCCGCCTGGCTGCCTTTCCAACGGGACGCGCGGTCTAGTTCGCAGCGCCCCCTGCAGGGCGGCCGCAGGAAGTGTCCTAGGCAGAGAACGCTCTCCTGCAAAAGGCGCCCTGAAAGGCATTTATTATTACACTAGCTGCCCCCTGCCAGGTGTTGCTGTGGCCCAGTCTGGTGCTCTTGAAAATAAAGTAATGAGAAAGTGTTGATTTCTAATATATGTAATTTCTTTATGCTTGAGGGTAAACAGTACTTCTTTCTTTGTCAGTGTTAATGTAGAGAATGTCTGCTTTGTCTACTTTGGAACATGGAACATATTATTGTTGGTGGGTTGTTGTAGGTTTTTTACGGGCTATATGGTCATGGTCTAGAGGCATTCTCTCCTGATGTTTCACCTGCATCTATGGCAAGCATCCTCAGAGATAGTGAGGTCTGTTGGAACTAGGAAAAAGGGTTTATATATCTGTGGAATGACCAGGGTGGGACAAAGAACTCTTGTGTGTTGGAGCTAGGTGTGAATGTTTCAACTGACCACCTTGATTAGCATTTGATGGCCTGGCAGTGCCTGGGGCAATCTTTTGTTGAGAGGTGATTAGATGTGCCTGATTTATTTATTTATTTATTTACTTTATTTATAAACCGCTTTTCTCAGCCCTCAGGCGACTCAAAGCGGTGAACAACATCAATACAAAACATCACGAGACAAGTGTAGGGCAATTAAAAACAGTTGTAACAAAAATAATTAAACATCCATATAACAATCATTAGCGCCTCAACAGTAAAATCAGAATCCACTCTCATCATCCATTATTCCGTATTCCTATGTTCAGTTACACTGTTTAATCAAATGCTTGTTCGAACAGCCAGGTCTTGTTTCCCCTTTGTTGTTTTGCTGTTGTAATTTTAGAATTTTTTAATACTGGTAGCCAAATTTTGTTCATTTTCATGGTCTCCTCCTTTCTGTTGAGATTGTCCACATGCTTGTGGATTTCAATGGCTTCTCTGTGTATCCTGACATGGTATTTGTGAGAGTGGTCCAGCATTTCTGTGTTCTCAAATAATATGCTGTGTCCAGGCTGGTTCATCAGGTGCTCTGTTATGGCTGACTTCTCTGGTTGAACTAGTCTGCAGTGCCTTTCATGTTCCTTGATTCGTGTTTGGTCAATGTTGTGTTTGGTGGTCCCTATGTAGACTTGTCCACAGCTGCATGGTATACGGTAGACTCCTGCAGAAGTGAGAGGATCCTTCTTGTCCTTTGCTGAACGTAGCATTTGTTGGATTTTCTTGGTGGGTCTGTAGATAGTTTGTCTGTTGTGTTTCCTCATCAGCCTCCCTATGTGGTCAGTGGTTCCCTTGATGTATGGCAGGAACACTTTTCCTCTGGGTGGATCGTTGTCTTTACTCTCGTGGCTTGTTTTCGGTCTTGCAGCTCTTCTGATGTCTGATGTCAACTGGCCTGTAGAGCCCAGTTGAGGTGGTTCAGTTCATCTTGGAGGAGATGAGGTTCACAGATTCTTTTTGCAAGGTCATTCCACAGATATATAAACCCATTTTCCTAGTTCCAATAGACCTCACTACCTCTGAGGATGCTTGCCATAGATGCAGGCGAAACGTCAGGAGAAAATGCGATGGTGCTTGATCTAAAATCCTAACAACAATCTCACTAATTTAAGGACTGCAAAACATGAACACATTCCTTTGACCTTGAGAGGCCTGCTTTTGCCTCTTTTTCTCATGGATTTTCCTGCACCTGAATCTCAGCCCTATCATGATCAGCCTGGTATCTCTGTCAGCTGCTCTCTCAGATGAGCTAATGTTGTCCTCTCCCTGCTTGTTGGATTCTAAAACAGTTCCATTTTCACACTCTCATCTTGCTCCAAAACCCCCTCCATTCCCTCATTTTACTCTAAAACCTGTTTGCTCACCTACAGAACCATCAGGCTGTGAACCCCCAAACCCCTCATCTTCATCTGACTGAACCACAACAGGCCTCAGTATGAGGAAGGCCTCAGTGTGAGGTAGGTCTCAGTGTAAGAAGGCCTGGTGTGAGAAGCTTTGCTGAGAGAAGCCCCATGTTGAAGGCCTCGTGACGCTCCAGTGTGAAGCTACAGTACAAAGCTCCTGTGTAAGTTCGGTGTGAGAGGAAGCTCTGTGAGAGTAAAGCTGTGTATCTGCATGAGAAAGAAGCCCAACGTGGAAGCAAAGAAGGAAGTATAAAGAACTTTATTTGTGTTATGGAAACCTTGTAAATAGTACTACCATATTATTTTGCTACAAAGAAAAGCCTCCAAAGGAAGAGATAGCATTGGTCTGTGTGGTTTTGTTCTTTTTATCACTTTTGGCTACTGATGCTGGGTCACACAGTTGCTAATAAGTTAATCTGCTATATGTTTATGAGGGTCTTCTATTAATAAGCCCACTCATCCAACAGAGGCATTCTCTCCCATCTCCCAGCAGCTCTTCAAGAAAAAGACTTGCAAGTAATCCAGTTCTAATCTGAATTGTACAAAATTCATAGCCCACTTTTGGAAATTAAAAGAAACGGCAACAATGAATGGATGGATAAAGAAAGCCCTAGATATTATGAATATGGATTTATTAACTATTTATTAACTCAGAATATTGCTCAAAACAGTTCAACTTCAATTAAAACAAACTGGAATAAGTTTACTAATTTCTTTTAAAAAAAACAACTACAAATGCTTATAAAAATAGAATAAAAGAAGTCTTAAGGGTCAATCATAAGTTATATACCTAGGAGCATATATAAGTGGAGTATATGTGCCCCCCCCCGGTGGGAAAGCTTGACTCTACAATCCCCCCCTATAATGAGCCCTCCTCCGCAAATACCTGCTTTTCTTTTATCTTGCCCGAGTTTTTAATTAGTATTTCTTTTAATCATTACATGTAGTCCGCCCATTGTCATTGTGTTTGTGCTTATTGTAATTTTATATTGTTATGTATTCACATGTTTTATGTAATGATGTTGTTTATTGTTCGGTTCTACTCTGTTGTAATTTGTTGTTTGGACTTGGCCTCATGTAAGCCACTCCGAGTCCCCATCGGGGAGATGGTGGCGGGGTATAAATAAAGATTATTATTATTATTAGTGGACAGGAATCAAGAAGGAAGAATATAAACAGTATCACAATATGCGATCTGGAAGTAAAAGGAACAATATATGATGTATCTATGTATGTATTTTTATTTTTTTAACTTTTATATTACTATTTTTATTTGGTTTCTCTCTCTTTTTCTTCTCTGTTTCCATACTTCTCTTTATATTTATATTCCCCCACTTTCACTGTACAAAAATCACAGTAATATGTTTGATGTTTTATTTTTTTGTATCATTTTTTTACTTATAGTTTTTTCTATTGTGTTAATTGTTATCAATATGTTTTGATGGTATTCACTAATAAAAATACATTCATAAAAAAGTCATGATCAATTCATCTGAGACACCAAACAGAACTGCCTTCACGGTCTTCCTTAACTCTTTGGACATACCTTTGCTCAGAATAGTAAACACCCTGAATTGGCACTTTGGAGTGTTATGTCAATGTTGATTGAGGGACTAGCTTCTCAGAGTCTGGATTTAGTGTGTAATACTGAGTCTCAAAAAAAATTCCTAAAGGGATAAAATGCAAGTAGGCACAATTCCACTCTGCACACGGGAATATATAGTTAATCCAATATCTGAAATATTTATGGTGAAAATTGTTTTTAACCAACTTTTGAACTGAAATCAGGGAGGTGGCACTCAATGGTGGAAACAGAAGCTAAAGATACTAGCCATGACAAAGGAAACAGAAGACAGCTGTCCACTGAACGCAAATTCCTACCAGGATCCAGAAGGAAGACAAAACCAGCTTGGTGCTCTATTTTCAACAACAGACTGAGTTGGTGTACACAGACTCATAAAGTAAAACAAAATGTGTGAGCTATCAATTTGGCTCTGTTGTATAAATTATGGAGGCAGAAGACAGAAGCCAACTGTCGAATAAACACAATATATTTTGTAGCAGGATATCAGGAATACAAGTGCAAAAAAAGGATAATTTTATCTTCATATTAGAAAATTCAAACAAACAAAAAAACTACTTTCTAAAATATTTTTTATTATTTTCTGTTATTTATTCTATTGCCTCTGATGCACTGAGAGCAGCTTTAATTTCATCAAACACCGGCACAGGCCCTTCGTAGTTGTTTGTCTCTATAGAATCCAATTTCTTCTGATAGTCGACTGGCAAACCGTTCTGCTTGGCACCCATACAAATGACCTATAGGAATAAAAACAGGTGTAAAATGCCATGCTTAGATTAAAAGATTAAAGTTTCCCCCTGACAATAAGTTTAGTCAAGTCAGACTCTGGCGGGTGCTGGTGCTCATCTCCATTTCTAAGCTGAACAGCCGGCATTGTCCGGCTTAGATACCTCCAAGATCATATGTCCAGCATGACTGTACAGAGCACTGATACCTTTCCGTCGGAGCAGTACCTATTGATCTACTCACATTTGTGTGATTTTGAACTGCTAGGTTGGCAGAAGCTGGGACTAACATCGGGAGCTCACACTGCTCTCCGGATTCAAACTGCTGACTTTTTGGTCAGCAAGTTCAGAAGCTCAGCGGTTTAAACCACTGCACCACCAGGGGGCCCTAGGCTTAGATTAGATCTGTGTAAATAAAGAGTTGGAAACTGGATGGAGTGAATACAGTAACTCAATTTCTGGATGCCATGTCCCAGAAGCATTCTCTCCTGATGTTTCACCCACATCTATGGCAGGCATCCTCAGAGGTTGTGAGGTCTGTTGAAAACTAGGCAAGTGAGGTTTATATACCTGTGGAATGTCCAGGGTGGGAGAAAGAATTCTTGTCTGCTTGAGGAAAGTGCAAATGTTGCACTTGGACACCTTGATTAGCACTGAATGGATTCCCCAAGGCAGGAAGCAGCCAGGCTTTGAAGCTGCAAGCCCATTCAATGATAATCAAAGTGGCCAAATAGAATCATGTTTGTGTTAGAACAATAATATGCAACCAAGGAAAGAAAAAACCTAAGCCTAGTTACTAGTTTTCAGAATACTGGTTTTAATGAAATCTGTAAAACTAGAAGAATTCAAATGCATGAATTGGGAAATATATTAGTTATTCAGTCCTGGCATCATGCACTACCTACAAATGCTGGAGGCTGTTTGTGCAAGTTAGGTGTTGAATAACTATTCCAGACAAGCAAAAACACTTCTGGAATTTGGAGCCTTCCCGGATCTTGCAGGCTTTGCTGGTTCAGCTTGTTCTATATTTCAAACATATCTACATTAATATCTGCTTCCAGAAATGTCTGGATGCAACTTTCTCACCTCTACCTGGGTAATAAGTCAGCAGTTTAGAGAAAGGAAAAAGGAAGAGAAGTTGCTACATTTCTGTTTTCTCCATTTTACAATGGACCCTGCCCAAGACAGGAAAGTGGGAAGATTCACCATTCCTTGCTCCATCTTAAATAAATAAAAATGTAATGTTCATTTGTGGGATTAACATAACTCAAAAACCACTGGACGAATTGACACCATTTTTGGACACAATATACCTATCAGGCCAATGAGTGACCATCACTCATAAAATCACTGAAAAACACAGCGAAAGGGACTTAAAAAGCAAAAAAAACAATAAAAAACAAAACATTACAACGCATGGGCAGAGCCACATATGTACACATATACACAAATATATACACACAAATACACATATATACACACACAAAACACATATACACAGACTGGGCCACAGCAACATGTGACAGGGGATGCCTAGTTGGTGATAAAAAATAATGCACCCTTGGTACCCCCTGTGGTATGGTTCCAGGTCCTCTGCGGATTCCAAAATCCACAAGGGCTCAAGTTCCATTATATATATAAAGGTAAAGATTTCCCCTGACATTAAGTCTAGTCGTGTCCGACCTTGGGGGATGGTGCTCATCTAAGCTGAAGAGCCGGTGTTGTCCAAAGACACCTCCAAGATGATGTGGCCGGCATGACTGCATGGAGTGCTGTTACCTTCCCAAAGAAGCGGTAACTATTGCTCTACTCATATTTGCATGTTTTCGAACTACTAGATTGGCAGAAGATGTGACCTAAGAGTGGGGAGCTCATCATGCTCCCCTGATTCGAACCACCAACCTTTTGGTCAGCAAATTCAGCAGCTCAGCCATTTAACCCGCTGTGCTGCCAGGGGGGCATTTATGTACTATGACATATTAAAATGATATCCCTTATCTAAAATGGCAAAATTAAAGTTTGCTTTCCTGTAATTTAAAAAATCAGGTTGGTTGAATACATGGCTGCAGAATCTGGCTTCCTATAGGCAGGAAGTTGCCATGAGAAACAACAAAATAATATTTAGAAGTCTCAAATATTGCGCACCCTCTTCTGAGTTCCCCCAATCACAAGATAACTTCCCAGCAGCTTTTACGTCAAACTCCTATAAAGGCTGAACTGCTTATTACTTTGTTCACAAAGCTCTTATCAGAAAGTTGAGTCTTGAAAGAAGTACAAGTTCACAGAAGAAGCTATCTGTTTACATCCATACCATATTCAAAGGGAAGATGCTTCAGACAAGTCACTAGCATGACATGTTACAAATTTCTTGTCTAACTCTTATGTTTACCTTTTTGTAATGTGGAGAAGGAAGCCCAGAAACATAATTATCCATTTGGTAACTTCGGCACTTAAATACTTTTCCTTCTTGAGATGTAACAGTCACTTCAATTGGGACATAGATACCCCTTTCAACGCCCTCTTGTCTGAAATAGAAGACATGTTTTTCAAATAAAAGCAATTTATTAGGTAAAGAGGCCTTTTCAAAAGCAAGACATCATCAAGTACTGAACCATAAAAATAAATAATGAAGTGTTGTATCCGTTTTCAGTAGTTTTTGAAACTCGGAATATTGGCAATGTTCATCTTTGTATTTGGTATTAAGTTTATAGTAATGGCTGTTCTATTTTCTTTGATGTGTATTGTTTTGATGTAATTTGTTAATGTCTTTTGCTGGCTTTGAATGTTTGCCATATGTGTTGGAAACTGCCCTGAGTCCCTTTGGGGAGATAGGACGAGCTACAATTAATAATAATAATAATAATAATAATCCCAAGTGTAGACTCTTTAAGGAAGCAGATGAAACAATAGATCACAACTCTCCGCTGCTGCAAAACTGCTGCAGACAGACTACAAGCAGAGGCATAACACTGTTGCTCAGATGATTAATTGCCACAAATACCATCTGCCTGTGACAAAGAACTGGTGGGATCACAAGCCTGAAAAAATTACAGAAAATGAACACGTCAAACTACTCTGGGACTTCCGAATTCAGACTGACAAGAGTTTTGGATCATAATACTCCTGACCTCACAGTCGTGTTAAAAAACAAAGTATGGATCATTGATGTTGCAATCCCAGGTGACAGCAGGATTGAAAAGAAACAACTGGAAAAGCTGACATGATAGGAGGATTTAAAGATCAAACTGCAAAGACTCTGGCACAAGCCAGTCAAGGTGGTCCCAGTTGTGATCGGCATACTGGGTGCAGTGCCTAAAGACGTTGGCCTGCACTTAAACACAATTGGCACTGACAAAATTACTATCTGCCAGATGCAGAAGGCCACCTTAATGGGATCTGCACACATTTTTCGCCAATACATCACACAGTCCTAGACACTGGGAAAGTGTCTGATGTGTGATCCAATACAGCAGCCAGCAGAGTGATCTTGTTTGCTGTGGACTCAACTTGTTGTGTTTCAAATAGTAGTAGTAATACTACTACTAATAATAATAATCATCATCATCATCATCATCATCAATATCATCATCATCTTCTAGATTAAGAGCTTTTTGAGTTGCAAATTGCAAAAAAATGGTATTGAGCTAAACAGGACTACAAAAGGAGGTCTAAAATAATGTGGTAATTTGCACATCATGTCTAGAGAATTGCTCATCAGTCTAGGCCACATAATAGTCCTGCTCATTCCTTGTTTGAATTGCATTAGGATCAGAAGCATTTCTGCACTGCTAAAGCTGTCGAAAAGCATAGTGATCATATCACACACAGTATCATCCCAACAAAATAAAAAAATACACAGAGAGAAGTAAATTGATCAATATAACTACTGTATATAAACTCATATATAAGCTGATTTCATATACAAGTCGGCGTCTATATTTTGAGACCAATATTATTGGATTTGAGGCCAAAATAATGGATTTTGATATGGTTTGTGTATAAGTCAAGGTTTGTTCCACCAAGACAAGGAAAGCACCAATGTTTCCTTGGAGGGCGAACCATCCCTGGCCACCACTATGGCAAAAATAGTAGAGGGGGTCGATGGTATTTTTAGGTTTTCCTTGGATGGACTAAACCTTTGCCTTTTGCCACCTTCCTCAGAGAAAGGGATGGTTCCTTTTTTGATAAGATTTAAGATACAGTAAGAAGAGTGCTTTGGTGGTGCAGTGGGTTAAACCGCTGAGCTGCTGAACTTGCTGACCGAAAGGTTGGTGGTTCAAATCCAGGGAACAAGGTGAGCTCCCACTGTTAGCCCCAGCTTCTGCCAACCTAGCAGTTCAAAAACATGCAAATGTGAGATCAATAGGTACTGCTTCTGCAGGAAGGTTAGGGCGCTCCATGCAGTCATGCCAGTCATATGACCTTGGAGATGTCTACGGACAATGCCAGCTCTTCAGATTAAAAATGGAGATGAGCACCACTCCCAGAGTTGGACACAACTAGACTTAATGTCAAGGGGAAACCTTTACCTTTACCTGAAGGTAAAGGTTTCCCCTTCTGTAAAGAAGAACTCTGGCTTCCTGAAGACTTTTCACTTCCTTTCAAGTATCTTCTTGAAAGGAAGCAAGTACCAAATTATCTGCTGCTTTACACCACAACATGGTTTCACGATCTGTGGTTTTATGTGGGCATGCCCTTGGAGAATTCTCAGAATAGGGAGCATTTGCAAATACAGCGTGAATTAATTTATGATAACTGCCCAAGTCTTAATAGTGGGGTTTATTTAAGCAGATTCTTTCACTGATAGGTCAGATAATTACATCTAGGGGGAAAAAAAGCTAAGCACAAAGCATGCTTTGTTTTTAGCTTATACACATGTCAATTTCTTCACAGATGCTTGATATTGTACGGCAGGGATACAGTAATGACCAATGACGAAGTTCAATGACAAAGCCATCTATTTCTGCTGTCTCATCCAATTTGAGCTGCCACAAATTTGACTTCACATCAGCTGTCCTTTATTGGCTGCAGGAGATAACAAACTGCAGAGCTTTCCAAACATTTCCAGTTGGTGACACACTTTTTAGACATGCATCATTTCATGACACAGTAATTCAGTTTTACAAGCAACGTAAAGGTAAAGTTTTCCCCTTGACATTAAGTCTAGATGTGTCCGACTCTGGGAGTGGTGCTCATCTCTATTTCTAAGCTGAAGAGCTGGCGTTGTCCATAGACACCTCCAACACCATGTGGCCAGCATGACTGCATGGAGAGCTGTTACCTTCCTGCTGAAGCAGTACCTGTAGATCTATTCACATTTGCATGTTTTCAAACGGCTAGTTTGGCAGAAGCGGGGGCTAACAGTGGGAGCTCACCCCACTCTCCAGACTTGAACCTCCGACCTTTCGGTCAGCAAGTTCAGCAGCTCAGCGCTTTAACCTGCTGCACCACTGGGGGCCGCATTTACTAGCCAACCAAAGGTTAAAGCAACCCTTCAAAGAATTACAGACACATGCATATGTTCTAATGATGAAATGAATGGGGACACAACATATCTCATGAAAAACTTTCAATTGTATATATTATTTAAATATAGGATTTATTGCTTATTTCACATAGACTTGTTACATTTATCTGACACACTGGAGCCGCAACCAATGGTTTAGAAAGCTCTAGAATAGTGTGAGGCAGGTCTAAGGTTTGACAACAGGTGTGTTATAAAAGTATTTAAAAGGAAGCAACAAAGCTTTACCTGGCTTGATGATGGAGAAATGATTGTTGTGATCTGATTTAGCTGATTTGCTTTAAATGTCACAATTATATGCAAACTCTACCTGCTACATAATTTCTGTTACATGCCTTCACTGACACTTCCTAACTTTTAAGCTTCTAATAAGTGCATTTACATAACTATAGCTCCCCCCTGCTTTCTGTCTTCATTTTTTTTCCAGCTACACATTTTGGGTCCAACTGTACTGTTCTTCAACCAGATGGTCAAGTTAATTAGAATTGTTGTTGTTGTGCGTCTTCAAGTCGTTTCAGATTTAGGACAACTCCAAGTCTATAGTGTAGGGTAGGGGCCAGATAAATGACCTTTGAGGCCTGCATTTGGTCCATGAGCCTTAGTTTGAGGACCCATTGTATAAGTGGAGAAATGTATTTAGATGACCTATAACTTCCACTGTGTCAATTTGATGTCATATATTGACATTATCCGAGGGTTTCCAGAAAGTAAGGATACAAAGCACGTAGCTCTTGCAAGGAATTTTCGCGGGAGAAGTTGGTTTCACTGCGTGTAGCAGGAAGCTGCCGGAAGCGAACGAGCAGTGCCAGTCGTCAGTAGCTCATTGACTGGCATTGTAGTAAAGGTTAGAGATGAATGTCCTCATTCCATTTCTCTCCAAGTGTGAAGTTTACGCTGTAATTTGCCACCTAAATGCTAAGGGCATGAACACAGCTGCAATGCATCGTAAGATCATTTCAGTTTATAGAGAGGACGTAATCTCAAGACAGCATGTGACAAAATGTATACAGAATTTCAATTGCGGAAGGACGGAAATTCTCGATGAAGACAGAAGTGGATGGCTCTCCGTTGTGACTGATGACGTGGCTTTAAAAGGTCGTGGGAAACTTCTAAGACACAGGCATCAAAAACTCGTCCCACAGGTGACAAAATGTATTGAACTGAATGGTGATTATGTGGAAAAATAATTTAATAATATGCTATAATCCATGCAAGTTTTATTCAAATATATTCATTTTTTTGTATTTTTTAAAAAAATCTTGTAACCTTACTTTCTGGATATCCCTTGTACAGCGTGAACATCGCAATTGGAGGGAAACAGAATGAGGACGCTCATCTCTAACCTTCACCACAATGCCAGTTGATGAGCTACTGACGACTGGCACTGCTCATTCACTTCCTCTGGCTTCCCGCTACATGGCAATGATACCAACTTCTCCCACAAAAATTCCCCTCAAGAGCTACGTGCCTTCTAACTTTATGTTTTGGATAACCCTCGTATTACACAGCCATCCAACATGGAATAATGGTTTAGGTATTGCACTAGAACTTTGGAGAACGTGTTTTAAATCCTTGGGTGATCTTGGGCAAGTCACATTCTCTCATCCACAGAGGCAAAGCACCTCCAAAATAATATCTTGCTAAGAAAACCTTGGGATACAATTGACATAAATCATAAATGACATTACAAATAAAAAGTTTGATCTTCCTTTTCAGTTTGCTAATAGTTTTGGCAAAGTATTTTCACTGCCCAATGAAGCATTCAGAACGAAATCCCAACAGCGCCCCAATAAACTGAGAAAAGGCCACAGAATAAGGTCACTCACTGATCAAGAGAACATAAATCACTAGTGTTCATTTTCCATATGATTCCCCACACTTCATCGCTCGGAGAACAAACAATAGTTGCTGTACTTCCATGCCAAGACGAACTTGGTTTGCCTTGATAAGAGCCAAAAGCAAGTTTATAATCCTATGAATTAAAACAGAAAAATGATTAACCACCATTTATAGACTTCTTGGCACTAACATAATACAATTAATTTATAAGTTTGCTCATTAAATCCACAAAACTGGGAAAAGAAATGTTATTCTTTAAACATATGTCTACGTTTAAAAATTCATTTAAAGACAAACTTCAAAGAGATAGAAAAAAACTAAGAGCAGGAAAAGAAACTGATTTCAAGTTGAAATGAGCCATAATTCCAAGATCCAACAGCTCATGCAAGCCCCATATTTTAAATGTTTACATTAGAATTTTTTTCAGTGGTGTTGATGCCTAAATGCCAGATGGAAAAAGCTATACCATGTTAATGACTTTCTGCATTAAAAAAAACTCAGAAAGAAATTTGGTAGAAACAAAGGGTGTCATACAACACATCTGCTACATACAAGAGCCCCAACTTCATCCTAAAAATGTCTGATTTTTTTTTTAAAAAATCAAAATGCAATACCAACCAGAAGATGTGCCAGTGTGAGAAAAGCCACAGACGGGTTTCTTAACATTATCCTCTCCCGCAACAAGTTACTACCGTAGGCAAAATATAGGAAGGTTCCATTTAGGCAGTTTTGGGCACCCAAATCTCTTCCTGGTCCAGAACAAGCACAGGTCTGTAAAGCTTCCATCTTTTAGGAAGGAGTCCTAATCAAAGAAATCAGAAATCAGTAAGGTTCTAGAAAGTAAAAAAAAAAAGAAAAAAAAGAGTGACATCCATATAATTTTATTAGATGAGGGCTTTTTTGCATGTTAGTTGTCTATATACTTATGTGTTGTTGTATATGTTTAATTATGTATTGTTTGTTTTATATGTAGCACCTTGAAGTGCTTCTGTGAGCCGTCTCAAGTCCTTTCGGGGAGATGGTGGCGGGGTAGAAATAAATTATTATTATTATTATTATTCTGACACAAAAACACAGTATGACACAGCAAACTATATCTATATAAATAAAAATGTAATGTTTGTTTGTGGTATTCACAGAACTCAAAAACCGCTGGGAAAATTGAAACCAAATTTGGACACAAGACAGCATTCAGAGCAATCTATGTCCTGCACTCAAAAAAAATTCCTCCCAAAAAACAGTAAGACCTTTAAATTTTTAAAAAGCAAAAAGAGTACACTGCGCATGCGTGCAAACCCATTCTCTTCCCCCCACCCCTGCCGCGCGGGCACAGCTAGCGCGAGAGGCACCAACTACCATCTTCCCTCACTGTTGGATCAGGGCATGAGGCAAGGGAGCACCAAGGAGGCCACCTTACCTCACCTTCCCCTTCTGTTCAATTCTCTCAGTGGTGGTGTTCAGCATGCTCATTGATTGAAGGTGAATTAAAAAGCCTAACCAGTAGAGGCGGAAGCAGAGAGGGCTTGCATCCTCCTCCTCCCCCCCCCCTGCTCAAGGCCTGGCAATGTCAGGAAGCTGCTGGTTCTTGAGCCAGGGAGCTCCCCCCCCCCAAACTTCCCGCATGCACAGCACTGAAAATGGTGCAAAAAGGCAGCGTGTGAGGAGGGAGAATGACCCCCCTTCCCCCCCCCCCACCTGGGCAGCTGAGTGCTGACTGCTGTTTGATTGAAGGTGAACTAGAAATCCCAGATGCCTCCTCCTTCTCTTTAATCAGAGGCTAAATGGCCATCTATCAGGAGTGCCTTGATTTGTGTTTCTCCTTTATAGCAAAAAGGGCTGTACTGGATGGCCCCTGGAGGTTCCTTCCTACCCTAGAATTCCATTACTATTATTATTGTTGTTGTTATTATTACATGATTACATTATTATTATTATCATTAAGCAGAGAGTGAATGTCCATCTGTCAGGAGTGCTTTGATTGTGGGGCAGGATTGGATGGCCCTTGGAGGTCCCTTCCTACCCTAGGATTCTATTATTATTATTATTATTATTATTATTAAGCAGAGAGTGAATGTCCATCTGTCAGGAGTGCTTTGATTGTGGGGCAGGATTGGATGGCCCTTGGAGGTCTCTTCCTACCCTAGGATTCTATTATTACTAATACTATTATTGCTGCTGTTATTATTATTAAGCAGACTTTCTCATTACTTAATTTTCCATAACACCAAAATGTGCCACCTCTCAGGCCAACAAGTGACCATCACTCATAAAAACACTGCAAAACACAGCAGAAGAGACTTAAAAAGCCAAAAATTAAAAAAAAATCCATTACAACGCATGCACAAAACTACATATATACACATATACACAATACACAAATATACACATATATACACACACAATACACATATACACAGACTGGGCCACAGCAACGCATGGCAGGGGCAGCAAGTCTATATAAATAAAAATGTAATGTTTGTTTGTGAGATTAACAGAACTCATAAACCACTGGACGAATTGACACCAAATTTGGACACAAGACGCCTAACAACCCAATGTATGTCCTTCAGTCAGAAAAAAATATGATTTTGTCATTTGGGAGTTGTAGTTGCTGGGATTTATAGTTCACCTACAATCAAAGAGCATTCTGAACCCCACCAACAATGGAATTGAACCAAACTTGGCACACAGTTCTCCCATGACCAACAGAAAATACTGGAAGGGTTTGGTGGGCAGTGTCCTTTGGTTTTGGAGTTGTAGTTCACCTACATCCAGAGATCACTGTGGACTCAAACAATGATGGATCTGGACCAAACTCTACACGAATACTCAATATGCTCAATGTGAACACTGGTGGAGTTTGGGGAAAATAGAATCTTGACATTTGGGAGTTGTAGTTGCTGGGATTTATAGTTCACCTACAATCAAAGAGCATTCTGAACCCCACCAACGATAGAATTGGGCCAAACCTCCCACACAGAACCCCCATGTGGGCCATAGCAACGTGTGGCAGGGGAC
>NW_026847660.1:79982633-80253198 GCF_025583915.1 Anolis sagrei ordinatus
CCGAAGGCACAGTTTGATTGGTGTTCAGAAATCAATCATCTCATTGGTCTTAGCTAGCAATTATGGAACCTCTGCAGGAGTCTTCTGTATACCATGCAGCCGTGGACAAGTCTACACAGAGACCACCAAACGCAGCATCAACCAAACATGAATTAAGTAACATGAAAGGCACTGCAGACTAATTCAACCTGAGAAGTCACCCATAGCAGAGTACCTGATGAACCAACCAGGACACAGCATATTATTTGAGAACACAGAAATGTTGGACCACTCTAACAACTACCATGTCAGGCTACTCATAGAAGCCATTGAAATCCACAAGTATGTGGGCAATTTTAACAGAAAGGAAGAAACCATGAAAATGAACAAAATCTGGCTATCAGTATTAAAAAAAACTCTAAAAATTCTAACAACAAATAAAAAACAACACTGAAACACAGGGGAACTCCAGATAAGAAACAATCAGGAACAGCTAATCACCTCTCAACAAAGGATTGTCCCAGGCAGTAACAAGTCACACCAAAAAACTGTCAGGCCATCAAATGCTAATCAAGGTGGCCAATTTTTTTTTGTCGTGTCAGGAGTGACTCCTGGTGTGAGAGAATTGGCCGTCTGCAAGGACGTTGCCCAGGGGACGCCTGGATGATTTGATGTTTTTATCATCCTTGTGGGAGGCTTCTCTCATGTCCCCACATGAGGAGCTGGAGCTCAGCTCCAGGTGGCCAAATGAAACATTCACACCTAGCTCCAACAGACAAGAGTTCTTTCTCCCACCCTGGATATTCCACAGATATATAAACCCCATTTTCCTAGTTTCCAACAGACCTCACAACCTTTGAGAATGTCTGCCATAGATGCAGGTGAAACGTCAGGAGAGAATGCTTCTAGAACATGGTCATACAGCCTGAAAAATTTACAACAACCCAATCTCGTTGATTCTTATATCTTTTCCAACAGCAGAAGCATGTAACAATGGTACCATTCATGTGTCTTTGACCCTGATCTATGGAGCCACAGGCCAGATTATCTACTTGCATGTTGCTTCTCTGCATGCCTGTGAGAAATTGGGGAGTGAGAGAGTGTGTACATTACTATCTTGCAGCTTGTATCCTTGAGCAAAAGAGAACAATCACTTTCCTCTGTGGCAGCTTTTTCCAAGCATCAGCAATCTCTGAGAAGCAAGGCCTCTTTGCAAATTATGGGAGTTGCAGGCATTAGAAAATTACATTTTAAAAGCATGTCTCTCTCACAGTGGGCTCTTCCACACAGCCCTATATCCCAGAATATCGAGGCAGAAAGTCCCACATTATATGAGTGTGGGCTCAGATAACCCAGTTCAAAACAGATATCATGGGACTTTCTGCCTTGATATTCTGGGATATAGGGCTGTGTGGAAGGGCCCAGTGAGGCACCAGTACTGGTTGGGAAGTTGAAAGACTTTGTGAAAGTATAGCTCCCAGATTGCATAGCACTGAGTCATGGCTGTTGATGTGGTGTCAAACTGCATTGATCCTACAGTGGGTCCTTCCACACACGTATGTATATAACCCAGAATATCAAGGCAGAAAATCCCACAATATCTGCTTTGAACTGGGATATCTGAGTCCACACTGCCATATATTCCAGTTCAAAGCAGATAATGTGGGATTTCTTTCAGTTGTGAGGAAGCGGCCTAAGTCCACACTGCCATATATTCCAGTTCCAGTATATGTACAGGGGAACAACCAGAAATAATTTCTGTGAAGGCTGATGAAACTTAAGAGTGTTGTTATCATTGTATCATCTTCTTCTCAGTTTGGGAATCAAGAGGATTAACAGGAGTTAAAACAAACATAGATTAAGAAGACACCGTCTGTGAAAGTAGAAAAGCAATCAAACTATAGGAGAATTAAAAACATGCAAAAATAACAAATAGAAATCTGACACATTAGACAAAGCTTGTTTCCCTTTTTAAAGAACTCAAATGTCTGCCAGGATGAAAAGATCATTATCTGCTTGCAGAAAGATAGCAAGGAGGGTGTGAATCCAATTTCTATCCTTCAGCCATTGGGGATTGGAGGCTAAACTGGAAATCATCATGGCATAGCAAAGGAATTTATTTTGGTTCACATGCAGGTCTGTTTTTCTTTTCTTTTCTTTTCTTTTCTTTTCTTTTCTTTTCTTTTCTTTTCTTTTCTTTTCTCTCTTTTGCTTGAGGACAGAAAATTGTAGCTGTCTGTAGTCTGCAATGTAGCAAATGAACAACATGCTGGCAAAAACAACAGAAGCTAAAGAACAAAGAACATTCCTAGGCTAGCATAGGAAGATACAGAGTTTGTTATTCCTTGGGATCAGTTCCTCTAAGACAGTGTTTCTAAAACCTCCTAATGCCACGACCCCTTAATACAGTTTATCATGTTGTGGTGACCCCTAACCATAACATTATTTTTGTTGTTACTTCATAACTGTAATTTTGCTACTGTTATGCATCGTAATGTAAATATCTGATATGCAGGATGTATTGTCATTCGCTGGACCAAATTTGGCACAAATACCCAATACACCCACATTTGAATACTGGTGGGGTTGGAGTGTGTGTGGCTATTGTCATTTGGGAGTTGTAGTTGCTGGAACTTATAGTTCACCTACAATCAAAGAGCATTCTGAACTCTACCAACTATGGAATTGAACCAAACTTGGCACACTGAACTCCCAGGACCAACAGAAAATACTGGAAGGGTTTAGTGTGCATTGACCTAGAGTTTTGGAGCTGTAGTTCACCTGCATCCAGAGAGAACTGTGGACTCATACAATGATGGGTCTGGACCAAACTTGGCACAAATACTCAATATTCCCATATGTGAACACTGGTGAAGTTTGGAGAAAATATAGTTTGACATTTGAAAGTTGTAGTTATTGAGCATTCTGGGAAAAGATACTGGGAAAGTTGTAGTTACTGAGCATTCTGAACCCCACCAATGATAGAATTGGGCCAAACTTCCCACACAGAACCCCCATGACCAGCATAAAATACTGTGTTTTTGGATGGTCTTTGGCAACACCTCTGACACCCCCTCATGACCCCTCCCCCCAGGGTCCGGACCCCAAGGTTGAGAAATGCTGCTCTCAGATATTTGTATGTACCCTGATAAGGTTTAGGCTTATACCAGCCCATAAAACAATGGAGAACTACATTAGTAGACTTCTCCCTCAACTTTTCACTTTCCAATCCAGAACTGAATTTCCAGATGGTGGCAGGAGAAAAAAAAAGAGATCAACCCAAAGTCAGGGAAATTTTGATCAGTGGATCAAAAACCAACTGCATATCACTAAAAAAACTCAGCTCTTTTGGTTCCAACTTTTCCCTTATTTAACTATACTTCTTACTCAGCTGCAATGTCATTATCAGATTTGTGCTTTTAGATCCCAGTGAAAGGATCTCCTAGGGCAGCGTTTCTCAACCTGGGGGTCAGGACCCCAGGGGGGATTGCGAGGGGGTATCAGAGGGGTCGCCAAAGACCATCAGAAAACACAGTATTTTCTGTTGGTTATGGGGGTTCTGTGTGGGAAGTTTGGCCCAATTCTATTGTTGGTGGGATTCAGAATGCTCTTTGATTGTAGGTGAACTATAATTCCCCACAACCTCAACTCCCAAGTATCAAGGTCTATTTTCCCCAAACTCCAACAGTGTCATTTGGTCATATTGAGTATCTGTGCTAGATTTGGTCCAAATTTGTTCGAGTCCACAGTGTTCTTTGGAGGTAGGTGAACTACAACTCCAAAACCCAAGGTCAATGCACATCAAAGCCTTCCAGTATTTTCTGTTGGGTCATGGGAGTTCTATGTGCCAAATTTGATTCAATTCCATCATTGGAAGAGTTCAGAATGCTCTTTGATTGTAGGTGAACTATAAATCCCAGCAACTATAACTCCCAAATGACAAAATCTTCCCCCCACAACCACACCGGTATTCAAATTTGGGTGTATCGGGTATTGGTGCCAAATTTGGTCCAGTGAATGAAAACACATCCTGCATGTCAGATATTTACATTACGATTCATAACAGTAGCAAAATCACAGTTATGAAGTAGCAACGAAAACAGTTTTATGGTTGGAGGTCACCACAACATGAGGAACTATATTAAGCGGCCGCAGCATTAGGAAGGTTGAGAACCACTGTCCTAGGGCATTTCCACACAGCCCTATATCCCAGAATATGAAGGCAGATATGAGTTATTTGAGTCCACACTCTGTTCTTTAAGTAGTGCTGGAGCATAGGTTTTATGGGATATTTTGAGAGAGAAATCTTCTGTAAAATTCTATTTAACAATTTTTTCTTTTGCAGAACAAAACAATCATTCCCAAAGCAGAAATACGACTTGTTCAGTGTGTGGGAGAGGGACATTTTGAAGACTATAGGATGGGATGTGTGCGTGCATCAGACCTTCCCCTACACCAAACCCACATCACAGCATTAAAACTATTTCCAGTTACTAATAGGAAGGAACATTATCTGGTCATTATTTATTTAGAGTATTTATACCCCACTCTTCAGCCAAAAAATCTCCCAGAACAGCTTACAAATCATTAATTGGAGAGTTTCCTGCCCTCAGACTTACAGTCTAAATAAGACATGGCACACACGGATTGCAGTGCAGGAAGGTATTAATTCTAGGAGATACTGTCAACTCTTCTCTCCCTCCACGGCATCTGAGATGGAAGGAGGGCCTTTCATCATCTGCTGTTGCCCAGGTATTATTTGAAGACATCTTTCTGTTTTTACTGTATATTTACTTACGCAAACATACAAGCAAGTTTAGGTAGCTTAAAAAAGAAATAAACAAGTCTAAAAGGCTGAGACGTAGGCTGTAGCACCATAGTAATTTCCCACATATCCAGTTGGGATAACTTGGGGGAAAACACAATCTGTGTTTCACTTCACCCTAAGGATAGGGAATAATGGATAGTGAATTAACACATGAAAAATGCAAGGTAATAAAGAAGCCCCCGTGGCGCAGTGGGTTAAACCACCGAGCTGCTGGACTTGCTGATCGAAAGGTTGCAGGTTCAAATCTGGGGAACAGCATGAGCTCTTGCTGTTAGCCCCAGCTTCTGCTAACCTAGTAGTTCAAAAACATGCAAATGTGAGTAGATCAATAGGCACTGCTCTGGCGGGAAGGTAACCAAACTCCATGCAGTCATGCCAGCCAAGTGACTTTGGAGGTGTCTACAGACAATGCTGGCTCTTCGGTTTAGAAATGGAGATAAGCACTAACCTCAAGTTGGACATGACTAGACTTAATGTCAGGGGCAAACCTTTACTTAAAGTAGTTGCTTCTCCAGGCAGACCATGTCACTGTAAAATATTTGTATTTATATCTCTATATCAGTCCAATTTGTTTTATCTAGAAGGAATGCTGATAGGGCTGTGCAAAAAAGTCATTTGTGCTTCATATGTCATATTATGTTGTAAGATTCATACATATGATACGAAATGAAGAAACATGCAAAAAAAACCCCCTTAAGAATCAAAACACCTATGACTTTTTGTTACAGTTAGCAAACTTTGTAAGGCTCCCAAAGTCAAATTCATTTTCAGCACAGGGAGTGACTGACCCATTATTTGCTGATTTCAGGGCGCATCCAGACAGCCCCAATAAAGAAGGGGCTGTCCAAATGATGTCCTGCACAATCCCGAATTAATTTGTTACAAACCAGGAAAGCCCTGGTTTGTAGCAAATTAATTAAATAGTGGATTTAATCCACCCCTTATTGGAAGGTGCAGGATACACTATTTCCAGTGTCTGGACTGCAGTTCAGACACTATTCCCACAGTTTTCCAGACTAATTAGTCCAGAAAAGTGTGGGAATACTTCCATTACAGCCTTGGAGTAGCTCTCCCGGTGCGGGGGGAGGAGGAAAAACACACACACCCCCGGTCTCCAGATGTGTCATTTCTACGTGCCAGGAGAGCTACTCCAAGACTGTAATGAACATTGGGTAAGTTTTATTTACTTTTCAAAGGGGTTTGGGGGGGTTGGCGCTTTCTAGGGTGGGTGTAGACAGGCCCTCAGGAACATCTGCGTTTTTAAAGCATGAATGATCTTGGGATAAAGGGCTGTCTGGAACAGCCTTCAGGACATGAGTAAGGAATATTAATAGTATTCCTTTGTATGCATTCATTTGCTCTCCATTGTAGATTTAACTTGGTGGCTATACTTCCAAAAAGTTGCCTTGTATTTCACACATTACGGTTTACAGCAGCGTCAATAATTATTCCCACTGCATTAATTTGTACTCACTTAATTTGTACTCATTGCAAACAAGATTACATACTTGTATACAATTTACTTTTTACATTGGCATCTTGGTGACTTTTAAAAACCTCATTACAGAATGAAATTTTTCCAAGTATAGAGAAGCAATTAGCTTGAGAAGGTTTTTTTTTTGTTATAAACCATCATATGCCCAATTAAAACAAAGTCTTCATGCATGGATGATTAGCAAAATAGTCAGATGCCACAACACCTGTTCGTTTATGAAGCCAACATCCATGTGCAAGTGATAATGTTATCATAGTTTATTTCAGTAATTGAGGACAGCAATGCCTCCCAGTACAGTCTTAATTTTTATATAGAACATAATCCTTGGTATAGCTATTGAGAAATCAGTCCTAATGAATTCTGAGATATTTACTCCAAAATAAGTACGTTCATTTGTTTGAGCCATTGGGCTGGCTAYGTCCATTTCTTGAAACATACCAGACCTGGTTCTTGTTACACTGGCCTTGTACAGACATTCCAATTTGACTGCTGTAATCTGTTCCGTGGGCAAATCCTASRTCCCTTTTACACAGTTGCATAAAATCCAGATTATCTGCTTTGAACTGGATTATATGGCAGTGTAGAAGGGCCCTCRCTCTCTCTGCCTTAGAGGGAAACATTGGCAAATTTCCTCTAAATAAATCTTGTGTCCMCCCCGCAAAAAAMAAAMAAACAAAAAAAAAACAAAAAAACAAAGATCAAACAGAAGCTCAAAACAATAGCAAATGGGTTGTGCAGGGAAGCCTTTACACAGCCTTGTGAAACATCAGTCTGGCTGCTGTGTTTTATGCATGACTACTTCTGAAGTTTGCTTCACTGATCATATCAGCGGTGCAATGGTATAATTGGATCACAGTCACCCAAAGTAGTTACTTTACTCTCAGTTTAAGAACAGAAAACATAATGTCAGTGGACAGCGAAATAAATTTTTAAATGGACTCAAGGCTAACCTAAAGAAATATGGCACAGAAACAGAGAACTGGGAAGCCCTGGCTCTCAAGCGTTCTAACTGGAGGTCAGCTGTTATTATCAGTGCTGTGGAATTCGAAGAGGCACAAATGGAGTGCAAAAGTGAGAAATGTGACAAGAGGAAGGCATGTCAAGCAAACCCTTGCTGGGACCATCTTCAATCTGGAAATGTATGTCTTCACTGTGAAAAACCATGTGGATCCAGCATAGGTCTCTGCAGTCACTTACCGACCTACTGCCAAGACTCTTCCCTTGGAAGATAATCATACTCAGCCAAGAGTGATTTGCCTATGATCATGATGTTTGCATAGCCAGGAGGGGAAAATTGCAGGCAGTTCTATTGACTATATATTATCTCTCCCCAGGAATCCATCCTTTATGAACCTAGCAAGATTCAATTACTCACTCAAGCCACCCCAACAATTTTTTCAACATAGGTCCTTTCCGGTAATCCCCAGTGGTGCGATAACCCTCAGTGGCGCAGTGGGTTAAACTGCTGAGCTGCTGAACTTGCTGATCAAAAATCGCAGGTTTGAATCCAGGGAGTGGCATGAGCTCTTGCTGTTAGGCCCAGCTTCTGCCAACCTAGCAGTTCGAAAACATGCAAATGTGCGTAGATCAATAGGTACCGCTCCCGCGGGAAGGTAACAGCGCTCCATGCAGTCATGCCGACCCCATGATCTAGGAAGTGTCTACGGACAACTCCAGCTCTTCAGCTTAGAAATGGAGATGAGCACCACCCCCCTGAGTCGACTGGACTTAATGTCGGGAAAACCTTTACCTTTATCTAGGGCCTTTCCACGCAGTCATATAATCCAGAATATCAAGGCAGAAAATCCTATAATATCTGCTTTGAACTGGTTATCTGAGTCTACAATGCCATATATTCCAATTCAAAACAGATAATGTGGGATTTTATTCAGCTGTGTGGAAGGGGCCTCAGAGGAAACAAATATAAGGGATATGGCAAATGCCATATTTGTCTTCAGTAATAATAATAATAATAAAAATCTTGGTATTTCAGTGTTTTGAGTCCTCACTCCGTCACAACACTGCTTCTTAAACTGTGGGTCCTAACCCTAAATGGGGTCACTTTAGCTCAATGTTGGGGTTGCGAAAAAAATGTCAGTTAGCTTTCTTAGGGCCCTTCCACACAGCCATATAACCCAGAATATCAAGACAGAAAATCCCGCAATATCTGCTTTGAACTGGGTTATCTGAGTCCACACTGCCATATATTCCAGTTCAAACCAGATAATGTGGGATTTCATTCAACTATGTGGAA
This sequence comes from Anolis sagrei ordinatus, assembly GCF_025583915.1. Lineage (NCBI taxonomy): Eukaryota > Metazoa > Chordata > Lepidosauria > Squamata > Anolidae > Anolis > Anolis sagrei. The sequence goes on from NW_026847660.1 coordinate 79,991,190, forward strand.
GGGGCCTCAGTGTCACCTAGTAGATGTTTTAGACATTTACATTTATTTATTTATTTACAATATATATATATATATACACACACACACACACACACACACACACACACACACATGGATCTGTTGTGCAGTGTTTACAGTGGATTCTGAAGAAGATGCTTCAGCTGTACAAGGGAAATCAGTAATGTAGCACTCAAATTCTTCTGTGAGGGATGCATTTTCTTCTGTGTAATTTCACTTTTTTGCTTGCAGAGGATTTGCATTCCTGTTTCCAGTGTTTATGTATGTACTGTCTGACTCTGTGAGTGACATATTGATGCCTGTCAGCAAGCAAGGCTTATGTCAAAAGCAATGCACTGAACAATGTTCAATGTACCGAGGCTTTGCAACCATTAGGTGCCACTCTGACTCTACAAAAAGAAAACTGCGAAGGATGACTGAGCAGCTTTCTTCTCAGAACTACATTTTAGGGAAGGGAATCCTACGCCCATGTTGATTATATATATTGTGGCAAGGAAGAAGTTATATTCTTCTCTTAATCCTTGTGACATCCCGTGTCATTGCTTTAAAAACGTTTGTATATTTTTAGAAGAATGTTCTTCTGAATAATTTTTCTTTCCTTTCCTGGCAGGGTCTGTTTCTCTTCTCCCATAATTTTGATTGAAATATATAAATTTAGAAAAGTTGTAGTAGGCAAGAGCCAGCACTTACGTAGTGTTTAGAACAGCCTATCTCAATCTTTTTCTCTCTGGAGGAACCTCAGGATACCTTTAAAAGGGTCTCAGGAAACCCTTAAATAATTTTTAAGGGAATCCCAGCATGATTAATAGAGTCACACAATCAGAAAAGACCACAGGGGCCATCCAGTTGCCATACAGAAACACACAAAATCCTTACGACAGATGGCCAACCCTCTGTTTAAAAACCTCCAAAGAAGGAGACAGCATCGTCATCCGAGGCAGCATATAGTAAAGGTTAAGGTTTCCCCTTGACAATACGTCTAGTTGTGTCCGACTCTTGGGTTTCATGCTCATCTCCATTTCTAAACCAAAGAGCCAGCATTGTCTGTAGACACCTCCAAGGTCATGTGGCCAGCATGACTGCATGGAGTGCCATTACCTTCCCGACGGAGCAGTACCTATTGATCTACTCACATTTGCATGTTTTTGAACTGCTAGGTTGGCAAAAGCTGGGGCTAACAGCAGGAGCTCATGCTGCTCCCTGGATTCAAACCATCGACCTTTTGGTCAGCAAGTTCAGCAGCTCAGCAGTTTAACCTGCTGCGCCACTGGGGAGCCCCAACGGCATATACCACTGTCAAACACCACTTGCCATCAGGAGGTTTTTCTTAAAACTAAGATGGAATCTCTGTTTCATTGCTCCTAGTGATAGTAGTAGCTAGTAAAGGTAAAGGTTGTCCCCTGACATTAAGTCCAGTTGTGTCCGACTCTGGGGGGTTGGTGCTCATCTCCATTTCTAAGCTGAAGAGCCGCCGTTGTATGTAGACACCTCCAAGGTCATGTGGCCAGCATGACTGCATGAAGTGCCATTACCTTCCCAACGGAGCGGTACCTATTGATCTACTCACATTTGCATGTTTTTGAGCTGCTAGGTTGGCAGAAGCTGGGGCTAACAGCGGAAGCTCACGCCGCTCTCTGGATTCGAACCTGCGACCTTTCGGTCAACACGTTTATCAGCTCCGTGGTTTAACCCACTGTGACACCAGGGGCTCCTAGTACTAACTACAGCTATAGTAGTAGCTACAACTGCAAAAAAATAAGACTGCTCAGTATTCACTGAACCATCACATTCCCTGGATGACCCTTTGAGCCTGAGCTATCTCAAAATGATTCTTGTGATGGTAACCTGGGGAGGAAGGGAACCACATAAACCACTTTAAGCTCATTGGAGGAAATGTGGGAGATTGGCGTAACTAGTCATTAATAAGTAATGAACAAGTGGTAAATATTAGCCATTTTCTTATATAGCTCTGGTAGACCTAATAGTTATAGCCCAAAAATATCTTGAAGGCACCAGACCAAGAAAAGCTGTAGATTCCTTTTTTCCAAAACAGAGGAAAGAAAGAGCATGTTTTGGTGAGTTCGCTCTATGTAGTCCTGAAAGGAACCTTATAAACATTTTATATCACAGTCTCCTTAATTAAGAGCAGAAATATCACATACATTATTAATAATTTCTTACACTTCAGACAAGTGCTCCATCCTTCAAAGTCTTTCCATAAATGGATAGATGACTTGATTATTTGTCACTTTAATCAATCTCCTGTTTATCTTTTCCCCAGATCCCTAATAAAGATCACAATAAGCATTATTATTGCACTGCTGTTGCTGCCAGAGTGCCTAGCAGTTCCAAGGAATCATTACTTTATATGATTATGTTTCACTTACGAGATTGGCGGACCAAAGCAATTATAAAATCTAGGACGCATTGACTTTCTGTAAATGTAAGCCTTTACGATTAGTCTTACAATACATCACTTCTCAAGGTCTTGTGTTACAGGGCAGATGCTCAAAATATTTCTTTTGATATCTCTGTTAACAGCCATAATGGGGAAAGTGTAAGTATAGCAGTTGCAGAAAATAGCGACCTTTGTTATTATGAACTCATAATTGGAGAGTAAAGCATTGTCATGTCCTGGCAAATTTAAGAGGAACCATTGGCGTCTCATCACTGGAGATGTGTGTAATACAAGCTTCAAGGTCACTGCAGTTAGAAGTCCATTGTATCTCCTTACATAGAATAGTTATGTGTACTATTGTCCCTCTAATGCATTATCTTTCCCAGCAAGTAAATTCTGAAACTGAGCATCCTACAATAAGGACATTGAGATACCTCATTTGGGTATATCAATGGTTCCCAACCTTGTTTTGACCAGGGACCACTTGTCCAGGGACTACTCTCCAACACTGGTAACAAAAACGTTATAAATCCATTTTTGGTCTACTTTAGATCTGGTTTGGTTATTTGAGGTGCTGATTCAGAAAATTGCATTGAATAGACCACATCAGCTCTAGTTTCTGATACAGAACATATGCCATCCAGTAGTCAATATCTGCTCGCCCAGTCACTCTAATGGTTTTGAGGCAATAGTGTAGTAATAGTGAGGCCACGGACCATATTTTTGTTCTTGCGGACCACTGGTGGTCCACGGACCACATCCTGGAAACCACTGAGGTATATGGAAAGGAAGAGCACATAGGCTAGGTGTCAGAAACCTGAAGGCCTAGGGTCTAACCTGGTTCTTCTGGAATCCTATTCTTGGTCCTTTCAAGGTTTTGCAGTGGCCATAATCCCTTCCCTATGATAGCCCATCTTTTGTTCCAAAACCTTCCACCCCACATTCTAAATGGTTGAAATGCATCTCCTAGGACCTCTTCACGTGCACTGCTGGAATTGCCAAGGATTGTCACAAATCATGGTGATTGTAGCAGTGCCTGTCCAGGGGACGTAGGGACCTGTTGCCCCATGACCCGCGCCATCCCGGTTTTCCCCCTGCCTCATCACATGAGGGGAAGCATTGGGCAGCCAGCTCAACCCATAGCTTTTTATGTAAAGATGGCATGCCTCCTATCTTTCGCCACCGGCTATTTTTTGTTGGCAGTTATGCCACAGAGCTGCCCTAGAAGTACTTCTTTGGGGTGTGACGGGAGCCGGTGGGCTCCATGGCAAAACTTCTAAATACCCGCTGCCAAAAATTAGCCTGTATGAAGAGGTCCCTAAAGTTTATTTACTGGCATTAAGACTTCCAATCTAAACTGTTGGCATTTTTTATCCTATCTTACTTTGATCCTGCCCAGCAGTGGAATGGAACTCCTAATAACTTCTCATGATTGACTTCAATCCTCAGGCTGAAAAAGGACCCCTACTCCTGATATGCCCTAGGGCAAAGTTTTCAAAACATTTCATGTTGGTGACGCATTTTGTAGACCTGTTTCATTTTGCAACACAGTAATTCAATTTGACTAGCAAACTAGAGGTTATGCCAACCCCTGATAGGAAATACACAAATTGCAATAATGAAATGTATGGGGATACAACATATCTCATGAAAGCTTTTCATTTATATATTGGTCACATGCAGCTTTCCAAAGCCGAAGGGAATCCCACCCTCATTTTATTGTAAATCCCCACCCCTGTACATTCAAAATGTTCCCTATACTATCTGTAAAAACTGCAGAATCCTATACCAAAATCATCAAAAGACTGTCATAGTCAGACAGTGAAGGGGTAAAATAGGAACAAGGATACTACATAGTTGAACTGGGATCCAGCCCTTGTGTAGATTCAGCCTATGATGTGGAAACAACCCCCTCTCTCAGTCTCTTTCCACACAGCTGTATAAAATCCAGATTGTCTGCTTTGAACTGGTTTATATGGCAGTGGAGATTCAGATAATCAAATTCAAAGCAGATGATGTGGATTATCTGCTTTGATAATATGAATTATATGGAAGTGTAGAAGGGGCGTCTGGCTCCTTCGACACAGCATACATAAAATCCACATTGAACTAGATTATATGGCAGTGTGGACTCAGATAATCCAGTTCAAAGCAGATATTGTGGATTATCTGCCTTGATATTCAAGGGGAATATAAATAAAGTGTATTATTATTATTATAGTTATTAATATTATTATTATTTGATAAATAACAAAATTAGTACATTGCAATTAATATCACTATGCTGGCTTTTGCTTTTGATCACATGTCGGACTTCCCAAGTGTCTAGCACTGTGTGATGTATCGGCGAATAATGTGTGCAGATCCAAGTAGGGTGGTCTTTTGCAGCTGACAGGTGGTAATTTTGACAGCGCCGATTGTATTTAAGTGCACTCCAAGGTCTTTAGGCACTGCACCCAGTGTGCCGATCACCATTGGGACCACCTTGACTAGCTCGTGCCGGAGTCTTTGCAGTTCGAGCTTTAAATCCTCATATCGTGTCTGCTTTCTGCTTGTTTCTCTTCAATCCTGCTGTCGCCTGGGATTGCAACATCGATGATCCATACTAGTTTTTTAACACGATCATGAGGTCAGGAGTATTGTGCTCCAAAACTCTGTCAGTCTGAATTCGGAAGTCCCAGAGTAGCTTGATGTGTTCATTTCCTGTAACTTTTTAAGGCTTGTGATGATGATGATGATGATGATGATGATGATGATGATGATGATTATTATTATTATTATTTGGTGTATGTTTGCATCAGAATACCAAGGATGGCTTGGATCAGAAAATAAAAACCAAAAAATGGCTCTGAATGGAAGAAATGTTCCATACTCTTCTCCCAGCTTTCAAACACAAAAGAAATATGCCTGGCAAAATATTTCTTCACTCTGATATTTTAAGAACCTATCTGGCAAGCAAAACAAAGTTTTAAAAGGCTGTAAGAAGAACCTTAGTATTGATTCCTCTTCAATGAAAATGCCATTCTCTTTGAATTCTGCCTTTCCAGTGCCTGTAGTGCTTTAAAATAACTAGGATCCAGGATCCATTATAAGGTATAAATGAATCATATAGCAGTTTGGATCAAAGATAATGGTGAAATTGTATACACATTGATTCTCTTTTGCAGCTTTTGCTGAGATGCATAATGGTAAATTCTATTATAGTTGACTCACTGCTGAGTGAGAGAACTTTTTATGGTGTGCACTGGTTATTTTTATCATGGTGCTAAAAAAACCCCTAAAACAAATCATTGTGCTGAAAGGTGTGAAGTTTCAGTCCAGTAATAAGCCCAAAAAAATGTTTCTCAACCATTTTAAGTAACATTTTCTTCAAAGGTGTTCAGTCTTTTCATTCATTTGGTTATACTCTGTGGTCCTATCCATAAAAACCCCCCAATTGAATAACTTTTAGTGCAGACAGGAGAAAGTTCAAGCTTGCGGCACCTGCAGTAATTTTAGTTGACCGATTTGATATATACATGAAAACTAGTGACTGCGTGTAGTGTCAGGTACAAAATAGTAGTTTGGGTGCCCAGCCAATTCCTTGGCCTGTTTTGGGTTGTTGACATATTCCAATTATGTCTTTATTTGGAAATATTCCACCTGTCCTTGAGTGTAGGACTTTATGACATGATAGGATTGTTGAACTATTGCCCTGGATTGGTACCATGTTTGATCTTTCCTTATCTCATGGCATTTTCATTATTACTGTATCACATCTTTTCAGTGATGAGAAAAACTTGTCAATGGCTCCAGTATTGCTGCTGTTGAACTATTGTCTCTGGTGTGATGGTTTTGTTTTACTACAGCAGTACGAGCCAGCATGGTTCTCCTCTTGTTCTCTTTTCTAACTCCAAACAGAGGTGAAGTCATGTTGCTTTGTGCTTTTTTTTCTTCATTTGTTTGCTGTAATTGTACGACTACTTTGCTGTGGGATGGGAGGCTATCAACATACTGCAATTATGCAATTCCAGCAGCACCCTCCATTTTCAAGAAGTATTGAAATTGCACAATTGTGCAATTGTGGCATAAAAAGAAGAAAAATTGAACAAAGTACGTGTGCTATGTAGGACGGAAATGGACAGGAAAGCAGTACGGAAAACTGATTGTGGGAATATGTGGCACTGTAGCAATATTGGAGAGAAGATAGGAAAATGATGTTTCCGTATTGGCATGTTACCATTTGCTTAAATAATTTGACTACTGCGAGACAAGAAAATGGCATGACCAAGTCTATGGTCTGTCTGAGATGACCTTGTCTATTTGTTGTTGTTCACTCGTTCAGTCATTTCCGACTCTTCGTGACCTCATAGACCAGCCCACGCCAGAGCTCCCTGTCGGCCGTCAACACTCCCAGGTACTTCAAGGTCAATCCAGTCACTTCGGTCACTTGTCTATGTGTCCCCCAAATTTCTGTGTGGTTCTATACTCTGTAGTCCATCTTTAATCTGAGGCATTAAGGGTTCATCAGATAAGATCTTTTACTCGATGCCAGATTCCCTTTGAGACCTGTGAATTCATTGTTTCATTTGATCCTTTTCTCCATGGTAGCACCTGGAATGGTTCCAGGCTAAGCTTTTATCAAGTTAGTGCCCATCCTTAATGACTTAATTTAATGAGGGCAGCAACTAACATAGCTTGAGAATAAGCTATGTTAGGGCCCTTCCACACAGCCCTATATCTCAGAATATCAAGGCAGAAAATCCCACATTATCTGCTTTGAACTGGGTTATCTGAGTCCACACTCAGATAATGTGGGATTTTCTACCTTGATATTCTGGGATATAGGGCTCCGTGGAAGGGCCCAAAGTTGCTGTGGGAGTAAAGTCCAAACTATATGGAATACTGCAAGCCAGCACATTTGGAAGCCTGAGGGCATTTTCCAAGGCAACAGAAGACCAGTTGTGTTGCTCCCCCATCCACAGAAAGCTCCCCATCAGTTAGGACCTACAGAAAAACGAGACCTGGCACCGGTCTACCTGTGTGGATTGTCTGTCTTAGTGGTGTTGTTTTCACAGGGGAGCGACAGTAGTTAACATGACAAAGGAGTCTGGGAAAGTTGGAGAAAGCAGAACAGAGTTGCCAGTTGTCAGGATCTGTTCCTCTTCTCTGGTTCTCAAAACAAGGGTAAGGACTGAGGACACTGCTTTGAAAAGTATGGTGGGGGAGAATGGAAGGAAACACACACACACCCTTCATTTGTTAGACTTGTTGTTTTTTGTATGTCTGTACATCTGTTGTCAAGCCACAATAACCCTCCCCCCAAGATTTCCAGTTCACCAAGGGCTCAAAAATAAATATATAATGTTTCCTTTTTTTAAAAGAAGATCCTTTCTGGACTTGCAACCCCCCTCCCAAACTCTAGCATCTAACCCTTTAATAAATTGTATCTATATTTCATGACTTTTTGTAACTTGTATCTTACTGTGTACTCTATTTCTTATATATAAAATGTATAAAACTTCTTTATAAAATGTAACAATATGTAGCCCAGAAACATGACCTCTCCATAATCCTATTGAGAATAGGAAGATTAGGCAAATCCCTTTGGCTGTTTCCCAGGCCAGATAATTACCAAAATCCATTGGGTATGTGTCTGCCCAGATAAACTCAAACCTATTTGTCTAGTTATATAATTTACTTGAAGCTGAGATATTACTGCCCACAGAAACAGAGGCTCAGAGTTTGTGCATTTGATAGAACCTCTTTATTGACGGCCAAGCCTTTGATTGCCAAAGATCATCGCATTTTGTTCCAGGAGCCCCACACCTTTATCTTTCTATCTTTGTTTGACATGGAACTGGATTTGAACTCAAGAGAAGCCCATCAACATATCTTTGCCATTTGTTTTCCCTGGACTGGACCCCCTCCCCTCCAGGAGACACTTCTGCAGCTGATTGGTCTTTTACTCTAACCAATCCCCAGCTGAGATTCTCCAAGTAAAACTTGGTACCAATCCTAGCCGGCCTCTCTTCTAGCCAACCAGAGGAGGAAGCGGGAAGTCTGAATAGCTGTCAGAATAGTATAAGATGTCTTGTATTTCTCTGTATGTTTATGCTTGTACATTTTGATACAAATCACTGTATTTGCATCCTTTTTCGCCAAACCGTAATAAATCTTGGCTTCAACCAGGTGAGTTGATTTCTCTGTCCTGGCATATGTTGTTTAGCATACACTCTCCGGGCACGGATTCTCTTATCCGTGGTTCTAGTTATCTACTATACATCTGCAGGTGATGGTTACTGTGTCATCAGCGGCTTCTTCTTCTTATAATGTCAGCATTTGAACACTACCAGGGCCCATCTCCCACATCACCTAGCTCTCAGGGCTTGGTTCCAAAATTTCAGGACCTTGAATAGTCTTGAACTGATAACCCTAGAAAGAAATTGAGGGAAAGGGAAGGTGAGACAAGGGGGTGAATGGGTGACAAGTGAGGAGATAGGAACAGGCAAAGAAGGGGAGGGTCAGTAAGAGAAAGCAGCCATGATGACTGGGGTGGTAGGACCAATGCTCTTCTTCCCATCTCAAGTTGAGGGAGAACTTAGGCTGCCATTGATGTGGACATCGAAAGCTTCCCCACACACAGTGTAAAGGACACTCCTATCATCTGATTTAACCAGAATGGCCTCTCTGTTTTACATTGGATTGGATCCAAAACAAGCCTATCATCAAAGCATTGCCTTACCACATTCAATTTCACCATGGTTTCAGACAGTGCTGACTTGTCCTCAAATAAGAACCATCATTTATTTTCCTAATAGTCCATCTGCCTTTTTCCACTGAAAATCTGTTGGGGGGGGATGTGTGTGTGGAGGGATTAAGGTACTGCATACGGTACCTTTGATCTGCTAGTCTTAGAAGCCGGCTATCATAGAATATTATGAGTGTTGGAATTCAAAATATTTTGCTTCCCCTCCAACTGATTCATCTTTCATTATAGGGAAACATGGATATAACCATTTTTAATTGTTGGTCTCCACATTTAGAATGCTTGGGACTCTGCTTGAAGTGAAGTGTATGTACTTGAAAATTTTCTTCCTTGTTTTCCTAAATTTTCTGTCTTCTTGTCTTTCTTTCTTTAGGGAGAACTGCATCTGAGCGTGGAGGAAGGTTGTGGAGATGAGTAGCTGATGGGATGAGATTCAGCACCTACTTCCTACAGTCTCCTTTTGCTGTTCAGTTCTTTCTTATTCATGCCTCTTCTACACTGCCATATAATTCAGATTATCAAAGGAGATAATCTACATTCTCTGCCTTGAACTGGATTATCTGAGTCTGCACTGCCAATTCAAAGCAGATAATCTGGATTTTATATGGCACTGTAGAAGGAGCCTCGGTTACGTCTGAGGGTGCATCTACCTAGTAGAATTAATGCAGTTTGGCATCACTTTAACTATCATTGCTCAGTGCTATGAAATCAGTTTTACAAAGTTTTCTGCTTCTTTGCCAAAGAGTCTGGTATCTCACCCATCTATAATTTCCAGGTTTCCATAGAGTGAGCCATGGGAGTTAAAGTGGTGTCAAATTGCATTAATTCAATTTTAAAAAAATGAAGGCATCTATTCAGAAGTAAGCCCTTCTGCATTCAGTGAAGCTTACTTTCAGGTATGTTAGCACAGAGTGCAGCCTTTGTTTGGCCATCAGTCTACCAGGCTTTTGATGTTGTAATGGGTCAGTGACTCTTCAACATAATGCTTTTTACAGCTGGAGCAGAGTTTAGCAGAGGCTCTTGGGAGCTTCTTAGAGAAGCCTTTTAAAATTATTTCCTTCCTAAATATGGTATTATGTGAACAAGAGATCACTGTGAAGATACGATCACAAAAACCTGTGATGTGCTCCGCAGAACAAGATGTAAAAAGAACAAATATAGAACACTAGATTGTCCCTTCCTTTGCCACAACCTCTCTATGAACTCCTCTAGTGATAATTTCTGTCACTAGCATTATGTAGGAGGGAAAATGTGTGCTTTGTGCACAGAACCCCACTTTTTGTGTGTGTCAGGAGTGACTTGAGAAACTGCAAGTTGCTTCTAGTGTGAGAGAATTGGCTGTCTGCAAGGATGTTGCCCAGGGGACGCTCGGATGTTTTGCGATCCTGTGGGAGGCTTCTCTCATGTCTCTGCATGGGAAGCTGGAGCTGACAGATGGGAGCTCACCCTGCTCCCAGATTCAAACTGCTGACCTTTCAGTCAGCAGTCCTGCTGGCACAAAGGGTTAACCCAATGCACCACCAGTCACTCCAGAACCCCACTGAAAGACAGAAATGTTTATTTATTCATTTTCTCAGATCATACCTCTGCCGTGCCCCTAGTGAAAAAATAGTGTTTCGACAAAAAAAAATTGCATCCAGTTCTATGACTTCAGATGGTATCACTTCACTTCAGAAGCTAAGTTAGATGGGTCTAGCATCGCCAAGTTTCCAAAGGGAAGAGGGAGACAACACGAACATTCAACAAAATCAATACAAATGTTTTGTTTAACATTCATTTTAAATAAAATGAATCAGCCACTTAAGGTGGCAAATGTTGTATGAGCTCAGAAAAGGAAAATAGCTATGCATAACTTGTTCACTCCATAAGTAACCCTACTACAGGAAGAATGCTGTTGCTGGCATTGAAATAATACTGGTCAGATTTTGAATGTGAATTGAGGGCATGGGGAAGGGGGTAGAAGTGTCATCTTGTTCTTTGTCTCAGGTCCCTTCTACACTGCCATATAATAGATAATCTGCATTAGCTGCTTTGAACTGAATTATATGAGTCTACACTGCCATATAATCCAGTTCAAAGTAGATAACCTGGATTTTATATGCCAGTGTAGAAAGGATCTCGGGCTTTTTCTACACTGTTTTGGATGGTTTTTGTTAGTAATAACTTTCTTCCTCAGGGCATTACCATGAACACATAACTCAAGAAATACTTCAAAAAGCCACAATATTTTGAGATTAGATTATTCTCATAATTTTGTTCTCATTCATCTATCTTAAATTCCAGTCCTAAACTCATACATTACAGTTGAGTCCAAGACAGTGGCCAGAAGCTGGAATAATCATTACACAGAAATGTCCATCACATCAGACCCTTTGGTAAAATAATACTGAGCAAATTTCTTCCAAGAGAAGATTACTAAGCCATCATCCGGCAAACATTTTTCTTCTTCTCCATTTAAATCACAGAGCACTTAAACCAAAGTGCTGATTCACTGGATTTATACTCATGGAATGCTGTAAAAATGACATATCCCAGGCCACACAACAAGTTAGATGACTAAATAGGGATTTGAATGTGATCTTCTCTTGAGTGACGGGAAAAATGATGTCCGCTACACATTTCTATTTCTACTTTTTCTATTCTTTTGGAGGGCTGCTTTTCAGGAGTTTTTGAATCTGCACTATGGCCCTTCTTACATTTTTTTTAAAAAAAACAGGCTGGTTTTGCTGAGCTGGACTTATAGATAAAATTTTCTCCTATCTAATTTTTTTTACACTGATAATTACAGCGAGAAATTGCTGTTTCACTAATATGTTGTAACATCATAACTAACAAAATGATTTAAAGGGGAAGAGGAGGAAATGTATTATTCCCACATTTTTTTCACTAGCGTGTAAGAATATAATCTTTCAACTGGTGCTTGGGATGGCCAGAAAAATAACCCTTTACTATAGAAATGTTATTTAGAATATTTTAAAATCAGATTTACATCAAGAAATGCCACAATTTCTGGATGCATTTACCCTATTTGGGGGAGCCCCATGGGCCCCTTCTACACTGCCATATAATCCAGATTATCAACACAGGCAATCCAGATTATCTGATTTGATTATATGAGTCTACATATAACCTAGTTCAAAGCGGATAATCTGGATTGTATATGGGAATGTAGAAGAAGAAAGGGAAGGAGGAGGAGGAGGAGGAGGAGGAAGAGGAGAACAACGACAACAACAACAAAAACAACAACACTTTATTATTTATATTCTGCCCTTCTCCCCGAGAGGACTCTGAGCAGATTACAGTATATAAACAGACGCAGGCAAACATTCAGTGCCTTGTTACATGACATACAATGAAATACAAATACACAGACAAAGGCAAAGGCTTCTTCTTTCATTTCCAACTCTGGAGGCAGTGCTCATCTTTGGCCCTGGGGGAGGTGTCCGTAGACACCTCTTGGTCCTGTGGCTGGCATGACTGCTTGGAGCATCTTTTTGTCTTTTCCTGCCAAAGCGGTACCTATTAATCTATTCACTTTTGCATGTTTTCAAACTGCTAGGTTGGCAGGAGCTAACAGCAGGATCTCACCCCATCCCGTGGATTCGAACTGCCAACATTCAGGTCAGCAGTTCAGCACCACAAGAGTTTAACCCATTGTGCCATCTCAAAGTATTCCTTGCCTAGAAGGGGTCTTGTTCAATAAAATGTCTTGCTCCATCACTTGTTACTTCACTTGCAAGGACAATATACATAGCATGAGTATACCTTGTCTGTAATGTTACTTACTTTTAAGCATTTTGATTATTAGGGGGAAATGTACACATAAACCTTGAATGAAAGCTGAAAAGAGGCAGATAGGAACAGGAAATATTAATCAAAATGTAATTTTGTTTTTAATCGTTTTTAAAAAGTGCAAATTGCTACCAGAAATGATGCAACATCTAAGAGGAAGTCTATGAAATGTCCATAGTGCAATAAAATTTAGGCTTTTGTAGGCTGTGGTTTTTAACTTTGAATGTGTTTTAAAGATTGTTAACTGGGAATTTTTAAATGCTGCTTATATTTAATTCTGTTTTAATGTTTGCATATTAGAATATTTTAAATTGCATGCTAATGCTTTTTTAAATGGGGCCATTTAAGCAGGTTAAACCACTAAGCTGCAGAACTTGTTTGACCAGGAGGTCGGCGATTCGAATCCACAGGACGTGGTGAGCTTCCACTGTTAGCTCCAGCTAACAGTTAGAAAACATGTAAAGGTGAGTAGATCAATAGGTATTGTACCACTTCGGCAGAAAAGTAACAGCATTCCATGCAGTCATGCTGGCCACATGACCTAGGAGGTGTCTAAGGACAATGCTGGCTCACTGGCTTAGAAATGGAGATGAGCACCATCCCCCAGAGTCGGACTCGATTATATGTAATGTCAAGGGGAAACCTTTACCTTTTTAATGCTTTTATGTTAAGCCACTGTAAGTCTCCTTTTGGAAAGATAAAACAGGGTATCAATAATAATAATAATAATAATGATAATAATAATAATAATAATAATAATAATAATAATAATAATATGAAAAGGGTAGAAAACTGGAGCTTACCTTGGACATGTTGCTTCTGAACAAGGCCACAGAGAAAGCATAACACAACCGTGGAGTTTTCTTCAAAGCAGCCGCACAATTGGTGGTCTGTCTCAGTATAATTTTCTAAGCTGACTGGAATTTGTCCAAGTACAAAGCCAACAACTTCAGAAGTAACTTGATCTCCATACTAATTAAAAGTGATCCTTCTGACTCTTAAATCAAATGTTAGGTGGCTAACTGTATGCTGTTCCCTTAAATCATCGTGCTCCGGCATTCTTGGCAGCTTTACGAGGGTCACATTCTCTTTCTCCCTCTTTTAATCTCACCCACCTAAAAGCAATTTCTTCAGTGTGCAAGGCTCAAATGCACATTTTCTTCCCACATCAAAGCACAAACTCTACATATCCCATTTTATTCATCTCTTCTAGAAGCAGATTTATTTATCACCTTGAGAGAACAGCTTTTGGCTTTAATTCTAGCATTTGCCCACGTCTACTCTCACATGTCTGTTTCCCAAACCAAGAGCATTTGGCTATTTAAAGATTGTACATTCCAGGGTTACAATTTACTGGGAAGTTCTGCAGAGGCCATAAATATGGAAAACAATGTCCTTTTGTGTCCTTCAGTAGTGTGCCAATGGCAAAGTGGCTGCAAACATCAGCCACTTCAGGTCTCCTGGAAGTTAACCTGTGAAGTTACAACAGGTTTCTGTTATATGTGCAGAATGGCAGGTATGATGTCTTTGTATGTGCAAAAATTGAACATTAAAAAGTGTAGGTATCCCACTTTTAAGGCATTTTTACATCCAGTGAAGAGAAAATGCAGTGGTTAATATTATATATCATCTAAGTATCCCAAAAGCAACATATCCCATCTGATCATGGAAGCTAAGCAGGGTCAACCCTGGTTAGTGCTTGGATGGGAGGATGTCAACAAATACCAGGTGCTATGGGCTATATTCCAGTGGAAGGAATTGGCAAACCACCTCTAAGCATTCCTTGCCTAAAAAAATCATATGAAATTCAAGGGATTGCCATAAATTGACAGACAATTTGAAAGCATATACATACAGGCACCCTAGCAACGCAGCGGGTTAACCTACTGAGCTGCTGAACTTGCTGACAGAAAGGTTGGCAGTTCAAATCTGGGGAGCGGAATGACCTCCTGCTGTTAGTCCAGCTTTTGCCAACCTAGCAGTTTGAAAACATTCAAATGCGATTAGATCATATACGGTTCCTGCCCAGTGTACCTGTCTGAATGTATCTCCTTCTACGTTCCACCTCGGAGTTTAAGATCTTCTGGAGAGGCCCTGGTCTCAGCCCCGCCCCTGTCACAAACACGGTTTGAGGGACAGGGCCTTCTCGGTGGTGGCTCCCTGCCTGTGGAATTCACTCCTCAGGGAAATTAGGTCATCTTCATCCCTCCTCTCCTTTAGAAGGAAATTAAAAATGTGGTTGTGGGACCAGGCCTTTGAGCAAGCTTGCAGACTTGACAACGACATTGACATTAATGGCTATGGAAACGGTTTATGGACAACTTTAATGGAGTTTCAATTCCAGGACTAGAAGGAACAATGGCCACCAGACTGGCTTTCTTTTTAGTAGACTTTATTGTATTAATCTAATGTTTTTAACTATTTATAATTATTGTTTTGATGTGTGTTTGGTTGCATTGCTTGTAGGCATCGAATATGTGCTGGCTGGAAGCCGCCCTGAGTCCCCCCCCCTCCCCCCGGGGTTGAGAAGAGCAGAGTACAAGTCCCTGAAATAAATAAATAAATAGATAGATAAATAGGTACCGCTTCTGCGGGAAGGTAAGGGTGCTCCATGCAGTCATGCTGGCCACATGAACTTGGAGGTGTTTATGGACAAAGCCGGTTCTTCAGCTTAGAAATGGAGATGAGTACCACTCCCCAAAGTCAGACACAACTAGACCTAATGTCAGGGAATACCTTTACCTTTTACATACAGATACATAGTTACATTAAGAGCAACTTCTGGTTTTTTTAAAAACTTAAAGCCAAAATGGCAGCATCCTAACAAGAAAGGCTCTGGGAAGTCCAAGGCTGCATATAGACTAAAAATATAAATAAAATATGGAAAGAAATTTAGAGCTGGGGGAACACTCAAAACAAGCCAAAGAAAACTGAGTAGGCTGTCTCTGACAGGAGAGAGGGAGGAAAACCAGATGGGAAGGAGAGAAAAAAAATGTATTTTGGAAAAGAAATTGGTTGGCTTGCTGACAGCACAATTTTATACATAGCTACTCAAAAGTAAGTCCCACTGACTCAATTTTGAGTTACTTTTAGCTAAATAACTATCAGAATAGTGTCTGAAATAATATGCAGACGCACTGCGGCATTTTAGTTGCAGATCTTATTTGTTATCCTGTGATGTATATTATCAAACCATATTTATATGAAATGCTATTATCTTTCTGTCCATAGAGAGCTTTTGAGATGGTTCACAGTGCTCATAATAAAAGCAAACATAAATGCATTGATACAGCACATTAGCCAGCAACAACATTAACAACACCATCAATCAAATGCCGGCAGCTTGAACAACAGCAGCAGCAACAAACAACAAATAAAAGCCAAATGATTTTCTGGCACTATGAATTCTGAATGTTTGGGGAAACGTCATGACCCAGCACCTGAAAACAGGTCAGGAGGGAATCTGGCCAGATTCTTGGGGCAGTGCATCCTGAAATCTGGTTTCTCTGAAAAAATATACATTGAATGCGAATCTACTCACAACAATTAGGAAGATTGTAGAGGTCATGGCTGGCCCAGATATTAGACAGGGTGACAATTTTTTGTTGCATTTTTACTCCTTGGGGTGGGAAGAGATGATTGTGGGATTTTCTGCTTCAGGTACCAAATTTCTGGTGCCAAAAGTTGGCCCTGTCTGAAAAAACTTTGGCAGTTTTACATGGCATTTTCCAGATTTATTTCATATCAAAAGCATTGCATAAATTAGTATAAAACTGATAAAAATAGAAGGAGCACAGGAAGCTAAATATCTTTTGACCAAAAACAGGCAACAGCAACAGCATTGTCTGTAGTCTCCAACAGTTCTTCCTCTGTACATGAGGCAGGGCATAGTGGGCAAGCATACAGATGTGGAGTTGTCTGTTCTGCTCCACAGTCACACAAGGTGTGGGATTCTTTTAGGTAGTGCCATTTTGCCAGGTTGTCTTTTGATCTGCCCACTCCACTTCTGAGTCTGTTCAGGGACTTCCAAGTTGCCCATTCTTGGTTTGCCCCTGGAGGAAGACCCTCGTGGGGGGCCATCCAGTTGGGATTTCCTGGTTTAGCTGCCCAGAGGGATACCCTTGCTGTTGCTGGGGGGATGCCAAGAGGAGTGGTAGTTCTCGTAAAGCTTTTCCTTGATTTGAGTCTACTGGGAGGAGGCTGGTAGCCATGTATTGGATGTCTTTCACAGTGTTCAATCTTATTTCTCTCACATTTAGCAGCAACTTCCCATCACACATCCGGGGGGGGGGGCAATGTAGCTTGTAGAGTTTATCAACAGGTATAGGTTTAAGACATCCTGTGATGATTCTGCATGTTTTGTTCAATGCTATGTTCACCTGCTTTGCATGGGCAGACTTATGCCAAACAGGGCAGGCATACTCAGGTGTTCAGATATCTGCATATTTTCCAGATATCCAGGTGCCAAACCAGAAATGGCTTTCAAAACCAGGGTTGGAAAGAATCTGGGAGCCAAGAAATACGATGAAAATTTTCACATTACACAATCTAAGGAAACACAGTCCTATTTGCTTCAGAGGCAACCTCATATAAAGGCTGTCTCCACAAATCTGGGAGCCACTTTGAGTCCCCTTCGGGGTGAAAAGGGTGGGTTATAAATATAGTAAATAAATAAATAAATAAATAAATACCACCATATAGTTTTCAGCAATCAGAAAGACGTCCAGGAATGAAAGACTATGTTTAAAAGTTCTCTCAAACTGCAAAACAGTTCCAAGGATCCTTTTCTTCATTCCTCAGCTCTGAGGAAGGTCGTAACATTTTGCTGCTTGATTCCAGGAGTGAGATGGTATTTCATTCCGTTTTTAGAATATTATTGCTGAATCTTACTTTGCCAATAGGGATGAGACAGCATCTCTTCTAGAGGCATTAGCAGTTGTAGAGCAGGTCACATTGCTGTGTACCACAATGGAGTGGAATGGTGGCAACTTTTCCATACAATCCAATGTATACATCTGTCACAAATGCCTCTCCTTAGTAGTTAGAATGTTGGAATAGGACTTGAGAAATCAAGGTTCTGGTCTCTGTGAAAGCAAAAAACTTACCAGGTCACTTTGGGCCAGTCATACACTCTGAGGGCCAATCCAGACAGGGCCCAAAATGTGTGAGCTCTCACGTTTTTACCAGAGGCATTGAAAGGACACCTCCGGTAAAAGAGGAATAATTTGTAAAAAAGTGGGGAAAACCCTGCTTTGTCACAAATTATTTAGATACTTCTTGAGAACCTGGCCTTCCTGAAAGACCGGGGTCTAATGGAGTATGATCCCAGTGGGGACTGATCTCCAGGTACTCCTGGGACTACCGAGGGGTCAGTCTTCACAGCCCAATTCACTTCTTCGGGCCCCATGGGCCCAGAGAAGCCAAGAGGGAACCCACCCCTCCCCAAATTTATGTTATTATTTATTTATTTGCTATATTTGTATACTGCCCCGCTCAGCCTGTAGGCGACTCGAGGTGGTTCACAAGGCAACAATTCAATGCCAACAACATCATTAAAACATTAAAAAGTACATCCCCCCCCCCAAAAGCTTTAAAATAAAATAAAAACTTACTGGGCAGCCATTATGCCATAAAAACTTACTGGGCAGCCATTATGCCTCTCTGTAGGATTCCTGGTGCATACCAATGTTGCACTAAGACACGGGGGGGGGGGGGGGAATCGCTCTTCCCCACTTCCTGGCACAACATTGGTATGCACCAGGAAGCCTCCAGAGAGGCGTACTGGCCGCCTGGTCCGTTTTTATTTTATTTTAAAGCTTTATTGGGGGGATTTAAGTTGCCCCCATTCAAGCACAGTAGTTACTGTGCTGCAATGGAGACTACCCATGGGAAAGTTCACTTCTTCTGGGTGTCTGTGGAGACAACAATACGAATGAAAACAGGTTACTTTAACCCATTTTCACCCGCAATAGATTGCTGTCTGGAAACGCCCTAAATCTGATTGACATCACATAGTTGTTACAAAGATAAAGGGTGGAGGAAAATACCCTTGTATACTTCCTTGCACACATATGTTAGAAGGCATAAAAACCCATAATACTTTAGAGCCTGAGTCAGCTTTGGTTAGTACAGTCGGCCTTCCACATTTGCAGATTTGATTATTCATGGATTGCTTAATATGCTCTCTCTAGTAATTTCTAGGTCCTCCAGTGCACCTCTGATCAACTTCCACCATAAGGTTGCAGTGGAGAACCTAAAGAATTCCAGAAAGAGCACTTTTCTGGACATTTCTGGGCATAAATCTATGGTCAATTTCCACCCAAGGTTGTTTGCCGAATTGCTCTGGAGGGCCAAGGGATTCCTAGATAAATGTTATAGTTTTATATATTGACTGGACTTTAGCACAGCAGATTAGCCACCAACTGCAGTAAATCTTGCCAACCGAAAGGTTCAAAGCTCAGGTCAGGGTGAGCTTCTGGTCAGCTTCTGCCTACCTAGCAGTTTCGAAAACAGTAATGTGAGTAGATAAATATGTACCGCTTAGGTGGGGAGCTATTTAAGGCACCCATAAGGAAATACCAAAAAAATGCCGGCAATTTGATCAAGGAGGAAGTTTATGAACAAAGCTCTTTGGCACCCCCCCCCCCCCATGGCTGGAGCTGAGCCTCCAAGATGCCGAAGACAGGAAAGCCTATATATACTTCTATCTATGTACAGTTGTCTGTCTTGTCAATGTGTAACAGCATTGAATGTTTGCAGTATATGTGATCTGTGATCTGCTCTGAGTCCCCTTTGGGGCGAAAAGGGCGGAATATAAATACTGTAAATGAATGAATGAATGAATGAATAAATAAATAAATAAGTACACTGCCCTATTGTCCAGATCAATGCAATTAATCCATATTCTTAAAGTGAATTATAGAACAGTGTAGATCCAGCCTAAAAATTCAGTTGAACATTTAGAAATACACTTTACACGTCAAAAGCAAAAGGTCAGATGAAGTTCCCAAGAGAATGTAAACACAGTGAATATGAAATGTCTCAGTGCCAATGATTTCCAATGTCTCATTTTTTAGAATGCTAACACTTTGGGGACAGAAAGAACATTTCTTTGGGCAGCAAAATTAGCATCTTAGGGAGTAATGCCCTTACCTCTCTTCGCTCCCAGCTTCACTCTTGGAATCAGCATCTATTGAAAAGCATATTACTTAAATTTTTTAATAATTTTAAGAAATTAAATCCCCAAGCTCATTCAACATTAATATTTCATTTATTTATTTATTTTAATGCATTAAAATCATTCTATAACTTACTAATGATTTAAGACTAAAACCAATTCGTTATTCATGGTTTCATTCAATTCATTGCAGGGTGGTTTGAATTTTATTCCTTTTAAAATGATTTTAGATATGAATTCTAATTCCATGGGAAACCATGAACATTTAAGTACCTGCTGTGGTAGAATAGTACATAGCAGCAGAGACACAGCAAACCGAAGGCTTCCTGTTCTAGCAAACTGGAGAAACACTTCAAAATGTTTGCAAATCTAAAAACCAAAGGTTCTGTTTGACTGTTAATTGTCTGTGTTAATCAGTTGTACCATCTTATTGGAATTGCAATAACTCATGTAGCAGTTTCAGTGGTAAATACTGTATATACTCAAGTATAAGTCTAGTTTTTCAGCCCCTTTTTTGGGCTGAAGAAGCTCCCCTTGACTTATACTCGAGTCAAGGCTATTTTACTCTCTTATTAGTATTACTAGCCGTCCCCTGCCACGTATTGCTGTGGCCCACATGGGGGTTCTGTGTGGGAGGTTTGGCCCAATTCTATCGTTGGTGGAGTTCAGAATGCTCTGTGAGTGTAGGTGAACTATAAATCCCAGCAACTACAACTCCCAAATGTCAAGATTCTATTTTCCCCAAATTCCACCAGTGTTCACATTTGAGCATATTGAGTATTCGTGTAGAATTTGATCCAGATCCATCATTGTTTGAGTCCACAGTGATCTCTGGATGTAGGTGAACTACAACTCCAAAAACAAAGGACACTGCCCACCAAATCCTTCCAGTATCTTCTGTTGGTCATGGGAGAATTGTGTGCCAAGTTTGGTTCAATTCCATTGTTGGTGGGGTTCAGAATGTTCTTTGATTGTAGGTGAACTATAAATCCCAGCAACTACAACTCCCAAATGACAAAATCAATTTTTTGAATGAAAGGCATACATTGGGTTGTTAGGAGTCTTGTGTCCAAATTTGGTGTCAATTCGTCCAGTGGTTTTTGAGTTCTGTTAATCCCACAAACGAACATTACATTTTTATTTATATAGATTTTATTACATTTATTATTTTACTCTATTATTATTATTATTATTACATTTTAATTATTTTACTCTATTATTATTACATTTATTATTTTAGTCAATTTATTATTATTACATTTATTATTCTATATTTATTATTCTATATTTATTATTGTTATTATTACATTTATTATTTTACTCTATTATTGCATTTCTATTACTTTATTCTATTGTTTTTATTACATTTATTATTTTACTCTATTATTATTGGAAGGAAATGTAAGCACATTTACACTGAAGGTTAGAATAATGGTTTAGTTGGAGTTGGACAGTCTTATCTTAAATTACAGTTTTATGTAAATATTCAAAACATTTAACCTACTGATGCCTCAATGAATATAATTTTATTGGTATCTATTTTTATTTTGAAATTTACCAGTAGCTGCTGCATTTCTCACCCTTGGTTTATACTCAAGTCAATACGCTTTCCCAGTTTTTAGTGGTAAAATTAAGTGCCTCGGCTTATATTCAGGTTGGCTTATACTCAAGTATATACGGTATGTTACTTTGCCATATTTGGTGGATTTTCTTTCCCTTGAAAAATTAAGTTTTCTAGAGGTGCACCAAAAATGTTTGGGCCACTCTTTATGTATAGGTTTGAAGCATAAACTATGTTTATTCTGGGTTGTAGGCCAAAACCACAGTCCCTGGATTGTTTGTAGAAATACGTCAGCTAAGACCTGCTCACACTATCAAGCAAATTCTGCTTCTCTTGTGATACAGAACAGGCCTATTTACAGTGGGCTGGAGTCTGTTATAAGACATGATGTATGTTCCACCAACATTATGACATGGAGCAGATTCTCAGCACGACTTACGCAGCAAATGCAGTTTCTCTCATGCACATCAATTTTATCCCGTTCTAGGACCTACCTAAAACAAATTTGTCTTCATGCTGGTCTTTTCCCTAACATTTTCACCTCATTTTCTGATCTATTGCAGAACAAGGTGGACTAACACTGTTCTAAGTGATCTTTTTAATACTATCCCCTCCTTTGTTGTTTTTATACTTTCTGTATGAGCTGTGGTCAGTACTTGGATGGGTGACTGCCAAGGAATACCAGGCGCTGACAGCTATATTTCAGAGGAAGGAGCTGGTACAACCACTTCTGAGGATTCCTGACCTAAGAAAACCCTATAAAGTTCATGGTATTGCTATAAGGTGATGGGCACACACTCATGTACTAAAAGCAATTTTAGATGCGAGGAGCTAGAAACCATAATTCTGGATGCTACCCACCTGTGCTCTAAGTTAGTGTGCTGCCCTTCAATATTATGCAGAATGCTGCCCCATGCAACTGGGGAAATGAGATCCAACTGATAGTCTCAATTATTCTGCTTTTCTGCTTTGAAATGAGGAGGTAAGGCCAGCAAGATTTCGTCCTTCACTGCAGGTAGCAAGGTGTGGCCTTGCACCAGAGAGAAGACATAAACAAGGCACAAGAAGCATGAACCTTGGGAGGCAGTATTCAGAAAGTAACATTGCTGAGGGTTGATTCTGCAATGAAACAGAGAATTTAAGTTCCACATATTTCCAGAGTTAGGTCCTGGTGGTGCAGCGGGTTAAACTGCTGAGCTGCTGAAATTGCTGACCGAAAGGTTGGCGGTTTGAATCTGGGGAGCAAGGTGAGCTCCCACTGTTAGCCCCAGCTTCTGCTAACCAAGCAGTTTGAAAACATGCAAAATGTGAGTAGATCGATAGGTACCGCTTTTGCGGAAAGATAACAGTGCTCCATGCAGTCATGCCAGCCACATGACCTTGGAGGTGTCTTTGGACAATGCCTGCTCTTTGGCTTAAAAATGGAGATGAGCACCACCCCCCAGAGTCGAACATGACTAGACTTAATGTCAGGGGAAACCTTTACCTTTACCTTCATTTCCAGAGTTGCTTCTACACCAACACTGATACAGAAGAGTGTAATTAAGCTGCAGCAACACTGTTCAACTAATGCAGTTTGACCTTACTTTAATACTGTAGAATCCTGGGAGTTGTAGTTTGTTGAGGTAAGGCATTGTAAAACTACAATTCCTTGATTCTATAGGCAATGGCGGAGCCCCCAGTGGCGCAGTGGGTTAAAGCCCTGTGCCGACAGGACTGAAGACCGACAGGTCGCAGGTTCGAATCCAGGGAGAGGCGGATGAGCTCCCTCTATCAGCTCCAGCTCCTCATGCGGGGACATGAGAGAAGCCTCCCACAAGGATGATAAAACATCAAATCATCCGGGCGTCCCCTGGGCAACATCCTTGCAGACGGCCAATTCTCTCACGACAGGAGCGGTCGCTCCTGACACGACAAAAAAATAAATAAATAGGCAATGGCAGTTAAAGTGGTGTCAAATTGCATTAGTTCTACAATGAAGATGCACCCTCTAGAGAAAGAAAGTAAAGAAGGTTTTATTTCATCTAGAAATTCCATGTATGATAGGTAAATCTGTATTTGGGACGCAGCAGAAAGTGGTCCATGGGAAGGGGGTGCTGTGAAATCACCCTAAAAGTATCAGTCTAGGACAGGACTGAGAATTATGGAAGATGTTGCTGAACTGCAACTCCCAGCAGCTGTAACCAGCATAACGAATTGTGAGGAATGCTGGGAGTTACAACTCAGCTATATCTGAAGACCTGCACAACTCTCTTCCTTGATCTAGTACTAACATGGCAAAACTCCTGAGAACCTGTCTGTCTCTTTCATTGCTGCCTCCTGCAAGTACGGGCAGTTCCAGAGTTACAAACATCTTACTTACAAATGACTTCTAGTTAAGAACATGGGGTGAGACAACAGAAAGTGAGAGAAATCCCCTTCAAGAAAGGGAAATTCACTCCTGGAAGAGTTAACATGGGGAAAAGGTATCTCAACGGAAGCTCTATCACCAATCTTCGTTTCTACAACAAGCCAATTTTTTCAAAATTCAATTTTCACAGGGACAGAAAGTGAGGTAAAATGTTCTGAATGGGCACAGACAGCAAAACAAACATGACAGGGATGTTAACCCTTCCCTATGCTATCCAGAGCTAAATAATATACATTTTTGGATGGAGTTACACTTAAAAAATGTACCTGTTCTGACTTACATACAAATTCAGCTTAAGAACAAACCCAGGGAACATCTCTTGGGCATTGATTGTATTTTCAGTACAGACATTTGCTCCTTTCTTTTTCTAAGAATAATAACCTCACAACAGCCATAAACACAAAAGCCATCTTTTCCCACCATCATGGAAGCTGGATGACCCAAATAGCTCCTCACCTGCTGAATTTTTTGTCTCTTGCACAGTAGAGAAGGGTAGAAAAACTCTTGACAAAAAAGTATGGCAACCCAATTAGGGAGCTAGCCAAAGCCCATTTCCACCCCTCAGAGGCCTCTTCGTGGAATCTGGTTGATAAATTGTTTGTAATCTGCAGACATTCAAACCCGAGACATGAGCACCCACTCCTTCCTTCAGTCCAGCTATTTATTTCAAGCTCCTCTCATCACCATCCTCTCTTAATCCTCCGGAGATTTCGGCACAGGAGGCTGCTGAAGAGAGAAAGCTAATGGGAACTTGGCCGTTATTTCTGGACAAACAGCTAGACAAATCAGAGACATTATATGTATTTCAATAGTGACCCTTTTGGAGACATTGTTATTATTCCACTACAGCTGAGATTGCTCTGGGGGAAATAATAGGAGAAGTACTGAAATTGCCAATGAAAGAATGTCACAGTTTGACAGAAATCGACATAATTATCTGGAAAGGCAGGAAAAGTGTTTCAGAAATGGGAGGGCCATCTGTTTTCCAAATCTGCCAAAAATAATGAATCGCAGTGATTTTTGTCAATTATCTTGATGAAATATAATTAGTGTCTCATTATGACTGAAATCCCCTCCTTCGTGCTTCCCAGAGAATCTTGTTTTCATCATGGCCAGTTCTCCCCGCCCCCTCGTATATTTTTAGCATCTCAATTGAAATTCGGTCTGAAGAAGAAAACAGTAGAAATGTGACCATGGCAGTGAATCAGAAGCATTAAGATGTGCTGTCTTCTAAGCAGCTGGTGCCTCCTACATTGTGGTGATGATAAATCCCTCTGGGTTTTAGCCCACAATTTAATGGCACTGTCCAAGGTGCTGAAGGATAGCTTGTTGAAAACTTGGACAAAAACTCAGTGTGGATTCCATCTTCCTTCCCACTACTGTGAAATCCACCTGCTGCCTCTGTTTTTGCTGCTGTTAGGATGACAGTTCCAAAGCAATGGTATTTCATCATCATCATCACCACCATCACCATTACCATATCAACACCATCACCATTGTTATAAATGTCCTACTTTATCTCTTGATCAAGATGCAAAGCACGGGATTCCACTTTAGTATCAGAACTATCACAATCCTCATTATAATGGTCTATTCTTCATCTCAGGCGATCCCTACATTGTATGAGTATGATGGCCTTCCAAGTGTAGTGTCTTTGTGGTGGATACATAGGTGACTGTGGAACCCTACACTTGACCTGGATGTTCTTCCACAGTAAAGGTATCGGTTTCCAGGTGGAAGGCAGTCCTGGTCAGGGTTGGCTTGATGTGCCTTCCTCTTAGCACATTTCTGCCTGTCGCCCTCCATTTATGCCTCTTTGAATTCCACAGCACTGCTGGTCACAGTTGGCCTCCAGTTACAGCCCAGTTTTCATTGTCTATGCAAGTCTACTGCAAGGATGGTCACTCTTTGGCTTGAGAGACCCATAAAGCCCTCTGCCTAGTTTTATGTAGTCCTTGGTTTCTGTCTAGTACAGAAGTGGAAAGATGTAATGCTTGGTGGTGGGAAAAGTTGAAAGCTATACTGTGTTCTAACTCCGCTAGCTGACCTTGTGGGAGGCAAAAGCAGAAGGAGTTGCTTTTCATTTTGAGGAAGAAGCCAGTAGGGAAAGCTGAGGTTTGTAGCACTTCCTCAAAGGCAAAGATAATTCTGAGCCTATTTCTGGTAAATCTTATAACCGTCAATGTTAGCTGTCCAGTGCCAGTTAAAGTGGTATCAAACTGAATCAAATTATATTAATTCTACAGTATGGATGTACCCTACCTCAACAAGCTTACCTGGCAATGCCAATGAGCAAGCAACATCAAACTCACCATGTAACCAACACTGTATTAAATCCAAACCATTGTGAAAAAATTAAAATGAGATTTAAACTGAAGTGGTGGTAAACTGTACAATGGTGGGACCGCACTAGCTGTCCAAAAGTGTTGCTGCTTCTATTGCTATAACAACAGCATAACTTCTGTAACTACCGATGACAATGTGATCGTCTACCACCAATGCTGCAGAAGTCAAGCCCACTTTTCTATCAATGCTCCCCATTCTGTGCTCTTGACCCCATAACCGTTCCCCCACATACTTGTATTTATACCGCGTGTGGGAGATCCTGGGGAAAGTCGAGAATTTGCAAAGAACTGTTGCTTAGCAACCATTCCGCCCCCTCCCCCCCAACATCATTGCTCCTGGAGATCACCCGGAAAAGAGACAGAGAGTCGCCCATGGATGATGTTCAGCTCTCCCTTTCCTTCCCTTTGAAGGCAGATAAATGGAGAATAAACAGTTACTCTGCAGCTGGGATTTGGAGCTCTTTACACTATAGTTTTCCCTCTGTTTCCACAGGTTCTGCATTCATGAATTCAATTTGTCATGGCTTGACAATATTTGGAGGAGAATTTAAAAAAGTGAACTTCCTTTGCCACAGTGTCCTTCCTTTGCCAGCATGTCATCCTGTAGCTTGCCATTTCACAGATCCCCAAACTCCCTCTGGCAGTTGTTGGATTGTTTGCTCTTTTATATAAGGGATGCCATGGATTTTGGTATCCACGGCAAAGCCCAGCAGATACATTATAGCCCAGTGTACTCAGTTATCGCACTTTGAGTCTACATACATCCTATGGAATCCTGATATTTATTATTTGGTAAGGCACAAAAACTCTCTGGCTGAGAATGATCAATACTTTCTCCTAGCTTTGGTATGCAGGCCTCCAGTAGTTATCCACTGCTCTGCTAAAAGGCCATCCTATGCTACTGATACACATTACTGTTTTTGATCACGGCAACAACCACACACGAATGGCATGAAAGCTCAAATACATTGATGTTGGAAAGCAAGGGGTAGGGCAATAACAGCAGGAACATGGGCTGCACAGCTTCAATAATAATAATAATAATAATAATAATAATAATAATAATAATAATACACTTTATTTATAATCTGCTACCATCTCCCCAAAGGGTAACTTGGTGCGGCTAACATGAGGCCAAGCCCAAAATAATACAACATAATAAACACACAGTAACAAAATACATCATAACAAAATATAAAATAACAAAATCAACAATATAAAACAAGACCTTTGCCATTTCAAGAAATCAGAGTCCAAAATGGTTGGTGGCAAAGGAAGAGTGTACGGTTTTCCTATGGAAAGGAAGACCTGAGAGATACACAGTAGAAAATAGAGGTAAAGAATGCCTACTACTATCCACAGGACCCTCTGGTAGCAAAAGGTTAAACCGCTGAGCTGCTAAACTTGCTGACCAAAAGGTTGGTGGTTCAAATCTGGGGAGCAAACTGAGCTCCCGCTGTTAGTCCCTGCTTCTGCCAACCTAGCAATTCAAAAACATGCAAAATGTGAGTAGATCAATAGTACCGCTTTTGTGGGAAGATAATGGCGCTCCATGCAGTCATTCCGGCCACATGACCTTGGAAGTGTCTATGGACAATGCCAACTCCGGCTTAGAAATGGAGATGAGCACCACCCTGAGAGTTGGACACGACTAGACTTTATGTCAGGAGAAACTTTTACTAACTACTATCAGCAGGATTATATCACCTCAGTTGTAGAGAAGTGTACATTTGGAAATATCTTGTAGGAGATGTGACAAAGTTCCATGCCAAAAATCAATAGTTGTCTCCTCCTCCTGTTTTTTCATACTTCACATTGAATCTATTTTGTGCAAAAAGTAACTTTCCCAAGTCTTGTACTTTGGGAAAGTTGCTTTCTGTCAGGCAACTCTTAGAATTATCACAGGGTGGGGTGTTCTGGAAGCTGTCAGCACATTTTCCTTTGCACCATATTTTTAAATATTCTGTTTTGGTTATCAGTTAGTTTTGGGGCACAACCCACAGCATGGTGAAGCTAGGCTTTTCAACACCTTCAGGTTGTAATCCTCTGCTTATTTATATGGCAGTAAACCTTATTGGCTTAAATCGGATTGATGTTTGGATAAAAAAAGATTGCGCATACATTGACATCAGCGTGTCCCTAACAATGCAAGTCATGCTCATTTCCATATCATTCCCTTCTCCACCCTTTTATAAAAAGCAGGGGCTGATTGAGCAATGTTCCTCGATACCTCACACAAGGGCACACCTTTCAAGGTGGCCAATGTGACGTACTCAAATTCAGAATGCCAGTCAAAACTTGACAGAATGAAATGCTTTTCATTTGTCCTCTCTAAACATTACTGGAATGATTTATTTATGATTTTACCTTACTCACCTATTGTTTTAAGTCACATCTACTCTTTTTTATTTGGCCAACAAGAAAACTTGGCCAAGAAGGTGGAACAGAAATGACACTAGAGATTGAAATAATATTCTCTGCTCTTTATTCCTGATTTTAAAAAATCAATTCCTTTACAGTTGAGGAAACCTATTGAGAAGAATAACAGGGCAGTGAGACTTTCTCACAGTATTCTTCTCATTTGAATATCACAAATGGTTTCAGAGCATTTTTCTGGGCAGAAAGACATGAAAGTTTTGCGGAGAAAACACATTTACTGTTTTTGCACAAAGGCATACTTTTTCCTATGGAGACAAATCTCCATAACACTTTGTGATTTTCAAATTTATTTATTTATTTATTTATTTATTTAATATTATGCCCTTCTCACCCTGAAGGGGACTCCAGGCGGATCACAGAACACATATACAGCAAACATTCAATACCATTATACAAGACAAGATATAGGAAGAAACCCATTTA
This sequence comes from Anolis sagrei ordinatus, assembly GCF_025583915.1. Taxonomy (NCBI): domain Eukaryota; kingdom Metazoa; phylum Chordata; class Lepidosauria; order Squamata; family Anolidae; genus Anolis; species Anolis sagrei. The sequence goes on from NW_026847660.1 coordinate 80,020,501, forward strand.
GAAATATTGTTTTCTCCCACAGAATGGAAAAATCTAATGATGATTCACATTCTTACACATGAAAACAAAATCGTCAAAGGTTATACTTAACACACATGAACACTTTACACATAAACATAATTATATGTCATTGTATATGGTGCACATATGTGCAACTGCATGCAGATACAAATAAATAATGAGAAACCAAGAGTTTTTCCAGTAGAGGCATTTGTTGTGAAATTGCTTTTGCCTAAATCGTGGAATTTTTCAGAAAGTCTTTTTCCACTAGTAACACTGATAATTTCTTCAAAGTTGGGAAAAGTTACTTTTATGGTTGACAGCCCTCAAAAGCCCCTAACCAGCATGGTGCAGAAGAAAGCAAGGGAAAATGCAGTAGGATTATAAGTGGGAAACGTTATCTGGACACATTATTGAACTTGGTAAAATTCCATGAATGAAGCAAGGCTACGAAAGTATCTTTTTGAAGCATCATAAATAGCTGCACAATACCTTTTGATCAGTAATCCTAAAAGCTGTTTATCTGGAAGGCAAACATTGTAAAGTAAACATTGCTGTGTGTTCCATTTTCAAGTAGACGTTTAAGATAGACATTTCTGCACACATTACCTGCATTTTAAAAGTGGTATATTCCTATTGGGACTCCACTGTGGTGCATTCCCTTCATGTTGATATGATATCCTTATATGAGGGGAAGCAAAACTGGATCTGTTTTGAAAAAAAAGGAAACATAATGAGATAGTTCCTTCCATGACTTGAGAAGGGGGGGATTCTGGTCATCCAGTCTGCATCCAGCTGACATAATATATCTGATGTTGCAGATATAATAGAGAAGTAGCTATGGCAGAGGTGGAGGAACTCATTGCTTCCAAATAAGGATCATGCCCCTATGAAATGTTCCTTTGGTCTAGCATTCCAAAGAGCGAGATACTGAAATCCATTTGCACTTAGAATGCTGTTATTTGCTATCTTCACAACAATAACTTTATCTGCATCTCTTCTTTGACTGTCTGCACTCAATTTTTGAAGGCTCAATTGAAGTTTTAAGTTATTATAATTCTAGGAATTTGGGGACTGAAGGAAAATTTCATGGGATGGTGGTAGTAGGGTGACAATGTTCTTATTTGGATCCTATTCCCCCAGCTTCTGGGAAATAGGATCAGAATTGGTGAGAAATACTACTAGTCCTTGGGGAAAGGGTGATGATCTACACAGGATCTTTCTTCCCAGGAGCATTGCTATCTTGTAGCATTGCTGCATAGAAAGGGGTGGGTGGGGACACCAGCACTGAAATGGGATGCTGTCACTTTTTTGCATTTGCTCCAGTTACCCCAATAATAAGGTAGCATGGGCTAAAGTCAAAGGAAATCAAGGAGGAGGATCTGTGTCATACTTGCCTACATCTGGCTCAACAACAGGAAATCTAAAAGATATCTTTGAGTCTTAGCAGTCCACAAGTTGAACATGAGCCTACAATGTGATGCATCAGCTTAAAAAGCAATGGGATTTTGGACCACATCCAAAGGCGTATAGTGTCATGGTACTTCTCTACTTTGCTTTGGTTAGACCTCATTTGGAATACTGTGTCCAATTCTGGGCGCCACAATCCAAGCTTTCAGTCCTTGAATTTGGACTGAAAACTTATCGGAAGCCAGTGGAGCTGTTTGAACAGGGAGGTCGACTGCTTCCTGTAACTTGCTCCAGTTAACAATCTGGCTGCCAACCTTCGTACCAATTGTAGCTTCCGAACCATCTTCAAGGGCACCCCTGCATAGAGTGCATTACAGTAGTCCAATCTTGAGGTAACTAAGGCATGGACCACCATGGTCAAGTCAGACTTCTCGAGGTACAGTTGGAGCTGGTGCACAAGCTTTAACTGTGCAAAGGCCCTCCCGGCCACCGCCGACACCTGAGCATCAAGCCTCAGCGCTGAGTCCAGGAGGACCCCCAAACTGTGGACCTGTATCTTCAGGGGGAGTGTAATATAATAATAATAATAACAATAATAATAAACTTTATTTATAACCCGCCACCATCACCTCAAAGGGGACTTGGGGTGGCTAACATGAGGCCAAGCCCAAAATAATACAACATAATAAACACACAATAACAAAATAAATATAACAAAATATGAAATAACAAATAAAATCCACAATATAAAGCAGCATAATAAAACCAGACACAGAGGGCGGGCCAATTGTATGAGGTAAAATGTTTAAAAGTTAAAACCCTGGGTAAGATAGGGATTAAAGTGCATTTGTAGGGGAGGAGCCGTGGGATTTAGCCATTTTAAGGGCGGGAAGGTGCTTTATTCTGAGGGCAGCTATAGGCTAAAACAACCAAATGGGTTGAGTGGTCATTCTCCGAAAGCACAGCGGAAGAGCTAGGTTTTTAGATCTTTCTTAAAAACAGCTAGGGTGGGGGCTTGCCTGATCTCCCTAGGCTGCGAATTCCAAAAGTGGGGGGCCACAGCAGAAAAGGCCCTCTCTCTTGTTCCCATAAGACGAGTCTGTGATAGAAGAAGGGGCGAGAGAAGGGCTCGTGCAGGTTTGTGGTAGGAGATGCGGTCACAAAGGTAGATGAGTCCCAAACCGTTCAGGGCTTTGTAGGTAATAATCCTGCCAAACACAGAAAGGAGATTCCATCTGAACATTAGGAAGAACGTCTTTGACTACATAAGGACCACCAAACGCAGCGCCCAAACATGAATCAAGGAACATGAAAGGCACTACAGACTACTTCAACCAGAGAAGTCAGCAATAGCAGAGCACCTGATGAACCAACCTGGACATAACATTTTGAGAACACAGAAATGCTGGACCACTCTCACAACCACCATATCAGACTACACAGAGAAGCCATTGAAATCCACAAGCATGTGGACAATCTCAACAGAAAGGAGGAGACCATGAAAATGAACAAAATCTGGCTACCAGTATTAAAAAACTCTAAAATTACAACAGCAAAACAACAGAGGGAAAACAATCAGGGACATCTAATCACCTCTCAGCAAAAGATTGCCCCAGGCACTGCCAGGCCAACAAATGCTAATCAAGGTGGTCAGTTGAAACATTCACACCTAGCTCCAGCAGACAAGAGCCCTTTGTCCCACCCTGGTCTTTCCACAGATATATAAACCCATTTTCCTAGTTCTAACAGACCTCACTACCTCTGAGGATGCTTGCCATAGATGCAGGCGAAACGTCAGGAGAAAATGCCTCTAGAACATGACCATATAGTCCGAAAAAACCTACAACAACCCTTCGACAATACTTCCTTGACTGTGGGAGCTGTTCAGCAGTGGAACTCTCTGCCTCAGAGTATGGTGGAGGCTCCTTCTTTGGAGGCTTTTAAACAGAGGCTGGATGGCCATCTGTCGGGGGTGCTTTGAATGCGATTTCCCTGCTTCTTAGCAGGGGGTTGGACTGGATGGCCCACGAGGTCTCTTCCAACTCTATGATTCTATGAATCAGCCTGTTTACCCAGGAGGAAATCCCTTTGTATCTCTCAGGTAAGACTGTCTGAAGCCTTGCCAGAAGGAGGAAGGTTGCGGGGAAGGAAGGAGGGAGGAGACAGTCTGCTGCGAAGGTGAATGGAGCTGGGAGCTTCCTTCCCTCCTTCGAGAAAGCCCTCCCCTCCCTTTCTGACAGTCTTTCCCTCCCTCCTTTTGGCAGAAGGAGAAACCCAGGGCAGGAGGAGGATGAGGAGGACGAGGAGGAGTTGAAGGCATCACCATCATCCTCATCAGAGAGGGAGCCCGGCAAAGAACGGCTGCTGGTTTCTCCCTCCTTCTGGCTGCGGGAGGGGTCCTTCCTTCTTCGTCATCCCCTTCCTCCCTCCCTCCCTCCTTCCAGTGCGGCTCATTCCTGGCTCTGGGAAGGATGAGTCCCAGGTCTGAGGAGCCACAGCAGCCACCGCCGCAGCCCTGCCCTCCCACCTCCACGCAGGAGAGAATCCCTTCCCTTCCTCGCCCCGCCAAGGAAGCATGAGCTTCGGGACCACAGGCTGAAGAAGAAGAAGAAGAAGCAGCTGCAGAAGGAGCTGGCGCTGAGGGTAAGAGGTCCTCAGGGTGGCCTTTCCTTTGGGGTTTCAGGGCAACCCAGGCGTGCCAGGGCTCCCTGAGACCCTTCAGTGGGTTTCCAAATAGTGAAGGTGCTGAGTACTATCATTCCCCAATTGATAGTGCCAATGTTTTTACATCTTAGCTGTGTTTGTGTAAGGGAGCAAAACCACTAGAGCAGGCATGGGCAAACTTGGGCCCTGCAGGTGCTTTGGACTTCAACTCCCACCATTCCTAACAGCCTCAGGCCCTTTCCTTTTCCCCCTCAGCCGCTTAAGCCGCTTAAGCCCCAAAGGAAAGGGCCTGAGGCTGTTAAGAATGGTGGGAGTTGAAGTCCAAAGCACCTGCAGGGCCCAAGTTTGCCCATACTTTGCACTAGAGGCACTCAGATGGCAGAAGGACCCATAGGGAAACAACATCTGCGCTCAGGTATCTGGTACATCTATGAATGTGTAAAAAATATTGCAGTATAGTGGTATATTTACAATATACAATATGAATGGGTTCCTGAGTTAATACGTACAACACAATAGCCCACTTGTACACAGAAAGAAAAATCAATCAGTTCAGCCAATAATGTGACTGGTGAGACTTATTATACAGTTCCAAATCATAGCATTCACAAAACAATATTATATGCGTTTGGTACAGTCACTCAAAAAAGTATCAGTGTGGTATGTTCTTGCGTCAAGTTGAACATAAATCCGTAGTCCACGACCGGTTTCGGCCTCACTCCAGGCCTTCTTCTGGTGGACTAAAATTATAACTGATTTATTTTTCTTTCTGTGTACAAGTGGGCTATTGTGTTGTACATATTTACAATATAGTAATATGCAATACTAATATTGTGCTATGCTAAAAATGGGTTGTTGTAGGTTTTTCAGGATATATGGCCATGTTCTAGACGCATTCTCTCCTGACGTTTCGCCTGCATCTATGGCAGGCATCCTCAGAGGTTGTGAGGATGCCTGCCATAGATGCAGGCGAAATGTCAGGAGAAAATGCTTCTACAACAACCCAGTGATTCCAGCCACGGAAGCCTTCGACACGATATGCTAAAAATATAATATATTGTATGTACATATAATATTGATCAGAATATTGTAATACAATATAATACTACTAATAATGCAATATTGTATTTTATATTATCTGTAATTTTGCAGTATAGTGGTATAGTACAATATAGTAATACACAATACTAAGATTGTGCTATGCTAAAAATATAATATATTGCATGTACATATAATATTGTAATACAATATAATACTAACAATAATACAATATAATTATTATAATATATTTTATATTACTAATAATATTGCAATATAGTGGTATAGTACAATATAATAATATACAATACTAAAATTGTGCTATGCTAAAAATATAATATATTGTATGTACATATAATATTGATCATAATATTGTAATGCAATATAATACTAATAATACAATATAATAATTATATATTTTCTCATCGCATAAAATATTACTAATAATATTGCAGTATAGAGATATAGTACAATATAGTCATATACAATACTAATATTGTGCTTTGCTAAAATATATTGTATGTACATATAATATTGATCATAACATTGTAATACAATGTAATACTAATAATAATACAATATAGTTAAATAATTATATATTTTATATTACATATAGTATTACTAATAATATTGCAGTATAGTGGTATAGTACAATGTAGTATAGTGGTATAGTATAATGTAATACTAATATAGTGCTATGCTAACAATATAATATATTGTAGGTACATATAACTTGTAAGCCTTCGGGCTGAGAAGGACAGGATATAAATGTCATAAATGAATACATAAATAAATCCAGAGTGTCGTAGGATTTGTAGCCTATGGAAAGCCTCCCTGTATTGAAGGAGTGGCTCTTACCCAAGCGTCCAAGGATATTACTAAATAATACAGCAGTAGAAGAATCTGGTCTGTGGGAATGGATAATTATTGGCTGGTTGGGTTTTTCCCCTTCAAAACAATATATTGCACAGCATCACAACTGTATTGGGAAACAATTGTATGAAAGGAGAGGTTAGCACTCCTCTAGAAGAGGTCCTAGTGGCCTGAACAACATGGATATCTTTCTCATTTTGTTTTTGCTGCCTAAGAGTGTCACTGCCCAGGCCTAGTGGTGCCTTTCATGCCAAGAAGGGTCTTCAAGATCCGATGGCTTGCACAGGAAACCACTGCAAGCTGTGGCAATTATTCCTCTGGGCATAGAAGAAAAGACATATTTATTGCCCTTTGGACATCCTCGCTCACTCACAATGTGTGTATCTTTCTGTCACTCTTCTCCAGCATTGCACACACAGTCTCTGCAGATGTGTGCGCTTCGTTTTCCAGGCACATAGATATCTCTCCGGGTATGCTTCCTTCCCTGTCACATGCCATTCAATGTGTTCTTCCTCTTGCTTAAAGTGTTCCCATGCTAGGCATAATTAGGATTCATTCATGTCTGCATTAACCAAACACTGCATTTAGTTTCTCAACACATGAACTTCCATCCACGTGAATCAACACACAACCTAAGTACCTCTCTGCGACAGCAGCTTGACAGATACCATGTATTTCCTCTCTGCTTTGCTTGTTCTGTTTCCCTTTTGCTCAAACACACAGAGACATGCACACAGAGTTTGTTTGCCATCCTTCTGTTTCTTGTCTCTTCTGTTTCCCTGCTTCTTGAAAAATAAAGGCAACCCCTCAGATTATAGCTTATCCTTGGCTTAGAATCATAGAGTTGGAAGAGATCTCGTGAGCAATCCAGTCCATCCCCCTGCCAGCTGGAAAATCACATTCAAAGCTCCCCCGAAAGATGGCCATCCAGCCTCTGTTTCCTTGTCCTTTTACAAGTACACTTTTTTCTCAATCATAAGGCAATGTTTTGCATATTTTAGAAAGATACGTATTTAAGCTGTACTGTGTCTGGAAAAGTACTAGGCATATTTTTTTTTAGTATTTTGAAGATGTGTTTACTATATTTTACATGGACATATATTCACACCATCATTTGTAACAACATTGGCATATATTTGTACTCTGCTGTGTAGATCTTAGCTAGAGATTAGGGAAAATAATGAGGTGGAGTAAAGGAGTAATATATTAATATTATATATTAATTATAATAATATTATATTACTCCTTTATAATATAATAGGTGCTTATACTGCAAATGGCTAGCTGCATTTACAAAACAACCTCTCCAACTATCTGCCAGGAGAGAACTAGTAGAGCAGGAAACTTTTCTCTCTGATTAACCTTTTTATTATTATTATTATTATTATTATTATTATTATTATTATTATTATTTCTGGAAGTTATTATTTCCTGAATATTCCTCCATATTGTTTCCTATACTCATAGTCCAAAGTGCTAGAGATTTTCAATTTAGCCACCTCATCTTTGATACCAGTAATACCTGACTAACTATTCTACCTATTTGAATATTGTTGTACTACAATATGGAAACGGTCATAGCCATGCCTGTCTTCCATTTCAAACTATTTGTGAAGCCAGTACTTTTTGGCCCTTGCTGTTTCCAGGAAGTTTTTGCTTATCCCTCATTCCTCTGTAAGCCTTGAAATGGTTTTAAGTTTACAAGTATCGCTTGTTTATTTGTATTTTTTCACAAACAACTCTCATGCTGAACGTGTGTTTCTCTTACTTAGTTTGAATAAAAAGAGATGTTTACTGCGCTGTCCCGCCAGCCCTGTGAACAAACAGGTTAGTAGCATTTACGGTGGATTGGCATGAAAACGTGCCAAGACACATTTCAGTTGATGTTACACATTTTTCTTTGAGGACACCTATATTTAACATAGCTCGCTGAACACATGTTTTGGTGTTGCAGAGGAGGCTCGTTTCAGAGCCAGCTTTGTGGGAAATGACTCTTTTCAACATCAGTAAGCTATCGAAGACAAATGTTCCTGTGTGGTCCAACATCTAGCCGAATTAGGGCTTGAGAATTGACTGTATTTATTTTATCTCTTGCTTCAGAATGATACTAGTCCAATTGTGACATACAACTGCAGTTTGAGATAATATTAAGAGATTGGGGTATGTATGGTAATTGATTTTTAAGACATTCAACCACTTCCTTTGTCCCTTTATAGTCTTAGAATTGTTTGGTACCCTTTTAATTCTTACAGTGTTAATTCAAGGAGGATTAGCAGGGAAGCTCTTCCTAATGTTTATTTAGATTCTATTTTATTGTTTCTTTTGGTATATTTTGATTATGTAGTAGACTGCCTTAAATACCCCAAAGGCACCAGGTTTTGTCTGATCCTGGAAGCTAAACAAGGTCAGTACTCAGATGGGTGACTGCCAATGAATACTAAGTGCTATTGGCTGTATTTCAGAGGAAGGAACTGCAAAACTACCTTTCAGTATTCCTTGCCTAAAAAACCCTTTTGAAATACTTGGGGTCATCATAAGTTGACAGAAGGTGTGCTGGTATGGCTGTACCAGGAGCTTCAGCTTCATTTTCTTTCTATTGAGTGTTCGCATATATTCCAAGGTTCCATGCATTTTGCAGTAAGGTGGCTTTCCTTGGTTTGCAATTATAGGTCCAATGACCTGTCTATCATTGTTAAGTTTTGGTTCCGCCCCTTTTTCCAGGGCTCTGGGAGGGAAAGGAAACAATTTTTAGTTTAGTCTTATAGTGGAAAGCTTAGCTACAGGACGCGGATCAGCTCCATCTGTAGACAAGCTTCGTTTCTCACAGCATCCGGGGGAAACAGAAGCATCCGGGGGAAACAGCTCCACATCTTTCGTGGAAAAGATCCAAAAGAACTCCAGCTGGAGAATCTATAAAGCCTTGGCTGGTAGGTCTACTCGGGTAACCAGAAGTAATTGGAGCCGGGAGTAAAGCCCACACCAGCAAGCATAGAAAGTAGATTGCCTGGGAGGGGTTAAAAAGAGTTTTCCTCTTAAAGAAAAGAAACAGTTCACGAAGCCAGTTACCTGTCCATTTGGGCAAGTTAAAAAGCATTTATTTGACTTGTTGAAGATCTGAGAAGTGTTTCTTTAAATTGTTGAAGATCTAAGCAATAATAAAGGACTTTGTTAATCTTTTCAAGCATCTAAAGGCTTTTGTGTAGGAAAATCCTTAGGGCCTCTCAGCCAAGGCAACCCGGCTTCCCGCTGGGCACAAAGAGCATGTCCCGTTCAAAAGATAATTATTATAGGCCCAGCGCGTGACAGCACAGAAGGTGACTTGAAAGTGTTAGGATTTTGTTAGGGAAAACTACCCCAAAATAGCAGAGCATCCAAAATACAAACAGGATACTAAAAGTTGAGCAATCAGTTCACAACCAGCAGAGCATGAAGTGTCGTTGGTTGTGGCTGTAAAGAATGTAGAGCGTAGGCAGGCAAAGGTGCAGAGTCCAGTCTTAAAAATCACAAAAGGTTTATTTACAATAATAAGAACTAACTACATTTCTTAATGGTAAAAGAACTGGGTCTGAGCTACTCTATAACCCATCTCTTCTAAGGTTTGAAGGAAGGGAAAAAACAACAATCACTACATTTCTCTGACACGCATGCAGAGAGAGATCTCAATTCATACAGCATACTCTAAGGGCCCTTCCACACAGCCATATAACCCAGAATGTCAAGGCAGAAAATCCCACAATATCTGCTTTGAACTGGGTCATCTGAGTCCACACTGCCATATATTCCAGTTCAAAGCAGAAAATGTGGGATTTTATTCAGCTGTGTGGAAGGGGCCTAAGATGTAAACAGCTGAAGTCAGAAGTAAAGGCTTGCAGTAGAAAAGTATTCATTCTACACCAACCAGAATGAGAGCAGAGACACAGAGGAGAGAAGATATAGATACATTCTGTTGTACAGGAGACACGTGGGAAGGGGAAACCCCAGCCTATTCTAAGCTAACTAAACTGTTCCTCATTGAGGACTTGAGACTTGGCAGTGTGGAGTTGAATTCCAACAGAAGGCATATGTCCACACTTACATATACAGACATTTAAACATCTCTTGACTTTTACTGGCCAAGTTGAAACTTGGAAAATGTAGCATTTTAGATTCTAATTCCAGAATTCTCCACTAAGGAGATTCAATAAGTTGTAGTTAAAAATATTTTTAAGCTTTGGGCCCAGGCTAATATGGTACAGAGTTTTTAAAACTCATGTTTACATTTTATAACCGACTGCTTCACATCAATTGGTTTAATTTTCCTCCCCCTCTCCCCCAATGTTGTTCTCCCTGCTGAACTCTCAGGATGCTTGGGTTAGTCAGTCAATCTGAGCAAAATTTCACTCTCATCCATATAACTATATTAAAATATTGACTTACTCCTGTAATAATGTCAGGAACCGCTATAAGGCTTCAATTCTAGCCACGCATCCTACTTCCCTGGAAGTGAGTCTCTTGGAATTAATATATTTCCTGTATACATATACAACTTAAAGATCCTTCGTTATAATAATATGTTACACAGTTTTCTTCAATAACTAACTCATGGCTGAATTACATTACAATTGTAATTTATTTATTTGCCGTGTCTTTATCTTGCCCTGTCTCACTCCAAGGGGGGGACTCAGAGCAGCTTACAACTTGGCACAATGCGATGCCACATCAAACATAAATATAACAGTTATAAATACATTAAACATTAAATCATTAAACATAAACCAAACATATATAAAATACAATTAAAACAGAATTTAAAACAGCAATTAAAACAAACCACCTAGTCCATAATCAGAGTCCACGAGCCATTCCAGTTACAGTCACATTGATTCCTGGTTGTCCATTGCATTGTTGCTCCAAATGTCTGGTTCCAAAGCCAAGATTTTACTTGTTTTTTTTAAATGCCAGGAAGGAGGAGGCTGATTTCACATCACTAGGAAGGGAGTTACACAGCCAAGGGGCACCCATGGAGAAGGCCCTGTCTCTCATCCCCATCAGCCGCACCTGCGAAGGAGGTGGGACCGAAAGCAGGGCCTCCCCAGAAGATCTTAATGTTTGTCCTGGTTCATAGTAATGTAATGTGAATAACCTAATTCCTTTTGCAATGTAGCTGAGTTTAGTTGCTTTTATAGTTATAGCACTAGCATAGTTAGGTGTGTGGTATACCATAGGACAGAGGCTTAGGCACTGAGATTTTTTTTAAAAGTCATTCAAAAGGTAATAATCCCAGCTATTTTGAATAAACAGAAAATTTAAAAAATGTAATTACAGTCTAAACTATTTTAGACTTATCATAACAAACAATTGCTTTGAAGCTTCAGGTTTACAAGTGTGGATAGAGTAAATGCTTGCTTTTCTAGAAACCTTGTTTGGTAGGTTGGGTTTATTTTGGAGCCAATTTTACTTTCAGTGTCATGAACCTTTTATAATCTAATTACCTTGTAATTAAACATTCATCTGACACAAGGGCATAAGGTGTGTTTCTGCCAAAAGGTTAATAGGTTGGGCTTGGATTTATCATCTGCTTGCAACTACCAAGTGCTGAGTTCAGTGATGAATGTGACAAAAAAGATCCTAAACGAAATACTGCTTTAAAGTTTGCCCTGATACTGAGGATCCATTTCCATTTTACTTTCAATTGTGATTATAATAAACTTTATGGTTATATCAGTCAGTTTGGTATATTGATTTGAGTGTCATGCTAAGACGACGAGGCCAGGATTTGAATACTCACTCAGCCATGGAAACCCATTGAGTGACTTTGGACAAGACATGCTCTCTCAGCCTCAGAGACAAATGCCTCTGAACAAATTCTGCCAATGAAAACTTGTGATATATGTACTTTACGATCTCCATAAGTCAGAATTGGCTTGGAGGCACACAATGACAACAAATTAAGGGTGTATGCAGGTAGAATTTTCTGGAATAACTAAAGGCAAATGCAGAAAAATCAGTTCTAGCAGCATATTCATTTTCATCAGTATTAGGGGAATGAGACACCTTAAATACTTGCATGTCATTTGGATTTGCCCAAGTTGTTTTGCTGATGCAGTCAACAAGGTGGCACCCCTTTCCTTGTATGGACTGGGACAGAGAGTGAAACTTTACATCAACAACAGCAACACATTAGGGTCCTCAACAATTTAATTTTGGAGGTGTGGGGCAAGATGTATAGGGCATTTTGCCATGAAGGAAAAATAACCAAGATCTCAGAAGAATTGCTGCTGTTGCTGAACTGGGAAATGCCATTGTTGCCTGTCCCCTGTAGTGGTTGCTTTACTTTGCCTAATGGGAATGTTGGCTCTGTATGTAACTTTTCTTACATCATGAAAAGCAAAACAAAAATTGAAGGTAACTCCAAAGTATACCTGTATCTGATGAAAATAATTGAGCAATTGATGAAGACAAGGAGCAGTCTCATTCTGCTAATTAAAGATAATGTTATTATATAGTAATCAAGTACCTCCCATACTTTTAATGCATTCACTTATGCCAGAAGGCTCTGAGGTAAGGAAGTATTACTAATTGTGTTACTAAAAAATCTTGAAGAGATGATGAATCATCCATGAGGATAACAGGGAACTTAAACTGAATATCTGTATCCTAAAATGTTATAGTATGGTCTGTATTTTTCTTTGGGTGTGTGTGTATAAAAATATGTCTGAAGTCAGGGGTGTCAAACTCATTTTCACCAAAGGTCACATTAGCTTTATGGTTGCCTTCAAAGGGCCATTTGTAATTGGAAGATTGTATAAATGTAATTATGCTGCCTTAAAATTGAAAGTCTTGCAGGCCGCATAAAATGATGTGGCGAGCCAGAATTGTCCTATGGGCCTTGCATTTGGCATGTATGTCCTAAGTATTTATTTATCGTGTAAGAAGCAAATTGAAATACAATTATAATGCATTTGAAAAAAATCACAAAGTTAAAAACTTGGCATTATACTAAATTTCCTTTGACCAGAAGCTGGCCACTTCAAGCACCTCTGGTGTCACTGTAAGAAGGTCCTTCATTGTGTATGTGGCAGGGCTCAGACTGCATTGTAGTAGGTGATCTGTGGTTTGCTCTTCTTCACACTTGCCTGTCGTGGACTCCACTTTGTGGCCCCATTTCTTAAGATTGGCTTTGCATCTTGTGGTGCCAGAGCGCAGTCTGATCAGCGCCTTCCAAGTCACCCAGATTTCTGTGTGCCCAGGAGGAAGTTTCTCATCTGGTATCAGCCACTCATTGAGGTTCTAGGTTTTAGCCTGCCACTTTTGAACTCTCGCTTGCTGAGGTGTTCCTGCAAGTATCTCTTTAGATCTTAGGAAGCTGTTTCCCGATTTAAGGCTTTGGCTTGCTGGCTGGTATTTGAACAGAGGATGGGCTAGAGATATCAATGCTTTGGTTCTTTCATTACTGGCTTCTACTGTGATAAGATGTATTCCAACTGGGTGTGCATATTCAGCAACAGAGTAGCAAAGCGCAAGGGCAGATGTCTTCATTGTGTCTGGTTGTGATTCCCAGGTTGTGCCAGTCAGCTTTTGTATGCTATTATTTCTAGCACCCACTTTTTGCTTGATATTCAAGCAGTGATTCTTGTAAATCAGAGCACGGTCCAGAGAAACTCCCAGGTATTTTGGTGTGCTGCAATGCTCTGGTAGGATTCCTTCCCAGGAAATCCTCAGAGCTCAAGATGCTTGTCTGTTCTTAAGATGTAAAGCATGCATCTGTGTTTTAGATGGATTAGGAATCATCTGGTTTTCACTGTAATGGGCAGTAAGAGCCACTAAAGCTTCAGAGATCTTATGTTCAACCATTTCAAAGCTCCCTGCTTGAGTGGTGATGGCACGATCGTCAGCATAGATGAAATTCTCTGTCCCTCCTGACAGTGGCTGATCATGTGTGTAAATGTTAAACATTGATGGAGCAAGCACGCTCCCCTGAGGCAGGCTCTGGGGCATGTTCATCCTAAGTGAATGAACGTATATCCCTAGCACAAAAACAATCAGTCACTCAAGTCTGCATTCTACCACTATTCTCCTGATCAGATTCTCAAATATAAAACCTTGTTACTTTCCTGAAAATGTGGTTAAATTTATTACTTCTAAAATAGTAAGAATAGCCTTAAATAGAGGTAGCTTCCATCTACCTCTGGTTTTTGGATAACTTTTGAGGAGCTGTCCAAGGCGCTGAAATTATAAGTTTTCTATCTCAGTGAAGCAAAGGAGGAAGGTGCATGTTCCAGTCGACTCAGGCCCCTTCTACACTGCTACATAAAATTCAGGTTATCTGCTTTGAACTGGATTATATGGCAGTGTACGCTCATATAATCCAATTCAAAATAGATAATGTGGATTAGCTGCTTTGATCATCTGGATTATATGGCAGTGTAGAAGGAATCTCAGATTCACCAGGAAAGCACACAAAAACAAAACCCTTACTCTAAAATACCCAGGGCTGCAAACCTACCAGTGACCAAAGCCATAGGTATAGAGAGGGAGCAAATCAGATAGCAAATCCTGGAAATTGAAGCACTATGTTGAAGGAGAGAATTGTGTGACATATTATTATAGACTTGTTCTCTGCCCCTCAATGATGTTGTACAGGTGCAGCAAAAAATGCTCTCAGCTCCTCCCCCCAAATCAATGTCACTAACATTTGCCCAGAAACCGCACCATCACATTTTGTTGGTGACCTGCCCAACACCATTGAAGTGCAAGAGCAAATGCTTATTTTAAATGTGCTTTTGTAGTTTCCTGCTGAAATTTGGCATCAGATCAGGAAAAAAGAACCATTAAAAGAAGTGTTCCCCTTTTGTGTTAAAGGCTTTCAGTGCTTGCCACTGAAATATAGCAGCATAGTTTGCAGCCAAATTTCATCTGGGTGTCTGTACTCACTGCTTATAGCAGGTCACTGTGGGACATGTTTGTCTTTCAAAGTTGGCAATCTCTCTGTAGCATTTAGATTAGAAGTGAAAAAAGAGTCATCCAAGGGGAAAGACTTTGCAAAGCTACAGCTTCCATGATTCCAGTGTAGATACACTCTTGGCCTTCTTAGTCCCAAGAAAATTGGACCTTGGACTTCATAGATTACTACTCGGAGGGGGCGGGGGGGGGGGGGGACAAAATTAATAATGCAATTAATGCTTTCAAATGCATAACATAATTTTTCTCCTTTCTTATTTTTAGGTTTCCGAGTCCTGTACAAAATGCCCACCATTGTCACTTTCATCTTTCTTCTATTAAGTATTGCAGTTATTGTTACTATTACTCTTGTCCAGTGGAAACAGAAAGAGGTCATTTCTCCAGGTGTGAAGGTAAGGTGTGTGTATAAAAAAAATCAAAAAACAAAGGGACCCTTTGCCTTCCAACAACTGTATAAAATTTATTTATTTATTTATTTATTTATTTATTTATTTATTTATGAAATTTATATGCTGCCCTTCTCACCCCAAAGGGGACTCAGAGCAACTTACAAGTAATATACAATACAATAAATAAAATAAATACAATATCTTCTTGGACCCCTCTCTTTACTCTGGTCCCAGAGTAGCAGTTGGTGTTGTGGGGAGGGGCTCCCAACTGCATTTTCAACGGGTATAGCTTGTCACATAAGTTATATGTATTGGAATTCTCTCCTATGCAATTTTAATGGTATAAGAGTCATGAATTCTTTTTTTTTTCAGACCACACACAACATAAGTAACACTAACTGCATACTTTGTGTGAGAGCTCAGCTGCTGATTTAGTGATATATTAATAATAATACTTTCAACCTTGGCTCTCTCTTACTAAATGTTAATCAGCAACATTATTATGGGGAAAAAAACTTGTTTAGGTAGATTCCATACAAACATCCAAACCTCAGTTCTTCAACTTATGAATTAAAGCAATATTTCCCAATCATGATGGTTTGGTCTGGGCAATGCTGTCTCCCTCTATGTGATTAGGGTAGGGAAGTGAAACTGTGGTTGCATCTTCACTGCCATGTAATTCAGATTATCCAAGCAGATAATATGAGTTTATACTGCCACATCATTCTGTTCAAAGCAGATAAACTGGATTTTATGTGTTAGTGTAGATCGCACCTGTGTTGGCCACCTGGCTTGGCTGATCTACCTTCAATGCCACCATATATCTCTGTCATAATGTAGCATTTTAGTGTGGAATATGTGCACAACACACACCTCAACATTGAGTTTGACAACCCCATGACTCTTGGATTTTGTCAACCCCATGACTCTTGGATTTTGTCTGTAACTATTTTTTATGCATTGCACCAACATGTAGGACATGGGAAGTGAAAAGGGTATGTAGGCAAGAAGAACACACTGGCAGATTATCATCAAAATCAGCAGCTGTTTTGAAGTAAACCAGTATAACATTGTGATTTCAATTTCATTGGGTTTGTGGTTCAGTCAGGCACTAGAGCTTTCAAACAAATATTTCTAATTGTTTTTTCCTAAACTGAAACTCCCAGGATTCCATAGACGGGAACCATGGAAATTAAAGTGAAACTGTGGTGCTATAACTACGTAGCATAACATTTTTAGAAAATCATGACCTTTTAGAGATCATAACCTTTCAGAGAAGAGCCAAAAACCCATTTAAGTAGAATCTTCTCAAGTGGTATACAACAAAAGGTAATTATGCAAGGCAGTTGGCTTCAGTTGTTAGACTGAATAATCTGTTGTCTTTGATCTGTTAGGAAACAGATAATATGCCAGTGCATAAAAATAGCAGTTCTTCAGAAGTGTTTTTCAGTGCTCAAAAATATATCTACTCTCCCATAAAACAACTTGTTTATATTATACACTCAAGAGACAAAATAAAGTAGACTTTGGTAAAAAATAAATAACATTTTGGTTTACTCACGACTTTCATGTGTTCAGCATACATACGTACATAATTTATCAATTATGTACTACCCTGCCTATCTTTGCGATCGCATCTCCCTCTATGAACTGGTGCAAACTTTAAGATCTTCCGGGGAGGCCCTCCCTTCGCTCCCACCACCGTCACAAGCACTGTTGGTGGGGACGAGAGAGAGGGCCTTATTGGTGGTGGTCCCCCACCTCTGGAACACCCTTCCTGGAGAAATAAGACAGGCCCCATCCCTCCCTACCTTTCATAAGAGCTTGAAGACCTGGTGGTTTAAACAGACCTTTGAGAACGACTAGTTCTAGTTCTGCCCCAGATACTGTTGAAATTGGCCATATCTTTTTCTACCAATTACTCAGGTCACTTTCTTCTATTAGGCCCTGCAAATGTACAGCCATAGACTCTACCTAATTTCCTGGGCCCTCTAAAATCACACTAGCCCGGTCCAGTCTTTTAAACTGCCTTGAACAGGCAGGATTATTTTAAATATATGTGCTATTGTGGTTTTTAATGCATATATTGTCTTGTTAATTTTATGCTTATGCTGTTTTCTTTGTATGTATTGATTATGTTACTTGGAAACTGCTCTGTCCTCTTGGGGAGATAGAGCAGTATATAAATAAAGTTTTGTTGTTATCAGTCAGTTACAGATATGTTTGAAATAGTTTCTGTGCTATCCAATCAGAATGGCTCTCTTACAATAAAGAGCAGGCAAGAGTTGGCAGGTCTGCGATCTGAACAGTCCCAAAGTTTAAAGAAACCTGTGCTCTGTGCTTGTCTCAGAGTAGATCACATGGTTTGCAGATCCAACTTCTCAGGAAAACATAGAGCAAGGAAAGAAAGCTGCATATCAGAACATAATACAATAAGTAAACAATAGGTTATAGATAAACAAATTACTAGAGGAGGCTTGAAGATTGCAATTTACAACAGAAACAGGCCCAATTCTGGATTGCTGTGAGTTTTCCAGGCTGTTCCAGAAGCATTCCCTCCTAACATTTCTCCCACATCTATGGCAGGCAACCTCAGAGGTTGTGAGGTCTGTTGGAAACTAGGCAAGTGAGGTTTATATATCTGTGGAATGTTTATATATCTGTGGAGAAAGAACTCTTCCGTTTGAGGCAAGTGTGAACTCAACCAGAGAAGTCAGCCATAGCAGAGCACCTTGATCTAACTTGGACACATCATATTATTTGAAAACACAGAAATGGTGGACCACGCTAACAACCACCATGTCAGATTACACAGAGAAGCCATTGAAATCTACAAGCATGTGGACAATTTCAACAGAAAGGAGGAAAACATAAAAATATTACTAGACACCTACCTTTTAAAAAAGTATAGTAGCGGCTATTATGGCTTTTATTATGTTCATATGTGATTGTTAGTATGTTAGTATACGATTGTAAGTTGCCTTGAGTCCCCCTTGGGGTAGAGAAAGGCGGGATATAAATAAGGTAAATAAATAAATGGCTATAAAAGAATATCGGAAGGTAAGGTTTTAGTTCTCTATATTGCTTACTGGTTGCCACATGATAAAAATCAGAGCTTAAAATAACATAGAGGGAGACAGCATTGCCCAAACCAGACCATAATGATTGGGAAATATTGCATTTCATTCCCATTGCTGTGTTTGAAAAATAATCATTTGCTATTATTGGAAACATTTTCCTGCTTGTTATGTTACTATTTCTATTATATATATTTAAAACCCTCTTAAAATGGATAAGAAAAATTGCATAAAATTGGAAAAGTCCTTTCAAAATGCCTCTAAACATATTTTTGTTGGACCAGCAGTAGTTGGGGGAAGTAGTTATGTAAATGGTTGGATTGCTGAGAGAATTATGTGCCTGAAGGTTGAAATCTACCCCCCTGAAAGGGCTTATTGGTCCACTTGAAAGAGATCTCTCTTGACTGTGCATGCTTTCCTCGAGGCAGGGATTTGAACTTTATGGGTGCAGTTATCTTATTGCTCCGCTGGTTAGAACATGTTGATGGTATTATCCTTTCTGCCTTTGCTTAATGTCAAAGTGGAAAAGGCAAGTAAGGGAAATCAATTATTAAATATGTTGAGTAGCTGAGATGTGCCACAGATATAACTGACAAAGAACCTACATTAGAACAAGTATTAATTCCTACGCTACAGACATAAGGAATCATCACGCACCAAAGACACCAAGATTTCATGGTAGTTACAATGGAATCATATCATCACAGAAGTGTCATATGAATGGACTGCAGATATTTAGTGTTCAAAGAAAAATGAAGTTAAAGTACAAGAAGCTAGGAAGCTTACAAGACCCAAGGCTGTTTTACTAAAAGCTGTGTTTTCTTTTTCCCCTTTTGTGGATAAAATCATTCTTGGGTTTTTACATGTACAATCTTTTCTCCCAGTATGGAATCGTGCTGGATGCTGGGTCATCGCGAACAACAGTCTACGTGTATGAATGGCCGGCAGAAAAAGAAAATAATACCGGTGTCGTAAGTCAGACCTTCAAGTGCAATGTTAAAGGTGAGGAGGAAATAGGAATTTCGAAATAACAGTATGACATCAAAACATAGCCAGAACTGAACACTCCTGTGGGTGAGTCAAACAGAACGGGCAGCTTTTGTGCCTGAGCCCTGTCGAGCACATGTCTGGCACATCATAAAAGAGGGTTGCCAGTCCTGATCCAAAGCGATCTCCTCCGCATTTAACAGCTGCAATGCAGGAACAGGTCTGGCGGTTTGAAATGTGTGGGAGGTTCTTCCATTTTGCTATGGCAAAAATCACACCATCTGCGTGTCTGTGGGATTTCAAATCATGATAAATTAACAGGCAGGAAGGACACTGGCAAATCAAGATTGTTCAGCATTCTGCTGCCCTGGTATAATAGAAACTGTGGTAGCCATTTCTCTTGGGGGAAAATACACTCAGGTTGGATGTAGGCTTCGCAGTGTTTAGAAGAGAGCCATGATCGGGCTTAGCCCCATGTAAGCAGCCCCGAGTCCCTTTGGAGAGATTGCTGTGGGGTACAAAAATAAAGTTGTTGTTGTTGTTTTGGTTGAAATAGAATATGTTTCTTTATTTATTTAGAACAGGCACAGAAAGCTTAATGGTTGCAGTATACAGGTACAGAGCATTATGGTTTCCAAAGTAGTTCGAAGCTCAAAACTTCAGGTTCCAGTCAAACCGTTGTTGTTGTTGTTGTTGTCGTCGTCATCATCATCATTATTACCTTTTCATTTATTTCAGTGAATTTTTCAGGCTGTATGGTCATATTTCAGTAGCTTTCTCTCCTGACATTTAACCTACATCTGTGGTCGGGATCTTCAGAGGCCACCTGAAAATGAGAGAAAGCTATTGGAACATGGCCATACAGCCTGAAAAATTCACAGCAGCCCAGTGAGTCTGCCCATGAAAACCTTAGACAACACATACTACTACATTCTTTTCTTGCCTGAGTGCCAAGCTTCTCATGTTTTTCCTTTCACTCTTGCAGGATTCCTGAAATATAGGCCAGGTCAAGGGAGGCTTGCTTGCTTGAGATCATCCTTAGGGCTTCAGGTCTGAATGAAGACTGAATCCTAGGCCAATATTTTGACCATGTAGTCACTGATTCTCTTGGAATAACATTCTCATGAATTCTTTTAATGCAATATCTGTTAAACTAGGCCTTACATTTCTGTTTATTCTCCCCAATCCCCCACCCCCCAGTGATGGTGGTGGTGGTCATGTCCTCTTTCATCAAAGGGAGCTGTAAAGTAAAGTGAGATTTTCATTTGCTGGGTACACACTCATGAGTGTCTCATACATGCAATTACGAGATTCTGTGGAGGCGTTTGATGTTCTTTCCAAGCCCATTGTATGTATTATGGGAAGAGTTATATAGGCATCTGTGTCTACAATTAGAGTCAGGTCAAGAAATTACTGGTTGTTTTGTGACTAATGAAAGGGCATGCATGCTGCAGTCTGCTGAAATCTGAAGCAAGTTCTCACCCTGCTTGGCCTCATGGGAAGCAAGACTTTTTTTTAAGGCAGAGGAACACACATTTGGATATTCCCTGGGTTAAAAAGGGCAGGAGTCTGTTTGTTTTTCATTAAAAGGACTCCATTCGGTGGTGGCTGAGTTAAAGCATATTTTATACTCTTACATCCAAATGTGCTTTCTTAAAATATCTTAGTCCTCCCAAGTCCCTCACACATGTGTTCTGCAATTTGACAGTCTGGACAATTTAACAAGAGGAAAGCCTGTTAGGGGGACTTATCTGATAATATTATGTGATACAGTATAATACTAATAATACGATATTATAAATGTTATATTACATGTAATATCACTAATAATATTAAAGTATAATGGCATAGTACAATATAGTAATATATAATACTAATATTGTGCTACGGTAATAATATAACATATTGTATTTACATATTACTTGTAAGCCACTCTGAATCCCCTTCGGGGTGAGAAGGGTGGCATACAAATGTCGTAAATAAATAAATAATCTAGAAAACAAATCACAACTATTTTAAAAATCTATTTTGAGCACTATTGATGACAAAATGAAGGTTGAAACATAGAGGCAAATGTATTTGCTACTCTTTAAAAAGGCAGCCAGCCAGACGTATGAATGGAGAGCAAGACTGAGAAGCTTATTTACCACGTTAATCCCTGAGGCAAGTTTGTAGCAATTGTTTTGATATTGTTGTGATTTTGGGTTCAGTTGGTGATAAAGTGAAGTATGGTTATATGAGCAAATATATGTACTACTCTTTGAAATGCACTCAGCCAACTAGATTTATCAATCCAGAGCAAGACTTTGGCATTCATCCCCTCTTATATTATACATTATTAAGGTGAGATCACACTTTGGGTAGAAAACAATGTTTCCCTTCCAAGGGATAGTAAATATTACTTGTTCTTGCATTTTAGGAATGTAAAAGTAACAGCCACCAGAAAATATGGTAGACCTTTGTGTTTTGATGTCATCGGTTCT
The DNA here is from genome assembly GCF_025583915.1 of Anolis sagrei ordinatus. Taxonomy (NCBI): domain Eukaryota; kingdom Metazoa; phylum Chordata; class Lepidosauria; order Squamata; family Anolidae; genus Anolis; species Anolis sagrei. The sequence goes on from NW_026847660.1 coordinate 80,042,362, forward strand.
TTCGGATTATGCTTTGAGTCTGTTCCATCTACCACTACCACCACCATCATCCATTATTTTAATTTGTGTAATTGTTGCTTTGTTTAATGTGTTTATCTTTCTTAAGTTATTTATGGTTTTAATCTGTGCTTTAAATTGTTTACACTGGATGCTGTCCTATGATCCCATGATAAATGGCAGGAGAAAAGTGTTTCAGTGAAATAAATAAATCATAGTGATTGCTGGGGAATTGCATTGGATTTGGCCAAATTCCCAGTCAATACTGCAGTGAGAGTCTCTCTGAGGTGAAGCAGGGTTCCTTCTGAAGAATTCAGACTCCAGTCTGGACCTTCCTGAAACTTTGTGGACATTTTATCATTTTGGAAGACTGATGAAAAGCTGGCAATCCCACCTCTCCACCCCCACCCCCATTCTGACTGACTTTTTCCATATATGAAAAACCTTGGGGTGGCAAGGGAGCATCAAGAAGAGAGAGAAGCTGACTGACAGGCAGATCTGCTTTCTGAACAGAGTTTATCAGGGACTCTGCAATCACAATTCCTTTGGAGACATATAATGGTTGTTAAATATTGTTCTGCGTTCAGTACTAGTTCTTTGCCCTCTGAGTAAAAACGGTGCACTCAGCGGAGTTTTTCATGTGACCTCTGTACTTTCCTTAACTTGCTTCCTCTCAACTGATCTTCATTCTTCCAACCTTTATCCCTATTATTTTCCATTCCAATTCATTAATTCTTTTACATCACTTATTGAAATCTTTCAATGATGAACATTTGCTTCATATGCACATCCCTTTTCTTAATGATCTTTATGCCATACTGCCTTAAAGTATGGGTAAGTCGTTAGAATGTTGAACTGGGATTTTGGGAATCCAGGGACTGGATTTCTGTTCCATAGAGTTGCCAGAAAGAAACTGGAAAGGGCTGTTGTACCATTCATGCTTGTGTTAAAATAGGATTTTCAGCAGGTATTGCTTTTTAGCCTTAAAGGGAGGTCGTGGCTGAGACTCCTCTGACCAAATTTTCCTGAGAGAACCCTATGTTCTGGTGCCATACGTGGCAGTCAGTTTAAAGACATATAACATTAGCAAGTGGGTTAAACCCCTGTGCCGGCAAGACTGAAGACCGATAGGTCACAGGTTTGAATCCAGGGAGAGGCGGATGACCTCCCTCTATCAACTCCAGCTCCTCATGCGTGGACATAAGAGAAGCCTCCCACAAGGATGATAAAAGCATCAAATCATCCGGGCGTCCCCTGGGCAATGTCCTTGCAGACAGCCAATTCTCTCACACCAGAAGCGACTTGCAGTTTCTCAAGACGCTCCTGACACACACACACACACACAAAGTAAGAAGTTTAAACAGCCCTTTGTTTTGGTGGTGCTTTACATATCTATTGTAATTTTCTGAAGTTTTTATTCAGTCTTTAAAGACTGCCTATTTACAAACCATCTACTGCACAGGGGTTGGCTGCCCCTGTGGATTTAATCCTACTGTCACCAGTAAAGTTTATATATAAGGGATGTAATTTGATTGAATGTGGCAAAATGGGAGAAAAAAAATCCCCTTTAGTTGCTATGTCTATTGATTCATCTTGAATACATGAATATCTGTAGAATGTTAATACAGCATTATTTTCATCCAAGATATATTCAAGAGGTAAGAGTGCAAAAATAGGCCATATTGAAGAAAGGGCTCCTCTAACTTAGAATGTCTAACCTAGAGCATCCTGACCTAGAACATCTTAACTAACACAATATGTCTAAAATAAGACCCGAGGAAAGGGCTTTTCTAACTTAGAATGTTATAACCTAGAGCCTCATGGTCTAGAATGCCCCAACCTAGAGCCTAATGGCCTAGAACATCACAACTTAGATCATTTAACCTAGAGCACAGAAGATTCTTTGTGTGGCAGAGAAAAGAAGAGCTGGGGAAAGGGCTCTTCTAGCTTAGAACATTCTAAACTAGAGCCATCTAGTCTAGAACATACTAACCCAGAGCAGCATGACCTAGAACCTCTTAACACTGAATGTTGCTTAAATTGTCTATGGATGTGTCAGTTGTATTGTTAATTTTGTGATTGTTTTAAATTTGATATATTACTGATTTGGTTTTATGTTTTATGACTGTAAGCTGCTCCGATTCCCTTGTTGGGAGATGGGGAGGGGTATAAATATAGTTTATTATATGAAATGGAGCCATTTTTTAGATTTGCTTTAAAAAATCAAAACACCATTGGTCTAAAACTTTTATTACACGGAGCTTTCAAGTTCTAATATAATAATGGTGAACCAAAAATGCACCTTGTATTTCCTCCTAGGTCCAGGGATATCTAGTTATGGAAGTAACCCTCAAGAAATTGCTACACCCATCAATGACTGTATTAATAAAGTCAAGGAAAAAATTCCTTTTCATTTACATGGAAGCACACCTGTGTACCTGGGAGCCACAGCTGGCATGAGACTTCTGAGGTATGGTGGCAATGCCACGGTCCGTTTTGACATGGATCAGTGAAGTGAACTGTTGCACTTGATTCTTTGTGTATTGTTACAATGGCAGACACAGTCGAGCAGAATAAAAAATCATTATGAAGTGTTTTCTTTCTCTCTTTAATGTATTAATCTATGGATATAATACATGTAAGGTAGCACAAACTTGAAGGGAGATTCTTATTGTGTGTGGGGGTCTTAGGAGAAAAAAAAACATATCTCATATTAAATTGGTTGTGGTTAATGATGGCTTTTAAGAAAATAGATTCCAGGTCACAGTATTCCCAAGCATTTTGCAATACATATGCCAATTTTCTTGAACGAGTTTAGGGAACTAGAGCCCTTGATGGCTTTATTTTGAACTCTGTTGTCATAAGCGCTTGGCAACCAAAGTAGAGGGGGTATGAGTCTGATTTTAATCGGAGAAAAAATTGTACATGCACATACAAACAAGGATCGACTTGCCATCATAGAGTTGCCAAGTGGGCACTTGTTGGTGACTGTATTTTAATTGATAGCATATAAATATAATTCAGAGCTAACTGATGGCATATAAATATGGTTAAGTAAATTATGACATATCAATATGTTACACTATTATTTATTAAACAGTAGTGTGTATATATAAATATATTACAAAGCATTTTACTTTGTGTATGCTTTCATTGTTGCCAGATAAGTGTGCATAGGATTGAGCAGTTGGTTCAGCTGGATGTGCAGGGCTTGTTCACTCATGCATGTATGTTATTCATTGATTTCATATGAATGACCTAGCACAGATTAATTATGACAGAAAAAAATAGTATACTGTATCTCATAATATAATTCCAAACATCATGGTCCAGTTCATATGGGTAGTCCCAACAAGACCTACTGAATCAATTCAGTATCAATTATGTAAATCCCATTAATTTAACTGTTTTACTCTAGTTGGGATTACTAATAGGATTCAGTCCATTGAGCTGGATCCAAATCTGGTTGTACACGCAGAGTGGGTAAATCAGATTTCAGTGCCTCCTCTTGCTTTCCTGTAGCAACCCCTCCACACCAGTGGTCAGAATGAAGTGGTGCTGGGGTAAAAGGGTGGCAGTTTCAAAATTCGGTAGAAGCACATTTGAAAATGGTGTGATCAGGAGAAGGAGCAAGTGGGGAACTCTGCTTTTGCATGCCCATTTGAGGCACTAAATCAGATCAACCCAATATTTTTCATAGGTAAAAGCCAATGAAAATTATTTTTTCACCACAGCTCTCCAAAATGAGTGGAAATGCTGACTGTAGCATTTGGGGGAGTTACAGATCATTCTGTGAGGTTGGAAAATTTGACTGAATCTTCAAACGTTGAGAAATCAAGATGTGCATGCATGTAAGAACCAAGCTTTGATTATCTTGCCTTTCAAGGCTGCCTTTCCATGTTCGAAGTAGAAAAATCATAAGCTTTTCCTCTGGTTACTAGATATGGCAAATATTGTGGGGGTAATTTTCGCTTATCAGACACTCAGCATTTTGTGTTCTGTGAATTGCTTAGGTTGCAAAATGAATCAGCAGCCAGTGAAGTCCTTGAGAGCATTCAAAACTACTTCACATCCCAGCCCTTTGAATTTAGGGGTGCTCAAATCATAACTGGGCAAGAGGAAGGGGTGTATGGATGGATTACAGCCAACTATTTAAAGGGCAATTTCTTGGAGGTGTGTGGAACAATCTGCATGTTTTGTTATATACTATTGTCTAAAAAATTACTAGTGTTTGAATGGATGTAGCCAGGGTTAATGTAAAGTCTGATATTTTATGAAAAGGGAGATGGCATTTTAGTCACGATAGCACTGTCATACATTGAAGCAATTCAGTGACTATGGTGATTGATTGTAGAATGTACTGAGGGCAAAATTTCCTAAAGCTATATTTTAAATAACAAATTGTTCTATTTTATTACATTTTAATGGTCTTATAAAATGATGACAATGCTATTGGTATATGTTCTAAAAATACTCCTTTAAGAGGGTTAGTAGTATTCATTGTGCCACTGTAGGCAATCTTCACTTAAACATTCCATAAAATACTCCAGAGCATTAATATATCTTTATCCCATTCATAGATTCCATAATCTATATCCCTTGCTTCTTGTCTGTTATTGTTGTTATAACAACAACTACTACTACAACAACAACAATTAGGTATTATTTAGACCCCATAATTTCTCAAAGTTTGGGACTCAAAGTAACAAATTAAAAGGATCACAATGTAGTTGAAACACATAAAAAGCTGTAATCCAACTATAAAATAGAATTAAATAATAAACAATATCAAAACATTTTAAAATATACAAGTAACAATGATAAAAAGCCGATAAAAACAGTGTAGTCTGGAAAAGCACAGAAGGCCGTAGCATTTAACCTTTCATGGATTTTCCCCCCTCTCCTGAACAAAGTAGACTTGCTCTGTGCTAAAGTGGAAGCAGAGGTGTGATAGTGTAATCACTATGTCTTTGGGTGGCAGCTCCTTCAGGCCCTTTCTACACTACCCTATATCCCTGGATCGTGAGCTCTTGCCTGTCAGCCCCGGCTTCCCATGCAGGGACAGGAGAGAAGCCTCCCACAGGATGGTAACACATCCAGGCGTCCCTTGGGCAATGATCTTGCAGTCAGCCAATTCTCATATACCACAAGACACTTGCAGTATATTCTCAATTTGCCCCTGGCACTATATATATATATATATACCCAGATTATTTGGCAAACCCAGATTATTTGGCAATGGAGAATCAAAGCAAATAACCTGGAATCAGATCCTGGGATATAAGGACAGTGTAGAAGGGGGCTCAATTTCCCAGTTCTGTGACAAAATTCTGCAGTTGAATTTTACTCCAGAGCTGTAACTCTATGCTGAGAGCAATCCTAGTGGTTGATTTCTGCATAGTCATACTATATAGGGATGCATAGGCTAAAACAATTGTCTATAAATTTGTATCACAGTAAATATCCCTTATACACTATTGGGTATATGTGTGAGAGAACAAAGAATGATTAATTTACTTACAAAATTGCATTTCAAAGTCAATAAATGATCTCTCAAAGTAAAGCCTTTGATCCATGTTTTAGCTTTTTGGGGGGAGATTTTATGTAAGAAATATAAACAATGGGAAAATACAATGGCTTATGCATTCCTGGAACTCCAATGAAAGCTTATCCCAGACTGTCAAAAGAGACTTTTTTATGTAAGCAGTTTTTAGAGGAACTGAAAACCTGTTGACATATCTGTCAGTTCACCTGTTAAAAATCAGAAAAAAAATACTAAAAGAAAACTTTTGGGTCTTTTTGGATAAAATTCAAACATATTTACCAAATATACCAGAAAAGTATCCCTTCTAGTTATTATTATATTATAAGTGATACCTGGGACAAAGCAGGCAGATAAATCCAGTGTGCTGGAACAACAAATGAGTTGAACCTCACTTTACAGAAGTGCCAGCCACCTTTGCCACCAATGCGGGATTGTAGGATTTGCAGTCTAGCAATCCGGGCACCCAAATGGTGGGAACCTTTTATATTAGTAACTTGATAATGATCAAAGTGCAATCAGTCATAAAACAAAAATTGTGTCAGAATTCCACATCTAAGTCAGCTGCTAAACAAGAAAAGAGAGAAAAAACAGGGGGACATCTAGTGAATCCTATAAGTTTAAAAGTCTGTTGTGTTTCAATCTACTGATGCACTTAAGGTTTTCTTCAAGAAACTATGTACAAATCAAGTGCAGTAAGGGAACAACAAATTAATATATGGTGTTCAATTATATTTTTTACATTGCTTATAGCATGTACCGGTATATGCCTGCTTTCAAATCAAAGATGCAGAAATCTGAGCCAGGAACCTCATAACCAGTTATAAGCAGAATGAAAGCATATGAAATGAAGGATAATACTTGAACAGATGGTAGAAAAATAGTCATAACATTCAAAGGACACATCCTGGGCTTAAATGAGGAGGTTGGCTATCTCCCACTCTAAAAAAAGCTTTCCAACTGGATGAGCCAATATAGTGTCACATGAGGTTGTGGGATATTGTTATTAAAACTATTTATATCCCATCTGTGTATCAACATGCACAAAATGGAATAAGTAAAAAAACAAGACAAGCAATAAGATATTTTGTAAGAAAAAAACATTAAAGGCCATTTAGAAAATAAAACTTCAGTTTCAGCCCATTTAAAATAGCAAATTTTATTTAAAAAAATGAAAAACGGGGAAAATACTAATTTTGATTTACTGTACTTTAAAAGGTTTGTATTCACGAGAGACTGTATGGAGAAAGTAGTAGTAGTCATCCTTCCCTACTAGGCAGGGACAGATAGATGTGAATATAAAATCCATGGTAATCCTGCTACTTTACTGTTTTAACATATTCGATTTAGTTGTGGAAATTCACATAATCACAGTGGGAAATATATGTGTAATCTGATATTGATTGGTGATACAATTCGATTTCCCTAGAGTACATCTTGTTCATGTGAGGTAAGCTGGCAAATTGTGGTTACAAGATTCAGAACTAAGATCTTGAATTAATTTCAAACTGCGGCTTAAGGTCTTGGCTGGTTCTGAACATGTTAACCAAAGTTTCATAATGTAATAAAAGTATTATATGATGGTACTAAATATATAAATAAACACAGAGTCATGTTTGCCTTGTATATTTCATACACTTGTTGCAGAGGTGGGAATAATGCAGCCTTCAAATGTTTTAGGATTGCAACACTCATCGTCCCAGCCATTATAGCCAATGATGAAAAATGCCAGGGTTGCAGTCCAGAATAGCTGGAAGGTTGCATTACTGCCATTCCTGATGATAGTGCCTCAGTACTTTTTCAGTTTTATGTTAATCTTAGTCATTGGTTTTAGCATTTCAGAGAATAGCAGGTGAAATGTCAGATTTCCTTCCTTTATATTCTAGAGAAGCATTTTGAGCGCTTGGGTCCATCCTCACGGAGCAGAGACTACAGGTGCACTAGATCTAGGCGGCGCCTCCACCCAGATATCGTTTATCCCTGAAGAAACTACTGAAACATTCAACAGCACGCTACAAGTGCAGCTTTATGGCTATCCATATAATGTGTATACACACAGTTTCCAGTGTTATGGAAGAGATGAAGCAGAGAAAAAAATGCTGGCATCCATACTACAGGTATGATCCCAGAAATGAACTAACTGGCCACAGACAGGAAATGCTTCACTGATGGAGCAAGTCGGGTTCAATCCCTGTTATTTCTCCTTAAAGGGATTAAATTATAAGTGACAGGAAAGTCCTGTGGTGGAGCACTGGAGAGGTGCTGACAGTCAGAGCAGATAAGATCAGGCTCAATGGATCAATAGTCTGTCCTGGTATAACGCAGCATCCTATATTCTGAAAAAAGATGACTATAAAAACAGCCATGTATAAATATGTGAAAGGATGTTATAAGAAAGAGGGAGCAGGTTTGTTTTTTGCTGCCCTGGAAACTAGGGTTGGAGCAATGGGTTCTACTTACAGGAAAGGAGATTCTACCCGAACATTAGGAAGAACTTCCTGACTGTAAGAGGTGTTCGGCAGTGGAATTCTCTGCCTCGGAGTGTAGTGGAAGCTCCTTACTTGGAAGCTTTTAAGCAGAGGTTGGATGGCCATCTGTCAGAGGTACTTTGATTGTGCCTTTCCTGGATGGCAGGAGTTGGACAAGATGGCCCATGTAGTCTCTTCTAACTCTATTATTCTGTGATTGTATGACTACATATTATAAATATGAACAAAATTTACAATATGTTTTGTATATACTGATCCAACAGAGATTTTTATCATGAGACAAATGGAATCTTCTACATGTTTGGCTGGTTTTTAAAAAATACAATTACAGTTCGTGAAAGAAAAGTATTTCTCTCTGAAATGTTATCTCTTCAAAAAGAAAATGATCAAATTAATTTTATTTAAAACCAAAACATTTGTCTGCAATTTCTTTCATGATTTGGTGTTTTCCCTTTCCTTCATCTTGTTGATTTAGGAAATGAACAAGGGTTAGAACATCTTCTTTTCTTCTTGAGTTTTTTAGAGCAGTGGTTCTCAACACCTGGCACAGATATTTGGGGCATTTTACAGAAGCCATATGTGACACTTCATAAAGAATCTCTATAGAGCAAGCATTAATTATGCTTAAAGCTTGAGCCTCTACATGTTTGGGGCTACAATTTCCAAAGCCCCAGCCAACTTACCCAGTTGGCAGGGGTTTTGAGAGCTAAAGTCCATCACATCTAGATGACCAAAGACTGAGAGCCACGGAACTAGATGACCGCTGGGATTGTTTTTAACTCTACTGTTCTATTATTCTGATTGAGTTGAACCCTGCCAAGGAAGGAATACAGATAAAGAAGCTCTGATAGATGCCTGTGGTTGCTACAGTAATACCAGTCTAAAATCTTTCTCTTAACAAAAACTTTCCTGTTTGCTTGTTAACTTGTCAGAAATCACGTGATAAAGCCAGAATTGAGAACCCATGCTATCCTCAGAATTACAAAACTGTTTTAACCATGAAGCACTTGTATGGAAGCCTCTGCACTGCACATCTGAGACCAGAAAGCTACAATCTAAGCCATTCTATAAATGTCATAGGAACTGGCAATCCAGCTGTCTGCAGAGAGACAGTATCTCTGCTATTTGATTTTACATCTTGCAGAGACAGGGAAGACTGTTCATTTGATGGAATTTACCAGCCAAAGATTAAAGGGAATTTTGTGGTAAGTATTATTTCCTTGTTGCTTATTGTGCTAATTGTTTTGTTGTTTTCCATGATTAGGGGAGCAGGAGTTTTTGTTACTGTGTTTAACAGTATAGTATGACTCTCATATCCATGGACCTTATAGTCATGGTTTCACTTATCTGCAAGTTTCATTTATTCACTTAGGATCTCCTGCATAAGTTATACCTTCTCAGTTCCTTCATTGTTTGTCCCATCAAAAGTAACCAGGCTCACCATTATCTGTAATTTTCAAAATCCACACAATGTCCTGGAAACTATTATACTGTATTGTATTGCATTGACTTTTGTGCTCTTCACTATTTACTAGGAAGCCACTCTGAGACCACTGGATGGAAAGACAAGACATACTTTTTTGGTTAAAAATAACAAAGTGAATCTATAGGCCTCATTTTATCTGTCACTGGCATGAATTAACCATTGGAAGCATAACTGTGAAATAACTTTAATTCACAGGCCTTTTCAGGATATTACTACACTGTCAACGCTTTGAATTTAACTGGACAGTTTTCTCTGGCTGATTTCAATTCAAGCATGTGGACATTCTGCTCACAGAGTTGGAACCAGGTCTGTATCAATGTCCTGAGTTAGCAAGAGAAGGTATTGAAAAAAGATCCATTCAAAACAATGTTCTTAGCCACTGTTCATTAACTTTTTTTTGGAATGTCTTATACACATTTACCATGAAAAAACAAAAGTATGGAAACAATTATGGATTTTTAGCTGGCATTTTCAAAAATGTAGGATAAATGTTTACTTCAGATAATTAATAAGATATGAAAAGCAAAAGATTTGACTGGAAGTTTCTGGGAGTTGTAGTCAAAAAAGTAACTCTTCCAAGTTCTAGTTGAATCCTAAAGTTATCACTTCATGTTAGCACGCTATCTGAATGTCTGCAGATTTCTCTCCATTTAAATTTAAATCTGAGACCATACAGAGTATCTATCTTCAACTTTAATCCAGTCTCCTACATCTGCTTTCTGTAACTTACTGACTGATGAAGAAATCTTGAAACATTGCACAAAATGTTTTGTGCTTTGATTAATGCTTTTGCAAAAGTATTACATTAATATGGACCTTAATGGTAATATGGTCAACACAACTTTTGAATTAAAGAAAATGTTCTGTCCTGTTCCAGCAAACTTATTTTCTCTGAAATGTTTGTCTTAACACCTGAAAATAAATGGCACACAGTTGCTTTCAAAAAATTATGTGCCTATTAATTTTCTATGTCTACTATATTTCTTCTTGTTGAGATATATTTGAACCCTCAGACTTAATTTCACTAAACATCTTGTCCTAGAATTTCAAGAAGGGGTTTTATGAAATTAATATGAATGTTGATTTAGTATTGTAGATATTGCTGAATTCTGAATTGTTTTTGTTTTACAGATTCCATTTATGTTACCTAAATTTGATGAAACATATGCAAGATCATACTGCTTTTCGGCAAACTACATCTACCACCTACTTATACATGGGTATAAATTCAATGCAGAGAACTGGCCTCTGATACACTTTCAGAAGGAAGTAAGTCTAATCCCAGTCACTCTGTAAGAGATGTCTTGAAAAATCAAGGGATCCTGCCCCTGGGGAAGCCAGAGTTAAATCCACTTCCTTAGAGCTGTAATACATAAACTAGGACAAGGCTGAGTCTACTATGAACAGAAACTATTCAGCTTGAAACAGTATCAGGTGACTAATTAGGGATTCTTGCAAAACTCTAATTTTAATGGTAAACTGAACAAAGTCCAACATGAAACCATTTGACCCCATATTAATTCCTGAGCAGTTACCTTTTGGAACATGAAGTGATGGAAAGCAGACACTTGAGGTGGCAGATCCAAGATGCCATTTGCTAGTGTCTAGTTCTTTATTAGGATCATTTTTAAAAGGGCCGAAAAGGATGTTATTTTGATTTTCACTGTAATTTAAAAAGTGCTTAAGAGCCTGTTCTGATGTTATTTCCATTACATGGGAAAGGGACCACACCAAAGGTGTGGTCCCTTTCTGATCTGTGAAGCTAAGGCCACAGCTAAGTCATTAATCAATGACTCCTTCCTACCTAAGCCTTGTTATAAGAAATACAATGCTGGTGTGGAAATGAAACTACTCTGTAGATACATCCCATGTCATCCTATGGCACTTCCATTGATTTTTATGTGGTGCTTTCATGATGCTATTGTGCCAGGAAGGTGACACCAGAGCTTGCTTTAAGGCAGGCACTGAGAAAAAGCTAAACAAGGAAGCAGTGCAGTGCATTAACTGGACTTACGTGTTTTGGGGTGAAATATTCTTTAGAACAGCTGTTTCCAAATAAGCAGCATTTGAAGTCAAAATGAGCACTTGCAACTGTTACTCTGGTCATTATGGCTGACAGAAAATAATAAAGTATTTTTTTCAGGAGAATAAAATCATATTAATGCTTACACACAAAGCCAGTCTTTTCATGGAAATCGGCCTTGGATAGTTCCTTTAATATTCCGACTACAATCCAAAATGGGTTTACCACCCAATTAGCATCTCAGCCACAAGTCACCTTCTAGTTCAAAAGTTACAAGAAATCCTTATTTCCCAGTACAAGGAAGAAGAGCATGTATGGCCTGCATATCCTATAAAGGGAGACAAGCGTTTGAAGTTTTGTTTTAGAACTAATTATCATTTGTCCTCCTTATATCTAAACTTGTGTTGCACAGTTTTCCGAATTGTAATATAACAAGGAATTACAAGTTCTTATAGGAACGTTTTCAATAATCTCTCCTTACATGCACAAAAAAAGAAGGGAAGGAGTAGAATGTAGGAAACTAAGCCTTGTGCAGGCTCATTCTTTTTTGAGGCTCTGTAGACCTTGTTGAACTGAAACTCTGTCAGCACAGTCAGTCATAGATCATGAAAGTGCCATCCAGCATCATACATTCCTCCTGTCAGTTGTACGAGGGTTTTTTAAAAGCAACAAATAGCTATACTTCTGCTAGCACATCCCATTGAACAAATATGAGTTCTGAATTGGTTTTGGCACTCATGCAGTATGTACAGAACCTACTTTATCTTGTTGTCTGAAAAAAACAAAACGTTTCAATAGCTGCTGATTCAGATACATGATTATCTTTTTCTGTGTTCCAGGTTGGTAACAGCAGCATAGCTTGGTCATTAGGCTACATGCTTAGCCTCACAAACATGATTCCTGCAGAGAGCAATAGGATTTGGTTCCCCATGAATCCCTCTCTGTTTGCTGGACTGCTTCTCTTCTTCACAGCAGTGGCATTGCTGTGTCTAATTTTCCTGGTGTATTCATGTGTTGTGTCACGCATGCAAAAGAATTCTTGTCATGTTGAACATGTATTTGCAGAATAAACCAGTCTCATGGGGAAGATCTGAACTTGTACATATTTTTAAAAGCATCATCTCTATTTATAACCCAGAATTTTACTCAAGAAAAGCATTTAAGAGGTCAAGCATTGTTTAAGAGAAGTAAAGAGTCAAGAAAATAACTGCACGATAAGAAGATATACCAATCTAAATGCATGACTCAAGGGTGTGTGTGTGTAAATCATGCTAGGGCTGCCAGCTTGATCCTGCTAGAACTTGCAGTTCAACAACAACAAAGGGTTGCATTATTCTCTCCTCCAGCACCTGATTGGTCTAAATATATTTTCTGTCTTCTTACTCATAAGATACTGATAACTTGTTGACTTTGGTTGGTTCTATACAGCAAGTGTGGGCAATTGTGACCCTCCTACTAAACTGCAATCCCTATAACTTGAAATGAGACAAGTAATGTTGAGAGTGGTGGGTCGACAGCATCTGGAAGTCTACAACTTGTTCACCTTTGCTATACAATACCTAAACAAGTAGAGCCATTTCATTATGTAGCATGCATTTGCAGCAAAAAGCACTGTGCAACACATTGAGATAATATCACACATTATTGTCTTTCCCCAGATTAATACATGCTTGATAGACTAAAAGCTCAGACCGCTTCCTAAGGACCTCTTCACATGGGGTTAAAAACCAGTGGCATGCACTGGTGTAGCCCAGGGCACCCATGGAGCCTCTTGGCTCCCATCAAATGATGCCAACGTGGCTCTGTGGGTGAAGGAGGTCGAAGCCAGTGCATGCCGCTGCCACCACAGTAACATGAGAGGCTTCCTGTGTTGCCATTGGAATCTGTGGGGAGAAGTTGCACACGCCATGCTTCCCCCCTATGGGATTGCCTCAGCTGGAGCCAGGCGATGTGAGGTGTGGGGCACCAGGTTCCTTACACACACTCACACCCCAACAAAGTAGAGTACTCTGGTGGCCATGTGACAAGGTTGTAAAGCTAATAATCCAAAACACCTAAGGCAGGTTGGTTAAACTACTTACAAAATACTTACAGATCCTCTAAGAAAATTCAACAAATGCTATGGTTGGCAAAGGGTAAGAGGGATCCTCTACCCACTGCAGGAGTCTACAGTATACTGTGTAGCTGTGGACAAGTCTACATAGGGACCACCAAACGCTCAAATATGAATCAAAGAACATGAAACGCATTGCAGACTACTTCATCCAGAAAAATCAGCAATAGTAGAGCACATGATAAACCAAGCAGGGCACAGAATATTATGTGAAAACACAGAAATTCTGGACCACTCTGACAACCATTTTGTCAGACTACACTGAGAAGCCCCAGCACATAGACAATTTAAACATAAAGGAAGAAACCATGAAAATAAACAAAATCTGGCTACTGATATTGAGAAACATCAGAATCCAAACAGTAACTAATGAGCCCCCAGGCAGCAAGCAATCAAGGGCCAGTGAACACCACTCAGACAAAGGATGCCTCCAGGCAATAAACATTCCAAGGGAACAACAGTTACTTTGTTCTACTTTCAGGCAGATGCCCTCACAATTGACTATGCAATCTTCTCAGTTACTCACATGTTAATGGATGGATGCCACTCAAATGCTGGCAAATCAGGCTTTCTATTTGCATCCTTCAAACTAGGTTAATAGACATTTGTTCTTTCTCCCACCCTGGACATTATTCCATAGGTATATACACTTCACTTGCTTTACCATCATCAGATCCTCTGAAGATGCCAGCCACGGATGCAAGCAAAACGTCAGGAGAAAATGTTGCTAGAACATGGCCATACAGCCCAGAAACCACATTACACTTCAATGATTCCAGCCATGAAAACTTTTGGTAATACAGATTGGTTGACCTTCAGTGCCCTATAACTTTTGTATTGAACTTATCTTGTTTGTAGCTTGGGGACTGCCTGCACTCTGAAGGACAGCTGTGAAGATCCTGAAGTGTCAAAATATGTCATTGAATACCAAATTTAGGATGGTCTATTTCTGTGGTTTTCAACCTTCCTAATGGCGTGACCCCTTAATACAGTTCCTCATGTTGTGATGACCTCCAACCATAAAATTATTTTCATTGCTGCTTTATAACAATAATTTTGCTACTGTTATGAATTGTAAATATGCAAGGTGCATTTTCATTCACTGGACTAAATTTGGCACAAATACCCAATATGCTCAAATTTGAATACTGGTGGGGTGTGTGTGTGTTCATTTTGTCATTTGGGAGTTGCTGTTGTTGGAATTTATAGTTCACCTACAATTAAAGACTGAACTCTACCAATGATGGAATTGAACCAAACTTGGCATATAGAACTCCCATGACCAACACAAAATACTGGAAGGGTTTGGTGGGTATTGACCTTGAGTTTTGGAGTTGTAGCTCACCTACATCCAGAGAGCACTGTGGACTCAAACAATGATGGATCTGGTCAAACTTGGTGCAAATACTCAATATGCCCAAATGTGACCTTGACATTTGGGATTTATAGTTCACCTACAATTAAAAGAGCATTCTGAACCCCACAAAGAATAGAACTGAGCCAAACTTCCCACACAGAATCCCAACGATCAACGGAAAATACTGTGTTTTCTGATCGTCTTTGGCAACCCCTCTGACACCCTCTCCCGACCCTCCCAGGGATCCCGACTCCCAGGCTGAAAATCTCTGGTCCATACTATTGTATTTCCCATTCCTATGTGCAGCTGTGAAAGCTGGACAGTGAAGAAAGTTACAAATCAATCCAATTGTAATGTGGTGGTGGAGAATTTCTATGCATACTGTGGCCTGCCAAACACAAATAAATGGGAAAGAAACCAAACGAGTCCTGAATCTTCCCTAGAAGCCAAGATAACGAACCACAGACTGTCCTACTTTGGTCACATCATGACACAATATGGTTCACTAAAAAGACTCTGGTCCTTAGTCAAGTAGAAAGCAGTAGAAGAAGTGGAAGGCCATGTTACATGTGGGCAATAAGACTCATTCAAGAAAGCTATGGCTTCCCCATATTTGCAAGGCCTGAGCGGAGCCGCTGAGGAGAGTGACGTGGAGGCCTCTCTTCCTGAGGCACCAGAAGTCGAACCTGACTAGAAGGCCATGGTTAGAGCGCTACCATTTGGTCAGTTTAGAAACATGCTCTTTTGACGACAACTGAGTCAGAATACCCTACTCAGCACGTTTCACCGCGTCTCTGGGAATTGTACTCCAGGGAAGCCAACCTTCCCGATCCCGGCTATCCTTCTCAACACGTACAGAATGCTTCCCACGCATGCGCCTCGTACAACTGAAGCTCTTCAGTGACCGCCGCAATGCTAGGACGCATGCGTATTAGCCAGGTTCCCTTTTCCCGCCTGCGCATGCGCCTCGCGGGTAATGTCTCGCGACGTTAACGAAGGCGGTCTCGCCGCCTCTCCCTCCTTTGCGCCTGCGCCGGCGAGTTAGTGGCAGAGGTATCGCGAGGCAACCGGAAGCCGCTCTTTCTCTTTTTCCGTCGACTCGCGCGGCGTCCATCATGGTGAGCGCGGCGGCGTGGCTGAGGCCTAATTTGTGGGGCTCTCCTGAAGGGATTGTGAGAGGAGGACGAAGAGTAGTTGAAGGAGTGGGGCGGGAGGAGGAGGAGGACAGAAGTGGGCCTCTGGTGGCAGCGAGTTGAGGAGTGGGTCTCCGTGGATGGGAAGAGGGAAGAACTAGGCGGAGGGGCCTTGCCTCTGTCAGGGACGAAGAAAATGTACTTACAGAAACACAATAATTACAATGTAACGTCAGAATGAGAACTCTCAACAGTTTCTGAAGCTCAGGGGTTGGAAAAGGAACTTTCTTGCATTGGCCATTGTGTCTGGTGGGGTGGGCAGAGCGCGAAGGGCTTCCACTCCCAGAAGTAACTCTTCTGCTGGCGGTGAAAGGCGTTATGAGGCCTTGCCCTGCGCCAGCCACGTTTCTCGCTAGGCCCTAGTCTGCATTGCCATATATACAGGTTCAGGCTGTAATCGGGGCCCGAGGAAGGCCCCTTCGCCAAGCCAGTTGTAGGAAGGCATGGGTTCAAATTGTGGTTCAAGCACCAGAATAGCTCTATGGCTGCCTTTCAGCACATCTTCCCCTCCCTGTAGGTCTCTTATCTCTTCAACACAATGCCTCTTCCGATCTCTGTGCCATATATATGAATGACACAGCCCTATTTCTAATAATCTGCTGGATTTGGGGTTTAGGACTGTAACAGCTGGTAAACTGGCTGGGATTTCTGGGAGTTGTAGGCCAAAAACATCTGGGGACCCCAGGTTGAGAACCACTGATCTAGAAGAATCTTCCACTTTGTGCGACTGTGGAGCAGAGCAAACAACTCTGCATCTGTATGCTTGTCCACAATGCCCTGCCTCATGTACAGAGGAAGAATTGTTTAAAGCTACAGACAATGCGGTCGCTGTTGCCTGTTTTTTGGTCAAAAACTATTTAACCGCTTGTGTTCCCTCTGTTTTTATAAGTTTTATACTTCTTTAAGTAATGCTTTTGACACAAAATAAATAAGGATTGTGAAAACAATTCTGTTTATTGATGGTTTGTGCACTTTTTAATTGCTTGAGAAGGATAATGTGTGGTGAGGCAAGGTAAAGAAAGTCTGGCTATTTCCTCCCTAACTGGTCTGGTTTCCTGCTTTCAGTAACTGGTCTGAAATCAGAAAACCAGACCAGTAACAGATTATTGATGGAATTGTACTCTGTAGAAGGGTTGGATCAAATGCCACACTTTCTCATGGTTTTGGTCTGACTCAAAGGTATTCTGGGAGTCACTGGTTAATAGAACTGCAAAGGTTCCGCATCCTGAGCTTCAGCTACAGTGGAATTCTTAGGCAGAGATAATTTGTTAAGGTGAATTTCTTGAGTGCCTGCATGGCACATATCCCCATTCTAGCCAATATGCATTGTCTTCTGTTTTACTATTCTGAAATGGTGGTATGATCAACACTAAGATCATCCCTAAATTAATCTTTGTGAGATATTATAATGATTTTCTTTCCTATAAAGGTGTTCAAGCGCTACGTTGAGATCGGCCGAGTCGCCTACATTTCCTTTGGACCACATGCGGGCAAGTTGGTTGCAATTGTAGATGTTATTGATCAGAATAGGGTAAGTTTGAATACTTGCTGTATGCCTCTAGTATAGCTATGTATTCCATCATTTTTGTAAGAGTTCAGAACTGATTCGGTAAAGGGAAATAAGTAGCCTTCTTTTCTGTCTGGATTGATTTCCCTGCAAGTTTCAACAAAAGGAAAGTCTTCATCAACAGCCATCATAAAGGGTTGTCTCGTCTATTTCTTTCTGATAGAAAAAGACAGGGTAGTAAAAAAAAATCCCAAGAAGTTAGCATCTTGGATTTCATGCATATAGCTGGCCAGTAAAACTTGTAGACTTTTGTGAACATATTACAAGGTTGCATTTATGCAGCTCTAAATTGTGGATCACCACCCCAAACTTGATCAGAAAGAGAATGCAGATAATACAAGCAGTACATCCTTACATTCCGTGAATTGCCAAGGGGGGGAGGGGGGGATAGCTTTGTCATACTAATACTCAGATTGTATCATATTGTCTTGAAAGTGAAATTGGGTTCGACCTAGTTAGTACTAGAGGGACTGCCAGTTGTAGGCTTTATTCAGAGGAAGATAGTTGTAAATGACCAATTCCTTGTTTAAGAAACTAACATGAAATCCATAAAGTCATCGTATTCAACAGTTAACTTTTGTAGTTACCATCTTAGTGCTGAAATGTTAACATTGCTTTTTCTTGATTTCTGGCTGGAATTTGTATCTGGAGCGGGCAAGCTTTCAAGAAGACTTTTACCTGTTATTATTTTATATCATATAAGAATAAAAGCTGAAGGTGGAGATGGAAGATTAATCCAGTGCTCACCTTTTAATCCTTGGAACTGTTGTGAAAACTAATTATTTTTTTCCTTCCTTTAGGCACTTGTAGATGGTCCCTGCACTGGTGTCAGAAGACAAGCCATGCCTTTCAAGTGCATGCAGCTGACTGACTTTGTTATCAAGTTTCCCCACAGGTTGTTTATCCTTGTAGTTTGTAATCCCTGTTTCTAAAGTTGAATTAACGTGGAAATAGCTTACATTGTTGTGGATGTAGAATTTATCCATTTTCATATTGGCTGAAAGATTTGTGGGAATAATAGCATAAAAGACTCTCCTGTACTCTAAATTGTTAAAACTTGTAATATCTTCTGAAATACTGTTTTATATATATATATATGCAGTAGGCAAAGGTAAACTGTGAACAAATCTTGCCAAGAAAACCCCTTGGAAGGGTCACCATAGACTTGCCACAAGTTGGAAACAACTTGAAGGCACACAGTGACAATCACAAATTTAAAGCCTATGCAGGAAAATATAATTAACGTGGAATTGGAACTGGAATGATACTGAGTCCTAACATGGAGAATGTTGCCTGAAATACATGTTTATATTAGAACTTTAGGTAGTCTTGAAACATTCAGCACATGCTCAAATAGGTAGCATAGCAAATCACTGTGGTACAAGGACAAAAGTCCAACATGCAATAATGAGAGTCACTGAAACTTGTTCCAATGGCATATTTATATTAAGGCAGATGATATCAAACTATAGTTTAGTGTGATATGTTGCATAATCACTGTTTGTAAGGTGTGTATGAAGAGTGTATGTGGCACCTAACATTTAGGAACTTTTTGAAGGGTATGGATAATAATAGAATCTATAATTTGCTGATTGCTTAAAATTAAATGTGATCTAGAATTCTAAATAGCATGGGGTGGGATGTAGTATAGATGATGTTAGTAAAGAACCATTTATAAATGAAATCTCAAGTAATGTTACAGTAACATGTATTTGTGTGTGCTTAAATCTAGTGCTCGTCAAAAATATGTGCGGATTGCTTGGGAGAAGGAAAACATTAATGAAAAGTGGAAAGCTACCAGATGGGCACAAAAAATTGAGGCCAGAGAAAAGGTATGTTTTCAAAGTATCATAAACTGGACAACCTGTTGAATTAAATTGGGACCCAGGCAATTAGATGTAACGTCTTAGCAGCAAAGGCATAGTGGAATCTACATCAGTCCATATTCATGGTTCCAGTTAACCAGCTGTTCCCTTCAGGATTAAAAACTCCCCATCAGCTTTCTGTTATAATTGAACATGCATTTACCTCAGTGCTTTGTTATAGTGGGTTCATCCTTTAAGGGCTTTTCCCTTTCCTTTTTGTACTTCCATCAGTGGAATTCTCTGTTCTGCTGATACTTCTTGTCTATTTGTTACATAAGTGATGCTGATGCTGGACATCAGAAATAAGATTTTGTTAAAACAGATTGTAAATTACCAGCTCCTCATAGCTATATTTCAGAAGAAGGAACTGGCAAAACAACCTGATTATTCCTTGCTTAAGAAAACTATGAAATTCATGGGGTCACCTAAATTGATTGGTGACTTGGGATGCATACACACATGTTTTTTAAAAAATAATTAATAAAAGGCAAAATAATGAAAACACTATATTGAGTCGTGGCACAGTCCTAGTAGTCATTAAGTGAACGAGATAAGCATGTAGTGCATTTATTTAAGGATGCCTTTATAAAAGGAGTGATCATACTTTATTGGATTCAAAACAGCCAGACAGTGTGAACAAAACTAATGTTCATTCTGGGAAATGTTTCTACAGAAAGCCAAGATGTCAGATTTTGATCGCTACAAGGTTATGAAGGCAAAGAAAATGGTAAGTAACTTGTGTGTAACTACTGTTTTTTTCCAAAACAGTGTAGATGTGCTGCAATCTAGCTTTATATTCTAGGTAAGATCAATTTTATGATACCATCTTGATTTTTTATTTTAAGGTGATTATCTGAGGTACTTTACATTTTTGTGTTTTCAAATTTCATCCTTCTGATGATCAGTAAAAATGTAGTTTAAAATGTAGTATTCCTGTTATAGAATGTTTTCCCCCCAGGGGAGTTCTTTAATATTAATATTGCTATGTTCCTGGGCAAGACTGAATTTTCCCAGGCTCTTGTATTTGTATCAAGGCAGTTTTAATAATGCTGTTTAAATTCTGGTGTTTTGGAGGTTTCATTTTTTATAAATAAATAAATAAACTCTTAGATTTCTATATTACATTCTGAGAGGCTGAGAAGCTAGATTTTATCTGAGAGGCTAAGAAAGTATATTTTAACTAGATAAAGGTTTTCTCACTTGGTGTGCTCTTTTATCTATAATGTTTTTGTACACCCAAAATAAGAAGCTAAACTTCTATAACATGAAAGTTGGAAGTTTTGACTACATTTCAAAACAAATAAACCAGGTTAAAGTGCAACCCCCCCCCCCAGTTGTTCACTTGTGACTAATTAGAAATATAATTTTCCTTGCTAATAATTTTCAATGACTTTTGTTCTTACAGCGAAACAGGATCATCAAGCATGAAATAAAGAAGCTCCAGAAGGCTTCTGCTCCTGCTCCTGCCAAGAAAGCATAAACTGTCAGAAAATAAACTTCAGTTTGGTTACAGCTAGTATGACAATGAGTTCTGATTTTTTTTTCTTTTGGTAATTTACCTGGAAAAGTTGAACACTGACTAAAATTGTTGATGGCATGCTAATTATCAAATAAGTTTTAGCCAGTTATGGCTAACATGTCTTTAGCTCCCCTTTCTGCTATTTTTGTTTTGAAATTAAAACATACTCTGCCTAGCAGGCTAATAGAAGCATTATTGAACCATAGTTGTACAGTTTAGTTTGGATTTTCCCCCCACTGTACACTTCTGGCCAGAAAAATGTGCTGCCTCCAAAACTGATGAAAAATGGAATCCTTGTTTGAACAAAAAAGCTTTGAAGCTTCAAGGACATTCAATGCTAATCAAGGTGGCCAAATGCAACATTGACATCTGCCTCAAACAGACAAGAGTTCTTTCTTCCTCCCTGGACATTCCACAGATATATAAACCTCATTTGCTTAGTTTCCAACAAACCTCAGAACCTGAGGATTTGGGTGAAATGTCAGGAGAGAACACGAAAATGGCCATACAACCTGAAAAACTCACAGCTACCCAGTGATTCCGGCCACGAAAGCCTTCAACAACACAAAAAAATGATACTTCATGAGGCTGCTTAAACCATACCAGTTAAAATCTAGACCTTTTTCTATAATGTTCTTTTTTTTAACCGAAATCACTAAAATGTTGCACGTATTAGTGTTAATAGAACTTGGCATTAACCGTGGGTAAGTTTTAAGACATAGAAATTCCAAATTTGTTCCCCCACAGGGCTGGAAAGATCCTATCTGAAACTGGAGAGCTACTGCCAGGGAGTGTAGATAGATGGACCAGTAGTCTGACTTGATATAAATCAGATTCCTATGTTCTTAATTTACTTAAATTGTACTGATGCCCTAATAAATAGGCTCTTCATTGTTAATTTGAACATTTAATACAAATGACCCTGGGCATATGAGATAATGTCCCTTAGTGAATCTCTGCTGTTGAGAGCAGGTGGCCCCATTTCTGTAACGCATCCCACATAGAATCATGGAAGAGACCATGTAGGCCATCTAGTGTAACCCCCTGCCATGCAGGAAAAGCACAATCAAAGTACCCCTGACAGGTGGCCATTCATTCTCTGTTTAAAAGCCTCTAAAGAAGGAGCTTCCACTACATTCCGAGGCAGAGAGTTCCTCTGTTGAAGGGCTCTCATGGTCAGGAAGTTTGCTGCTACTTGGTTGCTAGATAATACCAACCTTGTTTTAAGCAATATGTGGAATTGGTACACTAAACCGATGACACCAACACCCATTTATGACTGACTGATCCCTTGATATAGATTTATATTGATTAGTATCGTATTACATTATTGTTATTGTTTACTTTATAAAAGGGGACACAAGGCAGCTAACAGCTACACTGATTTAAAACAAAGCAAACACACAAAAAAAAAACCCTGTGTGTGTTAGGTTAAAAATACAATTAATACTATTAAAGTGGATTTTAAAATGCACCTTCCCCACCCCAAAAAATCTCACCCACAACCTCCTCAGCAGCATGTCTGCTGGCAGAGAAAGGTCAGCAGGGATGGGGCCATCCTGGTCTCTCTTGGGAAGGAGTTCCACAGTCTGGGAGCAGCCACCAAAAAGGCCGTCTCCTATGTTCCACCAAATGCACTTAAGCGGGTGGTGGGACAGAGAGAAGGCCATCCCCAGTAGAGCGTAGTCCAACTGGGATGTAACCAAGGCACGTACCACAGTGGCCAGACCAGATTTCTCCAGGAATGGGCATAGTTGGCACACTAGCTTTAGCTTTGTGATCACACTTTACAACCACAACATGACTGATCAGAAAACCTAGACTGAATGAACATATGTATTTGATTTTTAAAGTTATAGGATGAGATATTATATTTTGTCAAGTTTTACTTTGAAGCTGGATGCAGAGCTTTTAAATTGACTCTTAACTCCAGAATTGATTCTGATTCCACACCTCCCTACTCTACCCTTGTTTTAAGTTCCTGTCCTTTTAAGAGATGGTTAGTGGTCCTACTGAGACCTATGCAATAGTGAAGTGTAGAAAGCTGCTTTGAGTAAATTATTTTCAACCATATGCCTCTCTGTGTGAAATAGCATATTGTTAGAGCTAAATGACTTGGTTTTTTCTCAGTTTCCACTTCTGAAGCGACAAGCTTTCTAGCCTCATGAAATCTATAAACATATTCAGGGGTGGCCATGTTCACCATGCAGTGAAAAACAGTAAAATCCACAAAATAGCGATAGGTTTATGGGGCCAATTACAAACACAAAATCGACACTACAAGCTTTTGAAGTTTCACAGGCTTGATCATCAAGCAAAGATGTTTAAAAATGGTACAGAAGAAAAGTGTTGGTAGAGTCACAGACCTACATTTTGCCCTGTAGGTATTTTAGCTACAATCTATTGTAGAAAATGATTATTTTGGGGAAGGCCTATGAATAAGATCTGGCCCACTAAACTCACAACAAAGCTAAGTGCCAGTTCTTCGCAACTCTCCAGTATTTTGGTAACTGAAATACAAGCTCCTTCAAACATTGCAGTTTGAGATATTGATAAACTTAGCATAGTTTTATATAGTATGCATGTGTCCGAAATGTCTAAGTAATCCACTAGACCATGGCTTGACTTTGGAAATACAATGTCAACAAAAAAGACATTTTGTTAGTGGTCTCATGAGAAATCTACCAAGAAACATTTCCTGAGAACTAGTCTTGTTTGTTCATTAAATCAAATCAAGATGGCTTACAACTGAAAAACAGAATTGTATCTACAAATAAAAGGCTACATGATCAAAATAGCAAGAACCAGCGTGGGAGAGAAGAGCCTCCAGAAATTTCCCACTCTTTGTTTATTGGCAGGAAATCTATTGGCAAAGACATAATTTCATCCGATTCATTAGCCAGAAGAAGGTCTGACAATTTTTCATGGGTGGGTTTCCCTGAATTTCATTTCCCTCTGACTTCAGCTCATGGCAGTTAGACCCACAACCATATGTAATACCTACATATTTAAAATTCTGGATAATAGTGTGCATATCTAATGGAGTATAGCCCATGAAAACTTGTGCTGCACAGTTATCTTGCTTTTGTTTCAGATTGCCACCCTTCTAGAAATTTCAGTAAGTTTCATAGTTTTTGGTTCAAGGTGGAACTGATCTGAATCAATCCTTTTTTCTCTCCTGTATCCCCTTTCTACCAAATTTGTTCACTTTTTTTCCTAGTTGCAACATATGTATGCTAGGAACCTATTTCAGAAGTTTCTATAAGGAGTAGGCGAAATGCAATACCCAAAACTTCCAGTTTCACCTTTTGTTGCCTACATGCACTCAGCCCCAGAAAACCCAGTGATAGGCTTACTGTTACCATTAATACTACAACAACAACTACTACTACTACCATCATCATTATCATCATCTGATGCACAAGATTAGTAAACATCAATAAAATCACTGTGCTGGCTTAGATCACATGCTGGGCACTTCCCAAGTGTCTAGGACTGTGTGATATATCAGCAAATAATGTGTGTAGGGTGGCCTTTTGCAGCTGATAGATGGTAATTTTGTCAGCACCAATTGTTTTCAAGTGCAGGCCAAGGTCTTTAGACACTGTACCTAGTGTGCTGATCACCTCTGGGACCACCTTTACTGACTTGCGCCAGAGTCTTCACAGTTCAGTCTTTAAATCCTCATATTATATAAGCTTATCTAGTTGCTTCTCATAAATTCTACTGTTGCCTAGGATTGCAACATCAACAATCCATACTTTGTTTTTTCCCCACAATCATGAGACCAGGAGTATTGTGCTCCAAAACTCTGTCAGTCTGAATTTGAAAGTCCCAGAGTAGTTTCTGATCTATAATAGCAGCTCATGACAGTTCGATTCTGTGACATTGAAATTTTCTTCCCCTTTTGCAGTTGGTTTGCTTCCAGTTGCCCTATAGGCCCATGAACTGGTACAGCAGTGGGTCCTGGTTCCTGCAGCCCGTTTGTCAGCAGGTGCGCAGGAGAAGCACTCACCATGTTTCTTATTATCCTGGGAGATGACCAAGCCAGTATAGACCTCTTTAGGGTTTGGTGCACTTAGTTCTCCTTCTCAGCTGTGACCACTCTGGCTTGGTTGAACCTACTGGTAGTTTGCACTACCAGCAGAACAGCTCTCAATATCATAGAAGCAGTTAAGCTCCCCTGCTGACAACAAGGCAGCACCTGATGGGGGGAATTATTATTGTATTGTTGAAGGCTTTCATTGCCTGAATAGTTGTAGTTTTTTTCGGCCTATATGGCCATGTTATAGAGGCATTATCTCCTGACCTTTCACCTGCATCTATGGCAAACATCCTCAGAGATAGTGAGGTCTGATCTCACTACATCTGAAGATGCTTGCCATAGATGCAGGTGAAACATCAGGAGAAAATGCCTCTAGAACATGGTCATATAGCCCGAAAAAACCTACAACAACCCAGGAAGAAGAAGAAGAAGAAGAAGAAGAAGAAGAAGAAGAAGAAGAAGAAGAAGAAGAAGAAGAAAAAGAAGAAAAAGAAAAAGAAGAAAAAGAAGAAAAAGAAGAAGAAGCAGCAGCAGCAGCAGCAACACAACAAGATTAGTACACAGCAAACAAGATTACTATGCTGGGTGTTCTATTTGATCACACGTCAGACACTTCACAAGTGTCTAGGACTATGTGATGTACTGGCAAAAAACGCATGCAGATCTGAATAGGCTGGCCTTTTGCAGTTGATAGATGGTAATTTTGTCAGAGCCGATTGTGTTTAAGTGCAGGCCAAGGTCTTTAGGCACTGCACCCAGTGTACCGTCACCACTGGGATCACCTTTACTGGCTTGTGCCAGAGTCTTTGCAGTGTGATCTTTAAATCCTCGTATCGTGTTAGCTTTTCCATTTGTTTCTCTTCAATCCTGCTGTCACCTGAGATTGCAACATCGATGATCCATACTTGGTTTTTTAACACCACCACCACCATCATTTGCATTAATATCCCACTTTATCTCTCCCAAAGGAGTCTCAAAGCAAGAAATGATTTGAAAGCATGCAACGGCAAATACTAGCTAAAAGTGAGGGTAGTTGCACTTCAGACACATGTGTGTATGTTGTTGTGTATGTATGTATGTGAATTGCCCAGCCCTGTCCTTAATTAAGAACTCTGCAACATGCTGGGGAAAGTGGAAGGCAAAAGGAAGAGCGGCCAACCAAGGGCAAGATAGATGGATGGCATCCTTGAAGTGACTGGACTGACCTTGAAGGAGCTGGGGGTGGTGACGGCCGACAGGGAGCTCTGGCGTGGGCTGGTCCATGAGGTCACGAAGAGTCGGAGACGACTGAACGAATGAACAACAACAACATGACATGAAGGAATGGAGGTTATAATCTGATTTGCCACAAGATGGTGCTGTGTCCCCCTCTTAAGATCCTGACAAAACTGGCCAGAGTACTTACTGTATTTCTAATGTGTTGTAAATTTGTATCTGCGCAATTATCATTTACTTCAAACTTAAGCAGGTTTTTTCAAATTATTTTGAGTTCTGCCATTTCACTGATGGACAATCAGGGAACGTTGCTCCTGTGCCAAAATAAAAATGATACCAGTTTGGAAACATCAACTGTTTATCCACCTGCTCACAAATATGTGCAAAAATAAGAAAAATACTTCTAAATGAGAAATGTCTATCTTCACTAGATACCTAGGACATCAGTAGTATGATATTCCTAAGCTTATAGCAAGCAGTTAAACTGCAAAGAAAGGGTCGTACTTTTGATGAACACCGCAGTGTCTGCTGGAAATGATTTTATTTACCAATTTCCCATTAAATATTGTCATTTACATTAAAAATGAAAACGGACAGTGGGGTAAGGAAGATGTATGTTGAAGCTGTTTGGGGTTATGAGTCAACTTATGGGGAGAATGGATTTGGTGACAGCTGAATAAGGGAGAGGAAATTCTTAATGAACTGCCAAATTGGCGGTGGATATTTTAATTAATTTTTTAAAAATTGGATGGATTATATTAATAATAATATTTGTGAAGGGATCTGTTTCAAATCTGTTCTGAGGCAGCATCATGCATGAAACTGTTATGGTGTAAATGTTCACAGAATCTACCTATGTTTGACTTCTTCCCTCTTTTGTTATTTCTCCCTCTCTTCTTCCCTTTCTCCTTCTACTCTTTGTCATTCCAGCTGCCCCCACTATTTCCCCATATGTATCTTTCTCCTCCCCCAGCCCCACAAGAAAACCCTGACTTGATTATATTAGAGGGTGTTATCACACAATGCTATTATATCATCATAGTGATGCATTAGTCCTGCTTTTGTCTCAGCCTTATCACATGATATCATTGCTTTCTGGGCATCGTTGCACTATAGAGTAATTAAAAATGTGGGATTTTTTCATGCTAGAAATAATCTGTTAAAGATTCCCATTTCCCACAACAATTTGGAAACAATTCATGTGTAGATGTCTCATAGCAAATTCTTCCATGAACGATATACTAGTTGATGCAGTGTATGTGTGACCAGGTTAATAATAATAATAATAATAATAATAATAATAATAATAATAATAATCCCAGTGGTGATCGGCACACTGGCTGCAGTGCCTAAAGACCTTGGCCTGCACTTAAACACAATCGGCACTGACAAAATTACCATCTGCCAGCTGCAGAAGGCCACCTTACTGGGATCTACACACATTATTCACTGATACATCACACAGTCCTAGACACTTGGGAAGTGTCTGACGTGTGATCCAGTTCAACAGCCAGCAGAGTGTCTGCTGTGGACTCATCTTGTTGTGTTTCAAATAATAATAATAATAATAATAATAATAATAATAATAATAATAATAAAAATACAATTTATTTATATTCCACTCTATCTCCCTGGAGGGACTCAAAGTGGATTACAGAACAGATATGAGGCAAACATTCAGTGCTTTTTACACAACGACATAAAACAACACAGACAGAGGTAAAGGTTTTCCTTCTTTTTCATCTCTGGCTTCTGGAGGCGATGCTCAACTTCTGATCATAAGGAGGTGCTCTTGTTCCATTTTTTTCCATGCCTAGGAGCCTGTTATTTATAGATATCTGATCTGTTGCCAGCATGTTTTGCATATCTGCATGAGTCACCCTTTAACCTTCCCGCCGAGGCGGTACCTATTGATCTACTTATATTGCATGCTTTTGAATTGCTAGATTGGCAGAAGATAGGGCTGACATCAGGAGCTCACCCTGACTAGCGGCTTTGAACTGCCAAACCTCCAGTCAACAGATTTCCTGCAGCTAGCAGTTTATTCCTATGAGGAGTGGCTTAAAGAGCTGGGCATGTTTAGCCTTCAGAAGAGAATGCTGAGAGAAGACATGATAGCCATGTACATGTAAATATGAGAGAGAAAGTCATAGGGAGGAGGGAGCAAGCTTGTTTCCTGCTGCCCTGGAGACTAGGATGCAGAACAATGGCTTCAAACTACAAGAAAGGAGATTCCATCTGAACATTAGGAAGAACTTCCTGACTGTGAGAGCTGTTTAGCAGTGGAACTCTCTGCCCCAGAGTGTGGTGGAGGCTCCTTCTATGGAAGTTTTTAAAAAGAGGCTGGATGGTCATCTGTTGGGAGTGCTTTGAATGCGATTTTCCTGCTTCTTGGCAGGGGGTTGGACTGGATGGCCCATGAGGTCTCTTCCAACTATGATTCTGTGATCAGTTCAATGCAATGTATTGTCTCTCCTGGAAAAGCCCCAGAGGGACACACCCCAGCATAATATATTGTTAAAGTTTTCCCAAAAGACAAATTCTGGACTGAATACGTGCAGATATGATTTCCCGCTCCAGCACATCTTAGGTTTTTAAATATATATATAACATATATGTGGAGGTCCCAAAGGCTTATAGCCATTTAAGTGTTATAAGTTATTTTGAATGAGACAGAGATGTATAATTCTGAAACCATGAGCAAAACTCCTGAATTTGTACATAAGCTCTTTGGGTTTGGGGACTATATATTTCCTCTTCATTTTCAGTTATATTGGTGAAAGGTTAGTTAATCTTCTCTGGAATGTGTGGTTTTTGGGTCGGACTACTAGAAATTAAGTCCATTGTGGGCTGGGGAAATGTTAATATTTTGATACTTCGAAACTTCATTTAGGGTAAAAATATAATAAAATTTATATATAATTTTGGAAATCATGTTGAGTATATCGTTTGGGAAGGGGATTGACAACACAGGGCAAAAAAGTGTTAGCATTTTAAAATGATTGCTATGCTCACCTTTGAACTTCAAAATATATTGTGCTACTTGAGTAAGTGTCCTAAAGGTACGATATTCTGTATGATCTTGGAAACTAAGCAGGGGGTGGCCCCAGATAATACTTTCAATTGAAGACGGCCAATGAACACTAGGTGCTGTTGACTATATTTTCAGAGATACGCACTGGCAAAGACTTGAATATCAATGGATTTGGATATCTACTGGGGGTCCTGGAACCAAACCCCAGTAGATATCAAGGGGCACACTGTCCTTCACTTCGAAGGAAAGGTGTGATTGAAATGAGAAAAATTTCTAGTTTTTTGAATATCTGTTTTGTATTAGTTTCCATAATGAGACTTTTTTGCTTTTTCATTTTTAGGAAAAAACATAGTCCTCCACGATTGAATGTCCTGGCCCAGTTTTGAAACAGTATTTGACTTTGCTTCAGAAAGACAACTGGTTTGTCTTATGATGTGTTTTTACAGTTCTCCTCTCTCAACAAGAGATGGCAGTCATATTCATTTGCTATTATTTTTCCTGTTGAGATAGGAGTCTTCTCACACTACACAATTACAGCAATGTGATCCTGCCACAGCTCCATCCTAAGCATAGCAATCCTGGAAATGCTGTTTTCAGAATTCCCCACCAGAGAGCTCTAGTGTGTCTCCAGACTGAAAATCCCAGAATTTCATAGGGAACAGCCATAGGCATTGAAGGAAATTATATTAGTCAATTCTGTATATATATTTCTGTGCCAAATACTGCCCTGGAAGGTTTCCAGAAATTTGAGTAGAGTTCGAAGACTGCATAGAAATCTTTGTATTGCTTTGTTCATGTAGCATATTCTCCAAGCATCCCCATTTGACAGGAAGCATTCAAATTAATCCACATATTTCCCATTTTCCAGTTGCTTTTAAAATGTCCCAGATTACACTATGTAACACAATTTTTGTTCCAGGGTTATAAATGACATTTTGTAATAGGGTCCATCATAAAAGAATGGAAAAATGTATTGAACTATTTTTGTAGAACATCCTGCAGCACATTTGGCTATATATTGTCGAAGGCTTTCATGGCTGGAATCACTGGGTTGTTGTAGGTTTTTTCGGGCTATATGGCCATGTTCTAGAGGCATTTTCTCCTGACGTTTCGTCTGCATCTATGGCAAGCATCCTCACCTCACTACCTCTGAAGATGCTTGCCATAGATGCAGGCGAAACGTCAGGAGAAAATGCCTCTAGAACATGGTTATATAGCCCGAAAAAACATACAAAAACACATTTGGCTATAGTTTTTTAATGACTATCTCATAGAAATTCAATCAGTTCAAAGTACTTTGTGGCAGCCACAAAAATGAAGTTTCTGGAGTATAACAACTACTTTCAAAGTAAGAACCGTACAATTAAACAGGAAATAACACTTCCAAACCAGGAACAGATTTTTTTTTTCAAATTTTGTTACATAGTGTTATATCGACTCTTCCCACTTACTTCAGTTGATGCAAACTGGGTTCAGAGTGCAAAATTAGTTTGCACCCAATTGACTCAGCAACGTGAAAGCAGAGAATCCTTGCCTTCTTTGTAGCTTAAGGCAAAAGTAAACTGTTACAGCCTCTCCTATCTTGTGGGTCTTTCTGCACAAACAGCTTTGCCATCTTGCCCACACTCTGCTTTGTTTAGCCACATGTCTCCTGGTTTTCATCTGTGAAATATTGGAAGGAATGAAATAATGAGGCAGTTGGTTGTGAGAGAAAGTAACAAAAAATATAGTGGTGCTTTCTCTTTTCTTAGCTCACTCTTTCTCCAAGTAAGAGAGTTTTTGATTGGTATCTGCTGTGACTGCTGCTGCTATCTCTCTACTACCCCGTGGTGACAGGTGATTGTCTTCTCATTCTTTGCACTTCAGAGTTGTCTTCTGAGTCCAGGCTTAGAACAAGAAGCTAGCCTCTTGCTCTTTGATATTGACACAGTCTTGTGGTAATGATGTCAGGCTGAGAAAGCCTGCTTTGATCGAAAAAACTCATATTGCTTCTATTGCAAGAGTGTGGATGGATATTATACGAGGGTTAGCCAAAAGTAAGGTTACAAGATTTTTTTAAAAACATATACAAAGAATGAATATTTTAAAATAAAACTTACATGGATTGTAGTGTAGGTATTGCATTATTTTTCCACATAATCACCATTCAGTTCAATACATTTTGTCAACAATGAAATGAGTTTTTGATGCCTGTGTCATTGAAGTTTCCCTCTGCCTTTTTCAGCCAGTTCGTCACTTTGATTTTCACTTCCTCCTCATCAGAAAAGTGTTTTACTTCAAGGTGTTCCTTCAATTTAGTGAACTCCATAATACAGGTTCTCATATTGTGGTGACCCCAACCATAACATTATTTTCATTAGTACTTCATAACTGTAATTTTGCTACTGTTTTGAATCATAATGTAAATATCTGATATACAGGATGCATTTTCATTCACTGGACCAAATTTGGTACAAATACCCAATACGCCCAAATTTGATTACTGGTGGGGTTGGAGGGGATTGATTTTGTCATTTGGGAGTTGTAGTTGCTGAGATTTATAGTTAACCTACAATCAGAGAACATTCTAAACTACACCAAGGATGGAATTGAACCAAATTTGGCACACAGAACTCCCATGGTCAACAGCAAATACTGGAAGGGCTTGATGGGCATTGACCTTGAGTTTTGGAGTTGTAGTTCACCTACATCCAGAAGCACTGTGGACTCAAAACAATGATGGATCTGGACCAAACTTGGCATGAATACTTAATATGCCCAAATGTGGACACTAGTGGAATTTGGGGAAACTAGACCTTTACATTTGGAAGTTGTAGTCGCTGGGATTTATAGTTTGCCTACAATCAAAGAACATTCTGAAGCCCACCAATGGGAGAATTGGGCCAAACTTCCCATACAGAACCCCCATTACCAACAGAAAATTTCTGATGGGCTTTAGCGACCCCTCTGACACCCTGTCACGACCCCCCCCCCAGGGGTCCCAACCCACAGGTTGAGAAACTCTGCTTTAGGTTCTCATATAATGGACTATAATCTTGCCTTTCTTCACTCTACTCAGAAAAGGGGGTTGTTTCTTTTTTTAATAATGAGGGTACAATATTCTTATATAAAAAGAAACAATTCCCTTCTCCGAGTAGAGTGGCAGAAGGCTTTTTTAGATACGTGGGTACGAAAAAGCTGGTGATGGTCAGGGAGACTGGCTTTTCCCTTCTCCATGGAATGGACCTCAATTTATCCATGGGTCATATTAAGATCCATATTGTGCCCCCAAAACTTGCCCTCAATATGAGATTGGCTTATAACATGGGTGTATATGGTACTTGACTAAACCTGCTCAAATGTGTATCTACACAGGTGAAAAATAAATGAGTGCATTGTCCCAATAAGGATTGTACTTGCAGTGACCACAGGGGCGGCTCAACCCATTACGCAAAGTAAGCATTTGCAATACAGTTGATTTTGCCCAGGGACGCTCTTGAGGGAAAATAGACCTTGACATATGCGAGTTGTAGTTACTGGGATGTATAGCTCACTTACAATCAAAGAGCATCCTGAACTCCACCAATGATGGAACTGAACAAAAAATGGCACAGAGAACTCCCACAACGAACAGAAAATATATATCAGTGATTGGTTTGGGGGGGGGGGCACCAAAATACTGTTTGCTTACCGTTGAAAATTACCTAGGGCCGCCTCTGAGTGACCAAATGTCTAACATTGCAATGATACACTGAAAATAGGGCTCTTCTATTTGCAGTGTTTGGTTTCGCTTGATAACTTTGCTTTGGGTGCCTAAACTTTATTTCTGAATGTATAGCTGACGGTTAAACCTGTTGTGATGCTAGATGTTGGAGCATTGAAGAAAAATGTCATCGGGAAGGACAGTTTTATTGGGGGAGCAATGACCTCAACCCTCCCTTACACCCACACTATTCTTCTGAATTCTTAGTAGTGTAAAAATGGTTCAAAAGAGGACTGTGTTACATTTATTTAGTTAATAAATAAGGTGTGTATGTCTCCTTATTATTAAAAAGCTCCAAAGGAACATCAAATAAAAACCACTCACTTAGAACAAAGCAAAGCAAGGAAGCCAGAGTCAGCATAGCTCTTAAAAAATCTAGTGAGCAATTACATAAAAGCAGCCAAACCACAAATCCCCCATTAAAAGCCTTAGAGAATAAAATTGTTCTGTAATCTATTACATTAATGGTAATAAGTTATAACACTGATGGCTTGTGTTTCACAATGGTTAGAGAGACACAGCTCAGGAGAAGATGACCAAAAGAATTGTATGCGAGTGGCTTCTGCAACAAACTATTACAGTGTTGACAGCAATGCAGAGAGTGGCCAGGCTTGGTGGGGAATTCTGGGAGTTGTATTCCCAAAAAGTAAGACGGGTCATTGGTTCAAGCTGCATCAAAATGTTGCCTAAACATATTTACAGGAGTCCAATTCTACAATGTGGTTTAGAGGGACATAAAACCTCCTATTTCTTAGATATTCAAGCAAGTTGCAGTCATTTAAATCATCACAGCATGCATGCTACAGAAGCTGTTTAGTGGTGAGAAAAGCAATTTGGAGTTTCTCAGTATGCACAGTTGGCTTAAGCTGTCGGAATGAGTAAATACCTCAGAAAGGTATAATGACTGTATATTTGCCATCACCGTATGCTGATCTGAGTCTTAATCATAAACAGGGGACATGAGAAATATTTGGAAAATGCAAAAATGCTCCAACTTTTTTTAAAAAAACCAAACAACCTTTAGCA
This sequence comes from Anolis sagrei ordinatus, assembly GCF_025583915.1. Lineage (NCBI taxonomy): Eukaryota > Metazoa > Chordata > Lepidosauria > Squamata > Anolidae > Anolis > Anolis sagrei. The sequence continues at coordinate 80,076,575 of NW_026847660.1, forward strand.
CAGATGGTATTATATGTGCTAGATTAGGAATCTTATTTTATTTAGCTTTTCCTTGGGACAGCATTTTTCTTACAAACATCTGGATATGGAGATCTTTACTAAAGCTAAGTTTTAATTAATTCACTACAGAGGGGTGCTGCCCAGGTTACAGATGATCAGACTTTAAATGTCATGAGCCCATAATTACAACTCCCCTAATTATGTTTCTTACATGATGTTTTGATCAGGGCCTGGACGTGCTGATTAAAATGACACAAATGACATTGCAAAGGTATTTATTTATTTATTTGACTTACTGTATATCCTGCCTTTTTAAGGTACTAGGTGACCTCTGAAAGAATTCTAAAAACAAGTAAAGGCTCATTCTCTTAATGATTAAAGCTTTTAGCTTTCATTATGCAGTCAACATTTGCATGGAAAAGAAGGAATGCCTTTCCCTTGTATTTGATGCTCTCTAGATCCCTTTGCATCTCCCAACAAGTACTGTATATACTCAAGTGCAAGCCTAGTTTTCAGCCCTTTTTTTAGGTTGAAAAAGTCCCTCTCGGCTTATACTCAAGTCAAATATATTTATTATTTTACTCTGTTATTATTATTTTTATTACAGTTATTATTTTATTCTATTTAATATTGTTATTATTGCATTTATTATTTTACTCTATTTAATATTGTTATTATTGCATTTATTATTTTACTCTATTATTATTACAATTATCATTTTACTTTATTTTGGTTGTTATTATTACATTTATTATTTTACTCTATTACTATTGGCAGGATACATAATCATAGAATCATAGATTTGGAAGAGACCTCATGGGCCATCCAGTCCAACCCGCTGCCAAGAAGCAGGAATATTGCATTCAAATCACCCCTGACAGATGGCCATCCAGCCTCTGTTTAAAAACCTCCAAAGAAGGAGCCTCCACCACACTCTGGGGCAGAGAGTTCCACTGCTGAACAGCTCTCACAGTCAGAAAGTTCTTCCTAATGTTCAGATGGAATCTCCTTTCTTGTAGTTTGAAGCCATTGTTCCATGTTCTAGTCTCCAGGAAAGCAGAAAACAAGCTTGCTCCCTCATCCCTGTGACTTCCTCCCACATATTTATACATTGCTATCATGTCTCCTCTCAGCCTTCTCTTCTTCAGGCTAAACATGCCCAACTCTTTAAGCCGCTCTTCACACATAAGCAAATTTACATTGAAGAAGGTTAGAATAATGGTTTAATAAGAGTTCGACAGTCTTATCTTAGGGTTGTTGTAGGTCTTTCAGGCTAAATGGCCATGTTCTAGAAGCATTATCTCCTGACATTTTGGCTGCATCTATGGCAAGCATCCTCAGAAGTTGTGAGGTCACCTCACAACCTCTGAGACCTCACAACCTCTGAGGAGGCTTGCCATAGATGCAGATGAAATGTCAGGAGAGAATGCTTCTAGAACATGGCCATATAGCCCGAAAAACCTACAACAACCCAGTGATTCCAGCCATGAAAGCCTTTGCCAGTACATAGTCTTATCTTAAATTACAGTTTTATGTAAATATTCAAACACATTTAACCTATTGTTGCCTTAATATAATTGTATTGGTATCTATTTTTATTTTGAAATTTAACAGTAGCTGCTGCATTTCCGACCCTCGGCTTATACTCAAGTCAATCTGTTTTCCCAGTTTTTGTGGTAAAATTAGGCACCTCTGCTTATATTTAGGTTGGCTTATACTTGAGGATATATGGTATTTAATTGCTAGTAACAGTTGTTGTTATATGCCTTCAAGTTGTATCTGACTTATGGCAACCCTATCACAGGGTTATCTTGGCAAGATTTATTTAGGTGATTTTATTATTTATTGCCTTTATCAGTGGCTGAAAGAGCATGACTTGCCTATGGTCTCTGTGGATTCCATGGCTGGGCAAGGATTCAAACTCTGGTCTCCAGGGCCATAATAGTCCAATGCTCCAGCCACTATAGCAAACTGGCTATCTGGCTAGTCCACCACTTCCCCCTCCTCCCCGAGCTGGGGCTTTGGAATAATGAAGGTCAACATAAATGGGGAGCACCAGATTGGGGAAGGCTGAAGTCATCAAATGGCTGCCAAAGCAAAGATTTAGAAAAAGCGGTGGCTTTTAGTACTGGCCTGTTTCTCAGTGAAGTCGGCTCTGCAGGTGAAACCTGTCTTGTATCAAGCACAGAAGCAGAGGGGGAGATAATGAGATTGCTTTTTCTGCCTGGCTTGCCTCACAACTTTTTGTCTGTCCTGCATGAGCTCAGACAGGCTGATGGGATTTGTGGCAGACAAGTGGGAACTCTTTAGTGTAACAACTGCCAAACATTTCCAGCTGGCTCCATTCCCAGCTTGCACATTGGCGTACCTAATTTCTACCTGGAGGGCTTGCAATGTTCACAGGAACAGTTCCCAGTGATCATGAAATGCTGGAAAGAAATACAAATAAAAATCTGTTGCTGAGGGAGGTTTAAGGTGTGCGAGCTATCCCTCCAAACCATATCCCCCACCTTCCCTTGGAGCTAGTTCTTTTGATTTTTCAGACAGCGGGTTGGAAAGTCAAGCCTGAACTCTGAGTAGATGCCTAGACGATCCAACTGAAGCTGTCAAATTTTGGACATCTCATGAGATGATTCATTAAAAAAGACAGAATGTTGGAGAAAAGCCTTGTCCCCATTTAATCCAGGATCAACCCTAATGACAACTTTGTGCACTCTACTGAACCCTCTGTGGCATTGCTTTGATGTCTAGACAGTCCATGACAGCATTGACCCCTTGTCATCCACATCAATGCTGCCACTCCTTGCCAGTCAGAGACCTCACTTCGGTGTTGCAGATGTCATAGTTACATCTGTTGAAACCATAATGGGGTGCCCACAGAATTAAGCAGGAGTGGGCAGAGCGATTCCCTTCTTATTGCTGATCCCATGGGCACCCCATTCTGACCTCAGCAGACATGACCATAGGGAGCTCCATGGCCATTAAGCAGTAGTGGCAACAACACAGGAATGACCCCATCCCCTTCCCTGTGCCAATTAATGCAGGGAAAAGGTGATAGTGACAGTATGTGTATGGATAATGGATCAGGCCAAAATAGACTCAGATATCAGAAAAGCCCTGGGATACTCCAGTTTCCTGTACATACCCAAATATTCCCCAAATTTGCATAGTGTGGAACAAAATCGAGTTAAGGGCTAAACTTTCTTTATATTTACCAGAAGTTGCCTGCATCATGAAGAATGCCAGCACCGGATTTGGGCTTGTTTTTTGTTCCTGTGTAGACATGGACAAAGTAGAAGGCAATAAGGAAAGAGGAAGAAGATGTTACAGAGGGATTGGTTCAGTAAAGGAAGCTATAGCCCTGAACTTGCAGAACCTGAGCACAACTGTTGATGACCAGGGTTTATAGAAGTTTCTTATTTGTACAGTCACCATATCAAATTGAAGCAGACTTGATGGGAGATAACAATAACAATAAGTCAGGCCTAAAGAGCTGTGGCTTTTCAGATGCTTTGGATTTTAACTCTTAAACTCTTTTGCCATCATCTGTACTAGCTGGGGCTCCAAGCATTGAGTGTTGCCCCCTCATTAGATTGATTTTTTTTGCCCCTTATCACATGGGGGTTCCTCTTTGGCCACAGAACCAGATGCACTCCATCAGATGATGCAGGCCAGGGGTGGGGAGTGGGGGTGGGGGGTGGGGTCATTAGTGTGATGAGGTCCTTGGACTATTATTCTGGAACCCAGAGTTTGGATCCTTACTTGGTCATGGAACTCCACTGGGTGAACTTGGGCAAGTCACATACTCTCAGCCTCAGAGACCCATGTAATAGGGTCACTTTAGCATTGCAATAAATTTGAAATGACTTGAAGGCACAAAACAACAAAATACATCTACTTTCTTAGCAAAAGAGAAAGGCAGTGACAAATGTCCTCTGAAGAAATCTTCCCAAGAAAACCCAAGTATAGGATTGCATTTGTCCTGATTTGTTAGATAGAATCTGTAATCACACTTTTTTCAGATACTTCTAAAATGTCCCAATTTTTCTATATTCCTCCCCTTTTGTCCCAGGCTAACTTTGATTACAATAAACTGAGTTTAAAGAGCAAAAGTAGTTGACACTATATTCATCAAGGAGAAGTGAAATATTTTGGAAAACCACTGGTTACATGACCTTTTGGATATTTAATGATCTTTGAAAAGGATGACCTTGTTAGAAGTCACAACCTTTTGAAAAATAATGCCATAACCTCTTGGTAAAAAGCATGACCTATTAGAGTCATAACCCTTTGGGGAAAATGCCATTCACCAGCATTCATGCAAGGCAACTAGCTTTCTCGGTTGTTAACTGATGTACCTAAGTACGTCTTTGAACTGTTAGGGATAAAGATATTCCAATGCACAAAAATATATTGTTACTCAGCAGAGTTTCAGAAATGTACCTTTCAGTTGCCCCTCAAAAAACTACTCTTCCTTAAAATATATTTGCCTTTAAATCATGCTCTCAAGAGACAAAAATAAGCAGGCTTCTTTCAAAGTAACATAGTTGGTTTTCTCACAAACTCCATGTATTCAGCATACAGGTACTTTGCTTATCAATCCAGTTACAAGTAGTTTTGAAGTAGTTTATCTGTGATAACACAGGGCATCTGTTGCAACTCAGGGTAGTTTTCAACTTGCTCCACACCAAGGCTGTAGGTTTTTGTAGTTTATTGAGAAAAGCAAAATCAAAATAAAGAAATAAAAATGCAATAGTTCCATAGGCAAAACAGAGACTTAAATGTAAAAGCAAAGTTCCCAAGATCCAAAGCCAAAAACATGAAGCACAATCCTTTAACAATGGTCAAACAAAAGTCCATGTTAAAACAGTTGAAAACCAGACCCAAATCCCAGACTCAGGAAGCCGAAAGTGTGCTGCGAAACGCCAGGACAAATCCCAGAAGTTAACATAGAAAGAGCAATGTTGGCCTGTCAGCTACAAGACTAAATACCCTTTGCGAACATGAAAGCATTGCGTTGACCTTGGGCATCTTTGGCTTCTCATTTGCTGGCCAAACGAGTGCTTCTTTGAAGCCTTAATTGCAAATTATCTTGTCTGATCATTAATTCATTATCTGCAAGGCTATGCAACCCCTTATCTGGGTCCAGCTGGAACGAATCCTCCACCTGGCTGTGTGGGATTTCACTCTCTCTAGCAGTCTCTCTAACTGCAGGAACATTCCTTTCCCCTGAGAACTGACTTGCTGTTTCTCCTTCAGCAGCCACACTATCAGCCCCGGCTGAAACATGTGCAAGAATCTGTAACCCATCAGCCTCCTTGTCTTCCTGCAGGCCAAAGTCAGGCTCAGAAGGCCCAAACAGCTCAGCTTCAGACTCAGAGTCAAGCTGAGTCACAACAGCATCAATCTTAGAAACAATAACCCATAGTCCAAAGCATCTCTCTCTTATGAGAGTATAACAGAGTCTCTGTCTAATCTTAAAGTCCAAAGGAGTCTAATGGCTTTTGTACAGCGTACTGTTCCTATTGAAGTCTCTACATTGAAAGTCTAAGGGCTTACACACTGCATACTTCCAAAAGCAAAACTCTTCTAAAATGGAATCTGAGTCCTGAACATGCCCAGTTCTGATCACATTGTCTGCTGCTCCTCCCACAATAAAGAGATAAAGTAAAATGTTATCCTTGAAGTGACTGACTTGACCTTGAATGACCTGGGGGTGGCAACGGCCGACTGGGAGCTCTGGCGTGGGCTGGTACATGATGTCACAAAGAGTTGGAAGCGACTGATTTTTTTAAAAAAAAAACAACAACACAATTGCAAACCATTACACAGATATTCAACACAGTAAGCAGTTATATAAATAACAAATAACTAGTAGAGGCATGAGAAAGTTGCTATTTCCAACGAAGTGGAGGGATCAAAATCTCCTCAATAGACTCAGCCACAAGCAAGGTGCTGCAGCCTCTCCTAGTTCTAGCTCTTGAGAAGTTCTTTCATATTAATAACGTTGCCATCTTGATCACACTCTGAATTTTCTTTGCTACATGTCTCCTGGTTTTCATCTTTGAAATGATGGGAGGATATTGGATCACCATAAGTCAGAATCAATCTAAAGGCAAATAACAACAAAGATTTCCCTCTCCTGATAGAAGGCTTTGAAACACGAATCTATTCACCAAAGGTTTAATGGGAAAGTCTTTTATATCTCCTAAAGGGGAAGGCATCAGGTATGACTCTCAAGATTCTTTCAGCCTTCAATTTTACAGGGCTTTTGACAGGCTTCTGAGGTCAAATTCTTAAAATGTCAGGAATGCATTCAAAATGCCTATTTGCATGAAGGGACGGAAACTGAAGCAACTACACAAATCACCTGTCATGTCGCTCCCCATTTGCAGACAGAGCAACTTGATTCTCCCAGCAGGAATGAGTTTGACAGGAAATTGCTTATAAATGGAAGTGGTTCGAAATAAGAAAGGAGAAAGGAAATGAAATGCTTCCAAAAGAAAATGAAGATGGAAATCTATGAAGTAAACCAGCTGCTATTGTATTAAATTCACTTGAGATGTTATTTTTTAAAAAAACAACAACAACAATGCACACATCAAATATGTTATCCTTTCCTCAGGTGTGTACTGAACTTTCTTTAAAAAAAAACTTGAAAAGTCATGTCAATAGGGCCAAAAAGTCTCTCCTCCTGTAGAGGGAGAATTATAAAAATAGATTTTAGTGGTGTGATAATGGCAAAACAAAATCCTACAATAGATCATATAAGGTTATAAAGTCTACCATCTACCAACAGCACCACAAGCCAGCCAGCCAAATTGTGAGATATTACTATTTATTTCATGGAATTTAACCAGTGTTAAATACCAACTATAAATTGTCTTCAATGTAAATTCCTTGAAATAACCTGTTATTGATTAATAAGGTGGTATGATCCATATTTTATTCCACTGTGCTTCTGAAATAAAGATTTTAACGTCTGTCTCCCTGTAAAAAACCTTATTTGCATTTCCACATGTTTCTTCAATTATATACCTTTATATAAATAAGAAACCAGGCCATATTTATTTAATTATTTATTTACTATATTTATACTCCACCCTTCTCACCTCGAAGGGGACTTCAGAGCAGCTTACAAATTGGCAACAATGCTGTATGAACAAACATATAAAACAATACACATATACATTAAACCATAAAAGTTAAGAAAACATCTATGTGTTAAAACCAATTATTGAAACCACACAAATCCAAAGTCAAAGTCCAGGATCCATTCCAATCGTGAGTGCACTTATTTCATATCCACTTATTTCACGGAGTTTCTCTGTAATGGCTTGGTCTCACAGCCAAGCTTTTAATTTCTTTCTAAATATTTCGTTGGATATGGATAAATTAAATCAAGGAAAGTGATCCTTCAGATACGGGGGCCGCACTGTAATGCCCTTGATCCCAGATTTCTTCCAAGGATCTCCAGGACTTTCTGTTATTTATTGAATTCTCAAGAGGTCATTCGGAGGTTTTTTGGACAAAGGTATGTCGTTTACTGTTGGCCCAAGACTTCTCAGTGAACTTAATGGCTGGGTCAGTATTCAACTTGTCAATGCTGACACTCTATCCACGAAGCAACCTTTTCACCTCCAGTTGTCTTCTAGAAGCTTTGTGTACTTTGTCATGTTTTGCACTATTTGAAGAATGGAGGAATACTTCAGTTAATAATGGCTCTACTTCTAGTCTGCTTTTACCTTCCTAGAAGGACAAGAGCCCATCTCTGACATACCCCAAATAAATAGAATCATAAAGTTGGAGGAGACCACAAGGGCTATTGAGTCCATCTCCCAACTGATGGCCATCAAGCCTTTGCTTAAAAACTTCCAGAGAAGGAGACTGCATGACATCTTGTGAGGCAGCATATTCCACTGCCGAAAAGCTCTTACTGTTAGGAAGTTCTTCCTAATGTTTAGATTTCAGATGGAATCTGAAATTTGAATCCATTGCTCTATGTCTCAGATTCCAGAATAGCAGAAAACAAGCTTGCCCCCTCCTCCATGTGACATCCTTTCAAATATTTAAGCATGGCTATTAGGTCCCCTCTCAGCCTTCTTTTCTCCCAGCTAAATATACCCAGCTCTCATGACCAAGGTGCCATTCTCATCAAAGAACTTGGTGATGGACTTGGTGAACTTGGCCTCCCGCTGTTGCTTGGTTCGCCCACTGATGAACATCATTTTGAGGGTGTATTTGTCATCAAACCTTTTCAGGTTTGAGGAAAGCTGCCAGATGTCATCAGGATCCATTCCTGTTGACTCTCTACTGTGTGCTACCAAGAAGATGCTCTTCTCGTTATATGAGGTATAAATGGTCAGAATCCCCATTATAACAAAATACAATACAACACATATGGCAAGGACTGGCATGGATTCAGGGAAGAGGTGAAGGTTCAGCCTTCTCTGCCAAAAGGGGTTCCTAAGACCATCAGAAATATGTTTTCTGGTGGTCTTTTCAGGTTCTGGTGGTCTTTTCAGGCGACCCCTCTGAAACCTCCTCATGCCCCCCTCCCCTGGGAGAAATGCTGCTCTACACTGTAGAACGAATGTATTTTGAGCTGGAGGTCTTCAAGCTCCACGACAGCCTCCTCACAGAAAGAAAGACCAAGTAGGCAAAGCCCAGCACCCGCCTTGCCAAGTTTAAGCCAATAAAGCAAAATAGCAACAAAAAAAGTATACCAAGCTCTCCAAGCCTTTCCGCATAGGGCTTGGCTTCCAGACCTTTGATCACTTTGATCACCCTTCTCTGGACATATTCCAGCTTGTCAAAATCCTTCTTGAATTGTGGTGCCCAGAACTGGACACAGTATTCCTGATGAGGTCTGACCAAAGCATTATAGATTCTTCTTTATCAACTCAGGTCAGCTTTTAAATTTTTAAGAGAAGGGGCTTTTATTGTGAAAAGAGGCTCTGCAAGCCAGCAGACCTCCGGCTCCCCCTTCCCCTTCAGCCTGCCAGAGTTGGCACACTTTGAGCATTCAACAACTACAAAGTTTGTTGGCTGCTAACAAGCGTGATGCCGTCCGCCCATCTCTCCCCTCCCTCCAACTCCTTGCACGCTGTCCCCACCAGCACACATTTCAGAGCAAGTCTGCCAAGGAAATAGTTTGAGCACGCTCGGCAGAGAGTTTAGCAGCAGATCCCACACTCTGGAGATGGGAGAATTTAGTCCCACTTTTGGAATGAGCAGTAAGTGGATCAGTTAGATGTGCCAATGACCCAATTCATGAGTGGTAGCAACTGGGATGGCATTGCCTTGATGAAGTACCATCTGGTTGGCATTATCAAAAGGCAGGATGTGTGAATGAGCCTTGGAGAAATACAGTATGGCAAAAGATGAAGTTCTAGACCTGGAAGTGGCTTATTTGAAGAAGCTCAAGAAGTGATGGGTATAGCAAAGCGATGGTGGTAGTGCCTCAGAGAACAAAAGCAAGGAGGTGATCCACACCCACTGTCTTCTGCTGGAAGTGAAATAAGGCAAAAGGAAGAGATGAGAACTATCAGCTGGAACATGGTAGGACTTAAATGTTTTATTACTCATGGTCATACAAGAAAAAAAGAAGGGGATGTATCCCCCAAACTAAGACACCATAAAGAAAGGGGAAAAGAGGGAAGACAATCAACATGATAAACAAAATCTGTGCCAAAATTGCACATGTAATGAATATGCAATATTTTGTACTTTATTTTAAAGGTATAATTGTGGTGTGAATGTTGCTTGGAAGGTGTATTTCATTCCTCATCGTACCAGGCATTAGATATAGTTAGTTACTCAGAATTTATCGTATTTACTTGTTTGAAGTATTTATACCCTGATGTTCATCTTCAAAGGCTTACAAAACTCAGGAGTAAGTCCTGTGGATCTAATTCACATTTGTTTGTGTGTAGGATTGTAGTTTGAATGCCTGTGAGTATTTAGGGAAGAGAGAGACAGTGTGGTGTTGTGGTTTGAAAATTGGACTACAACTCTATAGGTCAGAGTTGGAATCCCCACTCAGCCATGGAAAGCCACTGGGTAGCCCTGGGCAATTAACACACTGTCACCCTCAGAAAACCCTGCGGTAGGTTTGCCTTAGAGTTGTGATAAGTCAGAAATAACTTGAATGGACAACTAATGTACGAAAAATATGGCTCATAATGGGAAACTGTAGAAGATAAGGGTGGTTTGGTGAAGTGATGTGGCTGCTGGGCTGGGACTTGGGAGATATGGGTTCTAGCCATTATTGAATCTTGAAGCTCTTGAGTGATCCTGGTCCAATAATTTCCTTTCAATCTTCCCCATCCTCTGGGTTCTTCTGAAGATACAAATGGAAATGAGGAAGGTTACATGTACTGTCTTATGCTCACTAGAAAGGGGAGATACACACATAACTATTTTTTTTAAAAAAGGATTCTCTACTCAATAGAGTTGGCAGCTCTTTCAGGGCTTTCCTAGTTGGGAACTATAAGCAGATGTCCCAACTTCCACATCACTACATCGGCTTCAGGGATGCTACCTTGGAGCTGGGTGTAAGTCACACACAGGGCATGAATTCCTACCTGTGATAAGGGGCGTCTAAGACACAAATGTTCTATTTCTACCTCATCTCTCCCTGTCTAATCAGAATAAATGGGACTAAATTAGGGAGAGCAGGCATGAGAGCCAAGTCAACTGAAGAGGAAACAAATTATTCTGAATGTGGGAATTTCAGGGATAGCAGTGTCAACTTGAACCTCTATTCCTTCACTATGGCATTGAAGTGGCCTACAGTACCAGAAGGTTGCATGTTCTGGGAAGTTCTATCAAAATAATAAGGCTTTGAATTAGGGTTAGAAAGAATACTAAAAAAAATTCCAAAAGAAAAAAGTCTTATAACAAAGATTTCTTGAATCTCAGGAAACACTGATGAAGATAATCCTTGACTTGTAAGAATCTTTGCAGTACAGGACTTATTATGCATACCAATTGAATGTGTTTTCCTCCCACCCTCTTTTACACAGATTGTGAAGAAAAGCTGTTTGGAAAAGCCCTTCCCCCTGCCAAAAAACCCACAAAAAAAAAAACCCTACAGTTCCCGCAATCTCTTATGTTCCATATTGGATTTTTCTCAGGCTTTGGAATACAGGAGGCCCTGGGTCCAATTCTAGAATCTCTTTTTAGGGCTAAGGAAGGTTGCCAATCAGCCGGGACAATAATGGAATATTTGGACCCATAGTCTGAAGGCTTCTGAATACTACAGTGCTTCTCTGTGAAGGAGAAATAAAGTTGCTTTGGTCTTCAAAATTATATCTTTTTTGTATATAATACATCTGGTAGACATCTGTGGCCTAGTATTCCTGTGTTTGATTTACACACAAAAGTAAGAACTCAGAAAGAGACTTGAAATATTTTATATGTTTTAATGTGTTTTAAATTCTATCTTAAAATATTTATTATGATTGTACATTGTTTTAAGGCATCAAATAGTTGCCTATGTGTAAAGCTGCATTGAGTCCCCTTCAGGGTTGAGAAGGATGGGGTATAAATATAGTAAACAAATAGATAATAAATAAATGTTCATCAAATGGAATGGTTCATCGCATGGTTGCTTGACTGTAAAGCTGCCTTGAATCCCCTTTGGGTTGGAGAAAGGTGGGATAGAAATGTTGTAAATAAATAAATAAACAAACTTTGTAATGTCCACTTAACCACAGAATGTATGCAGTAGACCAGGGGTCCTCAAACTTTTTAAACAGAGGGCCAGATCACAGTCCCTCAAACTGTTGGAGGGCCAGATAATTTGGAAAAAATATATGAATGAATTCCTATGCATACTGCACATATCTTATTTGTAGTGAAAAAGATGCTTAAAAGCAATACAATCATTAAAATAAAGAACAATTTTAACAAATACAAACATTGGTATTTCAATGGGAAGTGTGGGCCTGCTTTTGGCTGATGAGATAGGATTGTTGTTGTTGTTGTATGCTGTCAAGTCTTGTCTGACTTAGGTTGACCCTGAGCAAGGGCCGGGTAAATGACCTTGGAGGGCCGAATCTGGCCCCTGGGCCTTGGTATGAGGACCCCTGCAATAGACAATTGCTTTCACAGCAAACAAAATATTAGGCCTGGGTAACAACGGAAAAATTTGTTTCTAAAATCGATTCGTTTTTTGGGGGTTTTTGCGTTTCGATATTTAAAAGAATTCCGAAATTTTTCTTTTAAAAAGTTCGATATTTACGAAATTTCGTAAATGTAAAAAAATTACGAAACATTAACGAAACAAATACGAAACAATAACGAATCGATTCGTTAATGGCGGACGCGACCGCGCAATACGCTAAAAAACCTCCAAATGGGACAGGGGGAACTTCTGAAGCTTCCCTCTCCCTCTGTTGTTGACTGTTGGTGTGATATTATAATTTTTTTTCACTAATTAAACAAAAAACAACTATAAAACTTGCCCCAGACATGCGTAAATAATAACGAAACGACCTCAAACCGATAACGAAACGAATACATAACGAATCCGAAGCATTTACGAATTTAAAAATTCGTTTCGTTTTTAAGTTGCTCCAGAATGGTTCGTTATCGCTTCGTTATAAAAAAAATAACGAATTTTTAACGAATTACGAATTAACGAAACGAAACCGCCCAGCCCTACAAAATATGGATAGTGGTTTCCTAAACTTGGCAGTAATTAAGGTTGTGGTTTATACCATCTGTCGCTTGTAATAGAGGTTTCATTTCAGTTTCTGCCTTGGGAAAAGTAGATTTGTTTTGGAACAGTACCTAGAAATGTTACCTTTTTAAACTAGAACTTCCAGAATAACTCAGCCGCTGGTCATATTGAATGTTGGGTTGCTGGTTGTCAAAAGGTAAGTTTTCCAAACTCCATGCCAAATTTCATTGCAGGCTTAACATAAGCTCTCCAACGTGCTGAACCCCTGCTCCCAAAGTGGTTCAGCATTGTGCAGGACTCCTTTAAAGCTACCCAAAGTCTGGAATGAATTCACCGTTCCACTGTCATGGGAACCATAACTAACACTAGTTTATTTTGGCATTAATGGCAAGGTTGTTTGTGCTTCCACTTTTGCAAACAAATGCTCGGGTATTTAATTATGTAATAATAGCAATAGCTAGTGATTTTTTTTTAAAGAAGCCATCCATATCAGAGTCTTTTAAATGCAATGCAAATGTAATATGATGGACTTGTGCTTCCAATGGCCTTTAGAAGCACAGTTTTGGGTTACTGTCACTAGTACTTTGTTTGTGTTAATGTGTATTGGACATTTCACTCTTTCACTTAAACATATAACCTTACATTTTCTCTAAAGAACTCATGTATGCATAGCCTCATGTTATCCTCACTACAATCCCATATACTAGTCAGGCTGAGAATCAGTGAGTTTCATGGATGAGCAGAGATTGACAGTTGGGTCTTGATAGTCCAAATCTGACACTTTATTTACTATACAACCCTGGTGTTAAAATACCATGAGACTTACTTACTTAGGTGATCCCTCGTAGTCCAAGTAGAATTGTCATCCAAGATCAATGTACTGACAGTGGGTCCGTAGGTGACTGTGGAGCTCTATTCTTGATCTGCATCTTCTCCCGCAGTGAGGGCATTGGTTTCCAGATGGAAGGCGGTCCCGGTTGGGGTTGCCTTGATGTACCTTCTTCGTGGCACGTTTCTCTCTTTTGCCCTCCATTCGTGCCTCTTCAAATTTTACAGCACCGTTGGTCACAGCTGACCTCCAGCTGGAGCGCTCAAGGGCCAGGGCTTCCCAGTTCTCAGTGTCTATGCCAGAGTTGGCTCAAAGGTTGAGATGGGCTCAAAGGTTGGCTTTGAGCCCATCTTTAAATCTCTTTTCCTGCCCCCCAACATTCCATTTTCGGTTCTTGAGTTTGGAATAGAGCAACTGCTTTGGGAGATGGTGGTCGGGCATCCGGACAACGTGGCCAGTCCAGTGGAGTTGATAGTGGAGGACCATCGCTTCAGTGCTGGTGGTCTTTGCTTCTTCCAGCATGCTGACATTTGTCCGCCTGTCTTCCCAAGAGATTTGCAGAATTTTTCGGAGGCAACACTGATGGAATTGTTCCAGGAGTTGCATGTGACGTCTGTAGATAGTCCACGACTCGCAGGCATATAGCAGGGTTGGGAGGACAATAGCTTTATAAAAAAGCACCTTGGTATCCCTACGGATGTCGCAGTCCTACAGATGTACCATGAGAAACTACCTTCTGAATAGAGTTACAGAATGTTGCATTTTGCCAGTGTTCAAAAATGTGATACTTCATTTCTGTATTGTAATAACACAAGTACAGTTTTGATTTTTAAGATCTAGTGTTACAGTAAAGATATCTGTTACGCCTTCCTTTTTACCCCAAATATTTTCATTGTAAAGTACCCAGGACAATTTTCTTAAGCTCACTGTGCATTCCTATTCATATCAGTTCCAGAATACTTCTTGGAATGTTTGTAAGGAATGTAGATTTGAAATCAGCATTGTTCTTCCCTCTTCTGCTGATGATTGTCATTTCAAGGTCATTAGCAAATTGTATAGAACTTAGCATTGTTATTAGTTTGTTGGGAATTCTGGGAGGTTTAGTAACATTTTCGTACTCTGCCTAATACAACAGAGGATGGCAGTCATGGCAAGGATGGTGAACAATGCTGATGGGAATTGCTTAACAATGTAAAATATGGTAGCCTCTCTCGGAAGACATGAATGCTGAGCCTGATTTTTTTGTGGGGTGAAAGAATTGTTGGGTTTTCAAAAAATGTGCAAGGTTGCACATTTCGAGCATTGATGTAAACATGCAGTCTGCATATTAAAAGCAGCCACAGTATTCCTGGCATTTTTCCTCCAGTGTGGCCTCAGTCCAGAACTGACAACTGCACAGCCAATGCTTGCCAGTTGCTGAAGAAAAGCACTGCCAAATGTGGGTCTGTCATCTCAGGACAACAGCTGTTTTGGAAACCGGATACTGTGCTTGACTTGGAAAAGTTACCATTTTGGACTACAATTTCCCAAATCCCTAGCTAACATGATTTGTGGCAATGCCAGCTGTGGGGTTCTAGGAGTTGACATCCAGGAGAGTAACTATTTAAAGCTCTACATCTTTGCAATCTTGCTCTTGGTCAGTTGCACAAAATCAGTGGCTCCTTTATGGGGCAAGATGGGGCAGGATGGTGGGGGAATCACTTGCCAGCTGTGATATCATGCTCATAGGTCACTTTATTTATTTATTTATTTATTTATTGTGTCAGGAGCGAACCAAAACATTTGTATTGTATTAAAAACAAACAAAAAAACAAAACACAAAGTTTGCAGACTTGGTATTCTATTAAATGTCCTTTGACCAGTAGCTGGCCACTTGGAATGCCTCTGGTGTTGCTGCAAGAAGGTCCTCCATTGTGCATGTGGCAGGGCTCAGGTTGCATTGCAGTAGGTGATCTGTGGTTTGCTCTTCTCCACACTCGCATGTCGTGGATTCCACTTTGTAACCCCATTTCTTAAGGTTGGCTCTGCATCTCATGGTGCCAGAGTGCAGTCTGTTCAGTGCCTTCCAGGTCACCCAGTTTTCTGTGTGCCCAGGAGGGAGTCTCTCATTTGGTATCAGTCATTGATTGAAGTTCTGGGTTTGAGCCTGCCACTTTTGGACTCTTCCTTGCTGAGGTGTCCCAGCGAGTGTCTCTGTAGATCTTAGAAAACTATTTCTTGATTTAAGTCGTTGGTGTGCTGGCTGATACCCAAACAGGGGGTGGGCCGGAGATGTTACTGCCTTGGTCCTTTCACTATTGGTTGCTACTCCCCAGCAGATGTCAGGTGGTGCAATACCAGCTAAACAGTGTAATTTCTCCAGTGGTGTAGGGCGCAGAGACACCGTGRTAATGCCACTGTTTTAGCGTGGTGAGATGTGTTCCACGTGTGTTCCACACTGGGCATGCATACTCAGTAACAGAGTAGCATAGCGCAAGGGCAGATGTCTTCACTGTATTTGGTTGTGATCCCCAGGTTGTGCCAGTCAGCTTTTGTATGATATCRTTTCTAGTGCCCACTTTTTGCTTGATATTCAGGCAGTGCTTCTTGTAGGTCACTGATACCACAGTGATATAAAGTGGAGGGACTCATTTCCCCATCACCTGATTTGCTCCTATGGAATTCTGGGAAATGTAGTTTATTTTGGAAAAAACAGCATTCATAATCTTTTTGAAAAGAAAAATAATGTCATATTCCTTTGGCAAATGTGAATCTCCATGAATATCTGGAAATCACCTTTTGAAAACCACTAGTCAAGGAAAGGCATAATCTTGTTAGAAGTCAACCCTTTGAAAAAGTGATGTTCACAAGCATTCGTGTAGTGGCACACAGGTAACTCAGCTGTTAAACTGGATAAACCATGTCTTTGAACTGCCAGGGACAAAGACATGCCACTGCACAAAACCATATATTTGGCCAGTAGAGTTTTTGAAATGTTTCTTTGAAGATGAAGTTGAAATTGCAGTTGCCCAAAACATATGCTTCCCCTTGAAACCACTTAATTTAAAATATGCACTCAGAGACCAACAAATGAAGTCATCTTCAAAAAGTAACATATTTTGTTTACTCACAAACATCTTGTATTAATTCACCATACAGGCACATTTCTTACCAAAGTTCAGTTATAGATAGGATGTAGTTTCCCTGTGTTGAGAGCACAGGGCATCATTTTTAATCAACAGTCCACAGTCTTTAAGGATACATCTTATGAAAGTCCAAACTGTATAATTGTACTCACTGCTTCTCAAAGCAAACATATAGTAAACTGTTCCGGCATAAGTCCAAAATGACATCTGCTTTCATTGAAGTCCAAAAGTATACTTCATTCACCACCACTGATGTCTAAAGCGAGTTGCTAACATTGAAGTCCAAAAGCATACTTCATTCGCCGCCACTGATGTCTAAACCGAATTGCTAACATTGAAGTCTAAAAGCATACTGATAACAAAATGGAGTCTTGAGTCTGAACATGCTCACTACAATCACATGTCTGTAGCCCTTCCCACACCACAGAGGTCAGTCAAACTGACAATACAGGTTAACAAATATATACATTAACAAACAAATAGTGAAGGCTTGGAAGGTTGCTATTTCCAACAGTTTAGGGAAGCCAAGGACCTCTCTGACTGGAAATTCCAACAGCCTTGCCCTAAACTACATTTTCTAGAATTCTGCAGGAGCAAAGTAGACAATAGAGAAGTGGGACTTCTGCTTTAGAAGACAAGTAGTCTCCTCAATGAAATTTTCATTCACTCCCCAAGTATCACTTGATGCAGCAGCAACAATGTGATGTGGTGGCAAAAAAGCCAATGGGATTTTGGCCTGCATCAATAGAAGTATAGTGTCTAGATCCAGGGAAGCCGTGCTACCTCTCTATTCTGCCTTGGTTTGACCACACCTGGAATACTGTGTCCAAGTCTGGGCACCACAATTGAAGGGAGGTGTTGACAAGATGGAATGTGTCCAGAGGAGGGCGACTAAAATGATCAAGAGTCTGTAGAACAAGCCTTATGAGGAGCAGCTTAAAGAGCTGAGCATGTTCAGCCTGAAGAAGAGAAGGCTGAGAGGAGATATGATAACCATGTATAAGTATGTGAGGCGAAGTCATAGGTAGGAGGGGGCAAGCTTGTTTTCTGCTGCCCTGGAGACTAGGACGCGGTACAATGGCTTCAAACTACAAGAAAGGAGATTCCATCTGAACATTAGGAAGAACTTCCTGACTGTGAGAGCTGTTCAGCAGTGGAACTCTCTGCCCTGGAGTGTGGTGGAGGCTCCTTCTTTGGAGGCTTTTAAACAGCTGGATGGCCATCTGTCAGGGGTGCTTTGAATGCGATCTTCCAGCTCCTTGGCAGGGGGTTGGACTGGATGGCCCACGAGGTCTCTTCCAACGCTATGATTCTATGAGTGTTTCAATTATAGTGTAGGCATTCCAAAAAAGAAAAAAGAAAGAAAAAGAGAAGCATATTTTAGAATCTTGCAAAACCCCAGCACTAACACTTCATTAACTTACTAAACATTATGTCTGTATAAGGCAGTCTTTTCATGCATCTACAGCTATGTGTGAAAATTCATTCCCAACTTTGACACGTAGCCTGCCCCTCATGCAAGTGTTCAATGCCTCACCAGAGAACATTTTTTAAAAAATCTTGATTTTTAATGGAAAACTACTACACATTATGCTTTTAAAACAGTTCAGATCATTATCGAATAACTTACCCCAATGTGCATTTACTTCTTAGACACTTGCACAGTTATTTTGCATGTGGAAAATATTGCAGTTTCAGCGGTCTTACCTTTGGGGGGAAGAAGCTTTACAGCATACTTTCAGATTAAAAATGCATCAACTGGGAATTATATTTTTTTTATTACTTATGAAAAGGGTTTTGCTACCCAGACCTCTCTTACAGGGGTCAGTGTCCATATCATTTTTTGGTTTGCCTCTCCTGTTTTTGTCAGTGAAAATGTCTGCTGAATGGTAAATATTATCTAGAGCAGTGGTTCCCAACCTGTGGTCCGTGGACCACTAGTGATCTGCAAGAACTAAAATATGGTCTGCGGGCTTACCGTTACTACATCATTCCAACAAGAGCGACTGGTCTCATGAAACTCTCTTATAGTGGCGAGGCTTATTAAATACTAGCTGTCCCCTTGCCTGCCTTGTTGCATTTTGTGTGTGTATATGTGTATATATGTGGTTTTGCGCATGCGCTGTAGTGCCTTTTTGTTTTTTGGCTTTTTAAGTCCCTTCCACTGTGTTTTTCAGTGTTTTTGTCTGTGATGGTCATTTGTTGGTCTGATAGGCATGTTGTGTCCAAATGTGGTGTCAATTCGCTCAATGGTTTTTGGCTTATGTTAATCCCACAAACGAACATTACATTTTTACTTATATAGATGGTTTTCTGTGGGTGAGCAGATGGCATCTACTGGGTGGCATATGTTCTGTATCAGAAACTAGAGCTGATGTGGTCTATCCAATGCAATTTTTGGAATCAGCACCTCAAATAACCAAACCGAATCTAAAGTTCACCAAAAACTGATTCGTACCCCTTTTGGTACTAATGTTGGAGAGTGGTCCCTGGTCAAAGTGGTCCCTGATCAAGTGGTCCCTGGTCAAAAAAAAGGTTGGGAACCACTGATTTAGAGACTCACTGAGCAGTGCCTTTCTGCTGCCACCAAAAGGATAGCTAGCTGCCCCTATTGCTACTAGTTCCCATGCAACAGCTTTCCTTTCACTGCTTCCACTGGACTGAATCAACAACACAATTGGTGTCATGGATCTCTACTCCAACCTACAGGTTTATCTGCCTCTCCAATCTACTCCCCAGGTGTAGTAGCTTCAGGGGCAGATGCAATAAGTGTAAGGGTTTTCGTAGAGAGGAGAGGAGGCCCTGATGTGAGATTCAGAAGACTGCTTAGAGAGCAATGAATGGAGCCCCAACATGATCATTCCAGCTACAAGATTCTAGAAACTGCAATCCACAAAGCAAAATTTCCAAACTCTGAACTGAATCCCTTATTACTGCCCAATAGAAAAACAATTCCAGGGTGAAGAAGGGAATGAAATATCAGCAGCATCACTTACAATCTCCCACTCTTGGCAACTGCTTGTCCTTTCAAATGCTAATTCATGTCCATGTCTCTGAAAAAGCCTTGCAAATGTAACTGTGAAAATGACAATGGCAGACGTCCCAGTCTGGCCTGCACACTCAATCCTTTCTCTTCTAGTTTTCCTGGCAGAGAAACTCTCAGTTTGGGTCACTCCAGCAAGCTCAGAAATCCACAACCTACTTTTTAATCTCTTTAGGTATTTTATTTTAAAGTGGTTTGTTGACTCACACAGAGCAAGTCATGGCAAGGACCAAGCCATGGAAGTCCCAGGAAAAAAGCTTCTCTGTGTTTGTGTGGGCCTTAGGATCATGGCCAGAATATTCCTCTACCATTGAGACAATCTATGAGATCAAGATGACTCTGTCCTTTCATGAGTTGAATTCTTGGGCTTCTAGATGTGAAATTTTGATGCTTCCCCCCCTTTGTGGGTGATAATTGGCAGTAGATGTTGCCAGGTGTTCCTTTGCTAAGATGGTAGGAGGAAAACATTTGAGAAATGAAACTGATAGGGACTAGTGGGTGATAAACAAACATGCTCAACAGAAATTAAAGAAAATATTCTATGGAGATCACTAACTGCACGTAGATTACTTTACTAAACTGTGGGAAGATCTGAGATAGAGGGTGAAGCAAGAACATCTTCTTCTATGTGCATTCATGTTCATCCATGTTGGTTTCCATGGCTGCAGATCCATCATGTGGTAGCTGTTGAACCAGACACCATTGATTCATGTTTGTGTAAGTTATTTTTTGGTCATGGCAAAGATCAGAATCCTCTACTAATGCTCAGTATTCACATTATCCTGACCCACTTTTAGTTGCTGCAGACCTTCATCACCAACCCAGCCACATTCACCTCAATCTGAATCCAATCCACAATCAGCATGTTCTGAAGCCACAAAGTATAGAATGGGTCCATCTGTAACAAATGCTACTATCCATTTGGGTAAATCAAATCATACAGTTACATTTCCCTCTTTGTTTTTTTAAGTTGGCTGGTCTTTAATTTGCAAGACATCCCTGTATTTTTCTCTTAAGAGATGGGCAGCAATGTAAACAGGACTAGCTGTTTGACTGGTTCTCCCCTCTTCTCTCATTGGAGCTTTAGGTGCCTTCATGAATTCCTTCTATCATTCTCCTCCTCTGTCCAAAATGGAATAAATCTAGTTTGCAAGCAGTGGTTTCCCCTTGCCCTTCAATTGAGTGCAGTGGTGGCTGGTGACTCCCAAGATATTGGGTTGGTGAATTCAGGTTCAATTGGGCCTTTAAAGGCACTGAATACTAGTTCTAAATAAGTTAGGCATCTTGGAGTGTTCCTTTGAAGCTACCGGAAACCTACAATAGATTCACTGGTAGCAATGAAGGAGGACCTCATCACACTAGAGAATGAATCCACTTTAAAGATGGTTGCTGCCTCCTGCAGAATTCTGGGGTTTGTAGTTTAGGGAGGAGCCTTTAACAGCCTTCCCAAACTGCAAACCCCAGAATTCTGCAGGAGGCAGAATTTAAAGTGGATTCATTCCCTAGTGTGATGAAGTTCTCAGTGAGTTTGCTGCTGGACTTGTTTGCCCTTAGGGATTCATTAGGGGATGATGTGCAGGAATGATGCTTCCCTTGAACCTATTTCTGTGCAAATTGAAGTGGTCTGAGGAATTGGTGAAATCCAGGCCTTAATACTGAATTATTATTATTTCCTCCTGGTGTAGAGGGTAGGACAAGAAGGAAATACTGGCCAATTATAAGCTGTGGAAAGGATAGAATCGGTGCATACTGAGTGAAGAGAGAGGGGGGCAGAAGACAGTTCCATCTTGTCTCCTGCCTATATCATCAGTTGGGAGGCCTCTTCCCCACCCCCCTGGCACCAACTGCTGTTCTAGCCAGAGTGAATGCGGGGGGGGGGGGGGGCATAAGACAGTTCCATTTTGTCTCCTGCCTATATAACCAGTCGGGAGCCCCCCTCCCTGGTACCAACTGCTGCTGCTCTGGCCAGAGTGAAGAGAGAGGGGGCTACAGTTGAAGATAGTTCCATCTTGTCTCCTCTGCTTTACTAATAATATAATATAATATATTGTATATACACATAATATTTAAAATATTATAATGTAATACAATATAATACTACTACTAATAATAATACAATATTATAATTATATATTATATTACCTTTAATATTACCAATAATATTACAATATAATGGTGTAGTACAGTATAGTAAGATATAATACTGATATTGTACTATGCTAATAATTTAATAAATTGTGAGTATATATATCAGGAAATAAAGCCCGACTGCTCATTGAAGGGAAGGATATTAGAGGCCAAGATGAAGTATTTTGGCCACATAATGAGAAGACAGGAAAGCTTAGAGAAGACAATGATGCTGGGGAAAATGGAAGGAAAAAGGAAGAGGGGCCGACCAAGGGCAAGATGGATGGATGGCATCCTTGAAGTGACTGGCTTGGCCTTGAAGGAGCTGGTGATGGTGATGACTGACAGGGAGCTCTGTCGTGGGATGGTTCATGAGGTCACGAAGACTTGGAAGTGACTGAATGAACGAACAACAACAACAACAAATGTATATATATATTGTAAGCCGCTCTGAGTCCCCTTCAGGGTGGGAAGGGCAGCATAGAAATGTCGTAAATAAATAAATAAATAATACTGATGGTACCTTCAAAGTAGAGCCTGAACCAAAATATGCAATTTTGTTTACACCGTTTAATAAAGCACTATTATGAATAATCTCTAAACCATAATAGATGTTAGTTGCTTATCAGTCAACTCCTGTATTTTGGCACTCCAGAATACTGGAAGCCAGGAAAACACTTATTTCTCTCTTAGAATTTCAGTATTGAAACAGTGCTCATATTTTTCAAAAATCAGGAGTCAGTGGAATATTTCTGAGGCAGCCAGGCCTCCGAGGAAAATCTCCATAAAACTTGGTATGGGCAACTTCCTTTGTCTGGGAGCTGCATTGAGCTCCCTTGAACTCATTTGTTGTATCATTGCCAGAAAGCAACAGCCATCTTTGAGCTGGTTTCTTCTATACAGTGGAGGAAGGTATCACAAAGTGAAAAGGAGCAGGAAGGATCTTTCTCTGTAGTGGGAAGGCAGACATTTGATACAATTCTCATTGTGGGACAATGCTAATGACTTAATTTAGTGGCATTAGGGCAACACAACGGGGCAAAAAAATTTAAAAGCCACTTCTTCTGCATTTCACCCACCCAGATAAACAGAAATTAGACTCTGTTTCTTTTGAGTAAGCTCTTTCATCGGGATATCTTGGAATCTGAAGAATGCACTTTATTCCTCCTCTGGAGGGAAAAATGGAAATCAGATCTGCTGACTTGTACGCTCTTTCCAAAATGCCTTTGAGGGAACCTGATGCTGTCCCCTGAGAACACCTTTTTAAAACCAGCATAATGTAGATTCTTGGAGAAGGTAACTGAAAATCTCTATGCAGTTTTCTTGAACTCCTTTTGAAAACAGACCATTAAAAATGAAGTATTTTCTCTTTTTTAAAAAAATTCCAAATCATTAAGGATACCATGACAACATAACAGTGCTTTTAGGGCAGCTGGTGTCATAGCTGGTAATCTCATCAAGAAAGAATATAAATCAAGAGCAGTATTTGCTTTTCCCTGTTGCTTATGGTTTAAACATATGTGATGGTGTGTGTAAGTGCTTTCAAATTGCCGGTCGACTTATTGCAACCCCAAAACTTTCAAGGTTTTGTAAGGTAGTTTGAATTATCTGCGACAGAGCTCTGTGCGGTACAATGGGAGAGTGAACACTAGAACTCCTTAGAAGAGAATTCCAATTCTTCCCCCAAACTGCAGATGTCAGGGTTTTGTAGAACAGAGCCAGGGTGGTTATATTGGTACTGAACAGTGTAGTGTCAATAGCATCCAAAAAAAAAAAAAAGTCCAGATAGCAACTCAAAACATTCAGCAAATTGGCCTGCATATCAGCATGGACAATACCAGTTAGTTATTAGGGTGATCACTCGTTGTCCGAGTATGATGATCTTCCAAGTGTAGTGTCTTGATGGTAGATACGTAGGTGAATTTGGAGCCCTACTCTTGATCCGCATATTCTTCCATAGTGAGATAATCGGTTTCCAGGTGGAAGGCAGTCCTGGTCAGGGTTAGCTTGACGCACCTTCTTCTTGACATGTTTCGAATTCCACAACACTGCTGGTCACCGCTGACCTCCAGTTAGAGTGCTCAAGGGCCAAGGCTTCCCAGTTCTCAGTGTCTATGTCAGAGTTTTTAAGGTTAGCTTTCAGCCCATCTTTAAATATCTTTTCCTGTCCACCAACATTCAGCTTTCCATTCTTCATTTGGGACTATTGTAACTGCTTAGGGAGACTGTGACTGGACATTTGGACAACATGGCCAGTCCAGCGGAGTTGATGGCATAGGAGCATTGCTTCTTCCAGCACACTGACATTTGTCCACCTGTTTTCCCAAAAGATTTGCAGGATTTTTCAGAAGCAACGCTGATAGAATCGTTCCAGGAGTTGAGTGTGATGTCTGTAGACAGTCCACGTTTCGCAGGCGTATAATAGGGTTGGGAGGACAATAGCTTTATAAACAAGTACCTTGGTATTCCTACGACTATCCTGATCCTCAAAAACACTCTCTGCTTCATTCGGAAAAATGCTGCACTTGCAGAGCTCAGGTGTTGTATTTCAGTGTCAATGTTGACTTTTGTGGAGAGGTGGCTACCAAGGTAGTGGAACTGGTCAACATTTTCTAATGTTACACCATTAAGCTGTATCTCTGGCATTGCAGAGGGATTGGCTGGTGACTGCTGGAACAGCACTTTTGTTTTCTTGTTGTTCAAGGAGAGGCTGAGCTTCTTGTATTCTTCTGCAAAGGTGGTTAGAGTGGCTTGTAGCTCTTTTACTGAATGCGCACAGACTATGTTATCATTAGCATATTGGAGTTCTATAACATATGTTGTTCTGACCTTAATTTTGGCTTTCATTCTTCTAAGGTTAAATAGCTTGCCATCTGTCCAATAGATGATTTCCACTATGGTGGGAAGCTGCCCATCAACAAGATGAAGTATCATAGTGATGAAGATGGAAAATAAGGTTGGGGCAATAGCACATCTCTGTTTGACACCTGATTCCACCTTAAATGGGTCACTTTGGGAGCCATTGCTGTCCAACATGTCATCATGGAGGAGCTACAGAATGTTCATAAATTTGTCAGGGCACCCAATTTTTTGGAGGATGGTCCAGAGAGCACTGCAATTAACTGTGTTGAATGCCTTTGCAAGGTCAATGAATGCCATGTACAGAGGTTGTTTTCGTTCCCTGCATTTTTCTTGGTGCTGTCGTGCACTGAAGATCATGCCCACTGTTCCTCTGCCAGTAATTAACTGAGCAAGTAGCTAGTGATTTGTGATAACTATTTCTGTATTTTTATTGATTTTTTGTCATGTCAGGAGTGACATGAGAAACTGCAAGTCGCTTCTGGTGTGAGAGAATTGGCCGTCTGCAAGGACGTTACCCAGGGGACGCCTGGATGTTTTGATGTTTTATCATCCTTGTGGGAGGCTTCTCTCATGTCCCCACATGGAAAGCTGGAGCTGACAGAGGGAGCTCATCCACGCTCTCCCTGGATTTGAATCTGCGACCTCTTGGTCTTCGGTCCTGGCGGCACAGGGGTTTAACCCACTGTGCCACCGGGGGCTCCTTTTTATTGAATAATTCATATATTCATTCAATGAAATTCCACATAAGAAAAATGATCTAAAGTGGTCTATAAATCTTAGTGAAAATGGGTATTTAATTTGATTTCTACCCTGCCTTATTACCAAAGAATTACATTCAAGGTCAGCTATTTGCTAACAAAAACCTTTAACGCTATGAACTGGTTGACTTAAATAGGCTCAGAACCAGAGACTTAGCTAGAGCAGATGACAAAATGCTCCAAATAATAATTGTATCATCCAAAAAAAATTCTTCTCCAGTTCACAAATTTCTGGCATTGCAGGTAGTGAAAAATGAAAACCATTCATACCTAGAACTCTGCTCTCATTCATTTGGTAACTTTGCCTGCTTCTTTTTTTCTTTTTCTTTTGGATGCGTAAACTATATCTCTGAAGCTTTAAGTTATTACAATAATAGGATTTGGGGCTGAAGAAAAATTTAATTTGGGGGCAGAATTGTTATTTTGGGTGGAAATGTCCTCATTTTGCTCTCTCCAGTAGCTACATCCTTGCTTTAGGGACTGACTATGTAATACTACTTTGACAAGTGAAAGCAATTTCCAAAGATTTTTTTTTTTAGCTTTTAAACGAAAGCATATCCCATTACACATTGGCCAGATACAGCAAATAAATATTCCTGGAGCATCTTTGCTCTGTGAAATAATTGTGCTCTTCTGAAAGAGCCACGTTTCCCCAGTCTTTTCCAGCTTTTTTCATTGCCCAGCTAAGTTGCACTGCCAAGGTTTTACAAAGAACGAAAGAGAAAAAGAGAACGACTTTCTTTCCATTAAGAAGCAAACAAAGTGAGACTTCTGAACTTTTCCCAATCCCTCAGCCCTTGTGTTTGAGAAAGAGCTGAGAGAATAGATGGAATTGAAAGCAGTTAATATCAAGCAAACAGGGCTTGCAGAAAGCTGTTTACTTTTTGAAGTGAGATACATTGGCTTTCAGGATTAAAGCTGTGGTTTTGAGAAGGTAGCCGACGGTGCGTCTGGCTGAAAAAGCTTCACTTTCCATGAATCACAGGCTGTCTTGAATCTCAGTTCCCCATAGGCAGAAAGATTTATAGCGAAAAGATGCAGATGGCGGAGAAGAAATGAAGCTTTTTCTCCCAGGCCTAATCTATAAAGCATTACTGTATAATTGTATAATGGGTTTGTTTGAAGAGTCTTCTCCTTGCATGTGAGAGCCTTCATCAGACATACATCTCCTACCAGAAAACTACTGGCTGCCCATAAGTCAGTATTATGCTTGAAGAGATCCTGGGTCCATGTTGCAGTTGAGTAAATATATGTGGGATGCCACTTGCTATTCAGACATACATGTATTTATTGTTTATTAATTATGTGTAGAGTCGGAGACGACTGAACGAATGAACAACAACAATTATGTGTATGGATGTTTTGTGTGATGATTGTATTCTGAAAGAAACCTCAAATGAAAGCATAGTTTTCCACTACATGATAACACAACAGGGATGCCTCCGCCCTTCACTCACACCTTCCCGGTGAGGCGCCCCTTCACCTCACCATCGGGACAGCATTCAGTCCACAAATCCTGATGAATGGGTTTTTTTCTACCATATTTGTACAGCGCCACCCTTAATGCTTTCATACAGTCACAGCATACGGCACGGTCGCAGCCACTGCCATTTTTGAGCTCCCCTCACCATATGCAGCAACCACAGATTCTCCAATCCGGATTGGAAGTTTCAGCACCCGCTCTATAAGACTCCCAGCATATAAGACTGCTCCCACGTAGAAGGCCACTCCCGCATATAAGATGACCCCTGACTTTTGGGAAACTGGTGTTTACTGTAGAATTATGCTGAAGGGCCTAGAAAATGCCCAAAGTGGTATCTCTAGGCTCTCCAGAACAATGCTATTTAATAATATTTATAATATTATAATGTAATACAATATAATACTACTACTACTAAGAATAATAGTACATTTATCATTATATATTTTATATTACATGTAATATTACTAATAATATTACAATATAATGGTATAGTGGAAGTAGGAGGCCACCCACTCTGATGCTTCCTCTCATGGGTCTGATGACAAAAATGACCTATATCTCTCTAATCCCAGGGGATCTGGTGTGTGTTTGTATGGAGGGAAGAGCTGTAGACTGTGGCAGGAAACTGTAAGTTGGATGCCTTCTTTGCTCTACTCATGAGTAATTGGACCACGCCTTTCTCGGCTGTATAGTGTTCTTGGCATTTCCCAAAGCATGATTGTGAGATCACGCCCTTCAGAGTTCTACAAAGAAACAGGCAAATGTAGACACAGTTTTGGTGATATGTATATAATTTACAAAGAAAAGGATGCCGCTCTTTCCAAGGAAAAGCAGACAAGGAAATTAATAGCAGATTTTTGGCATAGCCCCTCTCCATAATTTATGTTAGTTTGTTTTTTTCATGATGTGAGACCAAGTTTACAGCAGAAGTCATGGGCAGAATATATAATAATAATAAAGAGGGACCTAGAGGAGTAAAAGGTACAGATGGAGAAAATAAGATACTGATGTTATTCTAGAGTCTGTGCAGGTAGGAATACAAGATTCCTCATTCTATCAACATGGACCTCACATAACTTTAATATGTTTCCAGACAGCAGAGTGAAGTCCTAAATTCTCGGTGCAGAAATTGCCTTGTGTTCTTTTTGGTAAGAGTCTTCTGTGCTCAGCAAAAGTCCCAGCGGAGGGATTCAATTTGGTCTTCAGGACAGAAAAATGGGAACTCTGAAACACTTCAGTGCTCATAAATATGCCTGAGACTAGCATATTTGTAAATCTCTGGTTCTTGGGCACCTATGAGAACTACTTAAGAATTAAAATCAAGAGACATATAGTCATATAGGCTGGTTTTAAGGATGGCTCCAATGGAAACTGAACTTGTCTCTGTAAGATACAGTGGCCAAAATTCCAGGAGTTTCCTAAAGTAATTACTTGGATCTGGTTTTGAAAGGAAGTGAGCCTTACAGTGCTACTGGGACCAATAAAATAGTCAAATGGTTGGGCAAGAAGCAATGAGACAAAAAAAGCCTGAAATTTTAAAACTACAAATGATTTTGAGTTCATTGGAAAGGGGGGAAGCAAAGGAAGCCTGCTGTTTTACATAGAAGCCTCTGTTTCAGCACTCGGCATGGTGAGGCAAATACTGAAGGGTCTATTGGCGATGTTAGCCTACCTTACTACATCATTATTGCTTAGCCAATACCATTGGCATTAGTTCATTTCCCTGTTGTTGACACTTCCAGTCATTGACCCTTTTTCTATGACCCTTTTTAAAACTTGTGCGCCAGCTGCGCCCGTACCTTGGGAAGTCTGACTTGGCCACGGTAGTCCACGCTCTGGTTACATCCCATATAGACTACTGCAATGCTCTCTACGTGGGGTTGCCTCTGAAGACTGCTCAGAAGCTTCAAATGGTCCAGCGTGTGGCAGCCAGGATGCTAACAGGAGCGGTGCTCAGGGAGCATACAACTCCTCTGTTGCGCCAGCTCCACTGGCTGCCAATTTGCTACCGGGCACAATTCAAAGTGCTGGCTTTAGCCTATAAAGCCCTAAACAGTTCCGGCCCAGCCTATCTATCTGAACGCATCTCTTCCTACGAACTGTCCAGGAACTTAAGATCGTCTGAGGAGGCCCTGCTCTCGATCCCGCCTGCTTCGCAAACACGTCTGGTGGGGACGAGAGACAGGGCCTTCTCTGTGGTGTGAGCTGAAAATTGTGTTAGTTTGCAGAAGGTAGTTGCCTCCTTAGCAGACATGTAACTGGGGTGGGGGAGGGGGGCTTGAGGGGCTTCAGCCCCCCCCCCCTGAAATTTTCAGGATGGTCCGTGAGAAGGCCTTACTGGTACATTATTTAAACTGTTATGTTTATTCATATAATGATCTGATCACCATGCTCAATATATCCCATATGCATGGGGGGAGGTGTATTGGGATAATGATACAAAAGGTTTGCTAAGGTAGATACTCAGCCCCCCGAATCAAACTAAGCCTCCCCCCCCCCGAATCAAAATCCTGGCTACGGGCCTGCTCCTTAGATTCCCTCTTCTTGTTGTCAAATTTTTTAATTGTTGAAAAACAGTAGTTGAGATCAAGTTTATCACTAGAATACTACACAATTTACATGTTAAGTTGCAGAAAAATGACAGTACAAGATATACGAAGTAATAACTGATAATTCTGGGTGCATCTACATTATAGAATTAACGCAGTTTGACAACACTTTAACTGTGGTGCCTCAATGTTATGAAATCCTGGGATTTGTAGTTTGATGAGGCACCAGTAGTCTTTGGCACAGAACAAGAAAGTCCTTGTAAAACTACAGCTCCCAAGATTCCATTGCATTGAGTCATAACAGTTAAAGTGTTGTCGAACTGCATTAATTCTACAGTGAAGATTCACCTAATATTGCAAACAGGGAAGCAAAACAAACAAGCAAAAAAAAATCCCAAAAAACCCAACAACCCAAAACAAAATGGAATCCTGGAGATAACAGAGGTTAAAAGGTGAAAGACCTGAAGACTTGGATGTTCCAACGTGCCTTTGATGAATAGTTCAGTACTGATAAAATTCTGCCTAGCCCCATTCTTTTAGTAAGATCTCCATCACTTTATTCCCAGCCCCTGGCCCAACAGCCTGTGCTTGCACTAGCCCTTGTCCTTCCCCGTTAGCCCCACTTTCCCCAACTATTGGTTGGTTGTTGCTTGGTTTATGTTTTATGATGTTTTATATTTATTGCTTTTATTGTTTTTTAGTTGTTTGTTATATGTTTTTAACTGTGTACTTTGTAACCTTGTTTATATTGGGCTTGGTCCCCATGTAAACCTCCCCAATTCCCTTTGGGGAGATGGAGGCAGGATATAGGAATAAAGTTATTATTTTTTATACATTTGGTAGTGTATGGAACTTCCTGGCTTCATTTGAAACAGTCTCTTGTGGGATCTGCTGCTATTGAACTGACGTATAGATCTTGCAATTAAGTTAAATTTCAATTTTGAATTTATTTTGGGGTTTATATCTATATTAAATTCTCTGAAAGGCACTGCCTCAGGGCTGCATTAGTCATTGCATTTTCTGTTGTTTTTATAGTTATTTTATTCATTTATATCCCACCTTTCTCTCAATAATGAGACTCTAGGTGGCTAACAATATATTTAAAAACACTACGAATTAAAGACTTTATCACACAAGGTAGGCAAATTGCAATTGCAGCAAGGGAACAGTGTCTTTGCCTTGGAGGGAAATGGTTCAAATGTGTGTCTTTTGCAAAAGGATGCCAATAACGGATTATTAGTGTTTGCAAAAGAAACACTTTCCTGACTATTTCCCACCAGGAGAGCGATAGGAGAGTAACAATATCATGTGGGAATTCCAAGGCTGTTAAATAGTGATGCGACCCGTCAGTGCTTGCAGTAGAGAAGGAGATATCCGTCAGAGTCCTGCTACATCTAGGTCAAAGGCAATGGATTGGATACAGAAGTGTTGGGCTCCTCCCTGTGCAATATCTCCAAAAGTGTTTGTGCCACATCACTGGGAGTTATGCCAATATAATCCACTAATGGGTTTCTAACCACAGCATCCAAAAAAAAAAAAAAAAAGCTATTTCCCCCTTGTTTCATTAAGGAGGCTGTTATAGCCAGGAGGAGCATCCCTTCCTACAGTTTCATATTTGTGTCTGAGCATCAAGGGAAATGATACATACCTTCTCCTGCTCTCTAACCAGAGTTTACAAGGAAGTTATGTTAGGCAAAGTTTGTGTTTGCTGAGCACATACTCAGTTACAGCTCCTGTATAACCACATGCAAACATCCTGACCCCAAAATTGGTAATGGGAAGGCACTGGCAGGTGGCACAACGGCAGAGCAAGATGGGGATGAAACGATCCTTTATCAAGGCTTCATGTTTTAGTTGTAGCGACACTAGATACCTGGAAAATGTGTGCATAGCTGAATATTTCCTTTATATGCATTGGCTTTAATAACTAAAGTAAAAAAGAACCATGGGATATAGCGTAATGTAGTGTATTAACACTGGGCGCAGACTCCAAAGACATGGGTTCAAATCTTCAGGCAACAATGGAAATTCACCGGGTGATCTTGGGCAAGGTACATTGAGAGCTTTAAAGGAAGGCAGTGGAAAAAACCCTGTAAACAAACTACATCATGAGAACCCTATCATAGGATTGCTGATTATGGCAATCTCAACATGATGTACGTGATGTTGTAGCATTAGAAAAAAACATGTAGTTATTTAGAGACTATATGAACAAGGAGAACTCAGAAGACAATGTTTGAGATTATTAGAAGACAACTAGAAAGTTACGATATTGGCAGATGAAACGAAAGGAGGAAGGAATGTGGAATTAATGTAAGATTTTAAGAGAATACATATAAACCAAGAAAGAAGACTGGAAGACCTGAGAAAGACCCTATACACCTACCCCCCCCCTTTTTTTTCATTTTTCATTTGTAGTTTTTTCCCCCTAGTTCCCTAACCCCTTTCCTGATATTTCCTTCCCCCTTTACCCTCCCCATACCCACTTTCCTAACCAAGTTTGTGTCTGAGAGCAGCAGATTTGTCCAGAGCATCCTGGATATTTAATTGTCCATGGTAAGATGAGATGAGATCGAATGTCTCTATAAAACAGGCACTGCAGAAGCACATGCTCCATTGTTTCTATGTGACCTGAGTCACAGGGACATAGCCTCTCAGAGTATGGGGTTTTCTGGTAACAACCTTCCAGTATGGCAGAAGAAAGCGAATGGCATCGTGCCAAGGTGAAGGCTCTCCGATGGCTGGCTACCTCCAAAACAGTAAGATATTCCATAGGAGAGATACTGTCTGCACCAGTTATAAAGAATGGGGCGCTAGATAGATCTGTTTGGAGCGCAATGTCTATTATTCGTTGTTTAATCTGGGATATGGCTTAGTCATATCCCATGCTGGTTAGTAGTTCTGGGGATAGACCCAGAGATGCAATTTTGCCTAATATCTCCCTTTGCCAACTGGATTGAAAGTTGTCCTTCATAATGAGAGGTGCAAGACCCAGAGGAGAGAGGGATAGTCTGAGCCAGTAATTCAATATTACCACCCACACCCTGGCCTCAACTCTCAAGGAGCCAGTCTCCAGGCGTAGGGTGGCATTGGAGACACACCTTGGTATCTGGAGAGCCGATCTTAAGAATTTGGACTGAACAGTCTCCAGTGGGGCGAAGTCAGAAAAGGGGCCAATCTGGGAACCGTAAAGAAGTTACACCATTGACTTGACTTCAAAAAGCTTGAATGCTGCTGTTATAAAGTGTCCCCCTTTTGACTTCAGGTATTTTAGTATGGCAGATGAACTCCTTTGTGCATTCTCAGCCACATAAATTCCATGTGCTTTTCTGCTGCTGGAAGAGTGGAGGACTACCCCCAGATATCTTGTGGGTTGAGTTAGGTTTTAATAACTACTTGTATTGGTTTTTAGCTTAGATTTTAAAATCTGTTGAAGTTTGAAGAGTATAACCCCTTGAGTTTGATGTGAATGTATGGGGTTGGGTCCCCATGTTGTGATCTGGTCATTGACCGTAATAAACTTTACTTACTTACTTACACTTTCCTAGAATCTTTCCTAACACTATCCGAAACTGGCTCCTGGCTACTGCTTTTAAATAATATTTCCTCCCCACCCCCAAAATTTTTCAATAAAGATTATTTTAAAAAACAACAAAAACATGTAGACAAGCTTTATGTTTCCTTTGTTATGGAGTATGCTGGCAGCAGCTGGTGAGGCTGTCTGAAGCAGGGCTTCATAAACTTTTCTACTTGTAACCCCTTCTTTACATTACCCCAAGTGTGTAAAATAAGCATACAAATCAAACATTTACTAATAATAAATCAACATTTGCAAGGCTTGTTAAACAAGTTGACTTTCCTTTTTGTGGAGTACAGCTGAAGCATTTTTTGCAGATCCACAGTAAACACTGCACATTGTTCTAACAGATTTGTGTAAATGGGTGGCGTTCAGAAACTTTTTGCTGTTGCCAAAATTCTGGGGATCCCAAGATTGAGCTAATGGGACCCTACTTGGGTTTAGGACCCACAGTTTAAGAAGCAGTAGTCTCAAGATCCCACATTTGATTTACACAGTGCTTTTGGCTGTGCTCTAACGAATGTGGAAGTTGCAGTCCAAACCTTCTGAAGATCTATGTTTCCCTGCCCCATAAATGTTATAAATGACTATATTCCCAGGCACCGTTGGTAGTATACCTCTTCCTTGCTTGG
Organism: Anolis sagrei ordinatus; assembly: GCF_025583915.1. NCBI lineage: Eukaryota > Metazoa > Chordata > Lepidosauria > Squamata > Anolidae > Anolis > Anolis sagrei. The sequence goes on from NW_026847660.1 coordinate 80,110,248, forward strand.
CATAAGCACAAAAAATACTTTGCAAATACAACTCACTCTGTTCTCCAACACATACAGGAAGATAACAAGAAATCTCTACGTGCTTGAGTTGTTCTGTTGGTTTTCTGTGTCCCCCCCCCCCCCCAAGTTTTTTATCCAACTAAACTATGCCAGAATTAAAGATAATTAGAATTGCCCTACAGGAGAAAATGGATGACAATATTCAACCTAAGGCGCTTTTTAAACATCATAATTACTGCAGAAGCAATGATGTGGTAGAGGACACAGTTCCAGACATGCTTTTTAGAAGCGTAGGAGCAATGAGATCATCTGCTTAAGTGTCAATAGAAGTGACAGATTCTCCTTGCACTGGAATGTGAGTGAAGAGATAACAAGGTTATCAAGTTTCATAATTGTTAGTAAAAGATTAATATGGATCAGAGCGATAATAAACAATGGCTCAATACTTCTTTCTGCTTCCTTGATGCGGCCCTGTATTTAAGTTTGAATGGCAATATTTATTCTCAATTATTTAGATTTTTCAGTTTAAAAACACAGAACTGCATTTTATTTGATGGAAGATCTTTTGTTAAAGCGCCCTGTGCTTTACAAGTTGACGTTGTGAGAGTCAGAAGTAATGGTCTCGGATTGTGTGATTTTAATTTTTATATGGCTCTTAAACTTAAGTTTTATTGTATATGTTTATTTTATATTGTTGTTAATATGGCATTGAATTGCTGCATTTGTATGGCCGCTATGAGTCCCCTTCAGGGTGAGAAGGGTGGGGTACAAATACAAATAAAATAAATAAGTACTGGTAAGTAAGCACCACTGAGTTCATGAGCAAATCCAGATAAACATTTCAAATGTGTCCCAAAATGACATGAAAGCATTATAAGCCTCAGTGATGTGTATGCAGTTTACCAAGTCATATATAAACTCCAACATTTCACGAATGAAAACTGTGGCCAAGCAACATCAGAGGTTGGTCAAGACAGCCAAAGGTATTAATGAGAAAGCAGAGACAAGAGTTCCCACTGGGGAGACAGGGCAAAATACAAATAAAGATTTATTATTATTATTATTATTATTATTATTATTATTATTATTAGAGATATAACAAGATTAGTACACAACAAACAAGATCACTATGCTGACTTTTGTATTTGGTCACATGTCAGACACTTCCTAAGTGTCTAGGACTGTATGATGTATCGGCAAATAATACATGCAGATCCAAGCAGGGTGGCCTTTTGTAGCTGACAGATAGTAATTTTGTCAGCACTGATTGTTTTTAAGTGCAGGCCAAGGTCTTTAGGTACTGCACCCAGTATGCCGATCACCACTGGGACCACCTTGACTGGCTTGTGCCAGAGTCTTTGCACTTCAGTCTTTAAATCCTCATATTGTGTAAGCTTTTCCAGTTGTTTCTCTTCAATCCAACTGTCACCTGGGATTGCAACATCAACAATCCATACTTTGTTTTTTTAACACAATTGTATTATTATTATTATTATTATTATTATTATTATTATTATTATTATTATATACATAACAAGATTAGTACACAGCAAACAAGATCACTATGCTGGCTTTTGTATTTGGTCACATGTCAGACACTTCCTAAGTGTCTAGGACTGTGTGATATGTTGGCAGATAATGCATGCAGATCCAAGAAAGGTGGCCTTTTGCAGCTAACAGATAGTAATTTTGTCAGCACTGATTGTTTTTAAGTGCAGGCAAAGGTCTTTAGGCACTGCACCCAGTGCACCAATCACCACTAGGACCATCTTTACTGGCTTGTGCCAGAGTCTTTGCAGTTCTATCTTTAAATCCTCATATCGTGTAAGCTTTTCCAATTGCTTCTAATCAATTCTACTGTCACCTGGGATTGCAACATCGACGATCCATACTTTGTTGTTGTTGTTGTTGTTATTAAAATATGAGAGACTGCAGTGGTTTGCTTTTTCCTGAGCCTACTGGAAAGGGCAAGATTCAAATACCTCCACTCGTTTCCCCCTTAGTATATATATCCGACCGGGGCAAACCTCTGCAGTCTCTCATATCTTAATAATGGAGCATAAAGTACATTTGCACTTTGAGCTAAGTTTGCTCCATGGAAGAGAAAACAAGGAAAAGAGGGAAGAAGAGAGAGAACCTGGAACGTTTTAAAAGTAGGATAAAAGAGGAGTAATCAGGATAGTCCCTGTCGAATTAGGACAATTGCATAGTCCACTCTATTGACATAGTTTTTGGCACTCATAATTTTACATAATGACACCCTTTAAACTTAATTTTGAAATTATAACAAATGCCTGATTGGTTAATTGGTTTCAGATCTCTGTAGATGTTTTCAATAGGAGTGTTTGCTCCCTCTGGGGTGGGAGGAATGCATATGGATATTTTCCTGATGGACATGGCTTTGGATGGTGTCCTAGTGAGAGCCTGCACTTTACAATATATCACTACACTGTTGTGTGGGAATATAAAATTGCCACTGGCTGTAGTTTCTTTTAATATATATTCCTGAGGTTTTCAATAAACAGGATAAAAGAGGTTGTTTCCATGGCAATCAGGTGAGCTTTGTCACAGCTCCTAAAAGGAATTGTTTGTGGAAATCTCCATTCTTTTTCAATATGCCTATTAGGAATAAAGCAGATAAAAGCCCCCTGAGATGCGTGCACTGTGGGAAGGTGTCCTCCATGCTTTTGTAATCTCTAGTAATGCACTGCATGGTACTCTCTTTGAAGAACCAAGCCTTTTGCTTAACTCTCCTGCCAAATTCTCCAAGCAGATGTACCTGCATATATATGTATTTATGCAGCCATGCTTCTCCTGGAACCTCCCAGATGTGTTGGATTTTAGCTCATGTTGTGTCTAGACAGAAAGGCCAAACTGGGGCTGTTGGGAATGTTAGTTCAGCACTATCTGGCAGGCTTAAGTTCCATAACTCTGCTTTAACAACTGGTCTGTCCTATCCAAATATTTAGCTTGGTTTCCTTTATAACCATGTACCAATCCAGATTTTTTTGTGGGGTGAATGACAGCTAGGGCTCCCATGCTGAGGATGATGAATGGTATAACTCATTTGGTGCCAGCATGTACATTGGTGAGTCATATTTAAAAATATTGTTATTGTTGTTGTGTCCCTTCAAGAAGGTTCTGATTTATGGTGAAACTAAGCCAACCCTATCACAGGATTTTATTGGAAAATTTTGTTCAGAGGGAGTTTGCCCTTGTTTTCCTGGAAACTGAGTGGCTTTCCATGGCTGAATGGGGATTCAAAGCCTGGTTTCCTAGGACATTATCCAACACAATCCCATCCCCCTCATTCCTTAATAGTTCTAAAACAGTTCCCCAGTGAAGCATCATGGAGTCCATCAAATGATGTAAACAGTTCTGCCAGGAAACTCTAAAAGTGTTGTGAATTTGGGGCGGCGGGGGGGGGGGGGGAATAATAATAATAATAATAATAATAATAATAATAATAATAAACTTTATTTATACCCCACCACCACCTCCCCAAAGTGGACATGAGGCCAAGCCCAGAAATGCTTTACAACAAAATAAAACGAAAATACAAAATAAACATCACAATAAAATAAATAAAGCATAAGAATACAATAAAATAATGAAAAATACAGCTCAGAGATCATCTTCTGAGCACACGATTTGAGTGGAAATGGGAGAATACAGGAGGGGAACGTGGGATGGGATTGGTCAAATTTGCTCATGTTGTATTGCTTTGGTGATGTGGAGTAGTGGCTGCTCCTATGGGCAGTCTCCTACTAAGCATTGGCATTTCTTTCCCAAAATCCTGCTTCATGAGACCAACATGGTAATTTAWAAAAAAAATTAATTTAATTAATAGAAATAATGACACTTCAAGATATMATCGTTTTGTTTTTCCTGTCATTTTGCCTTCATAGTAATCTTGCCTTTTGAAATTGTGCTACTGCTAGCTTTTTAACTTTGTTTCAGTCTTTCATGATTGAGAAATTGGAAGGAAAGGGGAGAAGCCCAGAGAAGGGGGGGGGGGCTGCCTTAAGAACGATGCCTCCTGTCTTCTCGAGAGTAATGGGATTGGAGGATAAAGTCAAGTATCCCAAAAGTGGTATCTGTCTTAAGAACAGTCCCTTTGGTGTCCTCTATAGTAATGGGATTGAAGAGGGAAGTCAAGTATTCCAAAAGATTTTTCCAAAGTTAAAAAATGGAGTGAGCAGGAACTCCACTTGCTTGTGTGATAAATCTGAAAACAGATGATTTCAGGAGAAAGRGCAAGAAAAGCAATATGTGATGGGATCTTAGAAATGATTTGATTTTAAAGACAATGGGAAAAAATGGGAAAAAACACTATACTAAGATGCCCCCCCCCCCCCAAACGGGATGAGGTCCCTAGTGTCCTGATCCATCATTCAAACCATGCACCATGCTGGCTCATTTGAAGACATGTAGGTAAAGTTAAAGGTTTTCCCCTGACATTAAGTCCAGTCGTGTCTGACTCTGGGATTGGTGTGCTGGATTGTACATGTTCCTGTTTTAGTCAAATTCTATGGATATCTGATAAGATAGGCATGCCAAAAGGTTGCCTCTGTGCAGGATTGACTCAAACCTGAAGTTTCTGAACTAAAACCTGAGACCTAGGTTCAACCCCTGGTGATTTTATTGCGCAAACTTTATGACGAAGCATCCACATTTGTCATTACTTGCTCTTTGTTTGAAAATCATGTCAGAAATCTTAGTTAAATGAGCTGTTCCCAGATTAAAGCGAAATGAGGGGATTGTTCCTTCTTCTAAGGGAGATGATATCATAAGAGGTATAAAAACCAAGCCTACTTGATTCTAACCAGAAGATGGGCTTAGACCAGAGGATGAATCTTGCTGTTGAAAACAACTGGGAGGGAAGGAGGAAGCTAAATGCATAGACTCTTGGAAAGTCTTTGCAAGTTGTTGCGGCAAATGAATTATGTCCTGCAAGTTGTAGCAAGCTGCTACTCTATTAGCTGTGTTGGAAATTTGCATGCAGCTCTTTCCTCTTTCCTGGAGCTGAGCTCACACAACCTGGAGAAATTACTCTCATCTCCTACCAGGAAATGACTTGTGAAAAACAATATCAGGGCAGAACTCAGAGATCTGGCAACCCTGAAGCCAGGTGGGAAGACAACTAAAATAATAATAGAGCCAATTGGTAAAGGAGACAAATCTAGGTACTATATGTATCCAGTCTGTCCCAAACTCACATAGAGACATTATGAGCCTCAAGAGACCCATAAAACTTAAATCTCCAATTTCAATATTTGAATATTTCAACCACATCCCTAAACGTTACCTCTGTTAACATGGTCTCTGTTGGGAATCAGGAGTTGTTAGGCTAAAAAATAACCCTCTCTGGGGGTGATTCCACCAAAAATATAGCAAAGTGCTAGATGCACAGTTCATAAGCAACAGAAACTTACATGTAGTGAGCAAGTATTGGCTTCCATTCAACAGGATGGAACAGGATTGCAGATCCACAGCTTCATAGGATCAAAAATAATATGATTATTAAAGATAAAAGAAATCCATTCTAGATAGGAAAGGTTCTTGAAGCTGACTAGCTTCACTGAGCTATCTTCTAAGGAAAAAGGAAAAGGAAAAAATAATAAAAGTAACTATATCTACTACATCTTGCCTTAGACAATGGAGACAGCCAAAGGAAGAAAACAAAGGGAGAAGAGGCCAAAAAATGGAGACAGGCCACATGGCCAGCCCAGGGCAATAAAAATACCTTTATAAGAGGAAGTTACATTTCCCTAAAGATATCACATTCCTAAGTATTCAAAGGGGAGGTGACAATGGCATGCAAAGATGAGTAAGACAGCCCCCTTTCTTAACCCCTTCTTAAAATAAACTATCTAGAGGAAATTGGGGAGGAATCCCTCAGTCTATCTAGGCTAACTACTCATTGAGAACTGGAGATTTGTGCAGTCAGGGATGAAACCCAACAGTCTCATTTTTGTTTTTATTCCACAGATCCATCGAACATGTTATAGGATGAGGCTGAACAGATCTCCTGTAGCTGGCTGCTGCTTCTTGCTCGCCTTATCAGTGATCACTCTTACTAGCTTCTCTCCAGCATCCCTGAACAGATACAAGAAGTCTAATGCCCAGTTTCTATCTAGGGATGAGCCACGTGGGGCAGCTACTCGTTCCAAGCGTATGTGGATAAACTCTACCCCTTCCATTGCCCAGCAAGTATGGCGCTTCAGCGAGAGACAATGGGCAAACCCTCTGGGAAGACAAACTCCATCAAATTCTGTCTGCAAACAGAAGAAGAGGTCAAACAATCAGGATGGGATGAATCACAGAGATTTACAAGGAAGGAAGAATAATGGGCAGCTCAGGAAACATAACATTGCATCTCAAGGCTCTGAACAGAGCCAAAGATTCCAACAGAAAGACTACCCTTCCAGAGCGAACTACAAAAAGAAAAGAGAATTTAGAGGTTTTAATCTAAAGAGTGCTAGGGAAGAGATGAGTTTCCCCCCTCACTGGAGAACTGGGAAGGAAGTGGATTGGAAACCACAGAGTCCTGTGGTCTTCCCCTCTTCTCCTTTGAGAGATGGAAAGCTTGGATCTCTTCTATTGCTTCAGAATACATCCGCAGGCCAGCTGACTGTACCACAGGAGCAATGTAAAACAGATGTGCAGACAGCTGGCGCTGAACACCAACCCTCAGATTTGATCAAAGCTGTTATCTCAGGCAAGCAGCCTCTCCAGAGCATGACAGGCGCTTGGGGACGGATGGATAAATCTCACTCTCGGAGTCCACAGAGCACTCCAACTTGGATTAGAGATACAGAAGGGCTGCAGAAATCAGCATGGTGCAAAGAGCTTCAAGACTACGACCACCTTGAAAAACAGGAGGACAGACTGAGGTTTCATGAGAAGGCGCTTCCGTGGTTTACTCTCGATGATGTGCGCAAGATGAAGTTTCTGACCAATGCTACAGTGGAAAGCAAAGAGAGAATCCCTGCTCATGGGCAAATACTCAGAGTTGCCTTGTCATCCAACCAAGATGTCAACTGGCATGACTCCAAAAGTCACTGTTTGGAGGGGCTCTGTGGTTTAATCAAAAGGCCCACTGACCTCTATGAGGTTCTGGCTTTTCACTTGGACAGAGTGTTGGGGCTACATCGGAGCCTACCTGTGGTGGCCAGAAAATTCAGCAGCCCCTTGCTACCTTACAAGTACACCAATGGTGCCCCTCGACCCATTGTATGGTGGGTACCTGATCTGCAACACTTGAATGATTCCAATAATGACCAGAACTCCTTTGCTCTAGGATGGGAACAGTATCAGCTGTTACTGAAACAACGATGTGGCATGGAAGGTTCTGGAACGACTCTTGGGACACCTCCGTGTTCGACTGTCCTCCATCCAGAATGGGCCAAACTGGCACTCTTTGATTTTCTGCTACAGGTAGACATGGTGGTAGAACGTTATTCTTCCTTTTCCTAAAGGTGGAGCAGCTGAAATCATGCTAACAAGAAGAAGTCTTGTGACAAAACTGTGGAAATTCATGTATACAAATTTTATGTTATACAACTCAAATTAAGCTGAGAATATACTTCTATTTAGTAGAAGTTGAAAATGGTGGCTGATTTGGTATTCAATCAGGGAACAGTTACACACCTTGTGATTGTGTTATATGTATTTGACCTCCAATTACAGCAATTTAAAGAAACCTTGGGGCATTAACTAAAAAGGTTTCACTACTGTTACATATCAGTATCACTCAAGCCAGGTGGGTACTTGAATGGGAAACCCACCAATAAACAGCAGGTTCTTTAAGGCTGTATTGCAGAGAAAAACAATGGCAAACCACCTCTGAGTATTCCTTGCCTAATAAAACCATGGGGTTGCCATGTGTGGCACACAGTAGAAATGTACATAGCAATTTGATCTATTATTTATACTTTATACCTTATTATGACTATTTATAGAACCCTAAAACCAATTGTTGTTCCTGCTAGAATGGATTCCTTGAAACAATTAGAACATGATAAGTATTTAATGCAAATTCCATTGCTTCAGAGGATCACAGTTTCCAATTTCATATGAAATGGCTGCACTATGAAGTTCACATGACTTGTTTTTATCTTCTCTGGCAGAAGTTACTGTTGTAATATTTCTCACTATCATAATTGATCAGTCTAAAGCAATTCATTGCAGCTTCTAGAAATTGTATTCATTAAAACATAGGCAGTATTCACAAATATTCAACAAAAGCCCTGTGGGTTTTTTCACCTCTTCCCTGCCCTGCCCAGTAGACTCATGAGAGGACCATGGCAGGAGAAGCTGTTCTGTGGTGCTCCCCTATTGAGGGTAAAGAAGTCGCTGAGGTAGGCTGGGAGAGTGAGCAAAAGGGATGAAGAAAGGGAACTGGATATTGGCATAAGACGGGGAGGTGAGTACAAGTAGAGTTACAATTGCCTTCAGGGTATGTGCTAAGGATAGTGGGATAGAAGGGATTAGGCGGTGCTTAAGCTTTATATTAGGGGTCTTGAGCATCCATATGGAGCCCCTGGTGGTCCAGTGGGTTAAACCCATGTGCTGGCAGGACTGCTAACCTGAAGGTTGAATTGCTGACCTGAAGGTTGCAATCCAGGCAGAGTCCAGATGAGCTCTCTCTATCAGCTCCAGCTCCCCATGTGGGGATATGAGAGAAGCCTCCCACAACATTGGTAAAAGTTTGATAACTGGGACCCAGTGCTGGTAGCTCTACGCTGGTTGCATAACATGGTTCTGAATTAGAGAAGGGAACATGTGCATGAGACAGCACACCGAGTGAGAGATGCAGCTGCGGCAGGATACCAGTGAAGTAATGTAACGCAGGTGGGACAGGATAACAGTGAGGTAATGTAGCAGTTACTAGATTTCATTCATTTTTCACCACCTCCTATTTCTCCCCTCGTTATCCTTCTTTCCAATGTTGGAGAATGAGTTTAGATAGGATCTCCGGTAGGCTACATGAGTATGCTTGGCTGTTTCCCCTCCCCCTTCCAGTGAATTACCTTGTTGACTCTGTCACAGCTGTGTCTCTCATTGCATGCGGCCTCTCGCGCACATGGTGCTGTGTCCCACACACGTGTTCCCTTCTCTAATTCAGAGCTGCGTTATGCAACCAATGTAACATTACCAGCACTGGGTCCCAGCTATCATACTTTTATCAAAACATCCAGGTGTCACCCTGGGCAACATCCTTGCAAATGGCCAATTCTTTCACACCAGAAGCAACTTGTAGTTTCTCTAGTCTCTCTTGACATAAAAAAAAGCATCCACATTTTTGGTACCCATGGGAGTTCTCAAACCATAACCCACAGATACAAAAGACCAACTATATAAATAAACAGGCAAATAAATATTGTTTATTTTGATTACATTAAGAAATAATGAACGCTTTGTGACCTCATCAGAAGGGTCACAAATTTTGTTCACCTTACCTTTTTCCATGGAGCCCATTGGCTCCCATTACATGATGTACAGTTACTTCTGGCAGGGCTTTGTGGGAAAAAAAGGAAGGTGAACTGGTGCATGCTGCTTCCATGGGGAGTTGATGGGGAGATTAATGGGGAGAAGCTGGATGGTAAATGCTTCCCCCCATGGGATGGGGCCATGAGTGAGTCGGGTAATGCAGGGGGTGGGGCAATGGGTTCCCAATGCCCCCCCCCCGCTGGATTTGCCATGATGCATGGTGATTCCAGCTGTTATTAAACTTAATATCTCAAAGTACATCTTTTATCTATACCAGGTTTTGTCCTTTATCACATAGTGAGTTTTCCTCCCTCCCTCCCTCCCACCCTGGTTGAACCTCTGTTCTCTGTTTAAAAACACAACTAAATCAAAATATAAAGGAGCTGGAAAAGGGGCTGAGTACATCACCTTTGAGAAGAAACAGAGATAGGAAGGTCTATGAGAGTTAAATCACATAAGTTGTCAACATTTTATAGTTGGTGGTAGTGGTGGTTGTTATTTATAGAGCACCATCACTGTCCATGGCACTCTTCAATTACAAGAACAACCAAACAGTTCTCTGTCTTCAGGCTAGCAACTAATTAAAACACAACATGTAAGGGGAAGAGAAAGGGAATGGCAGTGTGGGATATTGTGCCTCTTCTTGCTCACAAAGGCTTGGATAGTGGCAGCTGGAATGAGGAGAGCTTTTTACTCACTCTCTCAAATTACATAGTTGTGTAGGAGTTTTTTCTTTTGAAAGTGGCCTCGGGGACTGCCCCCAAGACCTCTTGAAAAGCACTGCTGAATCTATCATGGTAGCAGTGACATGAAGGGGGAGGCATCTTCCTTTCATCATCAAATACAAGTCTCCTGGGAATCAAGATGGATGTGGCTGCTCTGAAGGCTTATGAGATTCTAGGAAGCCTCCTGAAAGTGTTATTAGCCTTGTCAACTAGGTCCATGTGTCATTGTTGCGTCTAGTGAAGCAAGGCACATTGATGACCCATGAACCTTGTTTATGAGACTGCTGATATATCCAGGAAGTGTTCTGGGTCATTAAAAACCTTCAAACAGCCCATTTGCATCCTGCCATCCTGTGCAGATTGTATTTTGATTTGAAAAAAGAACAAAGAGAAGAAAGTGTAATCACCACTGAAGATTTGGTACCAGACAGTGCTCCAAACATTGAGTGAAACATTGCCAGGAACTCTGGATGAATCTACACTATGCAACTCTAGCACTTTGATTCCACTTTAACTACCAGAGCTCCAATGCCCTCCAACAGCCCTGATCTGGCAGGAAATCAACCTTGGTCCCACTTTCTCAACCACCTTTAAAAATGTGCGTTGCTCTACCCTCCTCCCATCCCCCCTTTCCAAATTGCTGCAGACTGAATTCATAGTACAAAGGTAGTTTAAATTCCATTAGCCCAGCAGGAGGGAGAGGAGAAAAAAAGTGGTACACAATACATAAACTCCAGGCATTCCTGGCTTAAAATAGTTATTTTGTGTGTTCTTGTTCAAAAATACCTTTTTGCCTCTTGTTCCTGGCTCATCAGCGTCTGACTTTGATTGTTTACATGTGTTCCAGATGAAATGTTGGAAGGTTTAGACTCCATCCTGTGAAATCATGGCATTTGTCATTTAGCATTTTCTGCCAGAGATGTTGAAAGCTGTAGCTCCAGAGAGAGCAGTAGAGAAATTTCACAAGGATGCTGCAAGATTGCACTGCACTTTGCTAAAGTGATAATAAACTTCTATAATTTAGATGTACCCACCACAGGAGATTCAAGACAAGTTTGAAATGTGCCATTTTTGAAAATATTGATACCCAAATAATCGCCCTTCAAGGATACCAGTCTTGATCTGAATGGCTCCAGAAGAGATTTTGATTACAGTAGAGTCTTGCTTATCCGACCTTCGCTTATCTGACATTCCGCCTTATCCGATGCTCTTATCCAATGTTCCCCTTTTCCTCCAGCATTTCCCCTTCAATTAAAGGAGCTCTCCCCAAGTCTCTCTCCCTTTCCAATAAGTGAAAAGACAAGACGAAGAGGAGGAGGAGGAGGGAGGAAAGGGGAAACGGGGACAGGACTAAAAGCGGAAGCATCGTCCCTCCTTCCCTCTGTGATTTCCACCGTCCTCTTCCACATGTGCATACTTCTTGCTGGGCCACTCTAGCCCTGAGACATTGCTTTTCCTTAACTCTTTGAGTCCTTGTTGTTAGTATTCTAGGTATCTAGTGCTGCGTCGGATGGAAAATAGGAGACTCTGTAGTAGCCAACATTTTCGTTTATCCGATGTTCTGCCAGCCCATTTATGTTGGATAAGCAAGACTCTAGATTTATGTCGGATAAGCAAGACTGGGTTGTTGTAGGTTTTTCCGGGCTTGCCTCCAGAACATGGCCATATAGCCCGGAAAAACCTACATGTGAATGGAGCCCTAAGATTTGTTCATGCAGAGAGTCAGCCACCATTCTGAGGAAGAGTTAGATTTCTCAATCTTACAAAATGATTTACAAATTTTACTGAGATGCAATAGTTTTTTCATTATCACGAGTTGTTACTGGACTTTACTTCAATCTCATTATTATTTATACCACATCTAGCTGTTTCATGCAGTTTCCCACAAATCAGTTGCATTGTTTGAAAGTTATCTTATCCCCACCACCACCTCATGAAAAGACCTCCAACTTGTCATTTTCTTTTTCATTCCTTGACTCACAGATATAATTCTGATCACTCTGTGAATAAGTCTCCACAGAAATCAGAGCTTCCTGCCAAGGAAAAAGTTTCTAACGGAGACAATGTATTCTACTGTGAATAGCCTTTCTTGTCTTTCACATATTTCAGCTAACATTTTAACAGAATTTGAGTGAATGGAAAACCTTCAGAAGAGGCATCTTATTCTTGTCCAGTTTTAATCTCTCTCTCTCTGGATCCTGTTATTGGTGTTTCTTTTAGTGAATCCTTCTGTGAAAAGGGACTCTTTCAGGCTTAACGTTCTTTGGTTCATTCAGGTGCCAAATGACTTAGATATTTGGTATGTCCACCCAAGGTGATAGAACAGAGACTCTTTTCAAAACTTGGTCTAAAACATCTGGCTATTTTTTTTAAAGAACAATTTCCATATGAAGTTACTTTGCAGCTATGTTCTTGCAAATGCATGCTTGTACATCCGTGTGCAATGAACTCTTTTTTCCTTTTGTCCTTCTTTCTTTTGTTCTTTTATTCTGCTTAAATATGTGGTCTCTACAAATTATGCAGTTCATTAATTCTTTGAAATAATGGATGGGCAATTGGTGTGGGCCTCTAAGTTATCTATAACTATTTACTGAAGGTGAAACCAGATTATGTTTGAGTTTCAGTTATTCTAGAACAGTGGTTCTCAACCTGTGGGTCCCCAGGTGTTTTGGCCTACAACTCCCAGAAATCCCAACTAGTTTACCAACTGTTAGGATTTCTGGGCATTGAAGGCCAAAATATCTGGGGACCCACAGGTTGAGAACCACTGTTCTAGAAGCAATAGTATGGGAAATACCAGATAGCATAGGTGCCAGCACAAAAAAATCTCATTTTCAGTCATGTAAAACAAGATCTGTGTGTATCTTGCATAAGAGAACCCTGTGAAATTTGTAGAGTCACCTATTAGTACAAACTTTTTTTTTCAAAATTTGGAACAAAAAATTATATTAAAAACACAATGCTTAAATGGTTTAAAGCACATTTAAAACATACTAAAAAGATAAAAGTACAAGATATTCCATTAAAGGTTTGATCTACAACAAATTGAAAAACCAAGACCTGTCTAAAGGTCTTTGCTCTGGAAAGACAGCAGAGTGGAATCCAAATGAATGTCCCATTAGGACGGAGTTCCTCAAGCTGGGAGCATCCACTGAGGCCCCATCAACACTGCCATATAATACAGTTTTGAAATTATATAATACAGTTTAACACAGTTTCTAAATATGGCAATGTACATGGGGCCTGAGAAGGTTCTCTCTTACAAACATTATAAAGTCTTTGCAACACAGAAGCAAGTTCTGAGAGAATATAAAATCCAGTATTTTCCATAATATTCATGCAGAATCCCCTAATATCTGGAATTCATAATAACAGATATAAATGTGTAACTTAAAATTGTACATCCTCAACTGATTCATATTCGTGATCCTTACATTTGCACAATTTTTGCTATAGTGTATGAGTACCCTAAATCCCTGTATAATAGTCGCACCCCTCCCCCCCTTTTTTTGGGGGGGGAGTAAAAAAACCCTTTGAAGGGGCTTTTCCATCTCATAATAGTCCCTGCTGGGTACCTGCACAGTTGTGGCCCCAAAGCAGGTGGGCAAGTTCACCTGCTTGGAGGGAAGAGGCAACCCATGAAGGAAGGCTGCAATCAATATGAGGGCAATCCTAAAATACCAAAACCAGGACCCCAAAAGGGAGGGAAAACTACTATGTGATGGCAACTATTATGTGATTGAATATGGTATTTAGAGATCTTAAAAGCTGTTCCATCCTACTTTTTTATACAGCAGCTGCTGCAAACAATAGAGCTCTGTTCTTCTGTGACCAGGACCCAGATCATCAACATTTCCACCTCCTTCCTGCCAGTGATCTCTGGAAGGCTCTGGCTTTTGATTTACACATTGGATATCGCTGATGGGAGAGGGCTGGAAACATCAGATCTGCATTGCTTGCAATGGATGCTGCCTACTAAAGCTGGATTGGGTGGAGAGAGTCAGGCCATGAGTGCAGTTACTCCTTCATCAGCTGATCTAGAATCTTGGTTACAATTAAAACAATTTAAAACATATACTTAGTAAGGATAGAAAGCAGTTTAATATTTGTGCAATTTAAAATAAAATAACATATATTGAACAGAACTTTGGTTCTGGGCCCAGCACTGTTCAACATCTTTATTAATAACTTGGATGAAGGTTTAGAGGGCGTGCTTATCAAGTTTACATACGGCACCAAATTAGGAGGTGTAGCTAATACTCCAAAGGACAGGATCAGAATTCAAAATGACCTTAACAAATTAGAGAGCTAGGCAAAACCTAACAAAATGAATTTCAGCAATGACCAATGTAAAATACTACACTTAGGCAGAAAAAAATGAAATGCAAAGATACGGACTGGGTGATGCCTGGCTTGACAACAGTCCATGTGAGAAAGGCCTTGAAGTCTTTGTGGACAACAAGTTGAACATGAGCCAACAGTGTGATGCAGCAGCTAAAACGCCAATGGGATTTTGGGCTGTATCAAAAGGAGTATAGTGTCTAGATCAAGATACGTATTCTGCCTTTGTATTCTGCTTTGGTTAGACTTCATCTGGAATACTGTGTCTAGTTCTTGGCACCACAGTTTAAAAGAGATATTGACAAGCTGGAAAGTGTCCAGAGGTGGGCAATTAACATGGTCAAAGGTCTGGAGACCATGCCCTATGAGGAGAATCTTAAAGAACTGGGTATGTTTAGCCTGCAGAAGAGAAGGTCGGGAGGAGATATGATAACCATGTATAAATATGTGAAAGGGTGTCATAAGGAAGAGGGAGCAGGCTTGCTTTCTGCTGCCCTGGAAACTAGGACTCGGAGCAATGGGTTCAGATTACAGGAAAATAGATTCCACCTGAACATTAGGAAGAACTTCCTGACCGGCAAGCTGAGCAGCAATTGAACTCTCTGCCTTGGAGTATGGTGGTGGCTCCTTCCTTGGAAGCTGTTAAACAGAGGCTGAGTGGCCATCTGTCAGGGATACTTTGATTGTGCTTTTCTGCAAGGCAGGGGGTTGGACTAGATGGCTCATTTGGTCTCTTCCAACGCTATTTCTCTTTGATTCTAGCCCTTTCCTTAAAATAAATCTTCATTTCTAGAAGCCTATAATATAAATAGGCCTTAGCTTACCAGTGGTACTATTCTAGCCTCCCTAGTTAGTGAGTTCCAGAACCTAGAAGCAGCTACTGAGAACGTCCTACTTTATGGGTGGGAAAGCAATTGGTGTGAGCATGGCTTTTGAGCCAAAAAGCAGTTAGAACGATCAACGTTAAGTAACTCAGTTTCTGTTTTCTCTGTTCCACCCCTTGATTTCATCTGCTTTTAAAGCTACACAGCAGTGGGAGGGAGGCTGGTACTCATTTGGCCCCAAGTACCAGTGATTGCAATCATATTGGCTTCAACGTGAGCATACTTATAATCAGGCTACATGGCTAATCTAAAATGTAACAACTTCAATTTTACATTGTGACAAAAATGTTAAACTTGGATTGTTCCTGGAATGATTCCAATTCCAAACACTTCCTTGCTTCCTATGTGTTTTAGCATGGGTTTTCTTTGGCAGGAACTGGGAGTTTTATCAAGAGAAAGAGATGCATGTGGGACACTGTGGAATAAGAAATCTAGAGGAGCAAGATTATTCTTTTTGAAAGATGAAAATCTCTATGGACTCCTTTGGCCACCTGTTTTGTGAGCTGGGCTGGCAATGAGTCAGAAAACGATATCAGGTATACTCAAAATATTACAATGCATGCGGTAGGATTTTGCATACAATTTGCTATATTTTAAGTGGATTCTGAAACTCTCCCTGGCTTCAGAAGTTATCTTCAGAGGTTTTTTTATTGTGTCAGAAGTGACTTGAGAAACTGCAAATCACTTCTGGTGTGAGAGGAATGGCTGTCTGCAAAGACATTGCCCAGGGGATGCCTAGATGTGTTACCATCCTGTGGGAGGCTTCTCTCATGTCCCATCTGCAGTGTGAGTGACATTTAGAGTTCATTTAAAAAACTGAAACAGATGATAGAAGTCATGAAGGACTTGTGTGATATGCTTCTCATTTTTCCTTGCTGGAAGGACTTAATGCAGTTCCTCATGTTGTGGAGACCCCCAACCATAAAATTATTTTCATTGCTACTTCATAACAATGGTTTTGCTACTGTTATGAATCGTAATGTAAATATCTGATAGGATGTATTTTCATTCACTGGACCACATTTGACACAAATACCCAATATGCCCAAATTTGAATACTGGTAGGGTTGGGGATGGGGTTGATTTTGTCGTTTGAGAGTTCTAGTTGCTGGGATTTATAGTTAACCTACAATCAAAAAGCATTCTGAACTCCACCAATGATGGAATTGAACCAAACTTGGCACACAGAACTCCCATGACCAACAGAAAATACTGGAAGGGTTTGGTGGACATTGACATTGAGTTTTGGAGTTGTAGTTCACCCACATCTAGAGAGCACTGTGGACTCAAACTGTTATGGATCTGGACCAAACTTGGCACAAATACTCAATATGCCCAAATGTGAACACTTGTGGAGTTTGGGGAAAATAGACCTTGGCATTTGGGAGTTGTAGTTGCTGGGCTTTATAGTTGACCTACAATCAAAGAGCATTTTGAGCCCCACCAATGACGGAATTGGGTCAAACCTTCCACAGAGAACCCCTACAACCAACAGAAATTACTGTGTTTTCTGATGGTCTTTGGCAACCTCCAGATTGAGAAACTGGAATAGAGCCTTTGTGGTTTGTAAAAAAAAAAAAGCCAAGTTTTTTTTGGAATTCTATTGATGCCATCAGATTCTGTATGCCCTTGAGCAACTGAACATGTGGTCAGTGGGGTGCTACAGGAATAGAAAGTTACTTTTTTGTACTACCATTTCCAGATTGTGTGAGTTGTAGCTCGCTTCTAAAGTAATTTTCCCCAGCTCTGCAAGGATACATATATAGGTAGCTTTGCTGAGATGGATTTTCAGTCATCTTTACTTGCTCTTTATGAAAAAGATTAAAATCTAAGATACACATTGCTTTCCTCCTTTTTCTTGCCAATCTAAAGAGTGAAATCTTTTCAGATTTGTGGAAGGGTGGATTGGGGAGCCGTAATTTCACTGCCACCAGCTGTGTCATGGAGGCAGTAGGATATTTTTTTGGAAGGTGTCAATATTTCCCCTGGCAACCCAGAAGGCGAGAAAGCAGAGCGATGGTTTGAATGCCTGCCAACTCTCACAGTTGCAAATATTCTGTTAACACGCTCTCTGCTGAAATGGTGAGAATATCAGCTCAGTTTTATTAGAGAAATAACTGCATTTTCTCATGTTATGAAACCAGATGAAGAAATGTTTAGTAACTAGAGCTGCTAAAAAGTTAAGAAGGCCACAGCTCAAACCTTACCAGATGTTAGCTTTCTTCAAAGTTGAAGGTGACGTTATGAAGTCTTACATCTATTTGATCTGACCAGGGGCCCTTTCACACTACACAATTATGCTTCCACTTTAACTGCCATGACAACATCCTATGAAATCCTAGGTTTGTAGTTCAAGAGGCACTCGAGCAATCTGGTTGAGAATTCCAAGTACTCTTCCCCAACTATAAATCCTAGTACTCTATAGGGTGAAATTGTGACCTTTAAAGTGGAACCATAGTGCTGTAAGGTGGAGTGTAAAGGGACCCAGGTCACCTATATGCCTACTTGGCTCCATCTGCAATTTGATGCTGTCAGTGGGTGACCTTATGGCACTCATTCTCTTTTTAATAGTTCTTTACCTTTGACCTAAACATCAGCTGTACTGCTCTTCACACGGATGACATTTGCTGATAGAGAACTGCCCTCTGACAGCTCTTCAATGGAGGAGTTGCCTCTCTAAAGTAAAATGACACAAGGCTGCCCTGGTCAGGTGTAGTAGCTCTCCACAGATACACATGATGAATGTCAAGCAGGCATTTGTCTGGGAAACAGAGCAGACTTGTGCAGCTAAAGGAAGATGCAGAGGTAGCTGGCATATCACTGTTTAACTCCCATGCAATCATTCAGTGGGTTGGATGTAATATATGATAATAACACTTTATTTATATTCGGCCCTTCTCCTTGAAGGGACTCAGAGAAGATTACAGTATATATAAAGCAGACACAGACAAACATTCAATGCCTACTTACATTCACATACAATGAAACACACAAACACAGACAAAGGCAAAGGCTTCTCCTTTCATTTCCAGCTTTGGAGGCAATGCTCATTTCTGACTCTGGGGGAGGTGCTCTTCTCCATTTCCAAGCCAAGGAGCCTATGATGTCATCTCCAGACCATGTAGCGGCATGATTGCTTGGAGAGTCTTTCACCTTTCCCCACTATTTATCTACTCACATTTGCATGTTTTCAAACTGCTAGGTTGACAGGAGCTAGAGCTAACAGCAAGAGCTCACTCCATCCCATGGATTCAAACTGCCAACCTTCAGGTTAGCAGTTTGGCAGCACAAGGGTTTAACCCATTGCACCGCTGCAGCCCCTGCACCACATGAAAAGAGAGAGAGAGAGAGCTTTCAAATATCTAAATATTTTCTGGACATTCTACCTTCTTATTACTCTTCCTTTTGAGGAGCTGACGTGTGGAGATCAGATTCCGTTTTTCAGCACTCTTTTCAATATGTGGATGATGGGTGTATGATTATAGCAACAGGGGTGCTGTTAGAGCCAAACTGGTGGGCATAAGTCTATGTCCACATGGCCCCAAATGACAGTAGTGCAGAGCTACTTTATTTTTTCCAGTCTCCATTTAATATTTTTTCCACAGAAGTTGTTCTTGGTATGTATCCACACCGCATAATTATAGCAGTTTGATCCTTCTTGAAGAGACATGGCCCCATCCTAGGAAATCCTGAAATCTGCAGTTTGATGAGATAACTTAGACATTTTTGCTAGAGAGCTTAGATCTAGGCTTCAAACATACAGCAGAGAATTCTGAGTACAATAACTTTAACTCATATTACAGTATATGGTGCAATTCACATCCTCTGAAATGCTTTGCAATTCACATTCTTCTCTATCTGTGTTCTGAATCCAGAATAGGTCTTCATAGCCATTTACAGATCCACTGCCAGGACTCTACCCTTGGAAGGAAATCATACTTGACCAAGAGTGATCACCTAAGATGATTATTATTGTTTTATTTCATTATTACTTCTTGATGGGAAAGGCGTATGGCAGGGTTGTATACTCTCACTCAACCTATTCAACTTGTATGCAGAACACATCATGCGATGTGCGGGGCTTGACGAATGCAAGGCTGGGGTGAAAATTGCTGGAAGAAACATTAATAACCTTAGATATGCAGATGATACCACCCTGATGGCCAAATGTGAGGAGGAGCTGAGGAGCCTTCTAATCAAGGTGAAAGAAGAAAGCGCAAAAGCTGGGTTGCAGCTAAACATAAAAACCCAAGATTATGGCAACAAGAATGATTGATAACTGGGAAATAGAGGGAGAAAACGTGGAGGTAGTGACAGACTTTGCATTTCTAGGTGCAAAGATTACTGCAGACGCAGACTGCAGCCAGGAAATCAGGAGACACTTACTTCTTGGGAGGAGAGCAATGACCAATCTCGATAAAATAGTGAAGAGGAGAGACATCACACTGGCAACGAAGATCCACATAGTTAAAGCAATGGTATTCCCCATAGTCACCTACGGATGTGAGAGCTGGACCTTAGGGAAGGCTGAGTGAAGAAAGATAGATGTTTTTGAACTGTGTTGTTGGAAGAAAGTTCTGAGAGTGCCTTGGACAGCAAGAAGATCCAACCAGTTCATACTTCAGGAAATAAAGCCCGACTGCTCATTGGAGGGAAGGATAGTAGAGGCAAAGATGAATTACGTTGGCCACATCATGAGAAGAAAGGAAGGCTTAGAGAAGACAATGATGCTGGGGAAAATGGAAGGAAAAAGGAAGAGGGGCTGACCAAGGGCAAGATGGATGGATGGCATCCTTGAAGTGACTGGATTGACCTTAAAGGAGCTGGGGGTGGTGATGGCCGGCAGGGAGCTCTGATGTGGGCTGGTCCGTGAGGTCACGAAGAGTTGGAAACAACTGAACGAATGAACAACAACAAGAAGAAGAGTTCTGCTTCTTCCCCCATAAAATTATTTCAGTTCCTGAATTTCTTGAGTTGTCATAACTTAAAACTTGTACATTTAGGAAGGCAGTTGTGGCATCCATAGAAAAAGAGTGGACAAAGTTACCAATGGAGTGTGAACACAGCAAATGTCAGAGTTCTAGGTGTGAATGATTTTTAATGTCTCACACAATACAAGAATTAATTGTGGGGAGCGAAGGAACATTTCATTTTGCTGGGGCAAAGCCCTAATGGAGCTTCTCTTTGTCTCTATACCCCATGGCTTCTTGACCTGGATTTCTTAACAGCACTGCTCACCAGCAGGGAATATGATGTGAGGAATGGTGAATGAGTAGAGTGTGAACATGCACATAGGGCTTGTCATATTTAGCTGTCAGTAAAAATCAGCCAGCCTGAAACCTATGGGCGATAAAATAAAAAACCTAAAGAAGCCAAGGGAAACAGTATCTTTTAATTCAAACAAGCAAAACTTTTTGTGTGCAGAGGGAAGTTTGTTCCAGGTCCAGATAAACCACACTTGGGAACATGATGTTATGAACTATATGAATGGAGGACAAAGGAAAAATAGAATGAAAAGGGGGGAAGTTTGGACTCTAGCCTTTGTTTTACTTTAGCTCTCAGAATCCCCTACCCTGCAATGGCTGGAAATTATGGAAACTGTGGTCCAAAAAGGAAATCTTCTGAAGTTTGATTTTTTTTCATGTCAGGAGCAACTTGAGAAACTGCAAGTCACTTCTGGTGTGAGAGAATTGGCTGTCTGCAAGGATGTTGCTCAGGAGATGTCCGGATGTTTGATGTTTTACCATCCTTGTGGGAGTCTTCTCTCATGTCCCCACATAGAGAGCTGGAGCTGACATAGGGAGCTCAACCTTCTCTCCCCGGATTCAAACCGCTGACTATTGGTCAACAGTCCTGCTGGCACAAAGGTTTAACTCATTGCACCACCAGGGGCTCCTCTGAAGTTTGATTTCTTAATAGCTTTATAGTTACATGTCACATATTTGATTGAAATTGGATTAACATTTTGGAGTAAATTCCACTCATACAAAAAATAGACTATATGTGTGAAAATATTAGCTTGTTTTGCTGTCATTATGTACTGCTCTATCTTCTTGATATATGAACTAGGCTGAAGATGTGACTGATGTGGGATTTGAATCCTTCTTCTAGATTAGTGTGTGATCTACACTACAAATAATCCAGAGCTGTCTTTTGTATGGCTTCCCATCAGGCCCGTAGCCAGGATTTCGATTCGGGGGGGGGGGGGGCTGAGTTTGTTTCGGGGGGGGGGCTGAGTCTGAGTGAAAGAGGGTCTACCCTAGCAAACCTTTTGTATCGTTACCCCAATAGCCCCATGCATATGGGATATATTGAGTATGGTGATCAGATCATGATATGAATAAACATAACAGTTTAACTAATGCACCAGTAAGGCCTTTTCGCGAACCACCATGAGAATTTCAGCTACATGTCTGCTTCCCATCTACATCTCACTTCTGCTACCAAGTGTGGGGACCTTGGCTTGTATCTGACTGCTGCCGACACCAAACATGGGATTTACACTCTTTATGTGAGGATTCCACCTTTTATCCCATTTGCAGGCTTTTTCACTCAGATGATGCTCATTGAATGTGAGGAAAATCCCCCCCAAATGTGAAGGCTTCTATGGTGTTCACTTCAAATACACATTGTGAGGGCTTTCCTGATCTCTGCCTCTAACGCACATACAGACTTCTTCATGTCTTTCTTTTGTAATGCCAGTGGCAGAGTCAGTCTAAATGCCCTCAAGGTTCCAGTGAAGATTTATATCACACCCCTCCCCCCACCACACAAAAAGGACACTACGTTTCCAGCTTCAAAGTTGCCATCATAAAGATCTTGTACGAAATCCAATTCTCAGAATTATAGATTCCAAAACCCAAAGTGCAGGGAGTTCCCAATTTACAAACAAGATAGGTTGTGTAAGTTTATTGCTAAGTTGAATTTGTTTGTAAGTCAAAACATTTACATTTTTTCAGTGTAACTTCAGATATCTATCTATCTATCTATCTATCTATCTATCTATCTATCTATCTATCTATCTATCTTTGGAAAGCACGGGGAAGAATTAACAGCCCTGTCATGTTTGTTTTGCTCAGTTCAGAAGGTTTCACCTCACATTTTGTCCTTGTGATAATTGGATTCTGAAAACATTGGCTTGTTGTGGAAACAAGGATTGGTGATAAAGCTTCAGTGGAGACACCTTTTCCCCATGACAACTTTATCAGTACTAAATTTTCCTTCTGAGGGGTAAATTTCTCTTACTTCTTGTTGTCTCATCTCCGTTCTTAACTCTGAGTTGTTTGTAAGTTGGATGTTTGTAACTCAGAGACTGCCTATATAGAAAAACAAAAGGTGGAAAGAGGGAAGTGGTGGGGGGAGCCATCCCTTCTTAAGACTTCTCAGGCTCATTCATGCAGATATGCCTTCAAGTCCTACGGTGACCTTGTGTATTTTGTAGGGCTTTCTTAGGTAAGAAATAATCAGAGGTGGTTTCTCCAGTTCCTTTCTTGAAATATAGCCTATAGCACCTGGTATTCATTGGTGGTCTCTCATCCAAGTACTAACCAGAACTGATCTGCTTAGCTTCCAAGATCAGACAGGAATGAGTGTCAGAAATGAAGCAACTGTTTTATATATGAACAATGACATCACATGTCCCCCCTTCTTCCCAAGCAGAACATACTTCCCTTGTTTATCCTTGTAATGTAACTTAATTGCCTCATAGGCATTGCAAAAATCAATTAATTACAAGTACCACTGTTTATTCCTAACTATTTCCAGTCTCCATTATTGATATGAAATTCTGATGCTTCTAAAATGTCCACATTCTCCACAGGTCCATGACCGCCTGGATCGATATTGCTGTGGCTTTCAGCCAGACTCTTCTGAGCCCTGCGTTCAGGAAATGCTCCATGAGAAATGCCGAAACCCTGCAGAGTTGGTCTTGGTTCATATCTTGGTATGCCACTTCCCAATGGTTTGACTATTTTTCTGTTCTGGCCTCAGTAATTGATGGCCTGGAGTGTTCATGCCTGCCTGCATTTCACTGTACTTTTCTGCTAATGAACAGGATAAAATGTCTGGGATGAAAAAGAGTATTGCAAATGGAAAGAAGTCTGAGGTCTAACTGACAGAGGAAGGGACTTTGATTAACTAGCAAAGTAAAGCATAATTAATTGAATACAGACCTGAGATGGGAAACTTATTTACTGTATTTATTTATTGTATTTATTTATTGATCTTCCGAGGAGGCCCTGCTCTCGATCCAGCCTCTGTCGCAAACACGCTTGGCGGGGACGAGAGACAGGGCCTTCTCAGCAGTGGCCGCTCGCCTGTGGAACTCGCTCCCCAGCAAAATTGGGTCAACTGCTTCCCTCCTGTCCTTCAGGAAAAAGTTGAAAATGTGGCTATGGGACCAGGCATTTGGATAGTAGGTTGATAAATGATGACAGTGCTATGGTAAATGGACTATGGACAGGCTTCGAACCAAGTTGTTAATTGTAGAACTCAGATTTAGATTTGGCCAATTAATTGAATTTGCACTATTTTAAATGGTTTTAATTTATATTAATGTTTTATCTATTTTGTAATTGCTGTTTTATTCGTGTGTATATGGGAGGCATCGAATTGTGGCCAGCTGTAAGCCGCCCTGAGTCCCCCTTCGGGGGTAGAGAAGGGCGGGGTACAAATATTTGAAATAAATAAATAAATAAATAAATAAATAAATAAATAAAAATCATATTTATACCTTTCTCAACCCTATAAGGAACTCAAGGCAGCTTACATATATGGGCAACGATTTGATGCCATGTAGACCCCGGTGGTGCAGTGGGTTAAAGTGCTGAGCTGCTGAGCTTGTTGTCCGAAAGGTCGCAGGTTCGATTCCGGGGAGCGGCATCAGCCCTAGCTTCTGCCAACCTAGCAGTTTGAAAACATGCAAATGTGAGTAGATTAATAGGTACTGCTCTGGTGGGAAAGTTAGCGGTGCTCCATGCAGTCATGCCGGCCACATGACCTTGAAGATGTCTATGGACAACGCCGGTTCTTCGGCTTAGAAATTGAGATGAGCACCACATCCCAGAGTCAGACATGACTGGACGTAATGTCAGGGGAAAACCTTTACCTTTACCTAGACATACATACATAGTAAAATAAGCATACACATTAAAACAGTCATTAAAAACATATCAATATTCCCTTTTAAAAAATAAAATTTCCAGAATATCACAGACCCTTGACTATATTTGTATTGTAATCCCCTGCAAAAGAATTGTTCTGATCCTGCCTCATTGTTTTTTGTAGACACTGGCGCCCCTTTCTACACTGCCATATAATCCAGATTATCAAACCAGGTAACCCAGATGATTTACTTTGAACTGGATTATATGAGTCTACATTGCCATATAATCTGGTTCAAAGCAAATAATCTGGATTTTATACGGCAGTGTAGAAGGGGCCTGGCCCTCTTAGTAACCCACACAAGTGTAATTCCAACTTACACTTGGATATGCTTGTTGGGGGTCATTGCAAAGGTCAGTATTCCCTTTCTGCCTTCATGGTAATAAAGGTATTCCCTAAGAACTCACAATTTTACTGCAATACCGCCCCTCCTAAATGCCAGCCTCCTTTCTTTTCTGCATCTTGAGACATTGCTGAAAAACGTTCAGCCCTAAATGAATTAAACAGGAAAGCAAAAATACACAAATGTCCTGAAACATTACGTTATGTGGAGTAATCATATACACAGCCATGTCCTCATTTTACTGCCAAGTTTTACTCTTCTTTTCCAGATCCGGAAGAGCAAACCTTCTCATTTGGTATTTATTGACAATGCAGGCAGGCCTCTCCATCCAGAAGCTAAACTTAATTTCAGGCTTCTCCAAGGCATAGATGGGTAAGATGCATGGTAGGCAAATATTATGGGAAGCCGCTCGTAAATGCCATGGTGTATATGTCTTTAATAATATTACTCCTCTGCCCTGTAAAACAGTAATATTGTGTTGGAATCAGACTAATTCATATATAAAGAACATCTATCAGACTGGGGAAAATATTGCACAAGGAAAAGTTCCTAAACCAGCATAAGCTCTAGTTAAGCTAATGTAACTATGAAAATTATGCATAAAGTCAGAACTTGTTTTCTTACCAGACTGATTATACTCCATGTCTGAAGCAAAATATCTTATCCTTAAATACCTATCCTTTTGCATAAAATATTGCAAACTTAGAAATCTAAATGTCTAAAGGAGCTGATATATGATTGCTTCATGTGTTGTAATTACCTCGGCTTATGAGATTCTGTGCCTGAGTGATGATTTCTCCTTTTTTTCTTTCTCTTTTCCTTCTTTAATGCTCATCATCAGGTTTCCCAAGACAGCTGTGACTGTGCTCAAGTCGGGATGTTTACAAAATCTACTTTTACAATCACTGTATGTTGATAAGGAATTCTGGGAAAACCAGGGTGGATCCGAAGGTCTTAAGCATTGGCTTCACACCATTGACAGGAGAGGACAGATCTTGCTTCAGTATATTCAAGACCATAACTTGACTATCATTGATGACTCCTTGCTTTAAACTTAGGCCACAAAGTTAATGGGGTCACTTGCCTGAAAAGGTGCATTGAGCCATGCAGGTAAAAAAAACCTTAGCATTAAGACACCAGCAAATCTACCAGTATTTGACTTCTGCCATATGTGAATTCAGAGACCAAAATAAACATGAAAATGAATTGTTTGGCTGTGCTTATTGGTGTGTTGTATATTTATTCGAAATTATAAGGCTGTCATTCACATAATATTAACAGGAAAATATATTTCCTAGTGTTTTGTTGATGTACAATAGGCCCTCCACTTTTGCAGAGGTAAGAGATGTAGGTCCTCTGTGACACTGAGAAAACCAACAATTAACACTCCCTCTGTTTAATTTTTTACTCCACTGAACAACTCTCTAGGAATTATATGTATCTTCCAAAATTGTGTTGGAAAATATAGATATTCTCGGAGAGGTGTTTTTTCTAAGATTCTCTAGAGATCCTACAGTATGACTCTATGGTCAAGGGGCTGACTACTGTGTACCTAGAAATTCCTGGAGTATCTAGATATTCCTAGAGGAAACATATTAATCAAATCTGTAAATAATCAACTTCACAAATGGTTCAACATGCAAATATGGAGGGCTGATTGCAATTCTCTTC
The DNA here is from genome assembly GCF_025583915.1 of Anolis sagrei ordinatus. NCBI lineage: Eukaryota > Metazoa > Chordata > Lepidosauria > Squamata > Anolidae > Anolis > Anolis sagrei. Next base: position 80,136,869 of record NW_026847660.1, read on the forward strand.
ATTTCCACTAAATAATGAAAAGAGAAGCTATCAATCTGATGCTATTCTCGTCCATCAGGCTATACCCTCTCAATGCCCTCTCATTGCTTAGAACAGGAGGGATTACTCCTATTGTACGCATTGAAAAACACTAGCAGGGAGGGAGAACATCCTGACTTTCACCTCCAGTGTTTCATCTTGGCTGCCTTTATTTCTCCATCATTGCCAGTGCAAACTGCTCATAGTACACTCTCCTTTCTCTATCCAGATCCACTTCCTTCATCCTCTCATCTTCTCTGTATATTACCTTCTTCCCCAGTTTGGTGATAATGTGCTGCAGCTCTGCCATGCTGATGTAACCATAACTGTTTTTGTTGAAAACCCAAAGGGTCTCTCGTATTTCCTTCTTGATGTAACTGTCCTTCTACAACAGTGATGATGACGCCATATCCAACTTTGTTGAACAGTTTAAAGGCCTCTTTATATTCTGCCAGCTGTTCTTTGGTAAGACAATGAGCCATGTTGCTGTCTCTAATCCCTCACAACATCTTCTCTCTTCTTTTTGAGAAGAATGCACATGCTGGTTGTCCTCTTGAAACAGAAAGTATATTGTGGGAAGAGAAAGCAATGAGGAGGCCAACAAGTGCAGTCCATATCTATTTATGGCACAAGCATTGGATCTTCAGCTTTCTAGAGAAAACTGTAGCGAGAAAAGGCTAATCCCTTGTAGCTCATACTTTTGTAGAATTGCTAAAGGTAAAGGGTGCTCTATTTCCAGATGTCCACATCTCTGCAACCTCATAAATTGGTGGCAGGTGAAACCGGAATGGTTGTAACTTTGGGTGTGTCTGCAGTACAGGTTGCCACTACTTTAACTGCCATGATTCAATGCTACAGAATCCTGGAAGTTGTATTTTTCAAGTCTTTAGCCTTCTCTGGCAAAGAATTCTGGAATCTGTGTACACAGAACTATCAGAAAACAAAGCTGTCACTACCTCAGCCACCTATGTGGACAGTTTTGGATTTTGGAGGATATTTAAATCACTGATAAGGGATGTCCAATCTGTATTTCTTACTTCTGTGTACAATTGTGAAAAATGAACATTGAAGAACGTTGATAGGAAGAAAATTACCTCATTTGAAATGTGGCACTGGAGATACCATGGATGGCTATAAAAGAATGATAAATGACTCCATAAGCAAATCAAGCCTGAACTCTCCCAAGAAGTCAAAATGAGTCAACTGAGGCTGTCACGCTATGACCATATCATGAGAAGAGCTGGCTCATTAGAAAAGACAGTGTTGCTTAGGAAGGCAGAAGGCACCATAAATAGAGGAAGGCCACATTCCAGGTAGATGTGTTTAATGAAGGAAGTCATGACTTTGAGTCTGCAAGATCTGAGCAGTTTGTTGAGAACAGGATGGCTTGGAAATCTCGCATTTATACAGTCTCCATAAATCCAAGTTGACTTGACTGCAGTTAACACTGGAAAAAAGGCTTGTCTGTGGAGGTCAATGATTGTAAGAAAATTATTGGGAACTATATGAGGCCACTGTCCCACACTTTGTTCACCCTTGATTTACACCATAGGTTCCCTTAGAAACACAGAATTGCTCAAGGCGTCCTACCCATCCAATTTCCCAATTGAAAAACATCACAACAGAAAGTGTGTTATTAATTTATTACTAACATATGCACGTATACATACCCCATGGCTTGAGGCATCATAATGTGAATGTTATGATATGAGAGGAGGTTGAAGCTGTTTTGGTGGGGTGTGTCTCCCCATTGGGAAAAAACCATACCAGAGAAGGTTCCCTGAGTTCAATATGGGCTCTTCACAAGAAGGAATCTCCAAATATCACACAAGGGTGGAGTAGAAGCAGAAAGCTGATCTTTGTTTTCATCCGCTCTTGTGTTTCAGTAGAACCAGATTCATAGTTACACTGCAAAAACAGACCAGGGCAGAAGAGAGAGAGGTTAAAATATGGCTTATACCAGGCATGGGCAAACTTCAGCCCTCTGGGTGTTTTGGACTTCAACTCCCACAATTCCTAACAGCCTACTGGTTGTTAGGAATTGTGAGAGTTGAAGTCCAAAACACCTGGAGGGCTGAAGTTTGCCCATACCTGGCTTATACCCTCTGCATTGAGTAAAAATATCCCTGTAAGGGACTTCACCTGTCTGTAGGACAGTTGTAGAAAGCCAAAGCAAATATCATGACTCAAGTTCTGTAAACAGTAAAGCTTTCTGAGAACATGAATAATCCCAAAGATTCTCCATTCCAGCCCCACAGCAATGCAACTGCACTCTGCATAAGACAGTAATATTGTTCACTCATTTGGGTTTTTTGTTTGTTTAACAGCCTTCCTTTTTGCTTGTATGAGAAATAAAGATGTTGACTGACAACAGGGTTTTTAAATGCTCTTAAAAACAATAACTCTTTTAAAAAATCATTAAATAATCTTTGAAACAGTTTAAATATCTCGAGAGAAGTGCAAATTAAAGAAGAATAAAAAAGAACTAGAGGTTTGGTTTGCTGATCCTTAAAGGCAAAACACAACTTGAAATCCACAGGAGGACATTGTCTTTGACAGGCAAATTGCATTTCCATACTGAATGAACTTGTTTCTGAGTTTTCCAGAATCCCAGGAAGAGAGGCACCAAGACTTACAAAATATGCCTTGATGTTTTAAATCAGAGATTCATGAGTAGTCCTTTGTTGGTTGTGGACTGCAAATCTAAAGCAGTCCTAGGTTGTATGGTGAGAGATGCTGGGAAATGCAGCCCAACAAGTTCAGGAGAATCATGTAATTCCCACTCCTGTTTTGGACTATGTTGTATGCAATCATAGTCCCAAGATAGAGTGTTTAGGTTTGTTGCATCACTAATAGATGTGCGAGTATCCCATAACACCTGGCAATGTCAGCTAGAATGATGACAAACTGGTGTGTCCCTATTAAATGGACTTGCCATCTACGTGTTCCAAGAGCTCTGCTCCTCTCTCAAATCATGCCCCAAAACATGTACCTTCTAACCTCCCAACAACCCCAATTAATCCTCTGCCATCCCAGCTTCTCAGTTGTTTTAAAATGTTTAGCTTTTTCTCTCTTTCTCCCACTTCCCCCCTCAATTCAGTTGCAGCAAACTGAGTTCAAAGCACAAAAGTAGTTTGCACTCAGCATAATCCAGAAAAGGTGGGGGGAGGGGGCAGAATTTTTATGACCCTCAGTTTTGCAAATCTGTGTAACCTTTGCCTTATTGATGCCTGCAAATTGCCTTTAGACCACAGCCTTATGCCAAACCCTACGATCTGCTAATCAATATTGATGGAACCATTTCTGTTATGGGGAGGAAAGACACTATCAAATCAAATACATCCTCCATGCCAGTTGTATCCCCAATAGTCTCAGTCCTTGCCTCCATAAAGGTGATGCTATTTACTTATTTTTTAAACAAAATATTTCTTGCAAAGGCATTTTAACATCTGAAGTGGGACCAAATGGACGAACAATACCAAATTCCCTAACGTTTGCCTTCTCGTTCAGTGCCAGAATCCCCCATGCCCTGGGGTCATCTTGCTGAGATTCCAAGAAAAAGGAGTTCATCTAGGATTTAAAAGGCAATTAATGGTAGATCTTGTCACCTGCTTCATATTAGCTTTGTTTCTCTGGATTTGTCTTTGCTCTCTGCTTGTTCTCAAGCTCAGAACTGGAAGGTCCTTCAGGCAAAGACCTGTCCTGAAACTAGATGCCTTCTTGATGCAATTGAAAATAAGGAAATAAAATATGAATCAGTACCTAATGAGGACAATCTCAGAGAGCCCCTATTTCTTCTCCAGCATCTTCACAAACTCTTCATAGCTCACTTTTCCGTCTCCATCTGTGTCAATCTCTTTGATCATAGCATCCAACTTCTCATCCATAATTTCTTCTGCAAATTTGAGTTTCATGTCTTCAAAGGAGCCTAAGACTGTCTTCAGTTCCTTAGTGCTGATGGTCCCATCACCATCTACATCAAAGTGTGAGAAAAGCTCTTTGAAAACATCAAGTTCTGCCTTGGTGAAGGAGTGTGCCATCTTGCCCTTTCTGGTACCCACAGTAGGTTTGCTTTCTTCTTAAAGGCAGCTCACCAAAACAGGAAAATCTGACATTCGGCACAACCTGAGTCCACACCCACTTCACAGCCCAAGGCTTGGATTTGCATTTTATCTGTTAGTAGGAGCAGGTTGGCCTCAAATGTAGGCCAAGCCCTTTTTGGCATGTTTAAATAAACCACAGGAATGGATGGCAGGTGGAGAGGGCACATGCTGTAATATTTGATAGATGACACATCTGGCTTTATGATTTCAGGATGCCATTCTGTAGTGTGTGTAATCTCGATGTAGGTGTTTCTACAGTAAATGTGCTCACCTATGTCCATATCCTTCATTTGCCCCAGCTTGGCAGGGACAATCACAATAAATGCTCTGTTGTCCCAATTTTTTCAGTTACTTTAAAAATGTTCCAGTTTCTCACTTCCTCTCTCCCATGTCACCTTTGTCTTCAGTTTTTTTTATGTCAGGAGTGACTTGAGAAACTGCAAGTTTCTTCTGGTGTGAGAGAATTGGCCGTCTAAAAGGACATTGTACAGGGGATGCCCAGATGTTTTACCATCCTGTGGGAGGGTTCTCTCATATTTCCACATGGGAAACTGGAGCTGACAAATGGGAGCTCACCCCACTGCCTGGATTCAAACCACCAACCTTTTGGTCAGCAGTCCTGCCAGCACAAGGGTTTACCCCATTGCACCACTGGGTTACTGTATATATCCATGTATAGGTCTAGAAATTTAAGTTAAAAACTAACTAAAAAAACCTGAGTTTACTTTTGTATATGGGTCAGTCTAGGGGAGCCATTCCCTCCTCTGAGTAGAGTGGGGAGAGGTTAATCTGTCCCTAAAAGATGCACCAACCCCCCACTCTTTCGATTGTGGTGTCGTTTCTGGCCCCTTTGAATGCCTGAGCGGGGAAATGATGGTGGGAGCCACTGACTTTGAGGCAGATCTGGTACTTTTCCCTCTCCTTGTAATTGTAACTTCACTTTCCATTCTACCTTCTGAATATTAAATTATATTTATTAAAATTTATGTTTGTAATGATATTTTGACCGTCACTTATGAGTCTTGTTCTGTGGTTTGTTTGTTTTTTAAAATTACTCTTCCGAGTCTTCGCAAAGAAATTTCTTGTGAATATGATTATATCACAAAACAGGTTCTTGTTTACCTTGTGAGGTGACTAATTTAACATAATTCAGTGAACACACCATGGGCTCTGGTATGAGATTTAATTGAAACATTTCATTAGTTGCCACCATCACCATTTTTCAAAAATGTAATTGTTTCCCTACAATAAATACAGACAAAGTCACCTTTTATCTCACTATCAAAACAGAGCTTACTTTCTCCTACTTTATATATAGTATTGAAAGGGTCTTTGAGTGAAATTTGCAAATGCTAAGCAAGGGGCTTTAAATGAAATTAACAGCAAAAGGGAAATATACCCTTTCTCTGTAGAAAAGGAGCAACAGGGAAGAAAATGTTTTTAAGAAACAAGATGTGACATGTAGAGGTCATACAAAGTTCAAGCCTACACAGGAGGTAGTTGTGTTGTGGTTAAGTTCAAAGGTTGTGGTTAAGCGCAGAGTCTGCAGGTACAAGAAGGTACTTTCCATCAAAAGTTCAAGGGAGAGGGGCTGGAAAGAGAGTACTTTCCATGACCTATTATTTGAGTATAAAAGTCAGCAGGAAAAGAGGAGGGGCGCGGCAGTCACTTGAAGGGTAGCATCTGCGTATGCTGCCAGGCTGTCCGTCTTCTTCATGAAGAAACTAAAATAAACCTTGTTTTTTTAAATCTTTTTTGGGACTGTCTCCTTCCTTACGTGTTCCTGCAATGTGGACCTAAGAAGACCCAATTTAGGGTCTCTAACAGTATGAGTTTTACAAGTTCTCAGATGTCACTAAATGGTGATATTATAAAAATAAACAAAGATAGCCATGTTGATGCATGCAAAGAAAAATGTAAAGATGAACCAAGAAGTATTACCTTTAGTATGACCAGTCAAAATGTCACATAAGGAACGGCATGCTTTTGCAGCATTTTAGTTGGACTTTGCAAAATCTCTGCCAAATATTGATTTCCACCTCTTGTAACAATTGTCTTAATCATTTATATGGGCAAAAAACCCACTAATGCCATAAATAAATAAATATACGTGTCAATTTATAGCAACACCACGAAATTCATTAGGTTTTCTTAGGCAATATGTCCTCAGAGGTGGTTTGCCTTTGCCTTCTATTGAAAATATCAGAATGAAATCAGATACCAGAAAAGCAGTCATGTGGAAGATGGAGTCAGCTTTCTTGCACCTGTTCCAGGGAAAAAGACTAGAACTAATGGATTCAAATGGCAAGAAAGGACATTTTAACTAGTTTTCATAAAGAACTTCCTGACCTCAGCACAAACTGCCTTGGAAATTGGCCTTTCCTTCATTGGGAATTTTTAAGCAGATGCTAAAACAGTGGTTCCCAATCGTTTTTGTTTGGGTTTTTTTTACAAAGGACCACTTGATCAGGGACCACTTTGACCAGGGACCACTCTCCAACATTAATCCCGAAAGGTTTACGAAACAGTTTGATAATCAGGAGCTGATGTGGTCTAGCCAATGCAATTTTCTGAATCAAACCCCCAAATAATCCCAGAAACAGCCTAAAACAAAGACACCAAGGCGCCCCTGCTTCCAGGCACCACATAAAACAGCTCCACTCAGAGGGAGGGAGGAGGAGAAGCAGCAGTCAGGAGGTTTGTTGTGCCTTTTTTGGGTAGTCAGCCTCTCCCCTACCAACATCCCCATTGCCTCAGCACTATAAGAGGTTTTTGCAAGACCAGTTGCTCTTGTTGCAATGGTGTAGTAATAGTGAGGCCATGGACCACCAGTTGGGAACCACTGTGCTAGAAGGACACTTATCAGAGGTATTTTAACAGTGGATTCCTGCACTAATGGGAGCCTGAACTATGGATTTATTGCACAAAGATAACCTGCAGAGAAACAGAACTGTGACCAAAGGAACCCCTATTGCAGTGCAGGAATCCTTATTGCACTTTCCTGTTACAAACTCATCCCTTGCTACTGATGAGCAAAATCTGCCAATAGCCCTTGATTGCACCACAATATCACAACATACCTAGTGTGATCATCCCCAGCCACTTCTCTGTTAGCAAGCCAGCATAGATATGATGTCAGGGGGATGAGTTCCTTTCCCATAGTTAAACATAAAAAGATGTTAACAGAAAATGAAAAGTTTATTTTAATACTTATGTATCTGTGGAACTGTGGGAGGACAACAGGATATTGGGGTATAGGACAACAGAGTGATGAAGCATTGCTGTGGTGGAACTACTGAAAATGTTCAATACTAGGCTTGGTTGATCAAAAAAGTAAGGTTCAAAACTCGTTTTGGATGTGCTGGTGGTTCAATTCGGAATTGAATTCTGAATTTTTCCAAAAATCTTTTGGAACTTTCTGAAATTCCCGAATTGCTTTGTTAATGGCGGACAAACAGCCCTGAGAGCTTTTGGAGTCTTTTGAGCTGATTTCACAATTTAGGGAAGTATAGGCATGAAAGTATGGGATTTCTAGTGTCTTCTTAGGCAACTCACAGCAAACAAACAAAAAACAGCCCTGAGAGCTTTGGGGGCCTTTTGAACTGATTTCACAATTTAGGGAAGTATAGGCATTAAAGTATGGGATTTCTAGTGTCTTCTTAGGCAACTCACAGCAAACAAACAAAAAACAACCCTGAGAGCTTTGGGGGCCTTTTGAGCTGATTTCACAAGTTAGGGAAGTATAGGCATGAAAGTATGGGATTTCTAATGTCTTCTTAGGCAACTCACAGCGAACAAAGAAAATAACAAACAGCCCTGTCCTTTTTGCCTTGGAAGCTGATTTCACTACTTTAGGAAGCAGATTTTGTGTTCAAAGAGTGGCTTGAATTGATGGGAGATCTAGTTCTTTTGAGGCAATGTGAAACACAAACTAAAAACACTGAGGCCAGAGAGACCAGCTACTATGTTGGCTTTTTAAAATGGAATGAGTGCTTTGGTTCCTCCGTGTTGCTCCTTCCACTTACGCCACTCACACCCACCCATCCCAAACCCCAACAGCAACAACACACAAGCAGCAAGGCAGGCTGGCCATTGCACAGCCAGCCAGCCAGGCACGGCAGGCAACAGCCCTTCTCTCAGCCCTTCTTCCTTTATGCTTACTTGCTTGCCCGCCGTGCTCTTCATCCAACCTCCTTTTCACCCAACCTCCCTTCCCTTTGTCTTTGTTTTTGTCTTTCCCTTTCCCCTTCTCCCTTCCCTTCCCGGCTCCGAATGAGCCTCTGAGCCATGTGCTCCCCTTTATATACAGCAATGGCAGCCATTGCCGAAACCCCTCCCCTCCCCAATACTTCTCCCTTGATTAGCTGTGAGAGGAGGCAAGGAGCCTCCCAGCCTCCCAGCAGGCTAGGTGGCTGAAAATACGCTGAATCATTTCCAACTCACTTCCCGAGTTGTAACAAAAATGGCGGAAAAAGCTTCGGAAGGGCAAAGGGACTTCCGAGTTTTTAAAATGCTTCGAAATCGCTTCAAAAAGGTAACTTTAATGAAATTCTTACAAGTAACGAGTAATCCAACGTGGCTCTATCCATGCCTATTCAATACTTTGGGTGATTGTCCTGGTATATTGCTGGGAGCAATGGATGCTTTGTGATGTTTCTTCCAACTTCATAGTTCTGTGATTTTATAACAAGCAATTTCATCTTCCTTGATAGTAGCTTTGCTAGCAGCACGCGAAGATACCTGGAAGCTTCCCCACTTCCACACACATTAGGAAAATGCTTTTTAAAAGAATAACTGGCAAGCTTCAAAATGATTCAGTTCCTTTGTTTTGACTACACAGATCAAATGAGACACATCTTTCTATAAACATCTTTTTTGCCTTTTTATTGCTAGAGATCCTCTTTTAACAGAGTAGGTTTAGGTATAACTGAGTGTAACTGAAAATGTTGGCAGCTCAAACCTATAAGGTCTTTCCATGCTTCTCTGCTTTTTCCACTCTCTCGCGTCCTGTGCTCTCGCATACACCCAATTGTGGCAACATCAACATTTCATATAACAGACTAGCATTCCCATTGTTTGCCCTCTTCATCCTGAAACACCAGCCAACGGCTTTAGAAAGCCCATCTTGAAATTGCTTCCGACTTTCCTTTGCCACTGTTAGTTGCCATGGAAATGATTAAGAAAATTTATCCTGGAAGGCAGCCATCGAGAGCTAAAGAACCTTTGCAAAATAAATATCCTATTTTCATGTAAATCATTTCTGATCATAATAATGAATCAGGGGAGAAGGTGAGAAAAGCAAACTTGACACTGTCAACACAAGATTGCAACTGCAAATGACAGAAATGTTATCCATTTTGTGTTGACATTCCATTAAAAGTCCGGTGCTCCAGCTGACATACACAAGGCAATTCGTGGGTAAATTATTTCCTCAGCATCAATATTCCACTATATAAAAAATTAAAAAGAAGATGTATATGCCAGAAAGGGGGAAAGTCAATTTGGTTTGCTCACCCACTCCTGTTTTTAAGATTTTTTTTCAGCCACTCCTGTTTTTCCAGATGGTAATTTGACCCTTTGAGAGCTTCATTAAGTCCAAATGACTTCAAGGAAAAGGAATAATAAACTCCAGTTTCCTTTGCATGTTTTCTTCCTTGATGTTCATTCAAGTGGAATCTATACGATGAAATCTGGAAGGAACTACTATTAAGCTATTCATTCAATGGCCCTTTATGAATCAGATCAGAGAAAAGCCAGTGGATGTTACTGCATGCATTATTGACCTTTCTTAACCATTATTAATTGAAATGGATTAAACATACATTCCTATAAAATGGACTAGGGTCCCAATCCTCACTCAGCCATAGAAACCCACTGTTTCTAGGGCATAATAATAATAATAATAATAATAATAATAATTATTATTATTATTATTATTATTATTTTATTTTTATACACCATCACCATTTCCTCAAAGGAACTTGGGGTGGCTTACATGCGAAACCAAGCCCAAGGCATACAATAAGATATATCAACCAAATGCAGTTAAAAATAATATATATATAACAGCCTAATTAAATAAATAAAAACAGTTAAATATAAAAACATCATTAAAATACCAAAACCAAACCTCAGTAACCAGTAGCCAGGGATATGGTGGATAGAATTAGAGAGGGCTGAGGAAGGACTTGTGTAAAAAGCATACTATAGTGCCAGGGCTGGAGGTAAATTGCTGAATAATAATAATAACAATAATAATAATAATAATAACTTTATTTATACCCAGCCACCATCTCCTCAAAGGGACTCAGGGCAGCTTACATGAGGCCAAGCCCAACAAATATATCAGTACAACAACAAAGCAGTCTATTGATCAATAAGAGATAGACATTTATGAACAGGGCCTAATAATCAAATGAACACTGGTTTTCAGCTCCCTGTGGAAGGCGGACAGAGTAGGGCTAACCTAATCTCTCCTGGGAGGGAGTTCCAGAGCTGGTGGGCCACTACCGAGAAGGCCCTCTCTCTGGTCCCCACCAACCATGCTGTGCCGGTGGTGTGTGAGAGAGGACGGCCTCCCCGGCAAATCTTAGGGCCTACACACCCTCTTACCTTCTGAAGAAGGCAAAAGCAACCCCCCTCCAAAGAAACTGTGCCAAGAAAAGTCTGATAGATTCATATTAGAGTTGCCATAAGTCAGAAATGATTTGCCAGTACACAACAACAAAATCAATCAATCCGTCAATCAATAACTGGCCACTAGGCTTGTGCATTTTGGGTGAATCACTATCCGTTTTTGCTTGCCAGATGCCAGAAGCCCCTCATATCCATTTTCGCATGCCTCCTGAAGACGGATGTGCTGACAAATGGATGTTTTTGTTCCACATCTGAAAAAGTGGCCCATTATTGGCAATGGGGAAATTACAAGGCTCCCCTTTTCCTTGGGAGCCTTTACTTTCTTCCCTTCAAAGGAGCCTGGGTGTTAGTAGCAGGGTTAAGAAAGCACCCTATATAGCCCATTATTGGAGAGGGAGGGGGGAGTACTTCTCACAGGTTCTTGTGAGGAGGATCTGGATCCTTCACCTTCTGTTTGTAAAGGAGACCAAGTTTAATGCTTCTTAAAGCTGTTTCTATCTAGAGAAGAGGCAGGCATGCATACTTTCTCTCCCAGCATTAGCAGATTGCCGTACAGCTTTCCAAATCATTTTAAGGAGGTCCAGGGAAGGAAGAGCCATGATCTGGAGCTCAATGGAGCTATCCTCTCTTGACTACCTTAAAAATCCCTCCTCTCTACTGCCTGCAATCTAATTTCTACTTAGAGTTTTGTTTCCTTAAAGCTGTTTCTACCTTATACTCTAGAAAAGAGGTGGACTTCTCTTTTTGTTTGCTGGGATTACTATTACTAATAATCATTACTATCTTTTAGAAGTGTTTTCTGAAGGAGAGGAAGGGAAGGAGAAAAAGAAGCTAAAAGGGTGGCTCTCTAAGACCCCAAATACGCACGTGTGCACCCAGGGGCCGCTCAACCTATTACGCAAAGTAAGCATTTGCAGTATAGTTGATTTTTCCCAGGGGCGCTCTTGAGGCGCTCTTGGGGGAAAATAGACCTTGACATGTGTGAGTTGTAGTTACTGGGATGTATAGTTCACCTACAATCAAAGAGCATTCAGAACTCCACCAATTATGGAATTGAACCAAATATGCACACAGAACTCCCACGACGAACACAAAATATATATCAGTGATTGGTTGGGGGGAGGGGGGCAAAATGCTGTTTGCTTACCATTGAAAATTACCTAGGGCCACCTCTGTGTGCACCCCACCTACCATCCCTCTGGTCCCAACTCCCAGTCAGTCCCACTGAATAAAATGAATCAGGAAAATAAAGGAAAACCAAAAAGATTCAACTGTGATGCCAAATAGGGGAGGAGGATCGTGATTGGCTGCCACATGGTCCCTTTTCGGATAGAAATCTATGACAGCTGGTCCCTTGTTGTTACGGATACCGGATCAAACCTAAGCCGGATTGGCTGAAGGGAATGGCTAAAAACAGATCTGGGCTCAAGCCTACTAGCAACCTTAGTGAGAAATGCTTTTTTGCAGAAAACAATATAATTTGGTTCTTTTGTACACAAATGCTTGTGAAATTGTTTACAGATAAGGGGAGAAATATGATAGACTTTCTCAGCAATGCATATGTGACATGGTTCTAAGTCAGTAATAGCCATCAAGCTCAATGCTATTGGAAAGAAAAGAGAAGAAAAGCAACAAAAATCTCAGCATCTGAATTCTCAGGGGCGGTTTACACAGTGATGTCTGTAATGTCTCAGATACCAACTTGATATTACTTATTTATTCCACACTTGTTGCACAACCTGGTCAGAGCTAAGTGTTTTCAAGGCCTTTGATTTGAATTACAGAGATTAAAGGCTTAACTCCCCCACTGAAACTCATGGAGCTGGAAAATGGTTAAGAAGGGGAGGCTCCTGACCTTGATGGTTTCCCAAAGATGTTCACGTGTAAGCTTGGAGATAACACTTATTGCTACAAAAGTGCTCTGCTGTGGCTGATCTGTTATCAACAAGATAGCAGACAGAGTTCCATTCTATCACAGCAGAGCTTTTATCTTTCATGGAAGTAAATAAAACAGCAGATTAATCTACCTCTATTAATCTTTCTGCCTTCTGCTTATATACTATGCCTGCATTTTAAATATTGTCATTATTCCTAAGTAAAATAGGAATTCAGCAACCAGTCATCAATGGAAACCCAGTTTTTAAAGTATCAGTATAAGGAGCAAATGAAGGATGTGAGATGTGGAAACTAGGGAAGAAATGCTGCAATAGGAAGAAACAGCTGTGGTTAGGAAACAGCTTAAGTAACAATGCATATCTTCTAATCATAACATTGTTTCAGCTGCTATGATGTCATAGAATGTTTTGGAGGATAACACTTCACACAGGACATGGGAGTGTCCAATAGTGGGAAAACATGCAAGAAATAGGTGAGATTGAGTTTCCAAGGTACCCTTTGCTCCCTTGTATGGATGTTACATATCCACCAACATTTAACAGATGAAGATCAGGACATACATATCCAAGCACTGTATGGTCAAGATATCAATGGCTCCCAAAGTGACCCATTTAAAGTGGAATCAGGTGTCAAACAGGGATGTGTTATTGCCCCAACCTTATTTCCCATCTTCATCACTATGATACCTCATCTTGTTGATGGGAAGCTTCCCACCGGAGTGAAAATCATCTATCGGACAGATGGCTATTCAAGCTCAGCAGACTGAAAGCCAAAACCAAGGTTACAACAATATTTGTTAAAGAACTCCAGTGTGCCGATGACAATGTCATCTGGGTGCATTCAGAAGAAGACCTACAAGCCACTCTAAACACCTTTGCAGAAGTATATGAGAAGCTTGGTCTCTCATTGAACATCAAGAAAACCGAAGTGCTCTTCCAGCAGGCACCTTATTTGCCTGCAATGCCAGAAATACAGCTTAATGGTGTAACAATAGAAAATGTTGACAATTTCTGCTACCTTAGCAGCCACCCCTACACAAAAGTCAACTTTGACACTGAAATACAACACCGCCTGAGCTCCGCGAGTGTAGCATTCTTCCAAATGAAGCAGAGAGTGTTTGAGGACCGGGACATACATAGGGATACCAAGATGCTTGTTTATAAAGCTATTGTCCGCCCAACCCTGCTATATGACTGTGAAACGTGGACTATCTACAGACATCACATGCAACTCCTGGAACGATTCCATCAGCATTGCCTCTGAAAAATCCTGCAAGTCTCTTGGGAAGACAGGTGGACAAATGTCATTGTGCTCGAAGAAGCAAAAAGCACCAGCATTGAAGCGATGGTCCTCCGCCATCAACTCTGCTGGACTGGCCACAGGCATGTAGCCGGGGGGGGGGGGCGGTTCGCGAAAAAGGCCTTACTGGTGCATTATTTAAACTGTTATGTTTATTCATATCATGATCTGATCACCATACTCAATATATCCCATATGCATGGGGGTATTGGGGTAATGATACAAAAGGTTTGCTAGGCTAGACCCTCTTTCACTCAGACTCAGCCCCCCCCGAAACTCAGCCCCCCGAAACCCCCCCTGAAAAAAATTCAGCCCCCCCCCCCCCGAAACGAAATCCTGGCTACGGGCCTGACTGGCCATGTTGTTCGAATGCCCGATCACCGTCTCCCAAAGCGGTTGCTCTATTCCGAACTCAAGAACAGAATGTTGGAGGACAAGAAAAGAGATTTAAAGATGGGCTCAAAGCCAACCTTAAAAAACTGTGGCATAGACACTGAGAACTGGGAAGCTCTGGCCCTTGAGCACTCTAGTTGGAGGTCAGCTGTGATCAGCAGTGCTGTAGAATTTGAAGAGGCACAAATGGAGGGTATTTTTTATTTTATTTATCGTGTCATCAGCAACCATTGTATTACAATTCTAACAGAGCAAAACAAACACAGAGATTAAAAAGAAAAAGAAAAAAAAGAAAAAAAGGGGGAAAAAAACCCACACAGATTTTGCAAATTTGGTTTTTGGTTAAATGTCCTTTGACCAGTATCTGGTCACTTGGAGTGCCTCTGGGGTTGCCGCAAGAAGGTCCTCCATTCTGCATGTGGCAGGGCTCAGGGTGCATTTCAGCAGGTAGTCAGTGGTTTGTTCTTCTCCGCACTCGCATGCCGAGGATTCCACCCTGTAGCCCCATTTCTTAAGATTGGCTCTGCATCTCGTGTTGCCCGAGCGCAGTCTGTTCAGCACCTTCCAAGTCGCCCAGTCTTCTGAGTGCCCAGGGGGGAGTGTCTCATCAGGTATCACCCATGAATTGAGGTGCTGGGTTTGGGTCTGCCACTTTTGGACTCTCGCTTGCTGGGGTGTTCCAGCGAGTGTCTCTGTAGATCCAAAGAGAGAAATGTGCCAAGAGGAAGGTGCATCAAGCCAACCCCAAGTGGGACCACCTTCCACCTGGAAACCGATGCCCTCACTGTGGGAGAACATGCAGGTCAAGAATAGGGCTCCCCAGTCACCTATGTACTCATCGCCAGGACACTGAACTTGAAGGACAATCTTACTCGGACAATAAGGGATCGCCTAAGTAAGTAAGTAAGTAAGTAAGTAAGGTCAAGATAGCCAAAGTTATAAACGAAAAAGAACACCTACGCTAGGAAAAAGCTACAGCAGTTTTCTTCTGCCTGAGCCAACTGGAAAGAGCAACATTTTCCCTCCCTCTCTTCCCCTGATGCTGAGTTTTACACTGGGACATTTACACTGGGACATTTTAACAGCAGCTGTAAAACTGGAACAGCAGAGGAGTAATCAGGACTCTTCCTGTCAAATCAGGACAGTTAAAGATATATTAGTGTAACAATTACTGATGCTTGATGTTTTTATATATTTCATGAGGACATGCAGCAAAGTTTCAAGACATGAAATGATAAAGCTACACCTAAGAGCAACATTTAAAGAACTTGACTTCTTTAGTGTTAAATGAACATGGCAACTGTTCTACAAGTTTTCCAAAACTTTTGTTTGCATTAGTGATTATAATAGCTGGCCCCCATCGCTATTGCCTAACTTTCTGGAGGTAATGTTATTTATTTATACTGTTGGTAGATGATGCTCAAAAGAACTTCTCATGAATATGTCATACCATAGTAACAGTGGCCCTAGAGACGAATGGATGTAAATTAGTCGGCGGCTTTATTTGCATCCAACAAAGAAAGAGATAAAGCTCTCACTGTGATGGATTTCCTTCATTAGTTAGAGAATGCCTAAGGTAGCACAGCTGACATTATCGCTTTCAAATGGTTAGGCAAACAGTTCATCAAAAGAGTCCCAAATTGTCAGGAAATGAAATAGATTAATGATCAGTAAAGCTAAGATTGCTGAATTCCATGTTTGAAGTTGCTGTTAAATGGAGTTTTTATTTTGTAACTTCGTGCATGCATGTACAAGCAAAGAAGCATAAAATGCCATGAAGAGGCGAGCCACACTTTCCAGTCATACTAAAATTGTTTTCATTATAGAAATAAATAGCTAGCTAGAAAAAGACATAGAGAAAAGAAAGAGGGGGAAAAGATATACTGGTTATTTACTTATCGTAGCAGAAGTGAACCAAGGGTACTGTTGTAATGTATTTAAAAAACACAAAGTTTAAAAGCTTGGCATTATACTAAATGTCCTTTAACCAGTAGCTGGCCACTTGGAGTGCCTCTGGTGTTGCTATAAGGAGGTCCTCCATTGTGTATGTGGCAGGACTCAGACTGCATTGTAATAGGTGGTTTGTGGTTTGCTCTTCTCCACACTCACATGTTGTGGACTCCACTTTGTGGCCCTATTTCTTAAGGTTGGCTCTGCATCTCATGGTGCCAGAGTTCCAGACAAGATGGACCTTTAGTGGAAGCTCATTTCTAAATACAGAGGGGGTACATTTTTAACTTTGATTTCTCTGTTTCATGATCACTGCTCTATCAATAGTATCTGCATATTTGCAGCATAGAAGGAAAGTCTGAGGACGCCTGCCATAGATGTGGGCGAAATGTCAGGAGAGAATGCTTCTGGAACATGTACATACAGCCCAAAAAAACCTCACAGCAACCCAGTGATTCTGGCTATGAAAGCCTTCGACAATGGTTAAATGACATCTTCACAAGATTTGTATCTAAACTGAGACCCTGTTATCCTGACTAAACAGAACAAGTTGCAGCTTCCCAGATATTACGGTATCACATCTCCCATCAGCTCTAGTCATGGTGTCAAAAGATGAGGAATACCGAAATTGCAGTCCAGCATCTGGAGGGCAAAATACAATGGTATGGCAGGTTGGATTCAGTTAACAGGCCCTGGATTTGACACTTGTAAGCTAAGATATCAACTATTCTGGATTTGATCCTAACCAATATGGAGGAGTTGGTCACTGGAATCAAAGCAGTCGGCACTTTAGGCAGAAGTGACTGTGCAATGCTAGAGAGTGTAATTGTGGTACAGGGCAAAGACAAATACAGCTAAACACAGATCTTGGGTTTCAGGAAAGTTGGTTTTAACCAGGTCAGGGAAATTACTTACTAGAACATCATGGTGAGATAGGTTAAAGGAAAAAGATGCCCAGCAGGGGTAAGAGTTCTTAAAGAAAAAAGCAGAATCACAAATGGTCCAATGGAAGAAGGAAAATGGGACACATCATAAAAAGTCAATGGGACTGCTCAGCAAATCAAGAAGTCAAAAGAAAAAAAGAGTATGTATAAAGAATGGAAAGCAGGACAAATCGCTGATGTGTAGTCCAGGAAGAGTATAAAGAAAGCTATACCTCAGAATAAATTGAGACTGGCTAGGTTTTTGTCTTTTACTGTTAATATGGTCAGTGGACTAATCAATAAACTTTACTTACTTTGGTAAGTAAAGAGTAAACAGATAGAAAGAGGTGAAAGTATTCTAATAACAACAACATTTTATTATGGTTCAAAGACCCTTATCACTCCGTAAGTGTACAAAATATGCAAGGTTAATAAGATTAAGAACAGCTGACTGATTTCTTTGGGGAGTGAAGAGTAAATAGAAAGAGGTGAAAGTATTTTAAAAGACTTTTGCAACATGTTACTGATAATTTGTTGGTGTGAAAAAAAATCCCGTCAAAGGCACTAAAATAAATCACACTAGAATGCCAGCATCAGTACAACTAACTAAATGGACAACAACTAGCTAAACCAATTTTAAAAAATCAATTATTTGAAAGTACTACAAGTGGAATGATTTTTTGCTTTTATTTTTTTTTTCAAATTCAGCACAGCAAAATGCATTATTATTATTATTATTATTATTATTATTATTATTATTTGAAACACAACAAGATGAGTCCACAGCAGACAAGATCACTCTGCTGGCTGTTGTATTGGATCACACTTCAGACACTTCCTAAGTGTCTAGGACTGTGTGATGTATCGGCGAATAATGCGTGCAGATCCCAGTAAGGTAGCCTTCTGCAGCTGGCAGATGGTAATCTTGTCAGCGCAGATTGTGTTTAGGCACTGCACCCAATGTGCTGATCACTACTGGCTTGTGCCACAGTCTTTGCAGTTCGATCTTTAAATCCTCATATCGTGTCATCTTTTCCAGTTGTTTCTCTTTAATCTTGCTGTCACCTGGGATTGCAACATCAACAATCTATATTTTGTTTTTTAACATGATCGTGAGGTCAGGAGTGTTGTGCTCCAAAACTCTGTCTGAATCTGGAAGTCCCGGAGTAGCTTGGCGTGTTCATTTTCTGTAACTTTTTCCGGCTTGTGATCCCACCAGTTCTTTGATGCAGGCAGATGGTATTTGTGGCACAGGTTCCAATGAATCATCTGAGTATTATTATTATTATTATTATTATTATTATTATTATTCTGACACAAAACACAGTATGTCACAGTAAACGAGATCTATATGCTGGATTTTGTATCAAAAAATCACAAGTCGAACACTTCCCAAGCCTCTAGGATTTATTATTATTATTATTATTATTATTATTATTATTATTATTATTATTATTATTATTATTATTAATTGAAAGCCTTTTGAATTAGTGCAGAACCACTGCCTGGACCTGTAGAGATAGTGCCCTCTTCTGGAAAAGGCTGATACTGCAATTTGTAGTTTAAGCTACTCCTAATTGATGCTGATTTAGTAAGATTTAGTAAACAGAGTCCCAGAAGAACTATGGACAGAAGTCCGAGACATTGTTCAGGAGGCGGCAACAAAGTACGTCCCAAAGAAAAAGAAAACCAAGAAGGCAAAATGGTTGTCTGCTGAGACACTGGAAGTAGTCCAAGAAAGGAGGAAAGCAAAAGGAAACAGGGATAAGGGGAGATATGCCCAGTTAAATGCGGAATTCCAGAGGTTAGCCAGAAGAGATAAGGAACTATTTTTAAATAAGCAATGCATGGAAGTGGAAGAAGACAACAGAATAGGAAGGACACGAGACCTCTTCCAGAAAATTAGAAACATTGGAGGTAAATTTCAGGCAAAAATGGGCATGATCAAAAACAAAGATAGCTGGGTCTTAACAGAAGCTGAAGAGATTAAGAGAAGATGGTGAGACTATACAGAAGATCTGTATAGAAAGGATAATAATGTCAAGGATAGCTTTGATGGTGTGGTGAGTGAATTAGAACCAGACATCCTGAGGAGTGAGGTTGAATGGGCCTTAAGAAGCATTGCTAACAACAAGGCAGCAGGAGATGACGGGATCCCAGCTGAACTGTTTAAAATCTTAAAAGATGATGCTGTCAAGGTGATGCATGCCATATGCCAGCAAATAGGGAAAACACAAGAATGGCCATCAGACTGGAAAAAATCAACTTATATCCCCATACCAAAAAAGGGAAATGCGAAAGACTGCTCAAACTTCCGTACAGTGGCCCTTATTTCTCATGCCAGTAAGGTAATGTTCAAGATCCTGCAAGGAAGACTCCAGCAATACATGGAGCGAGAGTTGCCAGATGTTCAAGCTGGGTTTAGAAAAGGTAGAGGAACGAGAGACCAAATTGCCAATATCCGCTGGATAATGGAGAAAGGCAGGGAGTTTCAGAAAAACATCTATCTGCTTCATTGACTATTCTAAAGCCTTTGACTGTGTGGATCATAATAAATTGTGGCAAGTTCTTGGTGGGATGGGCATCCCAAGCCACCTTGTCTCTCTCCTGAGGAATCTGTTCAAGGACCAAGTAGCAACAGTAAGAACTGACCACGGAACAACAGACTGGTTCAAGATTGGGAAAGGCGTACGGCAAGGCTGCATACTCTCACCCAACCTTTTTAACTTGTATGCAGAACACATCATGCGATGTGCGGGGCTGGATGAATGCAAAGCTGGGGTGAAAATTGCTGGAAGAAACATTAACAACCTCAGATATGCAGATGACACCACTCTGATGGCCGAAAGCGCGGAGGAGCTGAGGAGCCTTCTAATCAAGGTGAAAGAAGAAAGCGCAAAAGCCGGGTTGCAGCTAAACGTCAAAAAAACCAAGATTATGGCAACAAGAATGATTGACAACTGGAAAATAGAGGGAGAAACCGTGGAGGCCGAGACAGACTTTGTATTTCTAGGTGCAAAGATTACTGCAAATGCAGACTGTGGCCAGGAAATCAGAAGACGCCTACTTCTTGGGAGGAGAGCAATGTCCAATCTCGATAAAATAGTAAAGAGTAGAGACATCAGACTGGCAACAAAGATCCGCATAGTCAAAGCCATGGTATTCCCTGTAGTAACCTACGGATGTGAGAGCTGGACCTTAGGGAAGGCTGAGCGAAGGAAGATAGATGCTTTTGAGCTGTGGTGTTGGAGGAAAGTTCTGAGAGTGCCTTGGACTGCGAGAAGGTCCAACCAGTCCATCCTCCAGGAAATAAAGCCCGACTGCTCACTGGAGGGAAAGATACTAGAGACAAAGTTGAAGTACTTTGGCCACATCATGAGGAGACAGGAAAGCCTAGAGAAGACAATTATGCTGGGGAAAGTGGAAGGAAAAAGGAAGAGGGGCCGACCAAGGGCAAGATGGATGGATGGCATCCTTGAAGTGACCGGACTGACCTTGAAGGAGCTGGGGGTGGTGACGGCCGACAGGGAGCTCTGGCGTGGGCTGGTCCATGAGGTCACGAAGAGTCGGAGATGACTGAACGAATGAACAACAACAATTGATGCTGATGATTAGAAAAAGGAGGAGGAGGAGGTAATAGGGCATTTGGATATGATGCCCTATTACAAAGGGCATCAGAGACAAATAACTCTGTGCCCAGAGTCAGCACTGTAAAAATCACTTGAAGATAATTTCCTATTTCAAAAGAAAGATGAAGGAAGAACAGGATCAGCAATCTTGGGTTTTATCACAACCGATAGTGTGGAATTGGTCATTGGAATCAAAATATTTAGTACTTTATGGACCTTGCTCATGTAATGATAGAATTCACAAATGTGGGTTATGGAAAATGAGAGTACAGTCACGCATGGATGTTGTGTTTCAGAAAAGCTGATTTCAATCAATTTAGGGAAATACTGTGTGGAATCCAAGTTGCAAAAAGCACCCTTACAATCCCATGGAAGAAGGAGAACATGGAGACACCATTCAGTAAAAATGGTAAAAACAGAGCATTATTTGCCCAAAGACACACAATGGCTTCCATGGCTAAATAAGGATTCAAACCCTGGAGTTTCAACACTTAAACCATTATACCATGCTGAATTAAATAGAAGTTAAAGTACTTCATCCCATTGATTTCAATGAGTCTACTTCAAGTAGGACTGAGTTTGGAATGAACTCAACGAGCCCTCCAGAACCTAAGTAGTATCAGATCCTGAGATTACAGGGTAAAAAGGAGTTTGCAAAAGTTCATAGTACAGAAGTTGGTTTTATTTGCGGCAACAATTAACAAGATTGTTGTGAGTTTTCTGGGCTGTATGGCCATGTTCCAAAAGCATTCTTTCCTGACGTTTTGCCTGCATCTATGGAAGGCATCCTCAGAGGTTGAGAGGTCTCTTGGAAACTAGGAAAATGGGGTTTATATATCGATGGAATGTCCAGGGTGGGAGAAAGAACTCTTGCCTCTTTGAGATAGGTGTGAATGTTTCAATTGGCCACCTTGATTAGCATTTAATGGCCTAGCAGTTTCAAGGTCTCGCTTCTTACTTGCCTGGGGAGAATCCTTTCTTGGGAGGTGATTAGCCTACCTCAAACAGACAAGAGTTCTTTCTGGACATTCCACAGATGTAAAACCCAATTTTCCTAGTTTCCAATAGACCTCACAACTTCTGAGGATGCCTGCCATAGATGCAGGTGAAACGTAAGGAGAGAATGCTTCTGGAACATGGCCAAACAGCCCGGAAAACTCACAACAATCCAGTGATTCTGGCCATGAAAACCTTTGACAATAGATTAATAAGGGTTAGGCCTCCTATTGAAAGAAATCTGTGCAACAGAGTAGTAATAAACAGGCTTTGGATTTTTGCAATGCAGTATTTTATTGAATATGTTAACTGTGCATCATTACATTTCCCCCAGATCCTACCTGCTCTTCACACCATTTGACAGTGAGACTAGAAAGTCACAACCTAAACTGTAGATCAGCATTACTTACACATTCTGTCATCTCTCAGCAGTTCAGATAAATTATGCCAATGCATCAGGCTGATACAGCCCTATTAGTGAAAGCACACTTCTTTAAATAGGTTCGCCCTGATGACAGGCATGTCTCCTCTCCTCTCCTCTTTTCTTCCACTAATTATTCAATTCTTTCTATAGCTATTATTAATAGTCCACAGGCTTTCAGACTTTGAAGAAACTGTTGACAAAGGATGTGTCAAAGATTACAAATTCCAACACATCTAAAACAATAACTGGACAATATTAATACATCTGCTTTATTCAGTGTTACCATTCACAGCCCTTCTCTGTTTTTACAGCTAGTATGGTGGTGATGCAGAAAGTGGTTTGAAAATGTTACCACTGATATTCTATACAAACTACTTATTTATGTATGAATAACTCAGTAATGTATCCAGCCCCTCGCAGCCCATCTTCAAGTTAACAGCCACATCGGGGCCATTGTTAGCACAGCAGTTAAACCATCAGCTGCAGAAAATTTTGCCAACCTGAAGGTTAGCAGTTCAAGCTGTGGGTCAGGGTGAGCTCCTGCCATCAGCTCTAGCTTCTGCTTATCTAGCAGTTCAAAGACAATAATATGAGTAGATCAATAGGTGTCACGTTACCAGGGCTCTGCCTTATTTAGGTAGAGATGAATCAAACTCCCAGGTTTATCAAACAGTTTAATTAAAACACCACTTACTTGCTGGCTGTTTTAATAGACCAAAGCAAAAAACATAAAGATAGCAAAAACAACTCCATAGTCAAAAGGGTCCAGCCCAGTGGTCAAATGCCGAGAGTTCAATAAATAAAGTCCAGGGATCAAGAGTCTATACCGTAGTCAAAAGCCAGTCCAAAGGTTCAAGGTTCCAGGATTACAAGAGACAGGTCAGGATACCAAAAAATCCAACAGACCTGGGGAAAAACCAGCAGCATCCATCACCAAAATGCAACAGATACTTTTCTCCCAAAGATCAGTCTCAAGGTTAGCTCCTTAAATCCAGTAACACCCAGCTGCAACCCATCTCCTCCACACCTCCACCCCTAATTGCTTTCACCCATGAACTCCCACTTACAGATTACCAAACCCTCTAGAACTAATACTCACATTAACCCTTCCATCACCAACCATCAACTGCAGAACATATGACAATAGGTACCGCTTTGATGTGGAGGCACATAGGTGCCCATGAAGACATGCTGACAATTTTATCAGGAAGGCGTCCATAGACAACAAACACCTCCGCATGGAAAATGGAACAACAGCACCTCCCCATGGCTGGAGTCAAGCACAGCCTCCAGATGCCGAAGATGGTAAAAGACAGGAAGCCTTTACCTCTGTTTCTGTACTTTCTCTCTTTGTTAATTGTATTGATCTCTCCAGCTACTACAAAGATAACCAGCTGAAGCCTAACCCTGCCAAGACACAAGTGCATGCTTTCCACCTACACAATTGTGAAGCCAACAGGAAATTGAAAGTCTCCTGGGAAGGTCAAGAGCTTGAACATTGTTTCCATCCTAAATATCTCGGTGTCACCTTAGATCAAACACTAGCATATAGGAAACACTGCTTGAACACCAAGCACAAAGTAGCTGCACACAATAACATCCTGTGGAAACTTACTGGCAGCACATGGGGTGCAGGCCCAAAAATAGTAAGAACATCAGCCCTGGCCTTGTCTTTCTCAACTGCTGAGTATGCCTGCCCTGTTTGGCATAGGTCTGCCTATGCAAAGCAGGTGAACATAGCATTGAATGAAACATGCAGAATAATCATAGGATGTCTTAAACCTACACCTGTTGATAAACACTACAAGCTAGCTGGCATTGCCCCCCCCCCCAATGTGTGACGGGAAGTTGCTGCTAAATGTGAGAGAAATAAGGTTGAACACTATGAAAGCCACCCACTACATGGCTACCAGCCTCCTCCCAGTAGACTCAAATCAAGGAAAAGCTTTAAAGCTTTATGAAAACTACCACTCCTCTTGGCATCCCTCCAGCAACAGCAAGATATACCTCTGGGCAGCTAAACCAGGAAACCCCAACTGGATGGCCCCCACAAGGGTCTTCCTCCAGGGGCAAACCAAGAATGGGCAACTTGGAAGTCCCTGAACAGACTCAGAAGTGGAGTGGGCAGAACAAAAGACAACATGACAAAATGGCACTACCTAAAAGAATCCCACACCTTGTGTGACTGTGGAGCAGAACAGACAACATACATATGCAGATATGTATGCTTGTCCATTGTGCCCTGCCTCATGTACAGACAAAGAATTGTTGGAGGTTACAGACAATGCCATTGCTGTTTCCCGTTTTTGGTCAAAATATATTTAGCCACCTGCACTCCTTCTATTTTTATGGGTTTAATGCTAATTTATGCAATGCTTTTGATATGAAATAAATAAAACTGTATAATGGCATTGAATGTTTGCCATATATGTTCTGTAATCCGCTCTGAGTCCCCTCGGGATGATAGAGCAGAATATAAATAAGGTTTATCATCATCATCATCACCATCATCACCATCATCATTGAGCACAAGAAGGATGTTATCAACTGCCGAGTATGCCTGGATGTTTCCCAGCTGCAAATAAGAAGCAATTGTGATAGGATCCTGCTTATTGTTACAGCCTTATTGCTGATAGGAGAGGGCTGGAAACATCCTCCTCCTTGTACCTAAACAGAAGACCTCCTCTGCCCAATATGACTGCTGATTGTTAAGGTGGGTTGCGGGGTCATTTAGGTAGTCTTACAGTAGTCTTACTGAATACAGAGCAGTCACAGATCCGTAGCTCTAGGTTATAAATCTGTAACAGAATGCCAGCCAATTTTTTCTTCTGCAGAGAAGAGACATATTTATTTCAGTGGCCTATGAATAAGATTCAAAATACAGAGTAGTCAACAAAGAGGCTGACAGATTGTCAGGGTTAGTGGTGGCTAGAGGGAAAGAGTTTCTATTCATATAGATAGTTGAATCCAAAAATAGGTGAAGATGAAAGGACACACCATCTGCTCAAAGAGATGTGCTAGTGCCACAAATTTTACTGGACTCTGGATTCTTTCAAACAACATAATACGCCATTGTGGTTCCACTTAAACTGCCATGGCAACATGTGATAGGACCTTGGGGTTTGTAGTCTGGTGAGGTATCAGAGCTTTCTGGCAGAGATTTCCAAATACCCTTCTGTAAACTATAAACTCCGTATTCCCTAGGATGCAACCAAAATAGTTAAAGTGGAATCGCGACACTATAACTGTATGCTGTGAAATAGCTTCTAGTGGAGCCGTGGGCAAACTTTGGCCCTCCAGGTGTTTTGGACTTCAACTCCCACAATTCCTAATTGTGGAAGTTGAAGTCCAAAACACCTGGAGGGCCAAAGTTTGCCCATGGCTGTTGTAGTGGATGGGAATATTTGACTTCACGATTCATTTGATTCCCCCAAACCGACATTATGATTTACTGTCAAAGTTTGGTTAAGAATAGGAATTAATTCCTACATTAGTGACAATCCTATTAATTGTAGTGCATTTAGATCTCAAAATATTGAAAGGTCAGTATCATAAAGCAACACGATAGTCAACTATCAGCAGCATAGTTAATATTGTATTCTCATTGCAGTCACTTTAAATACATTTAAGATTCCTTTGAGGATAAATATACTTTTAACAATAATTAATCCAGCCTGAGTCAGATAATTTATTTGTTAATAATGAGGGAGGTGATTTGTTCACAGTGAAATTCATCCTTCCACACACTAATCATGTACGAGTGGGAAGTTTTTATTTGCTAATAAAGAAATTAGTCTTTCCATATGACAAATCTATTATTTGTTGGGAAGTTTTTTTAATAAGGCATCTTTAATGTTGTAATTGGAATCCATTGTTTGGTTGTTGCATAGGTTAAGGCAGCAGCTCCCATTAGATCTTTGAAGCAAAGCAGAGTCAGCCCTAGTTAGCACTTGGATGGGAGGCCACCAGTAGATGTCAGGAGTTGCAGGCTATGTTTCAGAAACTGCAAAGCCATCCCTTCCAACTCCAGCTCCTCATGCGGGGACATGAGAGAAGCCTCCCACAAGGATGATCAAAACATCAAATCATCCAGGCGTCCCCTAGGCAACATCCTTGCAGACGGCCAGTTCTCTCACACCAGAAGCAACTTGCAGTTTCTCAAGTCACTCCTGACACGACAAAAATAACCCCCCATAAGTTACAGGTTGCTTGAATGCACGTGCATATACACACTGAGTTCAAAATTCTTTACCAGTGTCCAACAATCAAAATACGCTGCCCTAATACACTCACACACACACACTCGCATTAGCAGGCTCCACACAACTCTGCCATTTCTTGCTTGGTGAAGAGCAGGGAGAACAGCAGACAAATGTTCTCAGCAGGGCTTCAGCTTAGTACTTACTTATTTTACTTACTTACTTAGGCGATCCCTTGTAGCCCAAGAATGATGGTCCTCCAAGTGTAGTATCTTGGCGGTGGCTCCGTAGGTGGCTATTCTTTGATCCGCAAGTTCTCCTGCAGTGAGGACATCAGTTTCCAGGTGGAAGGTGGTCCCAGTCAGTGTTGGCTTGATGCACCTTCCTCTTGGCATGTTTCTCCCTTTTGCCCTCCATTTGTGCCTCTTTGAATTCTGCAGCACTGCTAGTCACAGCTGACCTCCAGTTAGAGCGCTCAAGGACCAGGGCTTCCCAGTTCTCTGTGTCTATGCCACTGTTTTAAAGGTTGGCTTTAATACCATCTTTAAATCTCTTTTCCTATCCACCAACATTACATTTCCCATTCTTGTGTTGGGAGTATAGAAACTGCTTTGGGCGACGGTGGCCAGTCCAGCAGAGTTGATGGCGTAGGAGCATTGCTTCTTCCAGCATGCTGACATTTGTCTGCCTGTCTTCCCAAGAGATTTGCAGGATTTTTCGAAGGCAACGCTGATGGAATCGTTCCAGGAGTTGAGTGTGACATCTGTAGACAGTCCATGTTTCGCAGGCATATGGCAGGGTTGGGAGGACAATAGCTTTATAAACAAGCACCTTGGTCTCCTTATAGATATTCCGGTCCTCAAACACTCTCTAATTCATTTGGAAAAATGATGCATTCGCAGAGCTCAGGAGGTGTTGTATTTCAGTGTTAATGTTGACTTTTGAGGAGAGGTGGCTGTCAAGGTAGCAGAAATGGTCAACATTTCCTAATGTTACACCATTAAGCTGTATTTCTGGCATTGTCTTTCTTGATTGGTGAAGAGCAGGGAGAACAGCAGGCAAATGTCCTCAGCAGGGCTTCAACTCAGTAGCAGGAGGCCAGTTGGTTGCGTTAACAAATGGCCTTCCTCTAGCCATAAATGAGTGTCAATGACATGATTTCTGATGTCATTGACACTGATTTCCTCAGCATGTCAAGATACACACAGCAGCAAAACTCCCAGAAGTTATCAGGAGTGTAGATGTGCTGGTAGATAGAGAAATGTAACCTGCTGGCAGAATCATAGAACAAGCTGACAGGCAACATTTGGGAGCAAAATGATCCTAGTTCTTGTAGAGGTGAGCTGAGGGGAAAGTGCTCAACACAGTTAATATATAAAGGATTAAAAAGAAGTGATAGAACAGACCATAGGATAATTCTGCCTGAAATGGAGGCATTTATATTATATTTTACTATCTAAGGAAATAAATTAAACAATATTCTTTAAGACCCGTCGCAAACTAGGTTCCTGCGGGAGAAAACCTTGCTAGCACGTCCCTGACGTCATGAGCCTGCGCCTCTCTCCCCGCCCCTTTCTCCGCCCCTTTCTCTTTGCCAGCGTGGTTTTTCCTTGCCCGCATTTTCTCTCAGTTGAATTCTGCCAACTGAGAGAGTATGCTGGCAATGCTGCCCTAGCAAAGGAAAAACCACTCTCGCAAGGAGAAAGAGGCGGAGAAAGGGGCGGGGCGAGAGGCGGAGTCTCATGACGTCAGGGACATGCTAGCAAGGTTTGCTCCCGCAGGAACAGAGTTTGCGACGGCTCTTATGTACAAAAAGCAAAAACGTGGTATTCTAGGAGTAAGAACCTGATATATTGCTAACCCTAATGAAAGGGTGCAGTGGGTTAAACTGCTAAGCTGCAGAACTTGCTGATCAGAAATTCAGCAGTTCAGATCCGCAGATGGGGTGAGCTCCCCTTGTTAGCCCCAGCTTCTGCCAACCTAGCAGTTTGAAAACATGCAAATGGGAGTAGATCAATAGGCACGAAGGTAACAATGCTCCAGGCAGTAATTCTGGCCACATGGTCTATGGACAACACCAGCTCTTCTGCTTAGAAATGGAGATGAGTACCACCCTCCAGAGTCAGACTTGACTAGACTTAATGTCAAGCAGAAATCTTTACCTTTACCTTTTAATGAAAGGTGAGCCTATCATAAATGCATGTCATTTTATTCTGCTACATCTCTCGGTTAACCAAATGATGACATACTTCTTGGAAATCCTGACTATTATTATTATTATTATTATTATTATTATTATTTTCCAACTGTCATACTCGAACAAGTGTTTAGTTTCACTTTAACAGTTTATTGGTAGTTCTTTATGTCAGCTGCTTCTAAAGTAGTGATTTTATTCAAAGTGTTCAATGTCAGTGCTAATGCTTCTTACTTTTGCTTTTCGGTGTGTGTGTGTTTTGTTTGGGTTTTTTGAAAAAATACTTTTGCATTTTTATATCACCATTTGTTTAGATTTAATTATATGTAATAAGTGGGGCTAATGCTTAACATTAACTTTTTCTTATTTTCATCTAAGAGTACTTCATATGTTTCATTATGTATAGTCTACATATATTCAGATTTAATAGGACTAATAAGCGCTAAAATGGTGTTTCATTGAAAGATGTGAATAATATCAAAGCTTAATAACTTTGGGTTGTTAATGGTAGAAGGCATTAAAGCACAAATGATCAAGTTTTGTAATATATATAAAATAACGTTTCAGAGTACTACCATAATAAGCAGGATTCAAAAGTTTTCTTTGAAACATTAATGCAATCCTTCTCCGACAACAACAACAACAACTTTGTTTAAACAAAACAAGACAAAACACCCTTGAGTTTTTTCCAACCATGGGAAAAGTGACTTCTAAGGGTTCTTCCACACAGCAATATAACCCAAAATATCAAGGCAAATAATCCACAATATCTGCTTTGAACTGGATTATCAGAGTCCACATTGTCATATAATTCAGTTCAATATGGATTTTATACAGTTGTGTGGAAGGAACCTAAGATCTTAGAACTTGAACAGGCTCATGGGAAGATGTGGCCCTTCACATAGGCCCCTTCTACACTGCCATATATTCCAGATTATCAAAGTAGATAATCCACATTATTTGCTTTGAACTGGATTATATGAGTCTACCCTGTCATATAATCTAGTTCAAAACAGATAATCTGGGTTTCTATGGCAGTGTAGCTGGAGCCATAGTCTTCTCCCAAACTGTAAAGGTGGGGTCACTAGATCCCTATATGGGGTTTGTACTGGCAACTACATTAAACATAATACATTAAGCATTTGCACAGGGAATAGCATTCAAACAACCTCCCCCAAACCGGTCTTGCAAATGAGGATAATATATATGCACACTGTATACATTCTGAAACTAATTTCTCACCCAGAAATATCTCCAGAGAAAGACCGAGGTCCCAAGATCTGGGAACCCTTTCTAGGTCAGAACCAGCACTTTGACTTGAACTTGTAAATAGACTGGCAGCCAATAATGCTATTAGAACAATTGTAACAGACGTAATACGGATGCTACTCTTTGGATCAGCTGAAGTTTCCAAACGTTCTTCAAAGGTAGCTGTACACATTGCAGTAACCCAAACAGGATCATAACCAAGCAAAATGTCACCATGACCAAGTCAGATGATGCTAGGAACAGATTCAGTTGGCACACCAGTTTTAATTGTGCAAACATACTTCTAGCCAATGTCAAAACCTGAGCAACCAGGTTCAAGACACCAAACCCTTGACTTCGTGAGGAGTGTAACTCCTAATACAGATTGAACTCCTCTTCCAATATCTTTTTTAAAAACTCAAATGGGGCACCTCTGATTTGTTTGGATTAAGACTGAGTTTCTTTGGCTTCATCCAGTCCATTACTGTCAATGGGTATCAGTTTATTATTATGGCAGCCACTCTCAAATCACCATATCTTGGGGTGCTATATTATTAAGCAGACCTGGAGCAAGTGTACGCTGGCCAGTAAATCCATGGTAAGCGCGACTTGTGGGGACGAGGGAGAGGGCCTTCTCTATTGTGGCCCCTTGGCTTTGGAACTCGCTACCCGGTGAGATTTGGCAAGCCCCCACCCTGGCAGCCTTTAAGAATGGCCTAAAAACCTGGCTCTTCCGATGTGCCTTTGACGAATGAACACATACCCCATATTATGTTTGTCCTAATACAGACCTGTCCTCTTGATGCACTTTCACTCGTTCCTTAGTGAATGTCAACCCTTCTGTTGACATTCACTGTTTGCCCCTTCTGAGTTCTCCCCTCAGACACATACTACTTATTTCACCCAGGGTTTTAACAATTTTATCCCATGCATTTGGCCCACCCACTCTGTTTTTAATCCTTCTACCATTTTTCCTATATTTGTTTATTGTATACTTGTTATTGTTTGCATTTTATTTTGATGTTATTACTTGTTTGTTGTATTTTACCTTGCTGTATTGTAACTTTTGGGCTTGGCCTTATGTTAGCCACCCTGAGTCCCCTTTGGGGAGATGGTGGTGGGGTATAAATAAAGATTATTATAATTATTATTACTATTATTGGTCAAAAACAAAAATGTTCTGAACTTGCATCCACTGAAGAACTGCATCAGAGTCCACATGGCAGCAATCTCTCAAAGTGGACAAGAGCAAAGCAGACAGCAATCTCCTAAAGCAGGCAAGAATGAGGCATGGAGCAATGAGGCCTGGAGGCTGCTCTCCATGCACTGTACTCTCCTGCTAGTTCTCCCTGTACTCTCCTACTAGCATTCCCACAAGTGCTCCCATTGATGCTAGTGCTCCTTCTGAAGTCAAGGCTCCACTGTAAATTAAAATTTAACACCATTATAAAATATACTTTTAAGACCCTACTCTGACTATAGGTTTAGAAAAGACCTAAAAATTATATCATATTAAAAACATCTAGATCATCTGGGGAGGCCCTGCTCTCGACCCCACCGCTGTCACAAGTGAGGCTGGTGGGGACGAGGAGCAGGGCTTTCTCAGTGGTGGCCCCTCACCTGTGGAACTCACTCCTGGGGGAAATTAAGGCATCATCATCCCTCCTCTCCTTCAGGAGGAAGGTAAAGACATGGTTGTGGGACCAAGCCTTTGGGCAATCTGACAACTAGATAAGACAATCAGACGAGTAAGACTGACAGGACGGACAATGTGGAATTGAAATTGGAACTATGAGATAGCGAACGCTGACCGTTTATGAGGTTGTAATGTAGGAATTGTTGTTTAACTGTGAATTTATGCTATTTTGTTTTACGACTGTTATGAGATGCAGGCATCGAATTGTGCCTTTGCTTTTGTAAGTCGCCCTGAGTCCCCTTTAGGGTGAAAAGGGCGGGGTAGAAGAAACCGGAATAAATAAATAAAAATAAATAAATAGTCCTGTATTATCTGACTGCTGGATGCCCCTTTTTATTTTTACAAATTGATGCACAATATAGTTTTCCCCCCTTTTGGCTAGTATTGACAGTTGTTCTTGACACTGTGTCCATTTCTTTACTGGCAGTAAACTCTTTTTCTAGGGCTTGACATTGTGATTTCCTGGATCCACACTGTATAAGGTATTTAACTCTGGGGGTACAGTTTGTTGAATTTGGCATGTGTTCCAATGTTTTGGAGTGATATGCAATGTCTTACAGTCATTCTAGATGATGCATTGCACTGTGAAGAAAAGGGGGCTATGAATCAGAATTTTTCTCATAGTGACTTAATAGAAATGCATTTGTCTTTCAATTCAAAACCCAGAATTTTGCATACACGTTTAGAAATATAATTAGAACGTTTATTCTACACGTAAGCCTTTGGAAACACGGGTTTCTTTAAAGCATCTGCAGTAAATCTACTTTGCTGGCTATGTCAGAAAGGTAATAAAATGTATGCCTAAATAAACAATGGTGATACTTTAGGGAGTAAGACTTCCCTTGCATGAATATAAAGACTATATCTTGTATCATTAGTTTTTAAAGAGAAGCATAAGTTACCTCCTGTGGTGTTTAAATAATTGACTAGATTAAAGCCAATGGCTCCACAAGAATTAATAGCAAATAATATAGTTCTTTATGCAATTCATGTTATTAGATCTCCAGTAGCAGTGGGGAACCATTGCTCCTGGGGAGGAAAATTCAGAGCCTTGGGGCTGCGTGCAGCCCTCTGGTTAGGCTTCCTCAACCACATTGTATTCTGGTCATAAAGATGAATTTTATCCCTGAAAGTTAGCAGAAGCAGTCATTTTAGTTTTGAATAGCTTTCATGTTCTGCTCTGTGCTATTTAACACTTAAAAAAACCTTGTTTTGTCAAAATGGAAGTGGGCTTCTAAGTACTTCCAGTTTTGTTTTTCTTTTACCCTTTTGGGGGACATTTTTGGAAAATTATGCAGCCCGCTTTTCTGGTTCTTAATACTTGCCATCTGATTAACACAGGCTGTACCCCTTTGCACCATGTGTCCCCCAGTTTGAAAACAAATGGAGGTGTCAGGTAGGACTGACCGACAGTATCCTCCCAGATGGGATACTGAGCAGGAAAGCAAGAAGATGATAAACACTTTGGCCAAAGGATCTTCCATGCCCCAGCACTGCTTTCAATCCAACCTAGGCACAGCACTGGCTCAGATATAGTCTTTTCAAAGCATCAGTGTTTTATAAAACTTCAGAATTATGCAAAGACAAAGTGCCCAGTATTTAATGCATACATAGTAATCCTTATCTGAGGTCTTTGTGTAGCCACATATTGTTGTTGATGTTCTCAGGGTCTGGCACTGAATGTAGTCATGAGCTCTGGTTGTTGGACCTGGGTACATAATATTGCAGTTATAGTATTTCCATCAAAACATAAACAACAGTGAACAATATTGCCCATGGAGAGATGTCAGCTTTTTTCATAATGGAGTTATTCAGTATCACTAAAAACAGTGAAACAAATCAGTGTACAGCTGAATTTTAATTCTTATTTTATACCACATGTGGCAAAGTCCGCAGGCCAAATCTGGTCCACCATGTCATTTTATTTGTTCCTCCAGATACTACAGTATCACTCCTGTATTCCTCATTATTAGACATCATGGCCAGAGCTGATGGGAGGTGTGATACAGTAGCATCTGGAAGGCATCTGGGAGGTGTGATACAGTAGCATCTGGATAGTTTATTCTATTTAGTCAGGATTGTGGGGTTTGGATTTAGATACAAAGCTTGTAGATATGATACTTGACTTTGAAATGTACTGTAAACTTTCTCCAATCTCAGAACCACAAGTGCAGTTGAGTTGCAATTTCCATTATTCTCAGTCTGCATTGTGGATAATGAGGTTGTCATCGGGCAACATCTGGGGACACAAAATGGCTTCAAACTACAAGAAAGGAGATTCCATCTGAACATTAGGAAAAACTTTCTGACTGTGACAGCTGTTCGGCAGTAGAACTCTCTGCCCCTGAGTGTAGTGGAGGCTCCTTCTTTGGAGGCTTTTAAACAGAGGCTGGATGGCCATCTTTTGGGGGGTGCTTTGAATGCAATTTTCCTGCTACTTGACATGGGGTTGGACTGGATGGCCCATGAGGTCCCTTCCAACTCCATGATTCTATGATTCTAAAAGCTAAAGTATTTTGATATTAATCACTGTGTAAAAAATATATATAATTAGCTCTCTGTATCCAGGGATTTTCCATCCATGAATTCAACAACCCCTTTAAAGGCAACTATAAGGCTGATGTGGCCCTTGATGAAAATGAGTTTGATATTCCTGTTTTACACCAACAGAGAAAACTTGGTACAGAGAAGAATAAGGCCTGGATATGTATGTTCCTTCCTCTTCTCCTGCAGGATGAACAAAGATAAAAAGCAGGGGCGGCTCAACCCATTATGCAAAGTAAGCATTTGCAGTATAGTTGATTTTGCCCAGGGGCGCTCTTGAGGCGCTCTTGGGGGAAAATAGACCTTGACATATGTGAGTTGTAGTTACTGGGATGTATAGTTCACCTACAATCAAAGAGCATTCTGAACTCCACCAATGATGGAATTGAACCAAATATGGCACACACAACTCCCACGACGAACAGAAAATATATATCAGTGATTGGTTGGGGGGGGGGGGGCGGCAAAATATTGTTTGCTTACTGTTGAAAAATACCTAGGGCCACCTCTGATAAAGAGTCACATCTATAGTTCCATTCATTTGGCTCTTCCTCCACTTTTGTCTCTGGTTTTGTCCATTTTTGGAATGCAGGCTATAACACATTTCAATTGAAGTCATGTAGTATCTCAAGGATAAATGTCTCCCTCTAACCATCTTAAAAAAGAAGTTTTGACAGAAGGCAGAATTATTTTCTCTTCTGGAGCAGAGTTTGAGAGACTGATTTTTGGGGGGATATTTTGGTGGATTCTGGGATTTGTATTCCCAACAAGTTATTTTTCCAAAACTCTGTAACAGATTGGTATTTGATATGACCCTGTAGATCTTTTTCAGATGCCCTTCCATAAATATTATGCTGATGGTAAGATACTTGAAATATAGGTATTACAGAATTGAAGAGGTTTTGATGTTTCATAATTTATGAAAGGGAAAACAATTGCCAGATCCAACCAAAACAATCTAAAAAATAGTAGTGATGGAGGAAGTAGGATGGAATAGCTTTTGGAGTTCACTGGAAAACATAGGACTGCTTTTGTATAACCGATCCGACTTTTCCTTCCTCACTTAGAACAGCACAGCAAACCCGGCAAGTGTGATAGTGGGCATAGGACTGTCTTTGCTTCTGCTGATCAAAGACATTTCGTGACACATAACAAAGTACAAAGAGTGCAGGAAGATCTGCAAAGGCCAAATGACAATGTATTCTTCTGTCACAATAGCTTAGTAACCACAGATGATGCAGGGCTAGGAAATGGTGCAATCTCTGCCTCCTGCTTTTCTGTTTTTAAATATCATTGCTATTATTTTGCTTTCCTTCCTCAGCTCTGGGAACAATCTTAAAAGCACAACCTGTGCACAAACCCGTAAACTGTGCTTGCAAAAGAGCCCAATTGGGCCATGTGATCCGATTGTGTGATTCTTTCTGAAATACGCCTTGTGTTATTTAGAGATACAAACAAGAAATAAACAATACCCGTGAGACCTAAATCAAGAACAATTATTCCAGTAAACATAATAGAACCATTTAAGATATAGAATAGTAAGTGAAAATAAGCTCCTTCAAATATATCAGCAGTATGCATATTTACCAAATAAGAGTTAATTCCTATTCTTTATTTATAATGCACAAATTCATTTTCTGTTTATAAGCAACCAAGAGAAATGTAGCAAGGTGGAACAAGACTTTTTGGGGGGACGGGAGTGTTGGTGGAATAGTGTCTGCTATCCTTTTATTTCCCCTCCCAAGAGAAATTTTAGATTTTACGACAGTATTTGTTTTATGCACACAATAAGCAGAATTATGGACATCGCCATGGTTGATACCAGATAAAATTTCTAGTAATTTTTTATCATTTAAAGCAGGTTTGCAGGGAATGTGTACCCCACAGATATACTTGGATTGCAGTGCCCAGAAAGCCTAAGCAAGATAGCCTATGATAAGTGGTGATGGGAAATGCCATCCAAAACATCTGATGGGACAAACAGTCTCCATCCCTTATTTAAAAGGTCTATAATGTATCTCACCATACAAGGGAAAACAATGACCAGACGAACTTTGTATCTATTCAGTTGATAGGCAACTTCAAGGCCTCTGTTTTCCATTCTGGTCAAATAAACAAATAACGTTTTCAGACATAAATCAGATCTAATAAACAGCTAGTTAGCCTCTGGGTGAATCCCGATGTCCAGATACACAAATAATTTCCCATTCTAATGGCATGTGTTCTTTCTTATTTGCCAATGGCAAAGTGCACTCTTTTTTCTTTATGTCAGTTATCATAAAATATGACATGATTAAAAATATATTCAGTCTGGTTTATACAGCAGCCTTCAGCTCAAAGTAGTAGTGACATTAATCTCATAATACATCTTTGGTGCTTGTTCTTTTCTTTACTAAATGCAAAACTTGGACATGTTGTTATTGATTGATTGATTTACATCTTCAACATCAAAATATTGGAAAATTATAAATTCCAGAATCCATAATCTTTAGCTATTGCACTTAAAGTGTCAAACTGCATTAGTTCTACAATGTAGATATGTTCCTAATCTGTCTGAGCTCTCAATTGCTTGAAATATCTATATAAAAATGTAAATGTCAGTTTGTTCAAAACCTTAAATCTACCAAAATACTTCACTGATTGCTTTAAAATTTTGACACAACAAAGCATTTGAATAGGCACATGTTTTTATGTTTTCACATATCTACTATTATATAGATATCACACCCGTGACAGATAAAATATGCCTTTTAAAAAAAACAGCGCCATCTGCAGGATGTCAAAGAAACGCACGCTATACTACATATTTTACAATTCTATTTCAATCTTTCTGAATGCATTGCTACATGGAATTTCATAGATTTCAATTTAGTTTCATTTTGATTTCATTGCGTTGGCATTGAGATGTGTCGTTTACCATAGCGCTCATTTTGTGAGTATAGTTTATTGTCCTTCTTTGCTTCAGTGCTGCTTGCACTGCCCTGAAGCGGGTGGGATTGCATGGGGTCGTGCGGTGGGGCCAGCCTTGGGGCCGCACCTTCACCTTCTCCCCTCAACACTGCTTCTCTGCCTCAGTCCAAAGTTGCACTCGAGGGAGAGGGAGTGCGCCTCGGGCACTCACCCAATCAGCCAGGCTTCTCTAGCCAGAGAAGGCAGGCTTCACCTCTTGGGCTCTGTGTGTTTATTTGGCTGCATGGAAATGTGCATCATGCCTCCTCCATTGGGTTTCCCTAATTTAAAAAAGCTCTTGCTGTCAACCATTTCCTCATTTGATGGAGGTGGACCTTCCTCCCTCCTTCCCTCCACCAATGCCACCCCCGCCCTCAGAAATGTCACTGTATGTTTATTATTTACTTCATTGGGGCTCCTTTGGGTGCCATGTGTCTTTCTTTAGGCCCCTTCCACATAGCTGTATTTGACCCACATTACATGGCAGTCCGAACTCAGATAACCTAGTTCAAAGCAGACATTGTGGATTATCTGCCTTCATATTCTGGGTTGAAGATGTCCTCATTCCTCATATTCCTATGATTCCAACAGATATTCCATTTCTATTTAAGAGAATTCCCAATTCGATTGGTGTTTGCAGTCACCATCAACACAGCTCAGGGCCAATCTTTTTTAAAAAATAATTTTTATTGTGCTTTTATAATGTTTACAGCGAAAGTTGGTGAAGTATTTTAAGCGTAGCGAGGTAGAAGATGGGAATAGAGATAGGAAGAAAAGAGAGGAGAGAAGAAAAAAATAAAAATAAAAATAAATAAAAACAAAAACAAAAATAAAAATAATAATTTGTTTGCTCGTGAGTGGACTTCCCAAAGTCTTTTGAGAGTATTGACTATTTGTTGTTTGGGTTCTTCATTTGATCTTCCCGGCGTGACTTCGCCTGTTTAACTTTTTCAAATGCTGGACAAGTCTATTATTAATTTGATTTTCCTGTTTGAAATAAAGTCTTTAGATCCTGACCAATTTGTCTTTTTGTGTGTTCCATTCAGTCTTTGAGATAAGCAATCCATTTCAATTATGTCGAATATTTTCAGGATCCAAGTATATGTTGCGTGTTCTAGAGTTCGCAAACCAGACAATCTCTATATCTGCAGACAGTGGAACAACAACAAATATTGTATACCAAGAAGCATTGTGAAATTATATATATTAGAAACCTTCTCCTTCTCTTTTCTTTCCTTTCAATTTAACCAGACTGGGCCACAGCAACGCGTGGCAGGGGACAGCTAGAAGTAAACAAAAGGGAAAAAATCAACATATGAACACTAGCTAAATGATATCTAATTTGTTTCCTTTTACATTCCATTATCTTCCAAACTGCTTTTTGATATTCACACTGAAGAGATCCTCCCCATGCTGTAAGAACACAGAAATTTAGAGTTAAAAACAGTAATACGAAATTCTTTGGGTCTGAATCCGACAAAAATATTGCTGGGATTGCCACTTTATAATTTCCCCAAGTAAATATCAGCAAACTCAGAAAATGTGATATCTACACTAATACTCTTGCAAAAACCACTGTCCCCACATTTCAAATGCACAGGAACCAAGCCAGATTTTAATGAACGACATGGATAGAGAACACACGAAGGGAGGGTAGTTTGTTTCACAGCTCATTTTAGTAACCTTCCCTATATCCTTCCCTAAATTTTCACTTTCTGATCCCAATTACTTCTTTCTGCTGCATATGAAGGGGCAGACGAGGGGCAGACTTGTCAAACTGCATTCGTGATATATTTTTAAAATGCCTCTGCTGAGCGTTAAGAAAGAGAGGGAGCTTTAAGACTAATAAAAGGCTTTGATGCAGAAATCTTGGGCTTGTATCAAAGGGCATATTTAAAAATGAAACGTACTATATCAAACAGTCTAGAGCTACACAGAACAGACTATTTTGTTTTTCCAAGGATTCCACAATTATTAGCACTGTTTCTTCTTGCAGATGGAAAATATAATCTCCATGCTGGATGCATCAAAGAAAGCTTTCCACTAAACCAATATTCTTGATTCAGGATATGAGTTCACTTTCTATCTCTGGACACCATTCCTACATTATATGAATTATATCACTGTCAGATGTATTCATATGTTCATTTTAAGCCAGAATGAAACAGCACCTTCATGCCTGATCTCCTTCATCACAAAAATAATATGCAATAAATAAATGTAAACAATGTAACAACATCTGTTTCAACCATAACACAGAGGCATCATAGAAAGGTGGAACTCATTAACAGTTTTTTTTGGGACTACATCTCCAACTACCTCTCAGTCAATATGAACAAGGAATATACTGATCAGAAAAGGGAGTCCTCAAACTGTAAACATCTTGTAGTTATAGCCATATTAATTTTCAGGAGAACTGGAAGGCTGGCTCCCCCCTCCAGAGATAATACTATAATATCTCCCCAAACTGGTACCGGGCTTATCAAGATGTATATCTAGAGGAGGGCATTCAGAACCATTAAAGCTCACCTCAGATTCTGTGCAGCTTCATGTGAGAAGCTATTTTTCAGATACACAAGGTATTGAGGGCTTTGAAGGTCAAAACCAATACCCTTGAATTGGATTTTGAAGAAAATTGGTGCACCATGGAATAGTCTGACTCCTACATTTTGTGCCGGGCTTTAGCACAGCCGGTTAACCGCCAGCTGCAGTAAATTTTGTCAATTGAAAGGCTGACAGTTTAAAGCCCAAGTCAGGTGAGCTCCTGGTCTTTAGCCCAGCTTCCGCCTCCCTAGCAGTTTCAAAAACAGCAATGTGAGTAGATAAATGGGTACCTCTTAAACGAGGAGGTATTTAAGCCACCCATAAGGAAATGCCAGAAAAAAATGCTAGCGATTTTCTCAAGGAGGAAGTTTACAAACAACACTCTTTGGCAGGGAAAAGTGAAGCAACAGCACCACCCTCCCGTGGTCAGAACTTAGCACAGTCTCCAAGATGCCAAAGATGGGAAAGGCTATGTATACCTCTATCTAGGTACAGTTGTCTGCCCTGTCAGTGTATAACGGGATTAAATGTTTTCTGTATGTGTGTTCTGTGATCCACTCTGAGTGCCCTTCAGGATAAGAAGGGCAGAATAGAAATGCTGTAAATAAATAAATTAAATAAACTTGAGCTTTCAAACATTTTTCAAAGTCACCCTCAAATAAAACACATTACAGCAGTCTCTAGACTTCTAGTTCAGAGGCAGCATAGTGTAGTGGTTAAAGGGATGGACTGCAGTTTTGGAGGCCTATTCCCCACTGAACCTTTCAGTTCGATAGATCAGGCTTCCTAGATAGTTGTTGTTGTTATTATTATTTTTAGGTAGATAGATACGTTTTATTGATTGGCCTATTGGCCGTATCAAAACATTTAACACATAACACAATTAACACATAGTCATACATAGTCATACATACAACATACAACCCTCGGTATAAAAGGAGTTAAAATAAACAAGCTGTTAACAAGATCTCGTTTAGGTCAAATGTCTGCGTCACCTCCACAGTTTACCCCAATTGATTCTAAATGTGCAGTTCTCAGCTGTGTTGCTTTGAATAGAAAAAGGGCTGTTTTGTGTGTTATTTTAGGGTTCTGGCCGGCCAACAAAAATGAGGTTTTAATATATGGGTCCAGTGTGTTTTTTGAATAATGTATGGTCCAAGGCAATGGTCTCTCTCTTTCTTATACAGCTCACAGTTGAACAATACATGTGTGATATCCTCCACCTCTGGTGCTCCACAAATACAAAATCGTTCGTTGTATGGGACTTGATTAAACCTTCCGTGCTTGTCCATTGTATCCAGCTGTTCAAAACGAGCTCTGGTAAATACCCTCCTAAGGTGTTTAGGCATTTCTGTTTTTAGATATCGAGCTGTTTGGAAAGTATGTTTAAAGCGGCTTAACCATTTCAATGAGCCAGCTTTACTGAGGGTAGCAATGTCTTTTTGGCCTTCTATATCCAATACTCGTTGAGCAACTATTTTTGGGTCTAGCTCTTCTAAGAGATTCGGATACCGAGTCGGAAGTCCACAGCTCCTAATGTATTTTGTCAGGAGAACTAACCAAGAGGTCTGATGTTGATTTTCTATCTGCTCTAACAGGCACAGTTTGGGGAGTCTATCATTTTCCAACAGGCTTCCTAAACTTTCCACTCAGGAGTGCTTTTGGCCCAAGAAATGTTTATGTGACTCCAGGTATATAGGTGTATAAAATAAGGATAAAATCAAACTTTTTTTATAACAAATCATCATTTGCAAGGCTTGCTAAACAGTTTAATTTCCATTTTAATGAAGTATGGCTAAAGCAGCTTTTGCAGAGTCCACTGTAAGCACTGCACAACAGATTTATGTAAATGTCTAAAAAAAAAAGCCACTGGGTGACATTAAGTAAACTTTCACTGTTTCCAAAATATTGGGGACTCAAACATTGAGTTGAGGAGAGCAGTTTAAGGAGTACATTAGATGATTTTGGACCAGTCACATTCTCTCTCTCTCGCCATATCTGACATACCACACATGGATATTGAGGGAGAAATAGAGCCACGGATACCACCTTGAACTCACATTGAGTAACCTTGAGGAAAGAGAGGCAAAATATGACAATTAATAAATACATTCTAATAGAAGATAGTGGTATATGTAGACTAGATGTGTGCTTGGTCATCAGATTCATGACTGCCACCTGTAAATCAGGAGACATGGCCATTCCAGGATCTATTGAAGTTTCTTACATATGACTGTGCATATCAAACATTGGCCCCAAGATTTTGGGAACAAGGCTGCTTGTCAGATAAAAGCATATTAAGAATCTGAATTGTTGCTGTTCTAATTTTTTGTGCGTGAGTTAACAATCATTATTAACTTCTCTGATGGCATTTCAGTATTTTACTGTATATTATGTTATAGCAAATTAGACTATAAATATATGTATATGTATGTGTATATCCCATCACCTCTGTGAATGCATATGGTTCTTAAAATTAGGAATAATTTTAAGAGATTTGGCTAGGCTAGTTCTTCTGATTCTGTCATAGCTTATTAATAGCAACCAGATACCTCTGAAAATGAATCTAGATTTTGCTTACATAACCAATCCTTATTTAAATTTACCTCCTTGCAGCAACTAATCTGCTTGGAAAAGGTCAATAACTGATTTTCTCTTCTGTCTGGAGAATCTTTACTTTGTATCGGAAACAGCAATGACTCCTGAAGCCTGAACTTTTCTCTCATATTCCCTGATTGGGGAATATGAGAGAAAAGCACACAAATTATATTACACAGAGCTGTGCTAGGGATCAGTTCCTTCAGGGGTATGTAGATACATTCTTAACATTTCATAAGTTTCCACCCTTTCTTCTCCTTTCCTGTAGAGCTAAGGTAACAAAATTATCAAATCTTGTTAATAAGTAAATCTCATGCCCCCTGAGATAAAAATTGCCACTGTTCTATCCTAATGTCTGAAATGCACAAACATGAAGCAGGAGGTTTGACAGGTGGGAAAATATTTCTGGCATGCAGTTTTCTACCCAACTGTAGTTGAGATTAATGGCACGGCTGCAGCCCTCAATGTACCAATGAAATTGAATTTCAGATCAATCAGAAAGAAGACAGAGGCAGGTTTTCTTTGGAGCTGCCAATCTCCTAGTTCTCAGTTACTTCCACCTGAACAGCTCCAATACTTTTTGTATCTGTATGTGAGTGTATAAATCTATTAAATCTACTTCATACAGAGTTCCCCACTTCTGTGAAAGAATGAACCATGTAGATTGATGGATAATTATTTGGGTGGTAGGGGACACTATTGGCTGTCCAAGAGACTTTGGTGTCACACACACACCCCTGCCTACCCCGTAACTTTTTAAAATGGGCCCTAGGAGCCACAAAATGGTTCTGTGGGATGACTGGCTCACAGGCCACAGTTTCCCCACTCCTGTTGTAGTGTCACAGAAATCAGCTTCCAACACCTTTGGCTGCATTTCCCCAAATTCATCAGGAAAAATAAAAACATCAAGTTAATATTTCGAGACAATCTCTGTTGGCCTTCTTATTGGAGTTTCTGTTGTAGGCTGTCTATTCTTACACAAGTCCAGAGGCTGAAGCACAGATCTGCAATAATAAAGCACTGGAGGTCAAAAAGGCATAAATCAGAACAAAGTCCAAGCAGAGAACTCGGTGAGCAGTCTGAGGATCATAAATCTCAAGATGTGTAACAGTACTGTCTGGTGTTCATGAGGTGGGGTGAAATTGCTTTCAGCCAGCAAGAAGACACTAGCCTGCTTTTAAAGAGACTCAGCTCAACCCAGATATTATTTAGAGAGCATGTCTTGCAGCCATGGGCTGTATCTAGGGTCTGTGCCAGAGGCAGGAAGGGGTATATTGATTTCAAAGCTAGACTGCCTCAGTGTCTTGCCACCTTACAAGTCTACAAGCCCCACAATTCTATGGCATGCTGCCTTTCGGTGGAATGCAGTTAAGGTGGGATTGTAGCACTATAACTAAGTAGAGTAAAAGGCATCTAAACAATTATACTTACTAGTTTAGTTGACTATAAAAAGCAAATGGACTTTGTAATGGAGGAAAATCAGTGTGTTCTAGTCATAAAGGTATTTTATCTGTATTTCCTCTGCATTTCTTTGTGATGCCTTCAGAATGAAACTTATGACTTCATCACAAACAATAAAAACGGTGTTTCTACACATTTAAGAATTGGCAACCAATGGAGCTAAAGTAGGCCGCAGGCTTTTTTTAGCCTACAGCACTTGGTATTCCCAGTCAGTCTCCCATCCAAGTACTAATCAGGCCCAACCCTGCTTAGCTTC
This sequence comes from Anolis sagrei ordinatus, assembly GCF_025583915.1. Taxonomy (NCBI): domain Eukaryota; kingdom Metazoa; phylum Chordata; class Lepidosauria; order Squamata; family Anolidae; genus Anolis; species Anolis sagrei. The sequence continues at coordinate 80,180,825 of NW_026847660.1, forward strand.
TGAGATCAGATGAGATCAGGCATGTTCACCAGTTCAGGGTGGTATGGCCACAGCCAGTTTCTAAACTATGGGTTTTTCCCACAATGTCTAAGTTGATTGGCAATCAACATATTTTTCAATTCCCTGCATAGAGACATGTAAAAACACCCAATTTAACATGCAATGGGACCCCCCCTTGCAATGACATCATCATGGGGGGAAGAGCCGAGATGGAGAGTATATAATCCTTTCTTCCGCCATAATCTTTAGAACCAAGGAAGTAATTTATATGTGTTTAAAACAATGGCTAATGCTCCTTCAGGTGGTGTGGCTCCCACTGAAATAAGTGGGAGCCACTTATTAACTCTGCTTTAGTACGTAGAAGGGTCTTGAGGGCAAATGATCCCAGAAAAGTGGTGCCTTAAAACTGATGCTTTAGCAATACTTCAAAGAAAATGAGGGAGGAGACATATGTTTACCGTGTGATGGCAAACCAAACAAATCTTAAAGCCGAGAAAAGGATTAGGTATGATGAGGTTGGAAAATCTTCTGTTTGATTTCAAAATGGGGTGTAGCCAAATTTAAGGGAAAACCAACGATCTCAAACGTTTTACTTATTCTGTGGGATTAAGTTCCTAGTATAGTACCAAATACCAGGTGCTAAGGGAAAAAAAATGACAAAGGACTGCAGTAGTTCTCAACCTATGAGTCCCCAGGTATTTTGTCCTACAACTCCCAGAAATTCCAGCCAGTTTACCAGCTGTTAGGATTTCTGGGAGTTGAAAGCCAAAACATCTGGGGATCCACAGCTTGAGAACCACTGACCTAATATCTCAGTTGAACATTTAGAAATGGAGCTTATATATTCAAAGTGATTGAGAGAATGTGGACACAGCAAATAGACAAATTCTAGATGTGAAATATTTTCCCTCTATGCAATGCTAGAAGTTCGGTGACTGGAGGCAGAATTTTTAGTAGGATAGGTAGGGCCTTCATTCTCCCACTTCCAACTATACCCCTGTCCTAAATAGCATGCTTAATTTTGCCAAATGGGAGAGATATTTCCAGTTTTCACAAAAACGAGTGAATGCTGTCAGAAGAGGCAGGAGGTTAGAAAACAGGATAATGTGTTACCTGGCTTGCCTGTGTTGCTGAACCCAGCACCCTCCCCAATAATTTATAGTTCACCAAGAACACCTAAACAAAATAAGATGAAATGATTTATTTTCCGCTTTCTGTGAGATCTCCGTGACCCCTCTATGACGGACCAGCAGCCCCAAACCTCCCTCAGAAGCTCATTTTTAATTTTATATTTTTTTTTATTAAGAACTAGCTTGGGGACCTGGCACTGCCCAGGTTATTTGAGAAAAGCATTGTGTGCCAAGGTTGGTCTTTATCAGTTATTTATGTGGCTTGCAGTGGTCTCAGGAAGTTAGTGAAAGTACTGCGAGTCACATCGTCCGTGGTTCATCCTCCTCCAAACACTACCAGGATGTAGAGTGGGTCATGGGGGCTCTGTGTGCCAAGTTTGGTTTTCATCAGTTATTAGATGAGGTTCACAGCGGTCTCAGAAAGTGAGTGGAGGTACTTCAAGTTCCATCATCCATGGTCTGTCCTTCTTGAAACTGCACCAGGATGTTGAATGGGTCATGGGGACTCTGTGTGCCAAGTTTGGTCTTGATCAGTCATTCAATGATGTTTGCAGCAGTCTCAGGAAGTGAGTGAAGGTACTTCAAGTCCCATCATCCATGGTCCACCCTCCTCCAAACTGCAGAAGGATGTAAAGTGGGTCCTGGGGGCTCTGTGTGCCAATTTTGGTCTTTATTGGTCTTTGTTGGGGGCCGCAGTGGTCTGTGGGAACGGAAGGTTTGAAAGTACTACAAATCCCATCATCCATCTCCCCCCCCCCCAAAACCTCACCAGGATGTAAAGGGGGTCATGGCGGTTATGTGTGCCAAGTTTGATCTTGATTAGTCATTGGATGAGATTCGCAACTTTCTCGTGAAGTGAGTGGAAGTACTTCAAGTCCCATCATCCATGGTCCACCCTCTTCCAAACTGCAGAAGGATGTAGAGAGGGTCATGGGGCTCTGTGTGCCAAATTTGGTATTTATCGGTCTTTGTTGGGGGCCACAGTGGTCTGTGGGAACAAAATGGTTTTAAAGTACTACAAATCCCATAATCCGTTGTCCACCTCCCCCAAACTGCACCAGGATGTAAAGTGGGTCATGGGGGTTATTTGTGCCATGTTTGATCCTGGTCCGTCGCCTGTGCATGTCAGAGTGGCCTGTGAAAGTGGCAGGAGAGCGGAGGAGGGAGGAGAAGGAAAATTGCCCCCCCCTCTCCTGGCGCATCATTTCTATGCACTGGGAGAGCTCTGGCTACAGTCTACCAAAGGCCAGGTAAGTTTTTCTTACTTTTCAAAAGGGTTTGGGGGCTGTGGGGGAAAGTAGTAAGGCCTCCAGATGTTCTCACGGGCCAGTCCCATGATAGCATCTGGACACTCACCTCAGAAAGTGTGTGCTTTCTGGAGTGTGTGTAGACAGACCCCTAGGAACATCTGCATTTTAAAAATGTGTATGGTTCTGGGATAAAGACCTGTCTAGAACTGCCCTAAATCCTCCAATATCGCTGTATGGTTAACTTCCTGCAGTCATGCCAAGGAACCAAGAGATTTCTAGAACTAACACCTTTCTAGAAATCTGTAGGTCCTCCAATGTGATTCAGCTTCTAGCAGAAGTTGATTATAAAGTCATACTGGAAGACCTAGAAATTCTTAACGCTGTGTTCTCAGATTTTAAAAAAACCCTAGACATTTCTTTATTTGCATGTTTTCACTTTTATGGGGTCCCCAGCGAATGTGAAAGGTTGACTGTATATGCATTCATGGATTTTTAAATCTTGCCCTTCAGCAGGCATTTCAAAGGCGGTGTGACAAATTTGAACTATCTATAATAATAAACTGTCTATTTGTGGCAGCCACAACTCATTGTGACATGCTGCTATATGAGACTAAATCTGGCAAGTGGGTTTTTTCCCTTTCTTTTTAAATTGGGACTCATTAAAAGCAAAGAAGGAACCCAGCCATAACTCATCAGAAAATTATGGAAGACATCTCAATCCCTGGCAGTATTTTGGATTGTCTCTTAACATTTTCAAGTTAAAATGCCAAAAGCGGAAGGATTTATAGAAGAAAACAGAAGCTGTCATAACTCTGTGGCAATCGTTTGACATTTTGGCAGGTTATTTTCCTCCTCTCACATAACTGGCTGTGGCCAGTTTTATATCGAAAATTCAGACATAAGACTTCCTATGAGCAAAAAGAAGGAGACTGCCAACACTCATCAGGATTTTTTTTAAAAAATCTAGACAGCAGATAAGTGCTGTGTGAAGCCATTCTTCTAAATTTGTGGAGGAAAATGCTGGTAAGATTTTGTAAAGGAGGGAAGTGGGAAAACAGAGGCTCTAGAGACCCTTTTGAAATATTAGGTACAAACCTGGGCAGCACCAGGTATACTTCAAAACAAAGTATCAAAATAATAACTTTTGACTCAAGAACAAATCCTGGAAAAGGTATTTTCATGAATATCAACACAGAAGTCACTAGCCCAGTGGTTCTCATCCTGTGGGTCCCCATATATTTTGTCCTACAACTCCCAGAAATCCCAGCCAGTTTACCAGCTATTAGGATTTCTGGGAGTTAAATGGCAAAAACATCTGGGGACCCACAGGTTGAGAACCACTGTATTATGTTTTTCCAATGCTAGAAATTTGAGAAAAGGGGGGACATTTCAGTGCCTCCCCCCCCCCCCCAAGAGCTATACCTTGGTCTGTCCCTCCAGAGGCGGCTCTAGGTAATTTTCAACGGTAAGCAAACAGTATTTTGGAGCTAGCGGGATACTTTATTTGTATCCCGCTAGCATCTCCCGAAGGACTCGATGCGGCTTACAAAGGCCAAGGCCTCGATAAAACAACAATATAACAAATACACATAAACCATAAAGCAAATCAAAACATTAAAGCAATAACAGTAAACAGTAAAAACAGTACACCATAGCACAACAAAACTAAGGCCGGGCCAAGTGTAATGGGTACAGATTAAAAAGTGCTGAGTATGGCAAGTGAAATATAAGGATTTTTGGGTAAGTGCAGTGTGTGGACAATCTTAAATCTCTAATAAAGTGCTTCTGGGACGTATTGCTGGAGTTTCCTATTCTGGAAAGGCACACCGGAATAGCCAGGTCTTCAAGCTCTTCCTAAAGACTGCCAACGTAGGGGCTTGTCTGATGACCTTGGGGAGGGTGTTCCAGAGTCGGGGGGCTACCACAGAGAAGGCCCTGTCCCTCGTCCCCACCAACCGCGCTTGCAACGCAGGTGGGATCGTGAGCAGGGTCTCTCCGGATGAACGAAAGGAGCGTGCGGGTTCATAAACGGAGATGCGGTCACGCAGGTAGGCAGGTCCCAAACCATTTAGGGTTTTGTAGGTGAGCACCTGCACCTTGGAATTGGGACCGGAAGATGAATGGCAGCCAGTGGAGCTCCTTAAACAGGAGGGTTGACCTCTCTCTGTAAGGAGCACCAGTTAACATCCTGGCCGCCCCCCGTTGGACCAGTTGAAATTTCCGAGCCATTTTCAAGGGCAGCCCCATGTAGAGCGCATTACAGTAGTCCAATCTAGAGGTGACTAAGGCATGGACCACCCCGGCCAGATCAGCCTTTATGAGGTAAGGTCGCAGTTGGCGCACGAGTCTCAATTGTGCAAAAGCCCTCCCGGACACTGCCGACACTGATACATATTTTCTGTTCGTCGTAGGAGTTCTGTGTGCCATATTTGGTTCAATTCCATCACTGGTGGAGTTCAGAGTGCTCTTTGATTGAGGGGAACTATACATCCCAGTAACTACAACTCGCATATGTCACGGTCTATTTTCCCCCAAGAGCACCTCAAGAGTGCCCCTGGGCAAAATCAACTATACTGCAAATGCTTACTTTGCGTAATGGGTTGAGCTGCCCCTGTGTCCCTCTGAAATAGCCTTCATATTGGAAATCATGTCTGCTGGAGACTTTTGCAGGCATGGTTCTCCACTTTAAGCTAATAAAATATTTTTGTGATGAGAGTGGGTCCCAAGGCTTTTGCAGGCTATGCAATTCTCATGTCTGCTTTAGGTACTCTCCCCATCTTCACTTTGATGGGTTGAAAGAGGAATCTACTTCAAACAGCAAAGTGTTTTGGGCCAGCCTGTCTGCATCACAATCCATAAATACCATTGGATTATATGTATTTTAACTGACAGAGACAGAAAAGTCGGGAACAAAATGATGAGGTAAGAAAGGACTGAATAAATGCTTTTCCAGATGCCTAAATTAAAAATTCAAACATCATAATGCTTGTATGAGTTTGACTGGATTAAGAATTTTTGACTTACATCTTGTGTCTTACATCCCCGTTGAGCCTCCAGAACAGGGAGATAAACAACAATACATCCCAGATCAGCTTCATTCTCTATCGCCGCCTTGATTTTCTCCATCCTCTTATCTGTAAAACAGAATCTCACATAAACACAAGCATTTTATTAAGCTCCTGTTGGAAGGCCTCCAGGCTCCTGCTAGGCAATCGGAACATCCGTCTGTCATCCACTTTGTTCCAGTCCAGAACTGCCATATATTTTTTACTAACAAGACGGGCAAAATGCTGTGATGCGATGGTGGTGCAGTTGTAAAAAGAAAAAAGGAGGGGGGCTTTCTTTGTGCAATCAATCCATCCATCAATGCATTCTTGTTCAAGCTGTGAAGATGACCTTAACAGGAAAATTAATGTAGTAACAACAAATGACCAGCCAATAAAATCTTGCTCATTACTTGACATTGGGGGTGCTTTTCCCAGAGCTTAACTGGGAAATATAGTCCAAGAACAACACTTTTCCAAGTGCATATCTCCTTGCACAGTTTCTCATGTTTAACAAAGGTTACCTGCAGCAAAATGTGTGCTATCTTAGAGTGATAAAGCTTGTTGGAAGCAACAAGGGTTAGTGATATTGAATGAAGTATAGGCAGTCCCTGGTTTATGAACAAGATAGGTTCCGTAGGTTTGTTCTTAAGCTGGATTTGTATGTAAATCAGAACAGTCCTGGATCACACTGCTGACTAGTTACAGTTAAAAAGGGAGTGAGGTTTAGGGCCTTTCCACACTGCCATATAACCCAGAATATTAAAGCAGAAAACCCCACCATATCTGCTTTGAACTAGGCTATCTGAGTCCACACATCCATATATTCCAGTTCAAAGCAGATAATATGGGATTTTATTCAGCTATGTGGAAGGGGCTTTAGTAATTATGTAGTATCAGAGACAAATCAATAATACTATAAGGCAAAGGTGGGGACTGTCCTTCACAGCCCAACACAAAGGGCAGGCCAAATGCACAAGATAAAATGTTAAAACCCTGGATGAGATAGGGATAGAGGAAGTGTGTTTGTGAGAGAGGAACTCATGAAGGAGGAGCAGTGGGGTTTGGCCTTCATCAAGGACAGGGGAAAGTGCATGAAGAGGACAAATGTAGATGGATACAAACAAAATGGATTAAATTGTCACTCTCCAAAGGCAGATAGGAAAAGCCAAGTTTTTAGATCTTTCTTAAAGGCTGCTAGGGTGGGGTTTGCCTAATCTCACCAGGTAGTTAGTTCCAAAGCCGGGGGGGGGGGGGGCACAGCGGAGAAGGAGGGCCTCTCCAGAAGATTGAAGAGATCATGCAGGTTTATGGTAGGGTATGCAGTCACAAAGGTAGACGGGTCCCAAACCATTCAGGGCTTTATAGGTGAGGACTTGCACCTTGAATTGGAAGATCCAAAAGCCAGTTTCAAAGATACTACAGTCCAAGGTCAATACAAAATCCAAATGCCAAAGTCCAATGTAATGCTATTTTATCGTATTTTATAAAACATTTGTAGTACAATTGTGAAGAAAAATTACAAAAAGCAAATCATAAAAAATCACCAACATCTGTGGTCACAACTCCAAACTCTGAGGTTGCTGCCAGCAACATTATGCAACATGAGCACCTTTTAAGGTAATTTCTCAAGTGTTACCTATTAAAAGTTCATTTTTCTGCTAATCAGGTGGACCTGCAAACTTGAGGTTTTTTTCCTTTGCAAATCTAAAAGAGCCAAAACACTTAACCCTTCCTCCACTTGCTCAGATGAAATTGCTTGTACTTGCTCTGCAGGCTGGGAAGTGGTAGCTTCGTCTTCTTCCAAGCTCAGCTGAGCAAGATCCAACTTGAACACCAGCCCTTCAACCAGCTCCTCCTCACTCTCGCTGTCAGAGCTAGCTATGACAGAGGGATGCCTCCTCACTCCCTGGGCACCTCATCATCTTGGCCAATGTCACTGCCAGTGATGACTCACAGGTAAGGACCCATATTGCTGACAAAGACTACCACAACATCATGGCTGTGGAGGGAGGGTAGAAAAGAGGCCACTGGGCAGTGGGGACTCCCTCCTACTTCTACAGAGGCTGGGGAACTTCCTATATGACCCATACCTGGGGCTGATCTGGCATATGGCATACCAAATTGGATTCAGATTATCAGTTAGTGCAGATCTGCCCTTGGACTAAGTGGGACAGACAGTAGGGTATATCTCCAATATGGCCACATGAAGAAAGCACCAAGTTAGTGTGGTGCAGAAGGGAAATGTTGACAGTTCTATCATGCACAAAGGAGAGAGGATCTTAACAGCACTTCTCATTCACAGTCTAAATGAGGAAAATTTTGTGACACCGTTGATGTTATCTTCTTTAGAATCTCTACATTTTACGATTGTTAGCAGACCACAAAAGAACTGGGGTGAGGGGAAGGTGATTGTTAATTGTCATCTGAGTTGCCCTCGTTGAGGTTTTCTCTTTTTAATTTCCTTTCTTCATGTGAGATAATTTAGTTTAATTTTCTGTTTATCTTTCTTATTAATTTGCCTGTTTAATGAATCTGGCTGTGTTTTAGGTAGTGAAAGTTACTTTGCCTCTAGTTATTGCTGTTGTTTATAGCAGGAATTATCTCCCAGCTTGCCTTGGTCTCTGAGGCGACATATTATTTTACTATTTATAGCATTAAATATATGCAGATTGAACAGATAAAAAGATAGTTTAAAATAGATTAAAACCTTTACTTGCAAATGACTTAAAAACCATACAAAGTTAAAACAGCAAGAACCGGTGGCATGGAATTCGTATTCAAAGAGATAGCTGTGTTAGTTCCTTGCAGAATGAAAAGGAGAATTTTCATGTGAGAATTTTAGATAAACATTCACTTCTATGGGATGCAGTACAACAGAGGTCCCCCCCCCCTTGTTTAACCAGGGACCACTTTGACCAGGGACCACTCTCCTACATTAGTACCAGAACCATTAAGAATCAGTTTTTAGTCAACTTTAGATTTGGTCTGGTTATTTGGGGTGCTGATTCAGAAAATTGCATTGGATAGACCACATTAGCTCTAATTTCTGATACAGAACATATGCCACCCAGTTGTCGCCATCTGCTCACCCACAGAAAACCATATTTAATAAGCCTTAGCACTATAAGAGGTTTTTGCTCTTGTTGCAATAGTGTAGTAACGGTGAGGCCATGGACCATATTTTAGTTTTTGCAGACCACTGGTGGTCCATGGACCACAGGTTGGGAACTACTGCATTACAGAATAACAAATGTTCAGGTATAAAGTGTAATTATATTGTTGTGGGAGTTGAATGGAATGGAATCCAGAAAGATGCAAATCATTACTCTCTCCCTCAATTTTCCAAATCATTACTCTCTCCCTCAATTACAAGTGTGAGTCAAAAATTATCTGTACTCTGGCTGTAGAATTTATTTTAATCAACTTTTCTACATTGTAGCCCACACCCATGACCATGTAAATATGCTTTATTTGTTAACTGTTTAGGCAATTTTGATTTAGGGCAATTTCATGAATGACTCCCAGGTTACCCTATCATCAAGTCCTCCTCAGCTCTTGAAGAGCTTCCTTGGTTAAGTTTATCAGTCTCTAATGTGGCTTCCTCTTTTCCTTCTTTCTTACCAAGCATGATTGTCTTTTCTAATGAGTCAAGTCTTCCCCATGATACTGAAATAGAGCAATTTAAAGCAGATAGTGAAATCAGGGCCGCAGATGACAGAACCTGATAAGCGGATACTGGTACCAGCCAAAAGCCTCTGCGGATCTGTGCAGCTGGCAAGATGAAGAAGCTATCCAATGTTTCCAAATAAATCTCACCAAGTTGAAGGAGCCACCAAGGTTGTTTATTGAAATCAACTGAAGTGATGCCAGCCAGCGGTTCTCTGCCAAAGTAAGCTGAGATACAATACAAAGCATGCATTTTTACAGTTAAATCCTTTGTCTTTCCCACTCCTGCCCCAGCTGGAGTCGGCTCCATGCTGATTGAAGCCATTCTGATGCCATGACCAGTTGGGAGGGACTCCCTCTGTGAGTTGGAACTGCAGCACCTGCCAGCCAATCAGGGAGCATTCTCTGCTTCCAATGCAGTTTTCTGCTCTCCAGTGGCTGACGAGGGGCCAGTCAATCCAGAAGACAAAGATGCTGAAATTAGTTCTGAATGTATTATCAGATCCCAGCAGAGGAACAAACGAAGGGGGGCATCAGGTACCATGAGTCTTTATTATTAAGATGATTATAATCTGAGTCCCCAGCGAATGGGTACAGCACCTTGAGCGTAAATGTCCAAAGAGTCTAAAGCAGAAATATTGTTCATCCTGATAGGATCAAGTGGCAGGCTCCTGGGAAATGTTATTGTGTGACTGTGGGACATGACCCCCAGCGTACTGGATGGTTTATACCATTCCAGCCTGGTGTCCTCTGCAAACTATACGTTCCTTAATCTTTTGAAGGAGGTGGATGTCACGTTCAACTACAATACCAGGTTCTCAGTTTAGTCATTTTGGCTTCTAAGGAGACTTCAGGCTTGATTTGCTCTTGGACTCATTTATTTGTCATTTCAGCAGTCCACAGAATTCATAGAACTCTTCTCCAGCACTGCATTTAAAATGAGTTGATTTTCTTTCTTTCAGCTTTCTTCACAGACCAGCTTTCACAACCATACATAGAAAATGGAAATATGATGAGATGGACAATCCTAAGTTGAATATTTAATTATCTATCTTTACACTTCAGGATCTTTTCTAGTTCCTTCATAGCTATCCTTCCAAATCCTCCTCTTCTCCTGATTTTCTTTTACTAAAGTCTCCATTCATATGAATAATTGAGCCAAGATAGTGAAAAAAATTAAACTCTTTCAATTTATTCATCATATCCTTTAAAGTTATGTAAATCCTCGGTGGTTATTCTTTTTGTTTTCCTTATGTTCAACTGTAAATCTGCCTTTCTTCAGCACTCATTCCATCTCTTTGCTATTTTCTGCTAGCAGTGTGGTCACCTGCATATTTTGAATTATTATCACTCTGTACTGCATCTGTTTATATCCACAAAAGTGCATGCAAAAATTAAAAAAAAACAGACTCAAAGGAGCGGTCACATATCTTTATTTCCCTACTCTCCCTTCCTCTTTTTTTGGATAGCTCTGACCTGTAACAAAGTGAAAATAGCCAGGGGTGGATGAGGACTGAGAAGAAATGGCTAAGAGGCTGCAATTGCTGTCTCTCGGCATCTGCTGCCTAAGTAATTGCCTCACTCTGTCTAAAGTAGGGTCAGCCTTCCTGCATTTGAAATCTTACAAAATGTGGCCCAGGTTATTTGACAAACACAGGAAGGCTTCCATCCATCACGGCATCATGTGCAGCCCACCGTTATCCATCAAATGAGAGGAGATATAATGACAAAAAGGGCAACCTTGAGCTTAGCCTGTTAATTTTAATGGAGTGACTGCAGCAGTTTGTCACGTAGCTGAGGATCTGGCTCTTGTCTGTTCCAGGAAACTGTTTGAAGACAGAGATATATGAAAAGCTGCTTTTGCTCCTTCCACAGATGGGATTGCTTTCCACACCTCCCTAACTACAGATGGGCTTTCAGTCATGATGCACACATTTCTAATCCAAAGCCAAAAAAGGGTGGGTGGATCATGTTCTTTTAAGTACCTTAATCCTGCTGCCTTTTATAATGCACAGGAATACAAATATTTTAGAACAAAATCTGCTATATTTACAGAGTTTAGCTGATGTGTTTCACCAGTCATTTTCAAAGACCAACATTCTGGTAGTTCATCTATATAAATAAAAATGTAATGTTCGTTTTTGGGATTAACATAACTCAAAAACCACTGGACGAATTGACACAAACTTAGGACACTATACCCCTAACAGACCAATGAGTGACCATCACTCATAAACCTCTCCCAAAATATAGTGGAAAGGACTTAAAAACCCACAAAAGCTAAATGATGATACAGTGCATATGTGAAAACAACAGCTCCCAGCATCCCCTAGACCAGGTCCTTTAGGGGAGGAGGATGCTCCAAATGCACTGCTTCCAAGCTGCAAGCTTGCTTCTCCTAGGATTTCTTTGAGAGCATCCCAAGCCGTACATATTTCCTATTTCGTATTCCTGGACTGCAACTCTCAGCAATCCTCCAGATACATAAGATAGATATATTAGATAGAGATAGATAGTAGGTAGCTAGATCAGTCAGGAGGACTGCTGGTAGTTACAGTCCAAGAATCTCTTATGTAATTTTGGATGTTGTTGTTATTTGTTGTTTATGCTCTGATTTTATTGCTGTAATATGTTGTCCGGGCTTGGCCCCATGTAAGCTGCTCTGAGTCCCCACTGGGAGATGGTGGCGGGGTATAAATAAAGATTATTATTATTATTATTATTATTATTATTATTGAAGTTTATTTTTAGATTAACACAGTTTATTATTATTGAACCTTGTGGCCCCTGCTAACAACAACAAAAATCAAAGTGGTCCCTGGTTAAAAAAAAAAAAACGTTGGGAACCACTGAGCTAGGTGATCATTCTTAAATTATTAGAAATGAAAATATGTTTAATATGAAAGAAAGACAAAAAGAATGGAGAAGGAAAAAACACCCAAGCTCCACTTTCATAAAAGATTTCCTCTTTTCCATAAAGTTAATAGCAAAAGAACTAACATAATTTTGTATTCAGGCTTAGGACTTCAACTTAGTGAAAATGTACTTGGTAATAAACACCACTGAATTCTGGGATTTTATTCTGAGTAAATATCCATGGGAATGCAGGTGAAATTCTCTAAAATCAGGTCCTAGATCCCACAGAAGTGATAAATTTGTTTCTGATATGTCTGAATGTTCTTCCCCATTAATCTTACCAATAACATGCTGATAAATGACAACTCTGCTTTTAATGCAACAGTGGGAACAGTATAGTCCTCCAGCTATTGTTGGATTGCAACTCCAATGAAATCTTAACGAGAACATAGAGCTGATGGGGAAGGGACTATATGTTTCCCACTCCTGTTTTAAAATATTTTTGGAGCGTATATTTTCAAGTGATCATGCACAATTGGAGAACATTGTGATTTTGTAAAAGGGGTTTTAAAGTAACTACAAAACAATACATTACCGCCCAAACTGGAGTAACAAGAAGTGCTAATTTTGCATATATATATTTAAAAAGGTAATTATGCTTAAATAGTAAAACCTCCACCTTTGCTTCTGCAGAAGCATTCTCTGAATGAACAAAAGAAAGGTTATGACAGAACACTTGTCCCTGAAGTTGCTTTTCTCTATGAAAGAATCTGGTTTCATTTTTTGAGCTTTCCGTATAGAGCAGGGGTCCTCAAACTAAGGCCCGGGGGCCAGATACGGCCCTTCAAGGTCATTTACCTGGCCCTCGCTCAAGGTCAACCTAAGGCTGAAATGACTTGAAAGCACACAACAACAACAACAACAACAACAACAATCCTATCTCATCAGCCAAAAGCAGGCCCACACTTCCCATTGAAATACTAATATGTTTATATGTTCATTTTAATTACTGTATAGTTTTAAAGTGTTTTTTGCAATACAAATAAGGTATGTGCAGTGTGCATAGGAATTCATTCATGATTTTTTCAAATTATAATCCGGCCCTCCAACAGTTTGAGAGACTGTGACCTGGCCCTCTGTTTAAAAAGTTTGAGGACCCCTGGTATAGGGCATTATTCACTTGTGGCAAGTGAGAGCTGCAGAATGATGCAAGCATACATATGCCAATAGCGTAGGATGGGGATGAGACTATCATTGTAGTGCAAGGCAAACTCCTGAACCTTACAAGAGAAGGAAGATACAGCTCACTGGGGTCTCATCCAATCTCATTAAACTAACATAAATATATGACTTGAAACAGTAGACAGATGCTAATGGATAAATGAAAGCCCACCAGATGTCATTATTCTACAGAAAGCCCTTTCCTCATTCACAGTGTGGTGTGACTGTTTAATGGCTCTTCAAATCTGTTTCTATACAGGTTCCTCTCTGTTAATTGACAAAATTTAAGCAGGCATTCATTTCCAAATGCAAGGGTGTACCTATTGTCCTACAGATGTTCACTATCACATTTAAGAAAGCCCTAGAGCAGTGGTTCTCAACCTGTGGATCTCTCCTTACGAACCATCTAGGAATTTAAGATCTTCTGGGGAGGCCCTGCTCTAGTTCCTGCCATCTTCACAGGTTCGGCTGGCAGGGGCGAGAGTCAGGGCCTTCTCAACGGTGGCCCCTCTGCTCTGGAATGCCCTCCCCAGGGACATTAGATCATCCCCACCCTCTTAACGTTTCATAAGAGTCAAAGCCTGGCTATTTGAGCAGGCTTTTCCAAATGCAGTGTAGCAGATAAACTCTGATCTCGGAATGGCTGGACACCGCAACTGGATAATGATTTGGTAATGAAATGCAGAGGATTTATTGTTTTATGATGTTTTTATTGATGTTATCATGTAGTGAATTTTTATCTATGCTTAAATGTTTTATCTATGTTTATATTGTTATGGGCATCAAATTGTGCCATTCTGTAAACCGCCATGAGGTGGCCCCGGGCTGAGAATGGCGGTATAGAAATATAGTAAATAAATAAAATAAATAAATAGTGGGAAGGCATCATATCACGAGGCATTGACACGTTTACCCATCATTTAAGAGGGACTACAGTCACAAAGGGAAGGCAAACCAGTAGCTGGATGCATACGTCTTTGTGTGATAGCTACCAATAGCAAGCTGCAATTCCAGTTTTCCAGAAGTATGTGATAAAGTTCTAGGTGTTTGAGGCCATCTTTCTAGTGTTCAGGGAGCCATGAAACTCACTGGGTGACCCTATACCAATCCCTCTCTTTTTCTCGGCCTGCTTTACTGCATAGTGTTATTGTAAGGAGATAGTTGTGAAGAAGAAATCCATGTACACCAACCATAACCTAACTGGAGGAAAAATGAGATACAAATATAACTAACCAACAAATAAAATATAAAAAAAATCAACAGGGTTATTTATTGAAAGGAAGCATGCATACCACAGCATTCACCGTGAAATAGTAATTCCTATATGAATACATGTTCCCTTTTTAAGAATAAATATCAAAAAGAAGAGAAAGTGCCTTGACAGATTTCCAATAATTTAATGAATATTCGGCTACCAAATGTTTTGGTCTATGATGCCAATGTTTTGAGGAATCAAAAATAAAATTTAAAAAATTGAATTAAATTAAAGACTGGAAAATGCAAAAATGAATTGCTTATCTAGTTACATAAACAAATTCTAGCATAAAGTTGAGCTTAAAATGTTCACCATGAGAGAGCGAGAGAGAGAAAAGGGAAGGAGAGAACAAGAACAGGAAAATGTGCAACTCATATTACTATCAAAGTACAACAGTTACTTTCCATTGACATTTCAATTTGTAGCCTCATGCCTGCAGACTTTTTTCAAGGGCCAAGAGTGTTTTTACAAACTTGACCAAAAATAATGTCACACGGAGAAGAAAAGACAGACCAAGTGCAAGGAAATGAAGACTCAGGCACTAGCATGGACTGAAAGTCCTTGTCAGTCCTCTACAACTGATGGGAAAAGGGACTTGGGTTCATCTTATGCAAAGTCCCTTGCCAATACAGAATATCTGGAACTCGGCAGCCGTTATGTACTGCATAAGAGCACATCTGCAAAGGGCCCAAGGAGATTTTTGTTGAAAATGCACCGGATCCAGACCAAGTAGTTCGTGAATGGCTTGATGTTGTCTGAAAACGTATGGTTCTGATGGGACAAGATGTAAGGCATGTATGTGTTTTCTCCTTGTTCTTGTATCCAAACTTCATATTTTACTTCCCGAACCTTTAGGTATTTCAGATTCCAAGGAATCTGCCAAGACACAGAGAGTTTTGCTTCAGTGGTGCCCTGGACAGAGGTTTGGCATTTGGCCTCCCTGACCTTCCCCGGGTAGAGACCACTGGCCCACTTCTGCCTCTTAGGCCCAGGCTTAGTTTTTACTGTTTGCCGAATAGTCTGGGTAAGGGAAGCAATGTTAATTCTTGTGTCCTGGTAGACACGGAAAAGCCACTCTGGGTTACGACAACAGAGGTGCCGAGGAACTTCACTGCTTTTTATGATGCGGTCTTGTTCAGCCTTGTCTAAGTGGGCAATTCCTCCTTGATCCCAGGGCCGGTCTGGGTAGGTCACGGTGTTCTCCTTTTCCATGTTCTGCCAGGCAATATATTGAAGATCCATGCCAGGAAGAGTAGACAGTGTTTTGTAGGGTGTGTAATGTTCAGGGTTGATGGCATAAGGGAAGAGTTCCACAACTGTGGCTCCCCTTGGCAGGAAGAGAGACATTATCAGCTGGGCTCCATGCATGCTGACTAGCATGGATGCATTGCTAATCAAGCGGACGATATCAGAAAATGTATGGTCTTCAATGGAAACCGTGATGGTTTTCATCTGAAATTCTTGAGCAAGTGCCAAGAGTAGTTCTGCCTCATTTAGGATGAGTCTATTTATAGTACGGCTGAATACGATAATATATTCTTCACCAGGCATTCCTTCCAAGCTCACATTCAGCTTCTCCATCATGAACTTAGTGAATTGTCGGATCTCATTGCCAGAGACCAGGATGTTGGCCTTTGGGCCTTGGGGCTGGACAAAGCCATACTGATACCATGTGGTGATCTTTGACAAACCCACATATGATTTGGTAAAGCAAAGGAGACGCCCAAGAGTCTTTAGCTGTTCTCGCAGGAGGGGTTGCTTGCTGCTCAGCAGCCTATACAGCTCAAAGTGAAGGCCTTCACCCCAACCTTCCATGAAAAAAAGCCTGGCCTCCAGGTCCAAATCCGGAAACTGCTGCATGGTATAGAAGATTGGAAGGAGGTCATCATGAAAAACATGCATCAAGTTGTCTGGGTTGAACCTATTCACAATCAGGGCCACATCTGGGACAAAAACAGGCTTTGGCATGAACTTTAGTGCAGCAGCCGGCAATTCAACAAAGTTGAAATATTGTGTATTGTGGTCTTCAACCGAGGACAGATCAAGCAGAGCAGGTTGAAATCTTCGGGAGCCCAGGTTAGGAAGCATGATGGAGGAGTTGCTGTGGAAGAAGACAAACTCTTCCGCCTCGGTGGAATAACAGAGGGACTCGAAGTGGCAGATACGGTCTGTGTGCATCCTGCCAGTACACACCATCCTGGTGCCATCTTCCACCAGGGCTTGAAGAGCAGCATGGTAGTCGATGCGGACTTGAGAGAGTTCCTGGGACTGGCGTGTGAGGACCAGCTCCTCTTCCAGAACAAAGACGTGGTCACGCAGCTTGATATATTTCCACAGCACGGCTGCAAGGATGGATACTAGCAAGGCATTAAACACAGCAGCTATGTTCATTCTGGATCCAGATCCTAGCAAGAGGACAGATGGTGAACATGAAGGAGGAGGGAGGCATCCTTAGTCCTCTTCAACATGGTGGAACAGAGACCTAAAAAACAAAGAAACTCAAAATAAATGTTTTGAAACTCCAAATAAAGCTCAAGACCACTATGAAGCCAATTTTTGGAAGATTACCCAAAAGTATTGACTAGCAGACTTTAGGCTTATGGAATCTACTTTTTGTTTCTATTAAGACCTCCCCCCCTCCTTTTTTGTGTGTGTGTGTCAGGAGCGACTTGAGAAACTGCAAGATGCTTCTGGTGTTAAAGAATTGGCTGTCTATAAGGACATTGTCCAGGGGAAGCCCATATGTTTTGGGTTTTTTTTTTGTTTTACCATCCTTGTGGCAGGCTTCTCTCATGTCCCCACATGGGGAGCTGGAGCTGACAGAAAGAGCTCATCCGTGCTCTCCCTAGATTTAACCCATTGCACCACCGGGGACCCATTGCAACACCAGGGACTCTGTAAAGTTGTTTGTTTTTTTCATCTCCAGGGAGAAACTGTATCTTTGCTTTGCTTTGTGTTTGACCAGCTACTGCATTAGATTCTCCTTGGTTTTGGTTCAGGAGGATGAGATTTCCATCAAGTGCACTGTTGATCATGTAGCAAATATCGGTAACTGCAATTAGGACTATGAGGAATTATGGGAAGGGAATTATCTGACTGGTCACGTAGCTGACAGATTAAGTGGCAGTAGAGAAGGATGAAAGAAAAAGCAATTACAAACTGCATTTGCTGTCTATAGTGGTGAAGAAAATCATACACACTTGAAGAAATCTAACAAAGGAACATTGATTTTATATATTTTTATATACATATATACATATGTATGTATGTATGTAATGTTCGTTTGTGGGATTAACATAACTCAAAAACCACTGGATGAATTGACACCAAATTTGGACATAATATACATATCAGGCCAATGAGTGACCATCATTAATAAAAACACTGAAAAACACAGCAAAAGAGACTTTAGAAGCCAGCCAACCCCCCAAATTGCAACACATGTGCAAAACCACATATATACAAAAACACACATATATACACACATATACAAATATATACACAAACATATACACATATATACACACACAAAACACATATACATAGACTGGGCCACAGCAACGCGTGGCAGGGGACGGCTAGTGTGTGTGTGTGTGTGTATGTATGTATATGCATGTATGTATCAGAAATCTAGTTTGACTCCAAGAGATTTCGGTCCTACTGAGCTGCAGAATCACTTGTGCAAAAAGAAGAGAATTTGGTCAGAAGGATACGAGTTAATATTAATGGAATAGTTATCTACTATCACATCAAAATATGTAGGCATTCAAATTATAATAATACCATGGCTTAATGTGTCACTGGCTGTCACTGTAAATTATACAGTTTAACTGTTAATTTTGATCATGATCAAAATCACAGTTTTTTATGGTCTGTGGTGTAAATGTTATGTCCCACCCTGGGAAGGTTGATTTTAAAAGGCCTCTTATGAATCTCAAATAATGCTAACACATGAATAGTGTTGAGAATAGAGTTCTTCCCCTAAAGTGTCCAATCCGTATGTCTTGTTAGGAAATTATCAGGAGACTGTCATTTCCCAGGAGTAGGATGAATACTGATCTCATTGGATACATCGGATATAGAAGGCACATCGAATCCTGTGCTGAGAGAAAGGTGAAGTATAAAGTATAAATAAAATAAAATAAAATTTAATGTATTTTGATCTACATTTGCATTTCAGAGAAGCAGCCATATCTCTACACAAATAGCAATCACTTTCAAAAGTTAACTCCGCTCTAGATATATTTAAGTTAAGTCTCAATGTAACTTAAGCTTTTCTTGGACATATGCAATTAACAGAAACCAAATATCATTAAATGGGATGGAATTGACTTCTGAGCAAACATATATTTACAGACTGCACTGCTTTTTAGTCTGTAAATGTATACGTGTCTACTTATTTTTATTTATTTAGAGCATTTATACCCAACCTTTCAGCCAAAAAAGCTCCCAGCAGCGGCCAAAATGTTAATTTGACAGTTCCATGCCCTCAGGCATTGTTGTTGTATGCCTTCAAGTTCTTCCAACTTATGGTGACCCTAAGGCAAACCTATCACAGGGACTTTCCTGGCAAGATTTCATCAGCGGATTTCATCCTCTAAGGCTGAGAATGTGGGTTTCCATGGCCAACAATTTACAATCTAAAATGACACAACACACAAGGAAAAATTATGGCAGTCGGGAAGGGGACTAAGCCAAGCAAATGCTGGCTGCTATTAACTCCCTCTGAAGCCACAGCAGTGGCAGTTGGGATGGATGGAGAACAGAGCTCTACCTGCCTGCTCTTTTCCCCAAATTTAAATTTTTAAAGCACATAAAAATAGCCATGTAAATGTAGAGTAGACGAGCTGAAGTGAATTAAAAATACTGAAATATTTACAACTATCATTAAAATTTCACTAAACCATTAGCAAAATTCACAGCCCCTCTTGCTTGATTAATATTATTAGGTTCACACTTTTATAAAAGTGAACCTTAAAAGCAGTCATATTGACTTTAATTAATATGCCATTGACTACCGATATTGAATTAGAAGGAATTCAACTGCTGATTTTGACTATAGAGGAGACAGCAAAGCCTAGAGAAGACAATTATGCTGGGGAAAGTGGAAGGTAAAAGGAAGAGGGGCCGACCAAGGGCAAGATGGCATCCTTGAAGTGACTGGACTGACCTTGAAGGAGCTGGGGGTGGTGACGGCCGACAGGGAACTCTGGCGTGGGCTGGTCCGTGAGGTCACGAAGAGTCGGAGACGACTGAACGAATGAACAACAACAACCTTTCCAATTGACTACAGCATATTTAGCGGTTTTCTTCTTAATTTGAAGGTAAGCTGTGATGGGTATGGGAGAGAGGCAAAATAGTGCTCAGGGGGCTGAGTTTTGTCTCTGGGACACAATCTGCCTATCTCCACCCTGATAGAGTTCTTGCAACTGGAAACCCAGAAGAGGGGAAGAGAAGCCAAATTCTGTTCCTTGCAGAAAAGCTCCCCCTAGCATTTTGGCCAGGCCATTGTATCATCTGCCCCAAAGAGAGCTGTGGGGTCAAGGAAACTAGTCCATAAGACCAATATGGTTCCTCATCCCTGCCATGCACAGGCAGTTCTAGTTTAGCACATGAAGAATGAAAGATGTACTTAACTTTGCTGCTCAGAACCACAATTTAACACAAATATAAAGCTGACTCCATGCATATTATCCTCATCCAGACCAGAAGTTGGTATAAACCAGTGTTTCTCATACAATTTGAACATCCCTTACCTTGAATTTCAGAATCCCAAATACTCCAAAATCCAAAGTTGTCCACATTGGGAGGCTGAGATAGTGACATCTGTTTTACAATGGTTCAATCTACAGCAGCAGTTCCCAACTTTTTTTTTGACCAGGGACCACTTTGACCAGAGAACACTCTCCAACATTAGTACCAAAAGGGTTACGAATCGGTTTTTGGTTAACTTTAGATTTGGTTTGGTTATTTGGGGTGCTGATTCAGAAAACTGCATTGGATAGACCACATGAGCTCTAGTTTCTGATACAGAAATATGCCATCCAGTAGTCACCATCTGCTTGCCCACAGAAAACCATATTTAATAATCTAGAGCTGATGTGGTAGTAGTAATCTTTTGTGGGTAGTCAGCCTCTCCCTTCCTGACACAATAAGAGGGTTTCGCAAGACGAATTGATCTTTTGCATGGTTTCAAGGGAACAGTGTCGTAATGGTGAGGTTGTGGACCATATTTTTGTTCTTGGTGACCACTGGTGAGCTGATGTGTTCTATCCAATGCAATTTTCTAAATCAGCACCCAAAATCACCCAGAACAGGCCTAAAAATGAAGACACCAAAGCATCCCCACTTCCAGGCACCACATGGAACTGCTCTGCTCCGGGAAAGGGAGGAGCAGTCAGTGTTCTGTCGCCGCTGGACCTGAAATGAAGTTTTTTTAAGAGAGGATGTATGGCTTGAATCCAGCGGGAAGCCAGGGCCCCCGAAAAGGAGCCTTTAGAGAAATTTCCCTCATTAAACAGTCTTTAGGAGGCTTGAGCTTAAATATAACAGTCTTTTATTGATGAACCAACAGGAATTGTAAAGCTTTCTTGGTAAAGAAACCAGTTCTCTCAAACTTGTTCACAGGGAACAGGTACTATCTTCAGTAACTTTGTTCAAAGGAAAATTCCCCTTTCTAGCTCCTCCCAGGCTACTGTGAACCTAAACCTGACTGATTTGAATCCACTACCGGCTGAACTGCGTCTCAGAACCGAGCAGATGTACCAGCAGGCCTGTAGTCACTTAGCTGGAGATCTTGACGATTAGAGCTGTTATTCCCTCCGGAATTCCTCAGGGCTGTAAGGCTGTTTCCCTGGAACCTTTGGGAATCTTTAGAGGCTCTTAAAACTGTTCTCCCCCGGGAAGTCTTAAGGGAGGGAGCCTTTGTACAGGAGGACGTCTGTATACATCCTCTGGATAGACTTCCTTTGCTGAGACTAACTGAAAAATGGCCCCTTCCCTCCAAAAAACCAGAGAGGGGCGGGACCAGGCATCCTAACTATTATTGACAGGTGGCTTGCCCTATGAATGCAGCCAAAGGAGCCACCTATCTGCAAAGTCCCTGCAACTTAGGACTATGAACAAACACTCAGTGCAAAGCACAAAATTGGAGCCCCTGGAACAGCCGTTCCAGAGCAGTCAGGATACTTGTTGTTGCCTCAACACTATAAGAGGGTTTCACAAGAATAGTCACTCTCCTTACAACGTTGTAGTAATGGTGAGGTCACGAACCATATTTTAGTTCTTGCGGACCACTGGTGGTCCACAGACCACAGGTTGGGAACCATTGATCTACACAAACTTCATTTCATGCACAAAATTATTATGCACAAAATTATGAATATGAAGGCTATGTGTATAAGATATATATGAAACATAAATTAATTTTGTGTTTAGACTTGGGTCCTATCTCAAAAATATCTTACTATACACATGTGATTTACAAGCAGTCCCCAAATTACAAACATCTGACTCATAGTTAAGAATGGGGTGAAACAATAGGAAGTGAGAGAAATCTACCCCCAAAGACACCAGGAGGTCGAGATACTCCTATTTTATTTATTTATTTTCTCTTTTTCTCTTTCCCTTTTTTCTTCTTTTTCTATTCTTACCCTCTCTTTTTTCCTCTTCTTTTCACTACTTTTATCTATATGCATATTTTAAGAAAACCTCAATAAAGATTATTTTTTTAAAAAGAAAAGAAATCTACCCCCAAAGAAGGGAAATTTACTCCTGAAAGTGAATTTGGGGAAAAGGTGTCTCCACTGAAGCTTTTTCAGCAATCCTTGTTTCCACAACAAGCCAAATTTTATCAACGCCAATGATCCCAGGAACAGAAAGTGAGGTGAAATCTTCTGAACAGGGGCACAGGCAGCAAAACAAACACCACAGGGGTTGTTAACACTTCCCTATGCTATCCAAATCCAAACACCTGGAACAAACATTTGGATAAAGGATGCTCAACCTGTACTATTTTTCCTGTGTCCATTGTCTAAAATTGCATTTCTCTCTCCCTCCTGGGATCTCACCAATGCATAAAAGTTGATGACTCAGGAATTGGCACCAGCCCAGGGACCACCACTTTGAACAGAAGTGATATAGACAACTATATCCTGATACAGCTAAAACACACACAGAGTAGGGAAAAGAAAATGGATGTAGAACTACAATCTAACATATGGATGTTCAATGTGAGGCCTGAAAACCTTTTGAAGCTCCTCTAAGCCTCCTACCGAAACCCTATGATTTTTTAATCTATCATAAAATCTTATAACTACTTCAGGTGAAACTAAAGGTTTTCCCCTAACATTAAGTCCAGTCGTGTCCGACTCTGGGGGTTGGTGCTTATCTGCATTTCTCAGCTGAAGAACCGGCATTGTCCGTAAACTCCTTCAAGGTCATGTGGCCGGAATGACTGCATAGAGCACCATTACCTTCCCGCCRGAGTGGTACCTATTGATCTACTCACATTTGCATGTTTTCAAACTGCTAGGTTGGCAGRAGTTGGGGATAACAGCAGGAGCTCACCCTGCTCCCTGGATTTGAACCGGTGACCTTTCGGTCAGCAAGTTCAGCAGCTCAGCCGTTTAACCCACTGTGCCACTGGGGGCTAATTACTTTAAACCACTAAAATGTGGAGGTTTGGGTAATAATGATRTGATTTGAGCCTCCTAAAAAACCCTCTTGCTGCTTCGAAATATGGCCAAGTTATTGCCCAAACTAAGAAYCACAAATGATGAGATGTCACCTGAAACACATCCTTAGATACCACTTGGAAGAGGACAGTGGGTAAGGAGTAGAAATTTCTCTCCATCCCCACAAACCACCCTCTCTTGGTTCATACATAATATTTCCCAAATTGTGACTACAACTACATCACCCTCTGTATAGGTGCCAGTCCCTGAGTGCACCTGAAGAAGCACACTGAGCCTATGAAAGATTATGCTATCAACTTCATCCTCTGTTAGTTAATGATGTGTTGCATGATCATTTGCATACTCCCATCATCCCCAACCAGGACAGGCAATAGCAGGATTTGTAGTCCCATGCATCTGAAAGCTTAGAGTTTACCTAGTATACATGGTTAGAACTGAAGAGCGGCAGATGTGATCAGCGTAGAAATGCTTGCAACAAACACTCACTGTGAAAAGGCACTGACATCCAAGAGTATCCATCACTGTACTTTTGAGTCCATGAAGTACAACTGCAGAACAATGCAGGTTTCAGGATGCATACAAATATACCTGAGGCCTCTTTGGCAAAATAAAAGCAATGCTCAGTCTTCCATCCTGCAAAGCAGATTGTCCTGCAAATAAAGCACACACTGCCATCTTCTCATCCAGGTCCCCAATCTATCCCCGCACAAAACAGCTCTCATGGCAGGAGTTTGTGTTCCGCCTGGAAATCCAACCTGCCTTGTTGCTTTTCCCTTCCCTGCACAGTTCCTCTGAGTACGCTCCATCTGTCCATGGTGTCCTATTCCTCCAGCTGGCTCATTGCAATTCGCTGGCCTCCCCAGAGGTCAGCCTCTCAGAGGTCAGGATTTGCTGCAGTATTCCGGTTAGAAAGAAACCCACAAAGGGCTGAGATTTTGAAACAAATAGCCCCAGAGCCATTTTTACACAACTAAAATGTGTCTAGGAGACAGGCAGGAAGCACGTTATGCTTTTAGGCAATTAGAGAGATGGAGAAAAGAAAGAGAGAGAGAGAGAGAGGCATGTGGCCATATACAGGAGAGGCATACAGGAACACTATAATAATAACAACAAAAGCTAGGAGCTGGACTGCCCATGAAGAAAAGAAAAAAGGATCTAAAATATCCCCTTATTTATGAATAGTTGGAGTCCTTGGTGGTGCAGTGGGTCAAAGCACTGAGCTGCTGAACTTGCTGACCGAAAGGTCACAGGTTCGAATCCGGGGAGGGTGAGCTCCCACTGTTAGCCCAGCTTCTGCCAACCTAGCAGTTCGAAAACATGCAAATGTGAGTAGATCAATAGGTACCACTCGGGAAGGTAACGGCACTCCATGCAGCCATGCCAGCCACAGCTTAGGTTCGTGCGCCAGCTGCGCCCGTATCTTGGGAAGTCTGACTTGGCCACGGTAGTCCACGCTCTAGTTACATCCTGTATAGACTACTGCAACACTCTCTACGTGGGGTTGCCTTTGAAGATGGTCCGGAAGCTTCAACTAGTCCAACGAACGGCAGCCAGATTGGGGGCGGCGCTCAGGGAGCATACAAGCCCCTTGTTGCGCCAGCTCCACTGGCTGCCAGTTTGCTACCGGGCCCAATTCAAAGTGCTGGCTTTAGCCTATAAAGCCCTAAACGGTTCTGGCCCAACTTACCTGTCTGAACGTATCTCCCCTTACGAACCACTGAGGACTTTAAGATCATCTGGGAGGCCCTCCTCTCGGTCCCGCCTTCGTCAAGCACGTTTGGTGGGAACGAGAGACAGGGCCTTTCAGTGGTGGCCCCTTGGCTATGGAATGCCTCCCTAGGGAGATCAGATCTGCTCCCTCCCTCTTGACGTTTTGGAGGCAAGTTAAAACGTGGCTATTCGAGCAAGCGTTTACAAATACAGAGTAGCTAATATAGGAAATCGAATGACCTGACAATGGAATTGGACAATGCTTGAGAATAATGAGAAGCTGATGATGTTGCTTTTATTGCTTTTGTGATGTCTTATACTGTTTAATGTTTTTTATCTATTATGTTTTATGTATACTGATTTGTTGGAAACTGCCTTGAGTCGCCAACTGGCTGAGAAAGGCGGTATACAAATACAGCAAATAAATAAATAAATACATATTTATACCCGGGGGGGGGGGGGGCACTCAGGGTGGGTTCATGATGTAATCATCATAAAACAATCAACAGGAGGGAGGTGGCCACTCTGATGTTTCTGGAGAGAGCGTCCCACAGGCAGGGGGCCATTAATGAGAAGGCCCTGTCCCTCGTCCCCACCAGTCGCGTTTGCGATGTCAGTGGGATCGAGAGCAGGGCCTCCCCAGATGATCTTAAGCTTCAGGCTTAGAAATGGAGGCTTAGAAATGGAGATGAGCCCCATCCCCCAGAGTCGGGCACGACTGGACGTAATATCAGAGGAAAGCCTTTACCTTTACCTTATGAATAGTTATGATAAAAAGAATAGCTTTTTGTCCAAACTACTCTATCTATGCCAAGCAAAATTATCAATCAGACAAATCAGTCTACACTTTCTTCAGGAATTCTACTTTTAACTGATAGGGCTGTTTCGTGGCAGAAAATCTATTATTCCAGGTGGCAATCTTCTGCATGCCTGCTTAGGAGTAAGCTACTTTGATCCTGCACAAGAGAACTGCAAGATTGGAGGCTTTAAAAGGAGATCAGAAATACATCTACGAGTAAAATTGATCTAGTACTTACTGAGACAGCAACACCAAGTCTTTCTGCACCACTTCAGACCACAGATTAGCTCTGACATGATTGAACATTGGCCTAGATAATTGTACCTTAATATATTGTCTCTCAATCTTTTTCCTGGCCCAATTTAAAGCACAAAACAGCGTAATGCTAAGTGGTTGTAAATAACAGTAATTATTTCTCCAGATTCAATGTGGCTTGCAAGGATTTAAAATAGGCATCTTTTTAAAAATTAATCATACAAAGTATTAAAAACCAAATTAAACTGACAAACAGAATTAAAAGTACTTAAAAACAAGACTATTAAAAAAGAAAAATAAGCCATCACTAAACAAAACTAAAACCAAAAGGTCATAAAAGGATAGCAGGGAAGGCATTAAAACTAATCTCTCTAAGAGTGCATCTATACTGAAGAAGTATTGCAGTTTGACACCACTTTAATTGCCTTAGCTCAATGTTATGGAATCCTGAGAGACTGTAGTTTGGTGAAGCACTCTTTGGCAAAGAAAGCTAAACACCTTGTAGAACTACAACTCCCATGATTCCAAAGCATTGAGTGTCATCGAGGGCATCCCAGACCCCTGCCTTCAAGCTGATCTGACCAGCAGCAGGGAGTTCCACAGTTCCTGGCTGCCAAGTTGGCCCAAACTGATGAAATGTGCCCCAGCAGCAGCCTCAACCAGGGACTCTATACAGCTGTGTGCTCTCTCCTTTCACTCCTTTGCTAGCTCCAACAATGTAACCAATCCCCAAATAAAGATTAATCAAATTGTAACTTTTAACCTCTCCAGCTTGATACTTTGTGTCCCTTTCTTGCCTGAAACTATCAAAATGCATGAAACTAACCTTTTCCAGGCCGCAGGAGACTGCAGGCCTGCCCGAAATGCTTCCCTGGCATTCCAGGGAGGCCGAATCTGCGCTCCCCCAAACCGCGGATACGGAAACCCCTTGGGTCCCCGTATCCGCGAGATGGTGGATCAACTCCATTTTGATGGCATATTTTTCCTGGCTAAATTCTAACACTATCTGCTATCTCGCTTTTTGTATTTCGGGCTTCTATGCTCGGGGAATAACCTTTTGAGTTTTAAGAATATAATTTTAAGGAAACAGCTGATTGTCAAAAGCCCAGCTTCGCTGCTGCTGCGCTGCCGCTGCCCTCGCCACTTCTCTGCCCCTTGCCAAGCTCCTGCCCTGGAGACTCGGTGCGACTACCCCACGAGGCTTTCAGGGAACAGCCTGGCCTTGGGGTCCCAGTCCTTGGAAGGAGTTGTAGATTCCCAAGGACCAAGGACCAATCCTGTATTTCCTATAAAAATGCCTCTGATTTCTGTAACCACATGTTCTGCTTGGTGAATGATTCCTGCATTGCATCCTTTTCAGCTGAATTGCTAATAAAACACCTCAGTGCCGCTTCTTCAACTTTGGTGAGATTTCTTCTGGATTTTTAGGGAAATAAAATTGCTGAAAATCAGGCTTCTCTTTGCTTGCCAAAGTAGCGATCCCTCTTTGGTGGGTTCTCAGGGTCTCTCCTCCTGGGGCAGACTCTCCTAAAGTTCCCATCGATTTCATGAGCACGCCAGTTGAAGTAATGTCAAACTGCATTAATTCTACATTGTAGATGCACCCTAAACAGGGAATTCCAGAGATTCAGAACAGCTACTGAGGATGCATCTACATTGCCATATAATCCAGTTTCTGATCCCAGATTTTCTGCTTTGAACTGGATTATATGGCAGTGTAGGCTCATATAATCTAGTACAAAGCAGATAATCTGGGATCAGATATGGCAGTGTAGATCCATCTTGAGAAGGTTGTTTCTTGTGTTCCCACCAGACATATCTGTGAAGGTGGTGAAGCAGAGAGAAGAATCTCCTCATAACATCTCAAAACATGGGCAGGCTCATATGGGAGAGACAGCTTTTTAGGTAATCTGAACCTGAGTCATATAGGGCTTTACAGGCCATCACTTTGAATTGTGCCTGGAAACATACTGGCAACCAGTAGAGCTGTTGCAGCAAGAGTTGTGCAGCCCCAGTTAACTATCTTGAGATCATTGTAAAACACTGTTTTAATTTATTTTTACTTATTTATTTCGGGTATTTTTACCCCACCCTTCTCAACCCCCTGGGGGTGGGGACTCATATGTAATGCCCAACTTCCAAACGTAACCTCAAGACTTCCCCATGGGTTCCCATTTTGATTGCTCCCACCAAATGAAAAGCAAATCAGGAGACTACTAATAACAGGGCTTTTCCCAGTAGAAGCTTCCCAATTATAGAGGTGCCATCCTGGAAAAGTTCCAAAGAGCCTTCTTGAAGGTGTTTTCGCTCCTTTGCTACCAGATGATATACTGCCCATGGCAACAATGAATGTAATAATGATGTGAATAATTCCTGTATTCTTGACCTCTTAGTTATAGAATCAGTATTGTGTGTGAGTTCTGCATTGCTTTCATATTTTATTATGCTTTGATTTTACAGTTTTGCATTCTATTTCGTATGTAAATCATGTTTTATGCCCACTGAACGTAATTTGTCCCCAAAAGCTTTGCTACCAGATGATATACTGCCCATGGCAACAATGAATGTAATAATGATGTGAATAAGTTGCAGGCTACATTGGAGGAGAGTTTACTCTCAAGGTAAGGCCTATTGTACACTGCCCAGGGAATTTATGGGATAGCATGCAAGTCAGCTAGCCAATCTGTTTTGGAACAAGCCAGGGTATTAACCTAATTTCAAAATTCATTGTTTAATACAATCCGTTCTGAAACTGCTAACCATCATTTCCCAATGTTTTCCAACCCTGAAGTTAACAACCTCCTGGTTTGCAAGTAGTAGTATTAATATGGAGGAATAAAAGCTTCTTACACAGTCTAAAATGTACAGTCTATAGCATCGGGAACAAGTACTGTATATAATCATGTATAAGTTGACATGTATAATTTTAGGGGCCAAAATTATGGATTTTAATATGACCCATGGATAAGCCAAGGGTCATTCTGTGGAGAGGGGAAAGTACCAATGCTATCTTAGGGGACCAACACTCTCTTACCGTCCCCACCATTTCCCCACTCTTCCAGGATGAACTATATTCTTGCCTTTCAGACCTCTGCTCAGAGAATAGATGGTTCCCTTTTCATAGGAGTTAAGTTACAGTACTCACATTGAGACATGGATAAGTCAATCCAGGGGTTTTTTTTTTGGGGGGGGGGGTTAATTTTAATAATAATAATAATAATAATAATAATAATAATAATAATATACTTTATTTATATTGAACTCTATCTCCCCGAGGCGACTCAGAGTGGATTGCAGTATACACATATATAGGCAAACATTCAATGCCTTTTTTACAGTGAACAATGACATACAATACACAAACAAAGGCAAAGGTTTCCCTTTCCATCTCCAGCGTCTGGAGGTGATGCTCATCTCTGGCCATAGGGAGGTGCTTTTGTTCCATTTTTCCATGCTGAGGGGCCTGCTATCTTTAGACCCTCCTGGTCATGTTTTGCCAGCATGACTGCATGGGTGCCTTTTACCTTCCCACCAATGCGGTACCTATTGATCTACTTAAATTACAAGTTTTTGAACTGCTAGGTTGGCAGGAGCTAGAGCTAACAGCGGGAGCTTACCCCAACCTGCGGCTTCAAACTGTTAACCTTCCGGTCAGCAAGTTTTTCTGCAGCTAGTGGTTTAACCCACTGTGCTACTCTTGTATAAGTCTAAAATTCTAGACTTATACAAAAGTATGTAGAGCAGTTATTATCCTAACAACCATCTGCAAAGTTAGCACAAATTCTTATCATGGAAGTATTGTCACTTGCAACTGCATAGGCCTACAGTTACAAGGCTGACAGAAAGGAATTAATTGGGTACCAAGTGAACTGAAAGCCCCAATAAAGACAACCCTGTAAAGACCATCCAACATTCCCTGGAAGCCTATCATCACCCATACAGATACCTTTAGAATAACATAGAGTTGGTGTAACTATGTTGGTGTAGGCAGTGCTGGCAGCAGGAAAATGGTTGAAAGTGCCGCAGCAGCTAAGAAGGCAGAAACGCATCAAAGAATTAGGCTGCTCAGAGCTGGCAGTTTTTGTCTGCTTTCCTTTCCCAATATTTGAAAAAGAGTAACTGTTAGCACAGTACGTTTTGACAGGATTTCAGCCATAAAATTCTGCTAGAATGAAGAGAAAGAAGAAAACCGACTGAGGGATAAGAAAAAGAGATGGAACGAAGGGTGCAGGGATCTGACTGCAGGGAAATAAACTGCAAAGAACTTAAATGGAGTAAGGCAGGAGGGAGCCCTGGGGAAAAGCGCCTTACACAAAGAAGTTACTCCCTTGGAAAGGTGCCTTCTCAGAAATGTTTTTAAGGAATAAGGAGCTTAACAGATTGGCTATCCTACATGAGTGTATTTTATAATAATGTCCCATAACTTAGGGAAGGTGGCTGGTCTCTAGACCATCCTTCTTCATCATTGCACACCCGACTGTACTGGTCTACAACTCCCACTATCCCCAGCCAACATGATGGGATGGTGTTTGGAGATAATGGGAGTTAAAGTTATTGGACCAGGCTGCGGCGCAGTTGGTTAGGAGTCAGATGCATTATATCACCACTGACCAAAAGGTCATGAGTTCGAAGCCAGCCCGGGTTGGAGTAAGCTCCTGACCATTTGTCTAGCTTGCTGTCGACCTTTGCAGCCCAAAAGACAGTTGCATCTGTCAAGCAGGAAATGTAGCCTAATTTAACTAATTTATGACACCATAAAATTCTCCAGCAGCGAGTGAAAGAATGAGGAAGTACTCCATCTAGGACTTCCTGTCACAAGTGGACCATGAAGCGAGAGCTCCCCCGGTGGCCAGAATTCAAGCTTAAATTGCCTCTGTTTATCTATATATGTTCTGTGTCTATGGCATTGAATAATAGCCATGCATATGTGCACTGTTATCCGCCCTGAGTTCCCTGCAAAGTGAGAAGGGCAGAATATAAATACTGTAAATAAATAAATAAATAGTCCACAACAGTGGGAAGATGCCAAATTGGGAAATGAAGGGTTATCAACAGGGTACCTATACCTAAAAGCCACAGAATTAACCTATTTATGATCTGGAGGATAATAGTACCTCTTTCTCAGATGGCTGGTAATGAGATGTACTAAGACCTAGCCCCTCAAATGCTTTCCAGTGATGAAATAATGAAAAAAAAAAACCCAAAACCAAAATCCAAAGAAGGAGAATAGCAGAGATGGAACAGCAATTTATTCACTTCAGTGAACCAGATAGGAGGGGTTAGCACCTTCCTTTGGCTCTTTTCCAAAAGCTGTTACTGTTCTCTCTATTCAGACAGAAGAGCAAAGACAGAAACCCTACAGGTTTGAATTCTTTTAATTGCAAGATATCTCTCCACATAGGTTTCTACATTCACCAAGTTTCTTATATGGTGGCAGCAGCAAAATTCTACTCCCTATATTCCAAATGAAACAGATTTAGGAAGACAGTAAGACACATCTTTTTCTGAATTGTCAACATCAAGAACCTGGATTATTCAAGATAAGGAATCCAGCTTCTGGCATTTTTAAATTATCCTTGAACAGACGTGCTTGTTAGACAATGAAATCATGCTCATGACTTGAACAGAGTGTTGTTGTTGTTCATTCGTTCAGTCGTCTCCGACTCTTCGTGACCTCATGGACCAGCCCACGCCAGAGCTCCCTGTCGGCCGTTACCACCCCCAGCTCCCTCAAGGTCAGTTCAGTCACTTCAAGGATGCCATCCATCCATCTTGCCCTTGGTCGGCCCCTCTTCCTTTTGCCTTCCACTTTCCCCAGCATAATTGTCTTCTCTAGGCTTTCCTGTCTCCTCATGATGTGGCCAAAGTACTTCAACTTTGTCTCTAGTATCTTTCCCTCCAGTGAGCAGTCGGGATTTATTTCCTGGAGGATGGACTGGTTGGATCTTCTCGCAGTCCAAGGCACTCTCAGAACTTTCCTCCAACACCACAGCTCAAAAGCATCGATCTTCCTTCGCTCAGCCTTCCCTAAGGTCCAGCTCTCACATCCGTAGGTGACTACAGGGAATACCATTGCTTTTACTATGCGGATCTTTGTTGCCAGTGTGATGTCTCTACTCTTTTCTATTTTATCGAGATTGGACATTGCTCTCCTCCCAAGAAGTAAGCGTCTTCTGATTTCCTGGCTACAGTCTGCATCTGCAGTAATCTTTGCACCTAGAAATACAAAGTCTGTCACGGCCTCCACGGTTTCTCCCTCTATTTTCCAGTTGTCAATCATTCTTGTTGCCATAATGTTGGTTTTTTTGACGTTTAGCTGCAACCCGGCTTTTGCGCTTTCTTCTTTCACCTTGATTAGAAGGCTCCTCAGCTCCTCCTCGCTTTCGGCCATCAGAGTGGTGTCATCTGCATATCTGAGGTTGTTAATGTTTCTTCCAGCAATTTTCACCCCAGCTTTGCATGCATCCAGCCCCGCACATCGCATGATGTGTTCTGCATACAAGTTAAAAAGGTTGGGTGAGAGGATGCAGCCTTGCCGTACGCCTTTCCCAATCTTGAACCAGTCTGTTGTTCCGTGGTCAGTTCTTACTGTTGCTACTTGGTCATTGTACAGATTCCTCAGGAGAGAGACAAGGTGGCTTGGGATGCCCATCCCACTAAGAACTTGCCACAATTTATTATGATCCACACAGTCAAAGGCTTTAGAATAGTCAATGAAGCAGAAGTAGATGTTTTTATGAAACTCCCTGCCTTTCTCCATTATCCAGCGGATATTGGCAATTTGGTCTCTCGTTCCTCTACCTTTTCTAAACCCAGCTTGAACATCTGGCAACTCTCGCTCCATGTATTGCTGGAGTCTTCCTTGCAGGATCTTGAGCATTACCTTACTGGCATGAGAAATAAGGGCCACTGTACGGAAGTTTGAGCAGTCTTTCGCATTTCCCTTTTTTGGTATGGGGATATAAGTTGATTTTTTCCAGTCTGATGGCCATTCTTGTGATTTCCATATTTGCTGGCAAATGGCATGCATCACCTTGACAGCATCATCTTTTAAGATTTTAAACAGTTCAGCTGGGATCCCGTCATCTCCTGCTGCCTTGTTGTTAGCAATGCTTCTTAAGGCCCATTCAACCTCACTCCTCAGGATGTCTGGTTCTAATTCATTCACCACACCGTCAAAACTATCCTCGATATTATTATCCTTCCTATACAGATCTTCTGTAGAGTCTCGCCACCTTCTCTTGATCTCTTCAGATTCTGTTAGGTCCCTGCCATCTTTGTTTCTTATCATACCAATTTTTGCCTGAAATTTACCTCCAATGTTTCTAATTTTCTGGAAGAGGTCTCTTGTCCTTCCTATTCTGTTGTCTTCTTCCACTTCCATGCATTGCTTATTTAAAAATAGTTCCTTACCTCTTCTGGCTAACCTCTGGAATTGCGCATTTAACTGGGCATATCTCCCCTTATCCCTGTTTCCTTTTGCTTTCCTCCTTTCTTGGGCTACTTCCAGTGTCTCAGCAGACAACCATTTTGCCTTCTTGGTTTTCTTTTTCTTTGGGACGTACTTTGTTGCCGCCTCCTGAACAATGTCTCGGACTTCTGTCCATAGTTCTTCTGGGACTATGTTTACTAAATCTAGTCCTTCAAATCTGTTCTTCACTTCCACTGTATATTCGCTAGGAATGTTAGTGAGATCATATCTAACTGGTCTGTGTATTTTCCCTGATCTCTTTAGTTTTATTCTAAATTGGGCAATAAGAAGTTCGTGATCTGAGCTACAGTCAGCCCAGGTCTTGTTTTCACCGACTGGATGGATGTCTGCCACCTTTGGCTGCAAAGGATGTAGTCAATCTGATTTCGGTGTTGACCGTCTGGTGAGGTCCATGTGTAAAGCCGTCTTTTAGGTTGTTGGAAGAGAGTATTCATTATACACAGCGAGTTTTCCTGGCAAAATTCTATCAGCCTGCGTCCCGCTTCATTTTGTTCTCCCAGACCATGCTTGCCTGTGATCCCAGTTGTCATTTGACTTCCCACCTTGGCATTCCAGTCTCCTGTAATGAAAATAATGTCTCTTTTTGGTGTATTATCCAGTAGGTCCTGCAGATCCTCATAGAACTGATCTACTTCTGCTTCTTCAGCAGCTGTGGTTGGGGCGTATATTTGGATCACTGTAATGTTGAAAGGCTTTCCTTGCACTCGAATTGAGATCATTCTGTCATTTTTTGGGTTGTATCCAAGCACCGCTTTAGCGAATTTCTTATTAATTATGAAGGCTACTCCATTTCTTCGATGTTCCTCTTGTCCGCAGTAGTAGATCTGGTGGTCATCTGATGTGAAGTGGCCCATTCCAGTCCACTTCAGTTCGCTGACCCCCAGAATGTCTATCTTTAGTCTTGACATCTCACCAATAACAACATCCAATTTGCCCTGGCTCAGAGATCTTACATTCCAGGTTCCTATGGTGTGTTGATCTTTAGAGCATCGGATTCGTCGTTCACCTCCAGTACCGTCGGCCGCTAGCCTTCCTTTCGGCTTTGAGCTAGCTGCGTCATCACATCTGGGGCTAGTTGAACTTATCCTCTGCTCCTCCCCAGTAGCATTTTGGCCATCTTCCGACCTGGGAGTCCCATCTTCCAATGGCATACCGACATATCTCTGGTTGTACTGGTCCATTTCGTTTTCTTGGCAAGGATACTGGAGTGGTTTGCCATTGCCTTCCCCAGGGATCACGCTTGGTCTGACCTCTCTGCCACAACCGTCCCGTCTTGGGTGTCCCTTCACGGTTTCGCTCATGACATCATTGAGGTGCTCAAGCTCCAGCGCCCCGACAAGGCGGTGATCCTTTGCTGGAGCACTACACTATATTTGAAGATTCAAAACAGACTGGCTTCCTTATTCTTCTTCAGGACCTGACCATCCAGCCAGCCATCATAATCCTGGCTTTATCTGACCATGGTTGTAGAAAAAAGGCTGTGCCAAAAAAAGGCCAAAATAGTAAGTCAGATATGTATAATATTTACATTTCTTATGATCCTATTAATAAATTCTCAGCTAAACATTCATAGCACAAACAACTTCATTTTTCTTTCTTTCAATGGTGTTATTTGTAGGCTGCCTGCCTTTTAGAATTGCCCCTTTCAACGCTGCTCACAACAATCTATAATTAATACATCACAAAATGTAAGATCATAAATAGTATGAGTGAGCACTAAAGCTGTCACATTGACACCAAATTATTTAACATGTGTAGAACAAGAATGGAGTGTTAAGGAAAAACTGGGAGAACAAGCAGGTGTATAAAGTGATGGGACCTTTCCATAATACACAATTACAGCATTATGACTCCACTTCTATATTATCTTATATATCCTGGCTAAATCCAGTGGAACCCTGGGGTCTGTAGTTGGATGAATCAAGCTTCTTGGTTGAGAAACTTCCTATCCCAGGATTCCATAGGCTGAAAGAATGGAACCTATCTAGGCTAACTACTCATTGAGGGCTAGAGAGTTGTGCAGTCAGGGATGAAACTCAACAGTCCAAAACATCTAGAGGAGCGCAGTTGGAGAAACTCTGCTCTAGAGCAATAGAAAACAAGCCTGCCCCCTCCTCAATGTGACATCCTTTCAACTATTTAAATGGGTCAATCTCAGCCTTCTTTTCTCCAAGGTAAATAACTCTTGTTCAGGCAGCAGATTCTCCAAACTCTAACACCCAAGATGCCCTCCTTTTAATTGCAGAAGCCAGGATTTAATCAATAATTTTTTCATATGTAACAATATCTCCACAGTCTGTATTACTTGACACTGAACTCATATGTGCTTATGTGCACACACTTTCAGCAATATAATAATAATAATAATAATAATAATAATAATAATAATTTTATACCCCACCACCATCTCCCCAAGGGGACTCAGGGCAGCTTACATGAGGCCAAGCCCAACAAGTACATTAAAGCAAATATACAACATAAAACAATACATCAGTAAAATATAATAAAGATCAAAAATAAAATAAAAGCGATAAGCTTACAATACAAAATAAAATCACAATAGTCGATCATGATGAGCAGGGCCAGTTGCAAAGATTAAAATGTTTTAAAACTCTAGGTGAGATAAGTAGTATAATGTATCTAGAAGGAGGTTCAGGTGAGACGAAACAATGGGGTTATAACAAAATTATAAGGATATCCGAGGCAGGGGGGAACAAAGAATCCCACCGCTGCCACCAGTATAACAAAATTAGCAGCTGACCATAGGTAGAATATATCAATGACCGATGTTATTGGTAGGTATGACTGCCACCACCTCAGTTTTATTGGTCTGAGGAACCAAAGGTGTGAATGTGTTGTAGGTAAGGTGTGTTTGCCCTTAGTTCTTCTATTGCTTCTTCGCTGGCTGACTGGACTTTAAAGAGATTTCTATTATTGACTTGACTTAGTTCTGAGGAGATTGACAGACTGAAGCTGACACCAGTTAAAAATGAACTAGAAAAGGTTTATTGAACTTTAAACAAATATCTACTCATAGAATGAGTGGTACAGAGACTTGATTCAGTTGTAGAGACTTAGATATTTAAACAAGTAGTGCTACTGACAATAAAGCTTTTAAAACTGTGAGTTTCCTTAAACACACTGCTCTACTCCTAGAAACAGTATCACTTAGAGAACAGACTCCTATCTGTCTCACACACAGGGCAATAAGCTCTCTTAAACTTCTCCTAAGTCTAAGAAGACAAGTCTTTCTGTTACTGATCCTCTCAATACAGTAACCCTAGCCCTTGTCTGCTACTTATTCCCTATCCTTAAGGCTCACTTTAAAGCTTTCTTTCCCTGTCAGACTCCTATTTAGCTTCCTCTCCTAAAAATCCCTTCCTTCTGTGTCTGATGTCAAGACACTTCTCCCTGTCAAAAGCTGACAGCCTCTTTCCCTCTCTCAACCGACTCCTCCCCTAATTGCTCTGACCAATCAGGAGTCGGCTTGACTCCTCCTCCTGCTTCTGCCTGTCTTTCAAGATGACAGCCACTGACTTTCAGGCTTCGGCCTGGACGCCTTAAAGGTAGATTTCACTACAGGGGTTTAATTGCACTAGAGGGTGAGATAAAGTGCATCCGAGGGTATTTTATGCCAAGTTTGTTCATTCATTGAAGGCACACTGGAACAGCCAGGTTTTTAGACTCTTCCTGAAGACTGCCAGGGGATGCTTGCCTAATTTCTCCAGGGAGCAAGTTCCAGAGCCAAGGGACCACCACAGAGAAGGCCCTCTCCCTCATCCCCAGAAGGTAAGTGGGTAATGCAAGGTTGCTGTGTGCCTTCAGATCATTTCTAACTTGTGGTGACCCTATCTAGGTTTTTCAGGGGCCGGGAGTATGTGATTTCCCGAAGGTCACCCAATGGATTTCCCTGACTGAGGGGATATTTGAACCCTGTTCAGCAGAGTTACAGTCCAGTACTGAAACCACTATGCCATGCTGACTCTCAAGCAAAAAATAAATAAATAAATTCTTTGTTTGTTTTTTAGAATGGGAAGCAGACCATCATTTTCTAACTGCTTGCATTTGCAGTCTGAATAGTAAAACATCTTCCGTTCTCTAAAAGATGCGGGCACGAACACAAAGTGTTAGTGATGATTTATTTAGTATATGGACCATTAATGAGATCTGCTCACCATCTCTGGGACATGCTCCTTTTCAAAGCAATACAGAAAAGACTAAGTAAGATGAATACAGTATG
The DNA here is from genome assembly GCF_025583915.1 of Anolis sagrei ordinatus. Lineage (NCBI taxonomy): Eukaryota > Metazoa > Chordata > Lepidosauria > Squamata > Anolidae > Anolis > Anolis sagrei. The sequence goes on from NW_026847660.1 coordinate 80,218,442, forward strand.
TAAAATGTTTTTTTCTGAATACACTTGCAAATGGTGTAAGATTGCTGCTTTCACTTTTGTCCAGATACTTTTCCTTTACCAGTAAACAGAGAGTTGTGAAATCTCCAAATCAAAGGTAATGTGATGTTGGAAAACACAGCAAACTGTCTCAAATGTAACTAAAATGGTGTCCATAAATGGATACTGAGAAGCTTAGAAGTTACTTTTGTTGTTGTGTGCCTTCAAGTCATTTCTCAATAATGCAGTGGTTCTCAACCTGTGGGTCCCCAGATATTTTGGGCTTCAACTCCCAGAAATTCCAACAGCTGGTAAACCTGGGGACCCACAGGTTGAGAACCACTGCAATAATGATAACCTTAAGCAAATTTATCATGGGATTTTCTGGGACTGAGAGTGTCTGACTTGCAAAGGCCACTCAATGGATAGCATGTCCATGCATGGAATTGAACCCTGTTCTTCAGAGGCATAGTCTAATGCTATATCATGCTGGCTCTTTTAAAAAGTATTTCTCAGCCCGTAGGCGACTCGAGGCAGTTAACAGGGCAAAATTCAATGCTTACAATGTCTTAAATACAATTAAAAACATAACATATAATAAAAACTAAACAAATCAATAAAATATAAATTCATAGTGTCTCCTTCTTAAAAACATTGTCCGGACTCATTGTCTAGTCGTTCCATTTTCCTGTGTCAGTTATTCTGCATTTGCAAACGTTTGTTCAAAAGGCCATGTCTTGACTTAAAAGGGAAGTGGCCGATCTAATATCTATAGGGAGGGCATTCCATGGCTGAGGGGCCACCACCGAGAAGGCCCTGTCTCTCGTCTCCGCCAAACGTACTTGTGACAAAGGCGGTAACGAGAGCAGGGCCTCCCCAGACGATCTTAAGGTCCTAGATAGTTCATAAGGGGAGATGCGTTTGGATATATAAGTTGGGCCAGAACCGTTTAGGTTGTAAGCCTTCTCCCTTCTAGCGAAAAAAATGCTATTCTGGGTCTTCTGATATTAGTATGGCCTTAAATGTGATTATCTCCATTCTTTTCAACAAATCCGCTCTCTCGTATTACTAATGGGTTTACTCCAAAATCTTGGAAGGCAATCATACTCGGCCATGAATGACAGCCTATGATGATAACTCCAAAGTCTCAAAGTTATAATTTCTATCAAAGGTAACGTATGAGCATTCAGGTCACCTGTCAATTTCTGGCAAGCTCATGAATTTCATAGGTTTTCTATAAGCAGGGAGGACTCACAGGTGGCCTGCCATTGCCATCCTCTGAAATATAGCCAACAGCACATAGTAGTTTCCTCTCCAAGTTCTAATTAGACCTGATCCTTCTTAGCCTCCAAGATCAAATGGGATATGTTGAATTTTTTACTCTATCTTTATTCAAAAGTTAACCATAACTGATCAATTTGGACTAAAATTCAAAAGACTACAAGCCACTGTCCTGTGGCAGAAAGAACACCTCAGTAATGAGGTCATATATGCTCCATAATGGCAAGATTCACTCCATGTAATTATGAACAATAAAAAAGCCAAAATTGTAGCTAAGTCACTGCTTGTGTTTCAATTACAATGCAACAGGCTTATGCCTTAGTTACTGCAAAAAGAATGATGGAAATCATGTTATTTGCAACAAACTATGGATTCTGGTCAGGTGAGTGGGAGAAGGCTGCACAAAATATGTTTTGTAATGAGAGCACGAATTGCTGCTCGTAATGAAATAAGCGTAATGAAAACCTTTGGAGTGAGCCGAGCAGAGTCTATTAGGTGCCATATGCAACAACTGACAGCCCCACAGCTAGGGAGGCCCTTTCACACCTTTTGACAGGCAGAAAATTGCAGGGTCGGGCTATTGGAGGCATGTTTATTCATCAGGGCTGAAGCCATAAAGCCAAACCTATTTGAAAGGGCTTCTTGTTTTATTTGCTTAGCTTTATTCATCATTAAAGCTGCCAGGATGAAAGCAGAGATGAAGCTGACAAAGTCAAGGGGGACGCATTACCTTAAGCGATTTGGAGAACACAGCAGAACATCAATAACGCTGCTGTAGGAGGTTCGGGCGAGAAAAAACACTCCCTCCTCAGCATCTCCAGATTTGACTTTCTAATGCAGGCACACCGCTATCAAGCCACTAGCCTGCTCTTCCAGAAACAAGGCCATGTCACTGCTGCGTAATGAAAAGTCAATGTTGAATTTCATTTTCCTTTAATACAATTGTACCTGGCCCACATGATTAAGGCCTTGCTGAATAATCTGTGTTTGTTCTATGGCACTGCATCCCCCTTTCCCCAGACGTCAGGTTAATGGGTCTTTCAGTATCTTCTACAGCAGGCATGGGCAAACTTTTTAACTTGAGGGCCACATGGCGGGCCAGAGAGGGTGGGTGGGATGGGAGGGAGGGGGTTCTCCCCAAGTCCCCTCCTGTGCCTTCCTCCTCTTCCTGTTCTCCTTAGGAAGCAGAAAGTGAAGAAAAGCCAGGAAATGTCAGGTGCCCAAAAGGGTTAGCCTTGGTCAGGATGAGATAGTGGACAGGAGAGAAAAAGTTTATCCATTAGATCCCATATTACCTAATAATAATAATAATAATAATAATAATAATAATAATAATAATGGCTATGGCTCACAAATGGAACTCTGAAAAAGGAGACAGAGGGCCTGATTTTGGCAGCCCAAGAGCAAGCCATTCGAATCAATGCCATCAAAGCCAGAATTGAAAAGTTGACAACAAATCCCAAGTGTAGACTCTGCAAGGAAGCAGATGAAACAATAGATCACATCCTCAGCTGCTGCAAGAAGATCGCGCAGACAGACTACAAGCAGAGGCATAACACCATTGCTCAGATGATTCAGTGGAACTTGTGCCACAAATACCATCTGCCTGCGACAAAGACCTGGTGGGATCACAAACCGGAAAAAGTTACAGAGAATGAACACGCCAAACTCCTCTGGGACTTCTGAATTCAGACAGACAGAGTCCTGGAGCACAACACTCCTGACCTCACTGGAGCACAACACTCCTGACCTCACAATCGTGTTACAAAACGAAGTATGGATTGTCGATGTTGCAATCCCAGGTGACAGCAGGACTGCAGAGAAACAACTGGAAAAGCTGACACGATATGAGGATTTAAAGATCGAACTGCAAAGACTCTGGCACAAACCAGTAAAGGTGGTCCCAGTGGTGATCGGAACACTGGGTGCAGTGCCTAAAGACCTTGGCCTGCACTTAAACACAATTGGCGCTGACAAGATTACCATCTGCCAGCTGCAGAAGGCCACCTTACTGGGATCTGCACGCATTACGATACATCACACAGTCCTAGACACTTGGGAAGTGTCCGACGTGTGATCCAATCCAACAGGCAGCAGAATGTCTGCTGTGTGATACTGTTATGAATAATAATAATAATAATAGTTTATTTATACCCCGCCACCATCTCCCCAAAGGGGACTCAGAGCGGCTTACATGAGGCCAAGCCCAGCGATACATTACAGCAACATAAAATATAAACAACAAAATAACGTCACAATAAAATAAATAAAACAATCAAGTAAAATAAACAGTACAAAATAACATAATGGAAAATAAAACACAGTGGGCGGGCCAAATGCACAACTTAAAATGATAGAATATTGGATGAGATAGCAATGAAAAGGTACATTTGTGGGGGAGGAGCTCACAGAGGACTGAACAGTGGAATTAGACTTTTAATAATGTGGGGGGATGTGCAATATGAGGGAAACAGTGTAGGTGAAACAACAGGACTGGAATATATGGTCACTCTCAAAAGGCACATCGGAAAAGCCAAGTCTTTAGATCTTTCTTAAAGGCAGCTAGGGTGGGGGCTTGCCTAATCTCACCAGGTAGCAAGTTCCACAGCTGAGAAGGCTCTCTCCCTCATTCCCACAAGTCATGCCTGCGATAAAGAGGTGAGAGGAGGGCCTCCCCTGAGGATCAGAGGGAACGTGCAGGTTTGTGGAAGGAGATGCGGTAGGTGGGTCCCAAACTGTTTAGGGCTTTATAGGCGATAACCTGCACCTTGAATTGGGCCCGGAAAATGAACGGCAGCCAATGGAGCTCCTTAAACAGCGGGGTTGACCGCTCCCTGTAATTCGTCTCTACTCCTGATACATAATCCTAGGGCTGTTAGAGACCCCCAAGGGCCATCCAGTCCAACCTCCACCATGCAAGAAGGCACAATCAAAGCACTCACGATACACAGCCTCTGAGAAAAAGCCCCCAGATAGGGAGACTCTACCACACTCCTAGGCAGCCTACGCCTCTCTCCAACAGCTCCTACTCTCAGGAAGTTTTTCCTAATCATTTCAGTCTAATCTCTTTCCCTGCCATTTGAAATCATTGCTCCCTTGTGCCCTGGTCTCTAGAGCAGCAGAAAGTCAGTTTTCCCCTTCTCCTCAATGGGAAACCCCTTTAAATCTTGAAACATAGTTCTCATGTTCCCTCTCTATCTTCTCTTCTCCTAGCTAAACATCCCCCAGGAGGAAAGGAGAAAGGAAAAAGAGAAGGAAGGAAAGAAGATAGGGAGCAAGAGAAGGATAGAAGGAAGGAAGAATGGAAGAGAATGGAGGAAGGGAAGGGGGAGGGAGAGAGGAAAGTCAAAATGGAAGGAAGGAGAAAGAGTGAGAAGGAAGGAGGGAGGAGAGAAGGGAGGACGAAAGTGTAGAAGAGAAGGAAAGAGGAAGGGAGAAAGAGGGAGGGAAGGAAGGGAGGGAGGGAAGGAGGAAGGAAAGAGAGAAGGAAGGAAGGATAGGATGGTGTGAGAGAGGAGGGCCTGAGAAAAGAGCCCAAGGGGCCGCATCTAGCCCCCCGGCCTGGGTTTACCCATACCTGTTCTACAGCAACACAGGGAATGTGTAGCCCTCCAAATGCTATTAGAATGCAACTCCGATCATTCTCCATACTGCCGTACTGCCTATGTGGATTACTGCAGATGGAAATTATAGGTCAAAACCATGTGGAGGGCAAAGCCTATATATTTATCTATAGTCAGAGAATGGAGACCCTTCAGAAGAAGTTCAACCTTTGATCAAAGATAATGGAAAACATAGATGATTGGCAGCCCACAACTCCATTTAGCCTACACTTGACCCAGGATTCAAAGGATCTTCCTTATTATGCATTTTAGCTACTTCCTCTGAAACATCAGCAAGGATCACTTTAATCCACCAAAACTGCAGAGGCGGCAACAGAGTCTCTGAATGACGGCTGAGACGTCCAAGGCCTTTACGTTAATTCACCTTGTAAAGAAATATTTATTTATTTACTATATTTATACCCTGCCCTTCTCACCCCAAAGGGGACTCAGAGCACTTTACAGTAGGCAACAATTCAATGCTGCATAAACAGACATACAAATAAAAAACATATATGGTACATTAAAAACCAAAAAGTTAAAACAAATCTAAATATTAAAACCAATAATTAAAATTACACAATCCAAAATCACAGTTCAGGAGCCATTCCAAATATGCCAAAGTTCAGCCCTATACTAGACAAGCTTTAGAATCTTACTCAGTTCAAAATATGGTCACCAATTAGGTTATTCTAACCCATATAAGCAGAAGCCTTTAGTAACTATTTTCTCAGTGTCACGTGAAAAATATCTAGAGATACTTACATCTTCTGGCTTCTATATTCCTTCTGCAAGAGGAAGTAAATATATAAACTCATCTGATCTCCTACCCAAGTACTAACCAGAGCTGACCCTGCTTAGCTTCCAAGACCAGACAGAATCTGCTGACTTTATGAGATCTTTGTAAGCATGTACCAATTAGGAATGTAAATTCTTGTGAGAGTTACAGTTAATAGCAATAGGTTACATGACTGATGTAGAAGACCAAAGTGCAGGAAACAAATCATAACATTATTATTATTATTTGGGGGGGGGGGGGACAATACTGGGAAGAGAAAAAAGAAAGCCAAACAAACCATCTATGCAAAACTCTGCCCTTAACTTTGGGTTTTCATCAGCACTAGTCAAGGAAATGCCTTTTCATCCCCTATCTCACACCTCTTCATCTTTTATGAACTATGTTAATTTTAATGCTACTCACTTTTACTGCTTTATAGCAATCTTAGATACATCGTAAAACTGTCTGAAGAATTTGAATAAAAACGTAGTACATAAATACTCTTAAATAAAAATAAACACAGCATTGATTTTCTGTCAAATGAAAGGCTCTCAGGACAAAAGAGTGGACCTGCTGATGTTGCATCACTCTTAGGTCTCTTCTACACTGGCATATATTATCTAAATATATAATCCATATCTGCTTTGAATTGGATTATATGAGTCTACACTGCAATATAATCTAGTTCAAAGTAGATAATGTGGATTATCTGCTTTGATAATATGGATTATATGGCAGTGTATAAGGGCCCCCAGTCTAAAGTCACCAGTTGAACGGAGCTGGAAAAGACATATTTTGAAGATATATTTAATCCTCTATAGAAGACCATTGTAATCTTGTGTTGAAAATAATACTGAAATCAGTGAAAGAGTTTGATTACAATTTATCTTTTAGATGACTTCGAGGGGAAAAAATTCTTCTGAATCCAACCTATTGCTATTAACTGGAGCAATGTAAACATTTTAACTCTCCCTTTATCAGTCAACTGGACTTTAAATGCTTTCATTTCCCCCAATCAAAATGGAATGGCATTGCAATAATTCAAGGGTTTAAAAGACAAAGTCATAACCCTCACGGAGGCAGGCTTTTAACATGAATATAGGAAATAGTTTTATCATGCAGAAACAAGTAACTCCGATTTTTATTATACAGATATAACTCAATAGCTCCCAATGAATGCTAGTATTAAAAGCTGAAGGACTGCTTTGCATTTTTGCCTGGGTTAAGATGAGTTCAGTTGTCACCAACAATCTATTTCACAGTTGAAATATTACCCCGCTGAGAAAGAGACAGAGGGGGAAGAGGAAGACAATTGTGAGGATCTTTTGAAAAGGTGAGTCAAAATATTTTTTTCTCACAATGAGATTCGGTCTGTAGATTAACATAAAAGAGAAAGAGAGTCTCTTCCAGTGCCAAGAAACATGAAAGCTTGTGTAGCACCATATGAAACAGTAGTGAAAAAAAAGCCAGAACTCCAGTTTGAAGATGGGAAATTCTGGATATTTCCCAACAATAGCAAGTTTCAGCCCAATGAAATCAAGACATAGCTTCCTAAGATCTAAAGAAATACTCGCAGGAACACCCCAGCAAGCGAGAGTCCAAACATTGCAGGTGAAAACCCGGAACCACAATCAGTGGCTGATACCAGATGAGAGACTGCCTCCTGGGCACACAGATTAGGAGACCAGGAAGGCGCTGAACAGGCTGTGCTCTGGCACCACGAAATGCAGAGCTAACCTTCAGAAATGGGGCCACAAACTGGAGTCCATGACATGTGAGAAGAGCAAACCACAGACCATCTATTACAATGCAACCTGATCCCTGCCACATACACAAGAGAGAACCTTCTCACAGTGACACCAGAGGCACTCCAAATGGCCCATTTTTGGTCAAAGGATATTTAGCATAATGCCAAGTGTTTAACTTTGTTTGTAATTTTAAATACATTATAACTGCACCCTCAATTCACTTCTGACACGATAAATAAATAAACCTTTTCCATCATTGCCTGCGGCTGTGTTGTTTTGGATGAGTAAATAGGTGGGCTAACCTCTAACAAACGTATAGACCGACAGGTCACAGGTTCGAATCCAGGGAGAAATGGATGAGCTCCCTCTATCAGCCCCAGCTCCTCATATGGGGACATGAGAGAAGCCTCCCACACGGATGGTAAAAACATAAAATCATCTGGGCGTCCCCTGGACAACGTCCTTGCAGATGGCCAATTCTCTCACACCAGAAGCGACTTGCAGTTTCTCAAGTTGCTCCTTGAGGTAGGTTAAAATGAAAGCGCTGGGCCAAGATAATACTTAACTTCATGGCTGAATGGGGACTCAACCAGGTGTTTTGGACTTCAGCTCCCAGAAGCTTCAGCCAACTTGGTCAACTGCCAGGAATTCTGGGAGTTGAAATCCAAAACACCTAGCAAATCAAAATTTGCTCTCCTAGGCCCCTTCTACACTGCCATATAATCCAGATTATCAAAACAGATAATCCACATTATCTGCTTTGAACTGGATTATGAGTCTAAAGGCAAAGGTTTTCCCTTTACCTTTGCCATTGTGTTCGTTTCTGGGGGGTGGTGCTCATCTCCATTTCTAAGCTGAAGAGCTGGCATTGTCCATAGACACCTTTTAGGTCATGTAGCCAGAATTACTGCATGGAGCACCATTACCTACCTGCCAAAGCGGCACCTATTGATCTACTCACAGTTGCATGTTTTCAAATTGCTAGGTTGGCAGAAGCTGGGGCTAACAACAGGAGCTCACTGCCGATCAGCTAATCTTCTCATCAGAAGAATGAGAAGATCTGCTGTTTAGTGGTTTATCCCACTGAGCCACTGCAGCCCCTATTATGACTCTACACTGCTGTATAATCCAGTTTAAAACAGATAATCTGGATTTTATATGACAGTGTAGAAAGGGCCCTAGACACCAGGGGTTGTGAAGCAGCCAGTTTACCACTGAACTATGGCTTTGTCCAAAGGGCAGAAAGAATACAAAATAGAAGTATAAAAACTGGTTTTACTACTTTATCACAACATTATTCAATATGATTTTCCCTCTTTATAGTTTGTAATTTTCCAAACTTGGCTGGCAAAAAAAAAAAAAAGAATAAGATCAATAAAATCATTTAAACATCTGTCATTTAGGCTACTGCAAGTGATGCTTAACACCTCTTCAAAGGAGCCATTTGTATTGGGGAAATGCCTCCCAACTGAGTACCTTTGAGCAGTCGTCTTGGGCACAATTAAGTTTGCAAAAGACTGAGCAGCAACCCATTGACTATCAGTCAACTCAAGCATCAGCATCTCCTATATTGAGATAACCTACTGCTATGGAATCATGCTGTGAATAAGAAGAGGAAAATGTGCCAGGCATTCTCTGTTGGCACTCACAAAAGGAAGCATGGGAACCTGCTGCTGCAGCTGCTCAAATGCCAAATGCCAGGTGGACTGGGGAGCTTTTGGCCTTTAGGCCCGATCAGTTTCACCTAGTATTGCCAACAGTATTTCTTTTATCTGTATTCAAAAGAGATCTTTATTATATGCATACATACACTATAACAAAAGCAGGAAACTATAAACACACATGGAGGAAAAATAACCACATTAATTATAAATGTCTACAAAAGTTAACCAACTGTCCAAATATATATCCATTTGAAAATTTTGTCCATACATAATGTTTTCAAATGTTGTAAGCATTGCTAGTTCTTCTATCCATTTAATCACAAATGGTTAAAAATCTATTCCACATAACTGCATATTAATTTTTTACCAGTCCAAAGGGCATGAAAACTCCACTTCCAATGTCCACTGGTTAATTTCCAAGAAGCAGATAAATAGGTCAAAAGAATACACAAGTCCCTGAATAGCAAGGAACCTCCCAAAGCTAGATTTACTGACGTGATTATTTCCTGCCAAAATGTAACCACTATGGAACAATTCTAAAACGTATATGCCAAAGAAGCACTAACAACAGTTACATCTCCAATATTACATTTCTTGAATTGATGTTGTAGCAACTAATATACCCAAAAGAGTAATTTCTGCTATATAAAACAGGAGATCTATACTACAGATGGTAGTCACTGATTAGTCAAAATGGGATATTCCAATTCCGTGTTTCATTTTTGCTGCAAAACACTACCCTTTGAATAAAATGGGAATTGAGTAATGCCCATTTAAATCTACAGAATCAAGTAATGTTCATTTGAATCATGAGAAATCAATGGTGCATCTACTCACTGTAGAATTAATGCAGTTTGACACCATTTTAACTTTCATAGCTCAATGTTATAGAATCACAGTTGTGGTTTGGCGAGGCAACAGCTTTCTTTGGCAGGAAAGGCTTGTAAAACTTCCAAGATGGCAGGCAAAGTGGTGTCAAACTGCATTATTTCAACAGTGCAGAGGGAAATGAAGACTCCCGAGCCCTTCCACACAGCCCTATACCCCAGAATATCAAGGCAGAAAATCCCACAATATCTGCTTTGAACTGGGGCCTTTCCACATAGCTCTATATCCCAGGATAGGAAGGCAGAAAATTCCACATTATCTGAGTGTGGACACAGATAACCCAGTTCAAACCAGATATTGTGGGATTTTCTGCCTTGACATTCTGGGATATAGGGATGTGTAGAATGGCCCTGGGTTATCTGAATCCACACTCAGATAATGTGAGATTTTTGCCTTGATATTCTGGGATATAGGGCTGTGTGGAAGGGCCCTTCAAAGTTGACCATGGTAGATTACTTACTTTATGGGTATATTAAAAAAATCAATATAATGTAAGTGATATGCCTGATGGTATGTAGGAAGATCTGGAGGAATACAGTGTTATGAAAAATCAAGGGCCACCTGTAAAAACATGCTAAAAATGTAAGTCCCAATGTAATACACCTCAGGTTAAATGTTTTGAGAATTAAGCCAGCACAGCATAGTGTTTTGAGTGTTAGGCTAGGACTGTAGATTCAAACTCCTATTCAGACATGGAAACCCAGAAGTTGAAATCAAGCAAGTCATATTCTCTCAGTATCAGAACATGGCAAAACTCCTCTGGAGAAATCTTATTTATTATTTTATTTACTGCATTTCTATACTGTCCTCTCTAACCCCAAGTGAGACTCAGAGAGGTGTACAAACATGGCAAAATGCAATGCTGCAATATACAGACAAAGCAATACATAACATCAGCTAAAATCAATCTATATAAATAAATTTTTAATGTTTGTTTGTGGGATTAACATAACTCAAAAACCACTGGATGAATTGACACCAAATTTGGACACAATGTACCTATCAGGCCAATGAGTGACCATCGCTCATAAAAACACTGAAAAACACAGTAGAAGAGACTTAAAAAGCCAAAATCGCAAAAAGATACTAAAGTGCATGAGCAAAAACGATCTAATCTCACTAGGGACTGAGTTCCAAGCTGAGGGGCCACCACTGAGAAGGCCCTGTCTCTCATTCCCACCAATCGCACCTGTGTGGGTGGCAGGACCAAGAGCAGGACCTCCCCTGCCAATCTTAACACTCAAACTGTTTCGTAAAGAGAGATATGTTCAAACAGGTAAGCTGGATCAGAATCTTGCCAAGAAAATCTTCTGGTAAGTTTGCCATATACTCATCTTGAAAGCAGATTGTTTGAGAATAATGGCTCAAGAACTTACTCATAATGCCTTTTACTAACTACTTTGGGCAAGCAGGCTGAAGTTAGCACAAAAGTTGCTGCTGGAGAGATTGCATAAGGTTCAGCTTTTCTTAACATGAGCCTATTAGAGATACAGGCACATATACATACATTCAGTCAGTTGGCTCAGTATCTGTATATTCAGCTATGCCGGCTGACACTGGCTAGAAAACTGCAATAGAATGACTTACTAGAAGGGAAGGGAAGAAGGTTTGTATGTACATTCCTGCCAGATTTTGGTTACACATTGCTAAAAGCAGCAATAGCAGTGATGCCAATTTCAGTAGCAGGGAGTAAAAACACTGTGCGTAATGTCAATCACAGACCAACATGTTATCCATCCTTTACCTAAAGGACAGGTGCCAGGGGCTCACATCTTTGTGGCAGAGAGGTAAGAATCCTACTCATGCCCCCCCCCCCCCAATATATGTGTGAATGAATTATGATTATTCGGTGAAGAAGAGCTATCTTCATAAGCCCAAAGATTCTGGATCCAAAAATCTGGCTGCAATGTTTTTAAAAATGGAAATGGGTGAAAGTAGGATAGGATGTCTTTTGCCTCCTAAAACTATACCCAAGGGTCCTTCCATACAGACATATAATCCAGAATATCAAGGCAGAAAATTCCATATCTACTTTGAACTGGGTTATCCAAGCCCACACTGCCATCTATTCCAATTCAATGCAGAAAATGTGGGATTTTATTCAGCTGTGTGGAAAAGCCTTAGAAGGCATGAAAGTAACACCTTTTGTTCCCGATACAACTCAAGTAGAGCTTCTTCCTGCCTAACAAGTATTCTTGTGTAACAGAAAAGGCTTTGATGTTTCAACCCTACAGAAGCTGACCTATTGATATCACTTTGGACCGGATACGTCAACCCTCCTGGTGTTTTCGCCTACAAATCCCAACAGACCCAGCTAGCAAGGCCAAAAGTACCAGACTTTGGGAGTTGTACATTGAAAGACAAAAAGTTCCTTACTCATGAACCATGCTTCCCAAGCTGAGCACCCTTGAGATGGGTGCTCAGCTTGGCACAGGATCGAGAAACGGGACAACAGGTTTGCATCACCTGGTTCAGCTTTCAATTTAAGGGACAAACCTTTCTCAAAGAGGGCAGAACTATTTCCTTCTTCCCATTTTCCATTATTGCAAAGAAATCCCAGCTGGGACTAACAGATAGGAATGCCTTAAAGCGCACTCATGATTGCATGGCTGAGGTCAGGTCTGAACTGAGGATTTTGTGGCTTGTAGTCATGGCCTCGATGCAAGAGGAGTTCGCTGAAGCAATTCACATCTCTGCTTGCATGACTGACTTCAATTTTATTCCTTCTCTCCCCTTTCTCGTGCTACTACACCAACTAACCAATCTTGTGTATGTTTTCTGTATGTCAATCCAATTGTATTCAAGTTAATTGCTCTCCTAAAAGTCCATTGTCCCTCTAAGAACAAGTGAACAATTGATCACACAGAATCCAACATGCAGTTTCAAGTGACCAAAAACTTTGACTTTGATTTTTCATGTGGATCTGGTTGAATGCTTTTTAAAACTTTTATTTGCTTTGTAGGCTCTTCTCCCCACCATGTCACCATCTTTTATCTAGCCCTCTCAAGTGTGGACCTAAAGGCATTTTGTCCCTGTAACGCTGCGCAACTGCAGACTGCATCTTAGTCTTATTTGCTAACTATATAACCATTTTCTAAGTATGTAACCAGCACATAATAGCCAGCAAGAGAGTCAGCACATCATTGGCATGCAAGAGCAAGGAGATATGCAGATGAAAACAAATCAGTGTCCGTATGCCGGAGATGTACAGGGAGAGGTCGCTCCTGCAGGCTTCTTCTGATGCGATGGCCCCAAAGGTGTGTTCCAATATCCTCATATTTTACTCTGTGACTGAACCATTCACAGATGATGTTGACAGTGAAAAGCCCTCCAGAAATCAATGCACACAGAGGGCCTTAATATCACCTCCTCTCACCTCACCTCCTCTTACTTCACCTCACTGCAACCTCCTACAGAGGCATATCGCACAGCAGGTTGCAGAGAGAACAAGTTCTGAGAGGTAACATTCGCAAAGCTATATGCTCCTGTGCAGTGCCTTTGGGGCTGCAGGCGTTATGAGGGATCAGCCAAGGGAAATGAGGCAAGAGCTACATATGCAAACATAAAGTAAAGGTAAAGGTTTTCCCCTGACATTAAGTCCAGTCATGTCCGACTCTGGGTTAGTGCTCATCTCCATTTCTAAGCTGAAGAGCCAACATTGCCCGTAGACACCTCCAAGGTCATGGAGCTGGCGTGACTGCATGGAGCACCGTTATCTTCCCACCGGAGCAGTACCTATTGATCTACTCACATTTGCATGTTTTCGAACTGCTAGGTTGGCAGAAGCTGAGGCAAAACAGCGGGAGCTCACGCCACTCCCCAAATTCAAACCTGCGACCTTTCGGTAAGCAAGTTCAGCAGCTCAGCGATTTAACCCACTGCACCACCAGGGACTCCTATGTGTATGCAAACATACACATGCACAATATTACCCATAAACCATAGTTCACAGAGCTGGGAAAGTCTGGGGATCTGAAGCAGTTCTTAGTGATATGAAATAGCATAAACACTGATGAGCTGGAGGGGTGAAAGCCCTTCTAATTCCCCTGCATTTTTCCCCCAGTAATGCCAGAAGTCAATGAGTCATATTTGCCCCAAATCATTGACATTACAAGCCAGCTGGTCTGTGCTAGAAAAAAATTCACTGAAGTTTCCTCCATCATTGAATGGTGGGTATGGAATGGTCCAGGGTTGCAAGTTGCGCTTTCCAAACATTTTATGTTGATGACATACTTTTGCGACATGGTAATTCAGTTTTATTAGCAAACCAGAGGTCAAACCAACCCCTTTTGAGAAATATGGATACATACATAAATTGCAGTGACAAATGTATGGGGATCCAACATATCTCATAGAAACCTTTCATTTATATTTTAAAATATATATGATGTATTGCTCATTTCACATAGACACTGAGGTTTCTCATTATGTTGGCATGACATACCTACACACTGGAAGCAACATGCTAACGTGCCATGATACACAGGTTGGAAAGCTCTGGAATAGAAGTTTTTATGTTACTGAATCAGTTAAACCAAAAGTTATCCCAGGCCCCTTCCACACTGCTGAATAAAATCCCACATTTTCAGCTTTGAACTGGGAATATATGGCAGTGTGGACTCAGATAGCCCAGTTCAAAGCAGATACTGTAGGATTTTCTGCCTTGATATTCTGGGTTATATGGCTTTGTAGAAGGGCTCCCAGATGTCAAACCTATTTTGAGGACAGAGTTCAGCACCACAGACAGCTCCTTTGAAATTCAGGCTACTATACAGAATGATTCACTGTTTCTTTGATGTGGAAACCACCAACTGTTCTCACATGTGTGAAGTGTGACTTACTGGTGAATCTGCAACATATAGGCAATGAAGGCAAGCCACAAAAATGACAGAAGCCATCTCGAAACATACAAAAACAAAAAAAGCCTTTACCTACATGTTGACGTGGGTGTTGCGTGCCTTGAAGTCATTTCCAACTTATGTCAACTCCAAGGCGAACCCATCATGGGGTTTTCTTGGAAAAATGCATTTGGAGGATGCTTGCTTTTGCCTTCTTCTGAGGCTGAGAGAATGAGACTTAACGAAGGTCACCCAGCCAGTTTCCATGTTCTAGCAGCGATTCAAACCCAGGTATTTTGGACTTCAATTCCCACAATTCCTAACAGCCTACTGGCTGTTAGGAATTGTGAGAACCAAAGTCCAAAACATTTGGAGGGCCAAAGTTTACCCATGCCTGAGTTATAATATAGAATGAATATCACTTTACCTACTATAGTTCAATGCGATGAAATCCTGGGATTTGTAGTTTGATGCACCAGCCCACTTTGGCAGAAATGGCTCAAAACCTTGTAAAACCACAGCTCCCAGAATGACACAACATTGAGCCCAGGTAGTGACAAGTGGGATTAAGTTACATTCATTCGACATAGTGCTGGTTCCCCATAGTGGTGGGGTTCCACCAAATGACAACTCCCAGGATTCCATTGCAGTGAAAGGGCTGTCAAGATGCACCAATTCAACAGCAGATGCACTCTATGCCTAGTGCTGTGGTTCTCAACCTAATGCCGCAACCCCTTAATACAGTTCCTCATGTTCTGGTGACCTCCAACCATAAAATTATTTTCGTTGCTACTTCAGAACTGTAATTTTGCAACTATTATGAATTGTAATGGAAACATCTGATATGCAGGATATATTTTCATTCACTGGGCCAAATTTGAATACTGGTGGGGTTGGTGGAGGGGACTGATTTTGTTATTTGGGAGTTGTAGTTGCTGGGATTTATAATTAACCTACAATCGAAGAACATTCTGAACTCCACCAACGATGAAATTGAACCAAACTTGGCACACAGAACTCCCATGACCAACAAAAAATACTAGAAGAGTTATATGGGCATGAACCTTGAGTTTGGGAGTTGTAGTTCACCTAAATCCGGAGAGCACTGTGGACTCAAACAATGATGGATCTGGACCAAACTTGGCACGAATTCTCAATATGCCTAAATGTGAGCACTGGTGGAGTTTGGGGCAACTAGTCATTGACATTCAGGAGTTGTAGCTGCTGGGATTTATAGTTAACCTACAATCAAAGAGCATTCTGAACTCCACCAAAGATGAAATTGAACTAAACTTGGCACACAGAACTCCCATGACCAGCAGGAAATACTGGAATGGTTAGGTGGGCACTGACCTTGAGTTTTGGAGTTGTAGCTCACCTACATCCAGAGAGCACTGTGTACTCAAACAATGAGTACAAGAAAGGAGATTCCATCTGAACATGAGGAAGAACTTCCTGACTGTGTGAGCTGTTCAGCAGTGGAACTCTCTGTCCCAGAGTGTGGTGGAGGCTCCTTCTTTGGAAGATTTTAAACAGAGGCTGGATGGCCATCTGTTAGGGGTGCTTTGAATGCAATATTCCTGCTTCTTGGCAGGTGGTTGGACTGGATGGCCCATGAGGTCTCTTCCAACTCTAGGATTCTATGATGGATCTGGCCCAAAGTTGGCACGAATACTCAATTATGCGGAGTTTTGGGGAAATTGACCTTGACATTTGGGAGTTGTAGTTGCTGGGACTCAAGGTCAGTGCCCACCTAATCCTTCCAGCATTTTCTGTTGGTCATGGGAGTTCTGTGTGCCAAGTTTGGTTCAATTTCATTGTTGGTGGAGTTCAGAATGATCAGGATTTATAGTTAACCTACAATCAAAGAGCACTCTGAACCCAAACTTGGCACACTACCTATATGGCCAACATTGAATACTGGTGGGGGTTGGGGGGCTGTTTGTGAATTCTGGGAGTTGTAGTGCCCCAACACCAAAATGGAAGAAAAGGTCAGAGGGAGAGATCTTCACCCTTCCCTGCCAAAGGGGTTCCTAAGACCATCAGAAGTGTGTGTTTTCTGGTGGTCTTTGCTGACCCCTCTGACACCCCCTCGCGACCCTCAGGTTGAGAAACACTGGCCTAGTGAATGGTCCCCGGCCCGCCCCTTCCCTGGGGCTCCCCCTGCCGGCGGGACGGCGGAACTGCTCCTCACCTGCTTCTGCGGGCGCGACAGCCGGCGGCGAGGAGGAGGAGGAGGAGGAGGACACTGCAGCAGATCGCGCTGCCGCTTCGCTCCCTCGGCTTCTTCCCGGGTCTCCGCCCACGCCAGGCCACTAGGCACAACTTTCCCTGGAGGAGGAAGAAGAACCAGAAGCGAGCCCCACAGATTTCTCCCGCTTCTCCTCGGCCGGCTGAGATGCGGCGGAGTCGCCCTGCCCGGCTCCCTTCTTGTTTATTATGGCCGGGGCTCGGCGTCCGGCGCGGCTCCCAGGCAGGGCAACGCGCATGCTCAGGCTCCGGCCCGGCATGGGCGCTGGGTCCCGGCTGCCAATCCGCGAGGGGCATGACGGGCCTTGTAGTTTCCTTGCCCTCCCCGAGCCATAGGCTTGCTTTGGAGTGTCCTGGGAAAGGGAAAAGGGGGTTGAGGGCGAGAGCCTGCGTCCTGTTCGGAAAGCCAAGGTTTCAGGATGTTGGGGGATGAGGTCATGCCTTCATTTAAAGCAAACGCTCATCAATAGGAGATCAAGGGGAAATAAGTGCTCAGTTTATTGTCGAAGGCTTTCATGGCCGGAATCACTAGGTTGCTGCAAGTTTTTGGGACTGTATTATTTATTTATCTATATAAATAAAAATGTAATGTTCGTTTGTGGGATTAACAGAACTAAAAAACCACTGGACGAATTGACACCAAATTTGGACACAAGACACCTAACAACCCAATGTATGTCCTTCACTCAAAAAAAATTGATTTTGTCATTTGGGAGTTGTAGTTGCTGGGATTTATAGTTCACCTACAATCAAAGAGCATTCTGAACTCCACCAATGATGGAATTGAACCAAACTTGGCACACAGTTCTCCCATGACCAACAGAAAATACTGGAAGGGTTTGGTGGGCAGTGTCCTTTGGTTTTGGAGTTGTAGTTCACCTACATCCAAAGATCACTGTGGACTCAAACAATGATGGATCTGGACCAAACTCTACACGAATACTCAATATGCCCAAATGTGAACACTGGTGGAGTTTGGGGAAAATAGAATCTTGACATTTGGGAGTTGTAGTTGCTGGGATTTATAGTTCATCTACAATCACAGAGCATTCTGAACCCCACCAACGATAGAATTGGGCCAAACCTCCCACACAGAACCCCCATGTGGGCCACAGCAACGCGTGGCAGGGGACGGCTAGTTTATATATATATATAAACTAGCCGTCCCCTGCCACGCGTTGCTGTGGCCCACATGGGGGTTCTGTTTGGGAGATTTGGCCCAATTCTATCGTTGGTGGGGTTCAGAATGCATAATTCAAAGTGCTGGTGTTAACCTATAAAGCCCTAAACGACTCCGGCCCTGTTTACCTCTCCGAACGTATTCTCCCCTATGAACCATCAAGATTATTAAGATCGTCTGGAGAGGCCCTGCTCTCGGTCCCACCGGCCTCGCAAGCGCTGGTGGGGACGAGGGACAGGGCCTTCTCGGTGGTGGCCCCTCGACTCTGGAACTCTCTCCCACTGGAGATCAGAACCGCCCCGTCTATCCTGACATTTAGGAAACAGGTGAAGACTTGGTTATGGAGACAGGCATTCGACGAGTGAGCCAACACCCTGAGATATGGATGGAGGATGATGAGCAACGATTTTAGTGTGACGACTGACCGTTATAGTTATTGATTGTAATTGCTGTTTTAATGTTTTACTGTAATATGTATTATGATGTTTATTGATTGTATGTGATATTATGGTTGGAAACCGGTCTGAGTCCCTCGAGAGAGGTGAGAAGGCCGGTATACAAAACTTATATATATATATTTGAAGCACTAGCCATCCTCTGCCAGGCGTTGTTGTGGCCCAGTCTGGTGATCTGAAAAATAAAGTCACGAGAAAGTGTTGGTTTCCAATATATGTAATGTCTTTATGCTTGTGGGTAAACAGTATTTATTGCTGTTTCTTTGCCAGTGTTTGTCTGGTTTGCCTACTCTGGAACATGCAACATATCATTGTCCTTCTTTAGGGGTCCCTTTCAAATCTATGATACTGTATCTGTGTGTGAATCAGTTAAAGTCCTAGATCAGGGGTCCTCAACTTTTTAAACAGAGGGCCAGGTCACAGTCCCTCAAACTGTTGGAGGGCCGGATTATAATTTGAAAAAAAATGAATGAATTCCTATGCACACTGCACATATCTTATTTGTAGTGCAAAAAAACACTTAAAACAATACAATAATTAAAATGAACAATTTAACAAATATAAACTTATTAGTATTTCAATGGGAAGTGTGGGCCTGCTTTTGGCTGATGAGATAGGATTGTTGTTGTTGTTGTGTGCTTTCAAGTTTTCAGACTTAGATTGACTCTGAGCGAGGGCCGGGTATCTATCTATCTATCTATCTATCTATCTATCTATCTATCTATCTATCTTATATCTATGGCTGGATGGCTCTTTGTCAGGAGGACTTTGATTACGTTTTCTTGCCCTGGTGAAGGGAGTTGGATTGGATGGCCTTAAGTATTTTCTGTTGGTCATGGGGGTTCTGTGTGGGAAGTTTGCCCCAATTCTGTCGTTGGTGGGGTTCAGAATGCTCTTTGATTGTAGGGAGGGTCTGTGGTGTTTCCTGAGTGGTGGGAGCTATAGCTGTTTGTGGTGGCAGGAGCTTGTCTGTGTAAGTGGACACTCCATCCACACACACATATATTTTCACCTTTATTAGGTGTATTTCGTACAGTGGCCCTTATTTCACATGCCAGTAAGGTAATGCTCAAGATCCTGCAAGGAAGATTCCAGCAATACATGGAGAGAGAGTTGCCAGATGTACAAGCTGGGTTCAGAAAAGGCAGAAGAACAAGAGACCAAATTGCCAATATCCGCTGGATAATGGAGAAAGGCAGGGAATTTCAGAAAAACATCTATTTCTGTTTTATTGACTATTCTAAAGCCTTTGACTGTGTGGATCATAATAAATTGTGGCAAGTTCTTGGTGGTATGGGCATACCAAATCACCTTATCTCTCTCCTGAGGAATCTGTATAAGGACCAAGTAGCAACAGTAAGAACTGACCATGGAACAACAGACTGGTTCAAGATTGGGAAAGGCGTACAGCAGGGTTGTATACTCTCACCCAACCTATTCAACTTGTATGCAGAACACATCATGCGATTTGTGGGGCTTGACAAATGCAAGACTGGGGTGAAAATTGCTGGAAGAAACATTAAAAACCTTAGATATGCAGATGATACCACTTTGATGGCCGAAAGCAAGGAGGAGCTGAGGAGCCTTCTAATCAAGGTGAAAGAAGAAAGCGCAAAAGCTGGGTTGCAGTTAAACATAAAAAAACAACAACCAAGATTCCAGCAACCAGACTGATTGATAACTGGCAAATAGTGGGAGAAAACATGGAGGCACTGACAGATTTTATATTTCTAGGTGCAAAGATTACTGCAGATGCAGCCAGGAAATCAGAAGACGTTTACTTCTTGGAAGGAGAGCAATGGTCAATCTGGATAAAATAGTGAAGAGTAGAGACATCACACTGGCAACGAAGATCCGCATAGTTAAAGCAATGGTATTCCTTGTAGTAACTTACGGATGTGAAAGCTGTACCATAGGGAAGGCTGAGCGAAGGAAGATAGATGTTTTTGAACTGTGGTGTTGGAGGAAAATTCTGAGAGTGCCTTGGACTGCAAGAAGATCCAACCAATCCATACTTCAGGAAATAAAGCCCGATTGCTCACTGGAGGGAAGGATAGTAGAGGCCAAGATGAAATACTTTGGCCACATCATGAGAAGACAGGAAAGCTTAGAGAAGACAATGATGCTGGGGAAAATGGAAGGAAAAAGGAAGAGGGGCCGACCAAGGGCAAGATGGATGCATGGCATCCTTGAAGCGACTGGCTTGACCTTGAAGGAGCTGGGGGTGGTGGCGACCGACAGGGAGCTCTGGCGTGGGCTGGTCCATGATGTCACGAAGAGTCGGAAGTGACTGAACAAATAAACAACAAACGTGTATAGATTATATTCAATGCCTAAAGAACCAGACTTCTCATAATGTGAATGCCTATGTCACATAAGAAGTTAAAAAAACAGGTAAATGGGGTCATTTTTGGAAGAATGCATCCTGCAACAAATCTTAATTTTTCGGCCCTAGAAAAGATGAATACTATTGGTGCGAGAATTCTGGCAAGAAAGAGGTAGAATTGATTTTAAAATTAAAATGTTTGGTCTACAGCGGCCTAAAGGTCTCTTTTGTGTCCATCGAAATGTCACTGAATGTAATCTAGAAAGCCTTTGAAGCAAACTTTTGCCTTAAGCAGAGAAATGTTTTTGGCCAGTTCCAAATATTGGCCTCAAAGCGAGACAGACAATATCACGAAATCACAGCATCGTGTCCGTTGCCCAGTAAAATAATAATATCAACCGGAGGCTTGTAACTGTGTCTGATATTAGCCAGTGTTTGTACGCATAATTAGATATTCCCAAGGAAGCAAGATAGTTAAACATCTTCCTAGTAAATTAATGTCAGGCTTTAACTGCTGAAGGGTTTGGCCCTGATAACTTGATGCTCATCTGGGGAAAAGTTTTTCATAGCAGAGCACTCCCTGATCCCCCTTCCCACAACTTGTGTCTGTGAAATGTTCTAATAGAAAATAATTTGTTTCCCCCTCTCTCACACACACACAATTTGATCGCACTAGGATCCCAAAACAGCTTATCATTAATAATCACCAATTTAAAGAGGTGGCAGCTATGACAATTTTTCTGCTTCTTCATCTTTCCATGGGACTGTTGGTTTTGGAGTACAGCTCCCAGAATCCCCTGCTCAGGGGAATTGCAATCTAAATAGCCATTTTTCTAAACTCTAGCCTAAACCCAACCTCCTTACATTGAAGCCTTTTAAAGATGCGTCTATATCAGTGGTTCTCAACCTGTGGGCCACGGCCCAGCAGTGCGCCATGAGAATGAAAATCCAGTTTGCAAACCTTCTTCCTCTTTATTTTATTTATTTTATGTCTGCTCCTTTCTGCAGAGCTAACCAGCCCCGTCCCTTTTGGTACTAATGTTGGAGGATGGTCTCTGGTCAGTGATCCCTGGTGAAGTGGTCCCCGTTCAATTGGGCCCTGGTCAAAGTGGTCCCTGGTCAAGTGGTCCCTGTTCAAGTAGGCTCTGGTCAAGTGGGCCCTGGTTAAAATGGTCCCTGGCAAAAGTGGTCCCTGGCCAAAGTGGTCACTGGTGAAGTGGTCCCCGTTCAAGTAGACCCTGGTCAAGTGGGCCCTGTCAAAGTGGGCCCTGGCCAAAGTGGGCCCCGTTCAAGTGGGCCCTGGTCAAGTATACCCTGGTCAAAGTGGTCCCTTGTCAAGTGGGCCCTGGTCAAAATGGTTCCTGGTTATGTGGGCCCTGGACAAGTGGGCCCTGGTCAAAAAAGGGTAGGGGACTACTGATCTATACTGTAGAATTTACACTGACGTCACTTCAATTGCCATAGCTCAGTGCGATTGAATCACAGGAGTTGCAGTCTTACAAGGGCTTTAGCCTTCCCTACCAGAGAGATCTGGTGCCTCACCAAACTACAATTCCCATGATTCCATTGCATTAAGATATGGCAGTTAATGTGGTGTAATATTCCAACTGGTCTGATTTTGAGTACTTTTACCGTGAACACTGTTTGATCTGCCCCTGACACGATAAATAAATAAATAAATAAATAAATAAATAAATACCGTGAACACTCATGGAAGCTTTCTTAAGAGTGAATAACATGTAATACAATGATTGTACCTCTGACTAAAAATTTCATATTTTCATAATTATTACAAGGGTAAAATTCCTTCTCTTTATCTGTAATTCTGCATAGTCCATAAAAGTAACTTTTCCAAGCCCTATTTCTTGCCTGGAAAAGCATCTCTTCTCATGCTTTTTTTAAAACAGGCTAGGCAAGAGTCCCCCAAATTCCCAGGCCCTTTGTCATAAATTTATTGTACAACTTTTAATAGAGTGTTGCAGGGTAGATTTATAACAAAAGGTCTGAGAATTCATGAAATCCATTACTCCAATAAATTGGTGAGCATATCCTTAGAAGTGGAGGATGGAGTGTCTGGGAACAGCATAAAGCAATGCAGGACTATTGCAATGTGGAAAGAGAGAGGCTATCCTAGTCCTATTTTGTGTTGGGAAGAATTTGAACCTGTGCTGTATTGCTAGGGGAATCTTATTTATTTATTCACAGTATTTATACCTCGCCCTTCTTACACCGAAGGGGACTCAGAGCAGCTTACAGAAGTTCAATGCCAATTATACAATTCACAAGGACAGACAACACAACGAGGTAAAGGAAGTTTTTCCCATCTTATTTTTGGCATCTTGGAGACTGTGCTTGACTCCGGCCACCGAGGGGAGGGGAGTTGCTTTCACTCAATCTTCCATGCTGAGGAGCTTTCCTCCTATTGATATCTTTTAAAGGTGCTTTTATTATCTCACCACGACCTGGACTCCAAATTGCCGACCTTCTGATCGGCATGATTTTTCTGCAGCACAGTGGTTTAGCCTGCTGTGCTAAGCCTGGCCCTTCAGAATCTTCCTCTGAACCGAACCACTTAATGCAGTCTGACACTGCTTTAACTGACATGGCTCAATACTGTGGAAACTTAAGAGCTGTAGGATTGAAGGACTTGTACTCTTGGGCAGAGAATGCCAAAGACCTTATAAAACTACAACTTCCATAACTCCATTGAATCAGCCCTTGGCAGTTAGGATGGTGTCAAACTGCATAATTCTTCAGTGTAGATGCATCCAAAGGATGCTTGTGTGGTTACATCAGTAGCTGGCAGGATGGTTTCAACAGTCTGGGATGAAGGCAATGGAAGTGGCCCTCCTGCAAATGATGTGTGATGCTGTGTTTGTAAATCTAGAACAGGAATGGGAAGCATAAGACCCACTCATTTTGCAGCCCCCATTTCTGGATAAAACAGAGAATTGTGATTTTCATTTATGCCTAGGCACATGGCTCCCATGTGCATTGTTTTCATAAAATAAAGATAGGCGAGGTTTTTAGATAGGCTATTCCTGAAAAGGTTTTGCCTGCTGGCAATGTTGTATCTTGAGTTTGAATCTCTCCTGCAGTTTGGGGTATTTGTTTCTTCAGTTCAGATCCCAAGCTGATCGACCTAAAAAAAAAGAGGAGCCTGACCAGTTCTTTATTGTGTGACCAGACTTGCTCATTCTATTCTATGTCTTTCTGGTGAGATAAGCCTAACTATTCATCTGATGAAAAACCTTCAAGGGGGAGCATGACATATGAGGGTTATCTGGAAATTAAGGTTACAAGGTACATAGCTTTCTCAGGGAATTTTTGTGGGGGAAGTTGGTATAACTGCCATGTAGAGGAAAGCCAGCAGAAGCGAACGAGCAGTGCCAGTCGTCAGTAGCTCATCAAATGGCATTGTGGTGAAGGTTAGAGATGAGCGTCCTCATTTAGTTTCCCTCCAAGTGCAACATTTGCGCTGTAATGTGCTACTTAAACACTAAGGGCATGAATGCCATTGCAATTCATTGTGAAATCATTTCAGTTTATGGAGAGGGTGTAATGTCAAGACAGCATGTGACAAAATGGGCATGGGATATATTGTGAGACCATGAAGAAACTTCACAGAGCCATCCAAAACAAACATAATGGGATGCTGACAGCAGGAGTGTCTCCTTCATGACAACGTGTGTCCACACACTGCCCATGCAACACAAGAGTTGTTGACTTCCTTTGATCGGGATAGTTTAAGCCACCTCTCTCACAACCCCAATCTTGCACCCAGTGTCTATCATCTATTCACTAAATTGGATGATGGCGGAAAACACTTTTCCGATGACAATGTGGTGAAAATTGAAGAGTCAAACTGGCTGAAAAAGGTGGAGGGAAACTTCTATGACACAGGCATCAAAAACTCATTCCACGGATGACAAAATGTATTGAACTGATTATGTGGAAAAATAATGTAATACCTATGCTACAATCCATGTAAGTTTTATTAAAATATATTCATTCTTTGTATTTTTTTAAAAAATCTTGTAACCTAACCTTCTAGATAACCCTTGTGCTGCTAGTTGGATAAGAATTATTGAAAATGAGCAAAAGACCAGAGAAAGTGGATTTTCCACACTGTTTAGACTGCTAAAGAGGTTGTTGGAAAGAAAATTTTCCTTCACCTGTGATCCAGTGGATGGGAGATCTAACAAAGCTTGCACCATTTGAAATAATGATTTATAGATAAAATCTACAAGTGTGTATTGTCGAAGGCTTTCATGGCTGGAATCACTAGGTTGTTGTAAGTTTTTCGGGATATATGGCCATGTTGTACTAGCATTCTCTCCTGACGTTTCACAACCTCACAACCTCTGAGGATGCTTGCCATAGATACAGGTGAAACATTAGAAGATAATGCTTTTAAAACATGTCCATATAGCCTGAAAAACCTACAACAACCCATCTATAAGTGTATTTGTGATTGTATCTTTGGCCAACCTTTGTAGAAATTTAAGACTTGTTATTTTATTTTTAATTCCATGCTTTTGTTATATTGGAACATTGCTGTTTTTTGTGCGTTTCTCTAACATTCGAATAACAATACTTTAAAATAATTTTAAAAGAAAAAGTAAAAAATGTTACGGTTAGGAATTTGGTTCCTTGACCCTTCAAAATTGCCCTCCCCTGCTGTAAGGTTTTTATGGAGCTCTAGGTGGATTAGAAGATATTGATTCTGTCAGAGGATCTAAGCTCTAACCTTGTCGCACGTAAAGGTTAGCACTAGGTGAAACTTAGATGAAAGCCATTCTCTCTGCAGTGTTGAAATTCTCCTTTTTGTGTATTCTGCTGCAGTCATTCCCCTAGAAGAACAGTTAATTTTCCCCATCTTATTTAAAATAGACACACTTTGATTTTCCGGAAGAGCATTTGGGGGCTTGCTGGGGGACCCAGTATTCATGGCTTCCTCCTCTTATGGGAAATCAGGCTCTTCCGTACTCAGGGAGGAGGTTAATTTTTGTGACAGTCTGAAGTTGCCTTGAACTAGCAGCTGGGGTTCACCGTGGGAGCTCACCTCATCCTCATCTTGTTAAACGAACAGATTGCCGAACATGCAGGCAAAACCCAAACAAAGCCACACAATCTAAATCGCTCGATGGCTTGAAATTCTGGGAATGATGATGAATAATCTCCCCGCACTGACACTAATTCCCTCTCACATAGACCAGAAATGATTGATTTGAATATGCACATGATGTTAATATCGCCTCATTGTCATGATTATTCCCCATCTCCTCCTTACAGCACGGTCTCAAATTGACATTAATGTTTCTGATAATTTATGTAGTTGCCAGATTTTCACACTTTTCTGATTCTGCGGAGTTGCTAATATTTAAGAAGACAGCCACTCCATTAAGCAATCCCCACTTCGTTCGTCTGTTAAGCTCTCGCAGGAGTATGATAATCTAGGGGCAATCTGTTTACCAGTAATTTGTTTCATTTTGTTTCTATTTTAGTTACTAGTGTCATTCTCCATCAACACCAAGTGAGTGAAAGGCAGCCCTAGGCCCACATGACTTGTGGATAGGATCACCCTTCCCATTTCCAACCCCTCCAATTGTCCCAGTTTGGCTGGGAGTGTCCTGTCATTGCATTTTTTTTCCTTTTCATGATATTTTTACTGGATTTCTTCCATTCCGATGACTTTATCACATACAATAAAATCAGTGTTTCTACACATTTAAGAATTGGCAACCCACAGAGCCCATCACATGATGCGAGCCTCAACTGTAGGTTCTAGGTATTTCACTGTTTCTAAAGTGTGGGTTTTCCCCACAATTACTAATTGTCAGTTGACAATTGACTTATTTTTCAATTCTCCACATAGGGACATGCAAAAACACCCAATTTAACATGTGATAGGAATCCCCCCTTGTCCATTTGTAAATAAAATGATGACGTGGTCATAGGAAGAGGAGCCGAGATGGGCAGTATACAATCCTTTATTCCGTCATAATCTTTAGAACCGAGGATGAAATTTATATTTTTTTTAACAATGACGAACGCCCCTTCAGATGGTGTGGGTCCCACTGCAAGAAGTGTTTAAAAAGAATGCCTTAACTGAGCTTCACTGCAAGGGCGCTGAGGGCAAACAACTGCAGAAAAAGTGGCTTCTTAAGACCGATGACTTAACTCTGCTCTAGTTGAAGGGTACAAGGGAAACAACAAAGGAAGAGACAGTGGAAAGAGAAATATGTCTCCTGTGTGATGGCAAACCAAACAGATAAACCTTAAAGAAAGCAGAGAAAAGGATTAGGTGTTGGGGGGGGGGGGTAGGAAGATCTTCTGTTTAATTTCAAAACGGGGCATGGTGAAGGTTAGGGGGAAACCAAAGTACCAAGGCAGTGACATCTCCTGCGCGTCCTCTGTTTGGATATCAGCCAACAAGCCAACACCTTAAATAAAGAAATAGCTTTCTAAGATCTACAGAGATACTTGCAGGAATACCTCAGCAAGCAAGAGTCCAAAAGTGGCAGGCTAAAACCTGGAACTTCAATCAGTGCCCTATACCGAATGAGAAACTTCTTCTTGGGAACACAGAAGACTGGGCGACTTGGAAGACACTGAATAGACTGCGCTCTGGCAGCATGAGATGCAGAGCCAATCTTAAGAAATGGGGCTACCAAGTGGTATCCACGGCATGTGAGTGTGGAAAAGACCAAACCACAGACCACCTACTACAATGCAGCCTGAGCCCCGCCACATGTACAGTGGAGGATGTTCTTGCAGTGACACCAGAGGCACTCTAAGTGGCCAGCTTCTGTTCAAAGGAAATTTAGTATAATGCCAAGTTTTTAAACTTTGTTTTTGGATTTTTAAAAATGCATTATAACTGTATTCTCAATTTGCTTCTGACACGATAAATACTTCATTTTACTTATCCTGTGGGATGAAGCCCAAGACACACTCCCCCCCCCAATATAAACTTCTCTAAAAACGGGGTGTGTCTTAGAATCACAGGTGTATCTTATGTATTTTTTTGTTGGTGTGGGTACTGAAATTAGGGTATGTCATCCAATCGATGGCATCTTACAGTTGAAGAAATACAGTATTCCACTTTGCTGACTACTTTTAGAATATCCCTATTTCCCTCTCCTCTTTCCATTTTGTCCTCAGCACACTTCAATTGCTGCAAGCTGAGTTCAAAATGTAAAAATAATTTGCAATTTGTTAAGACAAGGGGAGAACGTGGCCCTTCTCTTCAGGCTCAAGGAAAAGCAGACTGTTGTAGTCTCCCCTTGCATATTAACTTTTGCCATTTCACCATACCATAATGTTGCTTGGCCACCAATGTCCTAGTTTTACCTTAGAAATGTTATGGGCTATGCAGTGCCACAATGCCACCCATTTTTTCCACCAAATGGTGCTGTTTATGCAAGCATCAGCTGCTGAAATTCCCTCTTCGGTGCAATCTTCAAAAGTACAAGACTCCTGTCTCATTTTCCGCCTGTGAACCCTAGTTCTAACTCACCTTAAAGCGGTATTTTTCCAAGCTGGAAAAATGAATAGTCTTACTTCTCTTATCCCCAATAGAATTTAAGAATGCATCCCACACTGCGCAGTTATGGGAGTTGAACTATTATGGCACCATCGTAATAGAATCCTTGGACCTGTAATTTGCAAAGGCACTTGGATTTTTCTGCTAGAAAGCTTTGGTTCCTGCCCCTGAATTGCAGTAATCTAAGAAATCTAAGTACTTCCATAAATTTTCTATCCTAGGCTCTCCTAGGAGAGGTCCATGACAGTGAAAGTGGTGTCAAACTGGTGTAACTGCACACTACAAATAGACTCTCAAATCCACTCTTCTCTGTGCTGCCTCATGTCAGAACACTTGAACCAAGCTGGAACAAAAGTTTTTTGGTTCTTTGTCAAGACACCGCAGGACTTTAAGGCAGATTTTCTTTCAATTCCTTGATGTAAAAATGTCTTGCCTGTATTGAAGCTTCGAACCATTCAGCTGCATTACTCTGAAATGAACTGCTAGAAGCCAGTGGAGTGTATTTTTAGAAACGTTAGTTACACGCAGGTGATTCTGACCAACTTTGACTTTTGAGTTTTTGGAGGAATTCTAGCATAAACCGGAAAGAGGGTGACTATATCTGGGTGCAATTTTATAAAGCATAAAACTTACTTAGTATCAACTGGCCATTGAGCAAAGCCAACTGTAAAACATAGGCCCTCCTCTACTGTCAAAACAGTTACCATGATGGTTTTAAATTTCTTTTCTAGCTTTTCTTAGCCCTGAGGGCTTTTATATTCTTTGTCTTTTGGGAAAGAGCAGGTGGAGAGGTGATTTGTGGTAGTTTTGACATAAATCGGCTTATTCATCAATGTAACAGTGTATTTTTGTGCTTAAAGCCATATCCCGCTATTATGATGGCTGTCTTTGACCACATATGTGGGGCTGATTGGGGTAAATTGTAGGAGTGATATGGGAAACATGATGTATATATTCAGTTTTATCATAGTTATTTACTTTATTGTTATACGTGTTTAATAATCATCATCATCATCATCATTATCATCTTTATTTATACCCCGCCACCATCTCCCCCAATGGGGACTCGGGGCGGCTTACATGAGGCCAAGCCTGAACAACAGGTTACAATAAAATAAGATACAAATTGCAATAAAATAAACAAAATAGCATTAAAGTATAAAACATATAAGCACATAAACAATATACACAAAACATAAAGAAAAAGAAAAAAAACAGTAGACCAAACATAATGGCAGTGAGCGGGCCGCATGTACATAAAATGATTTTAAAAACTCAGGGTGAGATAAAGGAGCAGAATTATTTGTAAGGGAGAACTCATAGAGAGACAGGGAAATAAACAGACCTTCGTACAAGGGGGGGGGGGTGTACTCCTAGGACAAGAACGTTGAGGGAGCAATAGCATAAGATTATGTGACTATTCTCTGAAAGCGCAATGGCAGAGCCAGGTCTTGGGATTCTCTTTAAATGTTTCTAAAGTAGGGGCTTTCCTAATCTTTCTGGGCAATGAGTTCCAGAATCGGGGGGCCACAGAGGAGAAGGCTCTCTCCCTTGTACCCACAAGGCGAGCCTGAGAAACTGGCAAGGGCGAGAGGAGGACCTCCCCTGAAAATCGAAGAGTTCGGGCTGGTTCATGTAGAGAGATATGATCACGAAGGTAGGTGGGTCCCAAACCGTTTAGAGCTTTATAGGTAAGAACTTGTACCTTGAATTGGGACCGGAAAATGAATGGCAGCCAATAGAGCTCCTTGAACAGGGGGGTTGACTGCTCCCTGTAAGTCGACCCAGTTATTAATCTGGCTGCTAACCGTTGGACAAGTTGTAATTTTTGGGCCATCTTCAAGGGTAGTCCCACGTAGAGTGCATTGCAATAATTCAGTCTAGAGGTAACTAAGGCATGGACCACCATGGTCAAGTCAGCCTTCACGAGGTATGGTTACAGTTGGCGCACGAGTTTTAATTGTGCGAAGGTTCTCCTGGCCACCGCCGACACCTGTGCTTCAAGCATCAGCACTGAGTCTAGGAGAACCCCCAAACTGCGGACCTGTGACTTCAGGGGGAGTGCAACTTACTATATAGAGTTCAATCAAGTTTTATCAAGCCTTTTCGCTTGGTTTGGTATTGTGATATGGCCTAAGGGCTAATCAATAAAATTTACTACTCCTATGATGGTTGTGCTTGCTTTTATTTTCTAGATCATTGGGCTAGTTTTGAGCAATAATGTTCTTTTCAGTAATAAGGTGGTTGGCACATTTGCGAAAGAAATTCCCTGATAGCAAATATATTAAAATCAGAGAGCACAACGGAAAACCAGATCCATTATAAAAAGAAAAAAATTGCATTAAACAAACAAAAAACCGAAATGACAAGCAGAATAAAAATATGTCCACCTACACCAGTGGTTCTCAACCTGTGGGTCCCCAGGTGTTTTGGCCTACAACTCCCAGAAATCCCAACCAGTTTTTCAGCTGTTAGGATTTCAGGATGCTGAAGACCAAAACATCTGGGAACTCGCCGGTTGAGAACCACTGAACTACACCAACATGTTGCCATAGGAATAGGCTTCCAGGTGGTAGAAGTTTCACACTGACTATCATTAGGTTCAGCTGGCAGCTTTTCCCAGTAGCTTGCACTGCAGTTTTCAATATGCACTGCCAATTTTGAAATGTTGCTGGTGATGAAAGAAAAATACTATTAATTATGAGGTATGTACATGATTTTATTTCCAAAACAAAGAAAGCAGAAAACACTCTGCAATGTTCTAGCGTCCTGTGATGGAGAGTTTACATACAAATGTAGCATATGTGCTTCTAATTGCCTCTCAGTATATGGCAATCCCATGAATTTAATTGGGTTTTCACAAAGCGGTTTGCCATTACTTTCCCCTGAAATTCAGCCTTCAGCACCTGGTATTCCCTGGCAATCACCTATCCAAATACTAACCAGGCCTGTTGGAAATTGCAACCTTCTTCAAGCCTACTAGAAGTAATTTGTTTGTATATAATCCTGTCACTTACTTATTGTATGTTTTGGTATGCAGCTTTATTTCCTTTGCTCTATGTTTCCTGTTGTTGTAAGAAAGATGCTCTGTGCCATTTGGACACAGAAACTATCTTAAACATATCTGAAACTGGCCTGATAAGTTGTGTACCTGTTTATGCTGAATGTATGAAGTTGTGAGTAAATCAAATATTGATTGAAAGATTGCAGGTTTGAATCTGGGGAGCAGCGTGAGCTCCCACTGTTAGCCCCAGCTTCTGCCAACCTAGCAGTTCGAAAACATGCAAATGTGAGTAGATCAATAGGTATCGCTCTGGTGGGAAGGTAACAGCACTCCATGCAGTCATGCCTGCTACATGACCTTGGAGATGGCTCTTCGGCTTAGAAATGGAGATGAGCACCAACCTCCACAGTCAGATACAACTGGACTTACTGTCAGGGGAAACCTTTATCTTTACTTACCTGTTGGAAGAAACAACATTCTTGCTGCTCTCTTGGCTAATACAAATGAGATGGGTTGACAGAGATGGATCATGGGGGGTTTTTTGGTCTTCCTACTGTAAGCTCCCAGCAGCCGCCCCAAGAATGACACAGGATGCCGATCCGTAATCAATCAGGAAACTTTTACTACTGGATATGCATACACAACGAAAGCCAGGATTGGCACACAGTCTCAAGTTAACCCTTATATACCCTCCCCCGTATTCGAATCCCCTTTTCCCGCCGACCGTAGTTCCCGCTCAATGTTCCCCGCCAACCACCAACTGCTCCTCCCAAGGCCACCAGCTGCATACTCTTATCGGCTCTCCATGTCAGGATTCTGGTTTTTTGCGCCAATGTCCAAGGCCAGGAAACCGAGCCCTGACATGACGTCCCCCTCCTCCTCCTCTTCTTCCTGGAAGGGAATTATACAATAACATCATGTTCCTTCTTTATCCAGGGGGCCTTGGTATTTCTTTAATAGGCTACAATGAAATGTTGGGTGTACCTTCCCCAAAACCCTTGGCAGTTTCAACGTATATGTCACATCATTTATCTTATTGGAAATCCTGAACGGACCGATGTATTTAGGAGATAATTTTCGGGAGGGGGTGTTCAACTTGAGGTTTTTGGTGCTCAGCCACACCAGTTCCCCTTCTTCCAACTTATCACCCTCCCTCCTTTTCCTATCTGCAAATAACTTATACCTTCGTTGGGCTTCTCGGAGCGAATTCGTCACTTCTTCCCAATTCGCTTTCACTTTATCTGGCCACCCTTCCTTTCCCCATGGCTCCTCCCCCCAGCTCGGCAACTTAGGCAAAGGGGTTACTTCCATGCCGTATACTATCTCAAAAGGGGATTTTCCCGTGGATGCGTGACAGGCTCCATTGTATGCGATTTCTGCAAACGGAAGTAAGTCAGCCCAATCGGTTTGGCAATGGTTTGTGTATGTCCTTAGGAACAACCCCAAAGTCTGTTGTGTGCGCTCGACTCCCCCATTGGTCATGGGATGGAATGCCGAACTCAAGGTTCTTTCTACTCCCATCAATTGCATGAAACCTTCCCAGAATCGGGCCGTAAATTGCACCCCTCGATCACTGATCACCTGTTCAGGGCAGCCATGCAGCCGATATATATGTTTGATAAACAACTCAGCCAACTTTTCTGCAGATGGCAACTTAGGCAGCGCTATGAAATGTGCCTGCTTTGAGAATAAGTCCATTACTGTCCATATGTATCGTTGGCCTCGGCTAATTGGAAGTTCGCCCACAAAGTCCATAGCAATTACCCTCCAAGGTTGTGATGGCTCTGCCACCTTTTGCAATAACCCCGTTGGCTTCTGTGTGGTTGCCTTACTTTGTGCACACGCATTACATCGG
The DNA here is from genome assembly GCF_025583915.1 of Anolis sagrei ordinatus. Lineage (NCBI taxonomy): Eukaryota > Metazoa > Chordata > Lepidosauria > Squamata > Anolidae > Anolis > Anolis sagrei. Next base: position 80,251,857 of record NW_026847660.1, read on the forward strand.
GATACATACAATTTGGTGTCACCCCTCATCCCGGGCCACCAACATTGACGTGCCAACATTTTTAGGGTTTTTGTCATCCCCCAGTGCCCTGCTCCCTTGCTGCCATGACACCTAATCAACATTTTTTCCCTTAGGCTGCCTGGGATGTATAATTTCCTGTTCACAAACCCCAATCCGTCCTTCCATTCCACCTTTTCCTTGTTTCTCTCCAACCACTCATCCTCCTTGCATGCTTGCCTTAACTCCTCTTCCCATCCCCCATCTTTGCTCTCAACTCCTACCAGCCTTTGGTTGCGCTCTGTCTGTGCTCGAGTTTGCACTGCCATGCCCCACTGTTGTTCCGAAAATATGCTCCCCTTTGGGCCTTGCCCCCTCCCTTCCTTCTCCGGCAATCTTGACAATGCATCTGCGACCACATTTTGCTTCCCTTTTTGAAACCTTAGCTTAAAATCAAATCTGCTGAAGAACTGCCCCCATCTTATCTGTTTTGCCGATAATCTTCTGGGCGAAGTGATATATTGTAAATTTTTATGGTCGGTCCATACCTCAAAGGGTATGCCGCTTCCCTCCAACAAGTGTCTCCATGTCTCCAGGGCCCTCAAGATCGACAAGGCTTCCTTTTCCCACACTGGCCAGTTCCGTTCAGTTTCGCTGAATTTCTTTGAGATGAACCCGCAGGGTTTCAACCTCCCCTCCCCATCTCTCTGCATCAAGGCTGCCCCATACGCCCAATCTGACGCGTCACAGTGAATCACGAACGACTTACTCAGATCAGGGTGGCTTAGGACCGGTTCCTCTGTGAACCGGCGTTTCAGTTCCTCAAATGCCTTCTGGCACTCTGGTGACCAATTTAATTTTGCTCCCGGGGATCGTACCTTCACCGTTTCCCCCTTTCCCTTTGTCTTTAGCAGTTCGGTTAAGGGTAGAGTTACTTGGGCAAAATCCTCTATGAACCCTCGGTAGAAATTTGCAAACCCGAGGAAGGATTGCAGTTGCTTGCGTGTTTGGGGATGGCTCCATTCCCTAACATCCTCTACCTTTGACGGATCCATTGCTATTCCGCCCTTGGAGATTCGGTACCCCAGGAAATCTATCTGTTCCTTATTGAACTCACACTTTGCCAGCTTCGCGAACAATTTTGCCTCCCTCAATTTCTGGAGCACCTCCCTCACCAACCTAACATGAGATCGTCTATCACAGCTAAACACGATTACATCATCCACAAAGCAATAAACCCCGCGATACAATAATGGGTGCAAAACCTCATTGTTCATTTGCATAAATGCCGATCCAGAGCCTTTAAGTACAAAAGGGCAGACAGAATATTCAAAATGGCCGAGCG